>CM042695.1:42976319-44176319 GCA_023614405.1 Avena insularis
TTGGAGCATTTCCACCACAATTCATTACACATGCTATGGTCGCATGGTTTGGATGTGTTCCGATGCCCCGAAGCGCTTCTTCCTGCGGAACCCTGATCCGCGGGCCTCGGATCATCTACCCCCCTAGACTTTCTTCTGACAGGGGTAGCCCGGTGTAGCCCTCACTTGTTTTAGGCTTGGTTAGGTCATGTGATGATGTAAAACCATGTTTTATAACATGTTGTTACAAGATCTACCCCGGTTTCAATCAAACGGGACTTTCCCAATAGTCGATTGGGTGCAACCAATAGCTTTTAGGGGACACGATGTCTGAAGGGGTCACACTTGGGAAACAGTTTTAGGAGTTCTGATCATGCCACCACACTTCATTACACATGCTAGGGTCACATGCATGGTTTGTATGTGTTCCGATGCCCCGAAGCGCTTCTTCCTGCGGAACCCTGATCCGCGGGCCTCGGATCGTCTACCCCCCTAGACTTTCTTATGACAGGGGTAGCCCGGTGTAGCCCTCACTTGTTTTAGTCTTGGTTAGGTCATGTGATGATGCAAAACCATGTTTGGGAACATGTTGTGACAAGATCTACCCCGGTTTCACCGAAACGGGGAGTTTCCCCCTAATAGTCAGATTGCAGACACTTTGTTTTTAGGGGACATCGCATGTCTGCGAAGGGGGTCACACTTGGGAAACAGGTTTAGGAGTTCTGAGCATGCCACCACACTTCATTACACATGCTATGGTCACATGCATGGTTTGGATGTGTTCCGATGCCCCGAAGCGCTTCTTCCTGCGGAACTCCACGATCGCTGGCCTCGATCGTCTACCCCCTAGACTTTCTTGACAGGTGTGCCTGTGTATCCCTCACTTGTTTTAGGCTTGGTTAGGTCATGTGATGATGTAAAACCATGTTTAACATGTTGTGGCAAGATCTACCTGTTTCACTTAAACGGGAGTTTCCCCTAATAGTCGATTACGGACACTTTGTTTTTAGGGACACGCATGTCATGAAGGGGTCACACTTGGGAACCAGGTTTAGGAGTTCTGAGCATGCCACCACACTTCATTACACATGCTAGGGTCACATGCATGGTTTGGATGTGTTCCTATGCCCCGAAGCGCTTCTTCCTGGAACCACGATCCATGAGCCTTCAGATTACACCCCCTAGACTTTCTTGACAGGGTAGCCCGTGTAGCCCTCACTTGTTTTAGGCTTGGTTAGGTCATGTGATGATGTAAAACCATCTAAGGGAACATGTTGTGACAAGATCTACCCGTTTCACCAAACGGGAGTTTCTAATAGAAGATTGCGACACTTTGTTTTTAGGGACATCGATGTCCATGGAAGGGGGTCACACTTGGGAACCAGGTTTAGGAGTTCTGGGCAT
Organism: Avena insularis; assembly: GCA_023614405.1. NCBI lineage: Eukaryota > Viridiplantae > Streptophyta > Magnoliopsida > Poales > Poaceae > Avena > Avena insularis. The sequence goes on from CM042695.1 coordinate 42,977,703, forward strand.
GCCACCACACTTCATTACACATTCTAGGGTCACATGCATGGTTTGGATGTGTTCCGATGCCCCGAAGCGCTTCTTCCTCATGGAACTCGATCCACGGCCTGATCGCCTACCCCCTAGACTTTCTTCCACAGGGTAGCCGTGTAGCCCTCACTTGTTTAGGCTTGGTTAGGTCATGTGATGATGTAAAACCATGTTTGGGAACATGTTAGACAAGATCTACCTTGTTTCAATTTAAACGGGAGTTTCTAATAATCGATTGCACACTTTGTTTTTAGGGACACGATGTCTCGCAAGGGGGTCACACTTGGGAACCAGGTTTAGGAGTTCTGAGCATTCCACCACACTTCATTACACATGCTATGGTCACATGCATGGTTTGTATGTGTTCCGATGCCCCGAAGCGCTTCTTCCTCATGAACTCGATCCAAGGGTTCCTGGGATCTACCCCCTAGACTTTCTTCCCGACAGGGGTAGCCCGTGTAGCCCTCACTTGTTTTAGGCTTGGTTAGGTCATGTGATGATGTAAAACCATGTTTGGGAACATGTTGTGACAAGATCTACCCTGTTTCACCAAACGGGAGTTTCCCAATAGTCGATTGCAGACACTTTGTTTTTAGGGACATCGTGATGTCTCGCCAAGGGGTCACACTTGGGAACCAGGTTTAGGAGTTCTGAGCATGCCACCACACTTCATTACACATGCTAGGGTCACATGCATGGTTTGTATGTGTTCCGATGCCCCGAAGCGCTTCTTCCTGCGGAACTCGATCCGCTGGGTTCTGATCGCCTACCCCCTAGACTTTCTTCCCGTGGGTAGCCGGTAGCCCTCACTTGTTTTAGGCTTTGTTAGGTCATGTGATGATGTAAAACCATGTTTGGGAACATGTTGTGACAAGATCTACCCCGGTTTCACCGAAACGGGGAGTTTCCCCCTAATAGTCAGATTGCAGACACTTTGTTTTTAGGGGACATCGCATGTCTGCGAAGGGGGTCACACTTGGGAACCAGGTTTAGAGTTCTGAGCATGCCACCACACTTCATTACACATGCTAGGGTCACATGCATGGTTTGGATGTGTTCCGATGCCCCGAAGCGCTTCTTCCTGTGGAACCCTGATCCGCGGGCCTGACTGCCTACCCCCTAGACTTTCTTCTGATAGGGGTATCCCGGTGTAGCCTCACTTGTTTTAGGCTTGGTTAGGTCATGTGATGATGTAAAACCATGTTTGGGAACATGTTGTGACAAGATCTACCTGGTTTCACCGAACGGGAGTTTCCTAATAGTCGATTGCGTACACTTTGTTTTTAGGGGACATCGCATGTCGCGAAGGGGGTCACACTTGGGAACCAGGTTTAGGAGTTCTGAGCATGCCACCACACTTCATTACACATGCTAGGGTCACATGCATGGTTTGGATGTGTTCTGATGCCACGAAGCGCTTCTTCCTCATGGAACCCCCGATCCGCTGGCCTCGGATCGCACCCCCTAGACTTCTTCCGACAGGGTAGCCCGTGTATCCTCACTTGTTTTCGGCTTGGTTAGGTCATGTGATGATGTAAAACCATGTTTGGGAACATGTTGTGTCAAGATCTACCTGTTTCAATCAAACGGGGAGTTTCCCCCTTATAGTCAGATTGCAGACACTTTGTTTTTAGGGGACATCGCATGTCTGCGAAGGGGGTCACAATTGGGAACCAGGTTTAGGAGTTCTGAGCATGCCACCACACTTCATTACACATGCTAGGGTCACATGCATGGTTTGTATGTGTTCCGATGCCTCGAAGCGCTTCTTCCTATGGAACCCTGATCCGCAGGCCTCGGATCGTCTACCCCCCTAGACTTTCTTCTGACAGGGGTAGCCTGATGTAGCCTTCACTTGTTTAGGCTTGTTTAGGTCATGTGATGATGTAAACCATGTTTGGGAACATGTTGTGACAAGATCTACCCCGGTTTCACCGAAACGGGAGTTTCTAATAGTCAGGATTAGACACTTTGTTTTTAGGGACACGCATGTCCAAGGGGGTCACACTTGGGAACCAGGTTTAGGAGTTCTGAGCATGCCACCACACTTCATTACACATGCTAGGGTCACATGCATGGTTTGTATGTGTTCCGATGCCTCGAAGCGCTTCTTCCTCGTGAACCCCGATCCGCTGAGCCTTGATCGCCTACCCCTAGACTTTCTTCCTGACAGGTAGTCTGTAACCCTCACTTGTTTTAGGCTTGGTTAGGTCATGTGATGATGTAAAACCATGTTTGGGAAAATGTTGTGACAAGATCTACCCTAGTTTTACCGAAACGGGGAGTTTCCCCCTAATAGTCAGATTGTAGACACTTTGTTTTTAGGGGACATCGCATGTCTGCTAAGGGGGTCACACTTGGGAACCAGGTTTAGGAGTTCTGAGCATGCCACCACACTTCATTACACATGCTAGGGTCACATGCATGGTTTGGATGTGTTCCATGCCTCAAGCGCTTCTTCCCATGGAACCTCGATCCGGGCCTCTGATCGCCTACCCCCTAGACTTTCTTCCTGGGGTATCCGGTGTAGCCCTCACTTGTTTTAGGCTTGGTTAGGTCATGTGATGATGTAAAACCATGTTTGGGAACATGTTGTGACAAGATCTACCCTGTTTCAAAACGGGAGTTTCCCCAATAGTCGATTGTGACACTTTGTTTTTAGGGGACATCGCATGTCTGCGAAGGGGGTCACACTTGGGAACCAGGTTTAGGAGTTCTGAGCATGCCACCACACTTCATTACACATGCTAGGGTCACATGCATGGTTTGTATGTGTTCCGATGCCCCGAAGCGCTTCTTCCGTGAACCCCGATCCATGGCCTGGATCGTCTACCACCTAGACTTTCTTCTGACAGGGGTAGCCCGGTGTAGCCCTCACTTGTTTTAGGCTTTGTTAGGTCATGTGATGATGTAAAACCATGTTTGGGAACATGTTGTGACAAGATCTACCCCGGTTTCACCGAAACGGGGAGTTTCCCCCTAATAGTCAGATTGCAGACACTTTGTTTTTAGGGGACATCGCATGTCTGCGAAGGGGGTCACAATTGGGAACCAGGTTTAGGAGTTCTGAGCATGCCACCACACTTCATTACACATGCTAGGGTCACATGCATGGTTTGGATGTGTTCCGATGCCTCGAAGCGCTTCTTCCTGCGGAACCCTGATCCGCGGGCCTCGGATCGTCTACCCTCCTAGACTTTCTTCTGACAGGGGTATCCCGGTGTAGCCCTCACTTGTTTTAGTGTTGGTTAGGTCATGTGATGATGCAAAACCATGTTTGGGAACATGTGGTGACAAGATCTACCCCGGTTTCACCGAAACGGGGAGTTTCCCCCTAATAGTCAGATTGCAGACACTTTGTTTTTAGGGGACATCGCATGTCTGCGAAGGGGGTCACACTTGGGAACCAGGTTTAGGAGTTCTGAGCATGCCACCACACTTCATTACACATGCTAGGGTCACATGCATGGTTTGTATGTGTCTATGCCCAAGCGCTTCTTCCTGCGGAACCCTGATCCGCGGGCCTCGGATCGTCTACCCCCTAGACTTTCTTCTGACAGGGGTAGCCCGGTGTATCCCTCACTTGTTTTAGGCTTTGTTAGGTCATGTGATGATGTAAAACCATGTTTGGGAACATGTTGTGACAAGATCTACCCCGGTTTCACCGAAACGGGGAGTTTCCCCCTAATAGTCAGATTGCAGACACTTTGTTTTTAGGGGACATCGCATGTCTCATAAGGGGTCACAATTGGGAACCAGGTTTAGGAGTTCTGAGCATGCCACCACACTTCATTACACATGCTAGGGTCACATGCATGGTTTGATGTGTTCCATGCCTCAAGCGCTTCTTCCTCATGGAACCCCGATCCATGGGCCTTGATCGCCTACCCCTAGACTTTCTTCCTATTGTGGGTAGCCCGGTGTAGCCCTCACTTGTTTTAGTCTTGGTTAGGTCATGTGATGATGTAAAACCATGTTTGGGAACATGTTGTGACAAGATCTACCCCGGTTTCAATTAAACTGGAGTTTCTCAATAGTCAGATTGCACACTTTGTTTTTAGGGGACATCGCATGTCTCAAGGGGTCACACTTGGGAAACAGGTTTAGGAGTTCTGAGCATGCCACCACACTTCATTACACATTCTAGGGTCACATGCATGGTTTGTATGTGTTCCGATGCCTCAAGCGCTTCTTCCCGGAACTCGATCCGCTGGCCTCGGATCGCCTACCCCCTAGACTTTCTTGACCAGGGTAGCCCGTGTAGCCCTCACTTGTTTTAGGCTTGGTTAGGTCATGTGATGATGTAAAACCATGTTTGGGAACATGTTGTGACAAGATCTACCTTGTTTCATCAAACGGGAGTTTCCCCTAATAGTCGATTGCAGACACTTTGTTTTTAGGGGACATCGATGTCCTAAGGGGTCACAATTGGGAACCAGGTTTAGGAGTTCTGAGCATGCCACCACACTTCATTACACATGCTAGGGTCACATGCATGGTTTGGATGTGTTCTGATGCCTCGAAGCGCTTCTTCCTGCGGAACCCTGATCCGCGGGCCTCGGATCGTCTACCACCCTAGACTTTCTTCGACAGGGTATCCCGTGTAGCCCTCACTTGTTTTAGGCTTGGTAGGTCATGTGATGATGCAAAACCATGTTTGGGAACATGTTGTGACAAGATCTACCCCGGTTTCACCAAACGGGAGTTTCCCTAATAGTCGATTGCGTACACTTTGTTTTTAGGGGACACGATGTCCGCAAGGGGTCACACTTGGGAACCAGGTTTAGGAGTTCTGAGCATGCCACCACACTTCATTACACATGCTAGGGTCACATGCATGGTTTGATGTGTCTGGATGCCTCAAGCGCTTCTTCCCATGGAACCCCGATCCATGGCCTGATCGCCTACCCCCTAGACTTTCTTCCAGTGGGTAGCCCGGTGTAGCCCTCACTTGTTTTAGGCTTTGTTAGGTCATGTGATGATGTAAAACCATGTTTGGGAACATGTTGTGACAAGATTCACCCCTGCTTTCACCGAACGGGAGTTTCTAATAGTCGACATTGACACTTTGTTTTAGGGGACATCGCATGTCTGCGAAGGGGGTCACAATTGGGAACCAGGTTTAGGAGTTCTGAGCATGCCACCACACTTCATTACACATGCTAGGGTCACATGCATGGTTTGTATGTGTTCCGATGCCCCGAAGCGCTTCTTCCTATGGAACCTCGATCCGGCCCTGGATCGCCTACCCCCTAGACTTTCTTCCCAGGGGTAGCCCTGTAGCCCTCACTTGTTTTAGGCTTGGTTAGTCATGTGATGATGTAAAACCATGTTTGGGAACATGTTGTGACAAGAGCTACCCTGGTTTCACCAAACGGGAGTTTCCAATAGTCGATTGCACACTTTGTTTTTAGGGACATCGATGTCTCAAGGGGTCACACTTGGGAACCAGGTTTAGGAGTTCTGAGCATGCCACCACACTTCATTACACATGCTAGGGTCACATGCATGGTTTGGATGTGTTCCGATGCCCCGAAGCGCTTCTTCCTCATGAACCCCGATCCATGGCCTCTGATCGCCTACCCCTAGACTTTCTTCTCGATAGGGTAGCCCGGTGTATCCCTCACTTGTTTTAGGCTTGGTTAGGTCATGTGATGATGTAAAACCATGTTTGGGAACATGTTGTGACAAGATCTACCCTGGTTCACAAACGGGAGTTTCCCAATAGTCGATTGCAGACACTTTGTTTTTAGGGACATCGCATGTCCAAGGGGGTCACACTTGGGAACCAGGTTTAGGAGTTCTGAGCATGCCACCACACTTCATTACACATGCTAGGGTCACATGCATGGTTTGATGTGTTCCGATGCCAAGCGCTTCTTCCCATGAACCTCGATCCATGGCCTTGACTGCCTACCCCCTAGACTTTCTTCTGACAGGGGTAGCCCGGTGTAGCCCTCACTTGTTTTAGGCTTGGTTAGGTCATGTTATGATGTAAAACCATGTTTGGGAACATGTTGTGACAAGATCTACCCTGGTTCACTAAACGGGAGTTTCTAATAGTCGATTGCGTACACTTTGTTTTTAGGGACACGCATGTCTGCGAAGGGGTCACACTTGGGAACCAGGTTTAGGAGTTCTGAGCATGCCACCACACTTCATTACACATGCTAGGGTCACATGCATGGTTTGATGTGTTCATGCCTCAAGCGCTTCTTCCTCATGAACCCTCGATCCATGGCCTCGATCGCCTACCATCCTAGACTTTCTTTCCGATAGGTCCCCGTGTAGCCCTCACTTGTTTTAGTCTTGGTTAGGTCATGTGATGATGTAAAACCATGTTTGGGAACATGTTGTGATAAGATCTACCCCGGTTTCACCGAAACGGGAGTTTCAATAGTCGATTGCACACTTTGTTTTTGGGGACATCGCATGTCTGCGAAGGGGGTCACACTTGGGAACCAGGTTTAGGAGTTCTGAGCATGCCACCACACTTCATTACACATGCTAGGGTCACATGCATGGTTTGATGTGTTCTGATGCCCCGAAGCGCTTCTTCCTGTGGAACTCGATCCATGGTTCTGATCGCCTACCCCCTAGACTTTCTTCCGACAGGGTAGCCCGGTGTAGCCCTCACTTGTTTTAGGCTTTGTTAGGTCATGTGATGATGTAAAACCATGTTTGGGAACATGTTGTGATAAGATCTACCTGTTTCACCAAACGGGAGTTTCCCTAATAGTCGATTATGGACACTTTGTTTTTAGGGACATCGATGTCTCAAGGGGGTCACACTTGGGAACCAGGTTTAGGAGTTCTGAGCATGCCACCACACTTCATTACACATGCTAGGGTCACATGCATGGTTTGATGTGTTCCATGCCTCAAGCGCTTCTTCCTCGGAACTCGATCCGCTGTTGATCGCCTACCCCTAGACTTTCTTCCGACAGGGTAGCCTGTAGCCCTCACTTGTTTTAGGCTTGGTTAGTTCATGTGATGATGTAAACCATGTTTGGTAACATGTTGTGACAAGATCTACCCCGGTTTCAATTTAAACGGGAGTTTCCCTAATAGTCGATTGCACACTTTGTTTTAGGGACACGATGTCTCAAGGGGTCACACTTGGGAACCAGGTTTAGGAGTTCTGAGCATGCCACCACACTTCATTACACATTCTAGGGTCACATGCATGGTTTGATGTGTTCCATGCCTCAAGCGCTTCTTCCTCATGGAACCTCGATCCATGGCCCTGATCGCCTACCCCTAGACTTTCTTCCGATAGGGTAGCCTGTATCCCTCACTTGTTTTAGGCTTGGTTAGGTCATGTGATGATGTAAAACCATGTTTGGGAACATGTTGTGACAAGATCTACCCTGTTTCAATGAAACGGGAGTTTCCACAGTCGATTGCACACTTTGTTTTTAGGGACATCGATGTCTCGAAGTGGGTCACACTTGGGAACCAGGTTTAGGAGTTCTGAGCATGCCACCACACTTCATTACACATGCTAGGGTCACATGCATGGTTTGATGTGTTCCATGCTCAAGCGCTTCTTCCTTGAACCCTCGATCCATGGGCCTGATCGCCTACCCCCTAGACTTTCTTCCCGACAGGGTAGCGTGTATCCCTCACTTGTTTTAGGCTTGGTTAGGTCATGTGATGATGTAAAACCATGTTTGGGAACATGTTGTGACAAGATCTACCTGTTTCATCAAACGGGAGTTTCCCTAATAGTCGATTATGCATACTTTGTTTTTAGGGACATCGCATGTCTCAAGGGGGTCACACTTGGGAACCAGTTTTAGGAGTTCTGAGCATGCCACCACACTTCATTACACATTCTAGGGTCACATGCATGGTTTGCATGTGTTGATGCCTCAAGCGCTTCTTCCTCATGGAACTCCGATCCCAGGCCTGGATCGCCTACCCCCTAGACTTTCTTCTGACAGGTAGCCCGTGTATCCTCACTTGTTTTAGGCTTGGTTAGGTCATGTTATGATGTAAAACCATGTTTGGGAACATGTTGTGACAAGATCTACCCTGGTTTCACCGAAACGGGGAGTTTCCCCCTAATAGTCAGATTGCAGACACTTTGTTTTTAGGGGACATCGCATGTCTGCGAAGGGGGTCACACTTGGGAAACAGGTTTAGGAGTTCTGAGCATGCCACCACACTTCATTACACATGCTATGGTCACATGCATGGTTTGGATGTGTTCCGATGCCCCGAAGCGCTTCTTCCCGCGGAACCCTGATCCGCGGGCCTCGGATCGTCTACCCCCCTAGACTTTCTTCTGACAGGGGTAGCCCGGTGTAGCCCTCACTTGTTTTAGGATTGGTTAGGTCATGCAATGATGTAAAACCATGTTTGGGAACAGTTTGTGACAAGATCTACCCGGTTTCACCGAAACGGGGAGTTTCCCCTAATAGTCAGATTGCAAACACTTTGTTTTTAGGGGACATCGCATGTCTGCGAAGGGGGTCACACTTGGGAACCAGGTTTAGGAGTTCTGAGCATTCCACCACAATTCATTACACATGCTATGGTCACATGCATGGTTTGCATGTGTTCCGATGCCCCGAAGCGCTTCGTCTGGAACCTTGATCCATGTTGATCGCCTACCCCCTAGACTTTCTTCTCGATAGGTAGTTTCGGTGTAGCCCTCACTTGTTTTAGGCTTGGTTAGGTCTTGTGATGATGTAAAACCATGTTTGGGAACATGTTGTGACAAGATCTACCCCGGTTTCACCGAAACAGGGAGTTTCCCCCTAATAGTCAGATTGCAGACACTTTGTTTTTAGGGGACATCGCATGTCTGCGAAGGGGGTCACACTTGGGAACCAGGTTTAGGAGTTCTGAGCATGCCACCACACTTCATTACACATGCTAGGGTCACATGCATGGTTTGTATGTGTTCCGATGCCCCGAAGCGCTTCTTCTCATGAACCTCGATCCTGGCCTTGATCGCCTACCCCTAGACTTTCTTGACAGGGTAGCCCGTGTATCCCTCACTTGTTTTAGGCGTAGTAAGGTCATGTGATGATGTAAAACCATGTTTGGGAACATGTTGTGACAAGATCTACCCCGTTTCAACCAAACGTGGAGTTTCCCCTAATAGTCGATTAGCAGACACTTTGTTTTTAGGGGACATCGCATGTCTACGAAGGGGGTCACACTTGGGAACCAGGTTTAGGAGTTCTGAGCATGCCACCACACTTCATTACACATGCTAGGGTCACATGCATGGTTTGGATGTGTTCTGATGCCCCGAAGCGCTTCTTCCTACGGAACCCTGATCCGCGAGCCTCGGATCGTTTACCCCCCTAGACTTTCTTCTGACAGGGGTAGCCCGGTGTAGCCTCACTTGTTTTAGGCTTGGTTAGGTCATGTGATGATGTAAAACCATGTTTGGGAACATGTTGTGACAAGATCTACCCCGGTTTCACCGAAACGGGGAGTTTCCCCCTAATAGTCAGATTGCAGACACTTTGTTTTTAGGGGACATCGCATGTCTACGAAGGGGTCACACTTGGGAACCAGGTTTAGGAGTTCTGAGCATGCCACCACACTTCATTACACATGCTAGGGTCACATGCATGGTTTGGATGTGTTCCGATGCCCCGAAGCGCTTCTTCCTGCGGAACCCTGATCCGCGGGCCTCGGATCGTCTACCCCCCTAGACTTTCTTCTAATAGGGGTAGCCCGGTGTAGCCCTCACTTGTTTTAGGCTTGGTTAGGTCATGTGATGATGTAAAACCATGTTTGGGAACATGTTGTGACAAGATCTACCCCGGTTTCACCGAAACGGGGAGTTTCCCCCTAATAGTCAGATTGCAGACACTTTGTTTTTAGGGGACATCGCATGTCTGCGAAGGGGGTCACACTTGGGAACCAGGTTTAGGAGTTCTGAGCATGCCACCACACTTCATTACACATGCTAGGGTCACATGCATGGTTTGGATGTGTTCCGATGCCCCGAAGCGCTTCTTCCTATGGAACCCTGATCCGCGGGCCTCGGATCGTCTACCCCCCTAGACTTTCTTCTGACAGGGGTAGCCCGGTGTAGCCCTCACTTGTTTTAGGCTTGGTTAGGTCATGTGATGATGTAAAACCATGTTTGGGAACATGTTGTGACAAGATCTACCCCGGTTTCACCGAAACGGGGAGTTTCCCCCTAATAGTCAGATTGCAGACACTTTGTTTTTAGGGACATCGCATGTCGAAGGGGTCACACTTGGGAACCAGGTTTAGGAGTTCTGAGCATGCCACCACACTTCATTACACATGCTAGGGTCACATGCATGGTTTGGATGTGTTACGATGCCCCGAAGCGCTTCTTCCTGTGGAACCCTGATCCACGGGCCTCGGATCGTCTACCCCCTAGACTTTCTTCTGTCAAGGGTAGCCGGTGTAGCCCTCACTTGTTTTAGGCTTGGTTAGGTCATGTGATGATGTAAAACCATGTTTGGGAACATGTTGTGACAAGATCTACATCGGTTTCACGAAGCGGGAGTTTCTAATAGTCAGATTGTAGACACTTTGTTTTTAGGGGACATCGCATGTCTGCGAAGGGGGTCACACTTGGGAACCAGGTTTAGGAGTTCTGAGCATGCCACCACACTTCATTACACATGCTAGGGTCACATGCATGGTTTGGATGTGTTTCGATGCCCCGAAGCGCTTCTTCCTGCGGAACCCTGATCTACGAGCCTCAGATCGTCTACCCCCTAGACTTTCTTCTGACGGGGTAGCCCGGTGTAGCCCTCACTTGTTTTGGGCTTGGTTAGGTCATGTGATGATGTAAAACCATGTTTGGGAACATGTCGTGACAAGATATACCCCGGTTTCACCGAAACGGGGAGTTTCCCCCTAATAGTCAGATTGCAGACACTTTGTTTTTAGGGGACATCGCATGTCTGAGAAGGGGGTCACACTTGGGAACCAGGTTTAGGAGTTCTGAGCATGCCACCACACTTCATTACACATGCTAGGGTCACATGCATGGTTTGGATGTGTTCCGATGCCCCGAAGCGCTTCTTCCAGCGGAACCCTGATCCGCGGGCCTCGGATCGTCTACCCCCTAGACTTTCTTATGAAGGGGTAGCCCGGTGTAGCCCTCACTTGTTTTAGGCTTGGTTAGGTCATGTGATGATGTAAAACCATGTTTGGGAACATGTTGTGACAAGATCTACCCCAGTTTCACTGAAACGGGGAGTTTCCCCCTAATAGTCAGATTGCAGACACTTTGTTTTTAGGGGACATCGCATGTCTGCGAAGGGGGTCACACTTGGGAACCAGGTTTAGGAGTTCTGAGCATGCCACCACACTTCATTACACATGCTAGGGTCACATGCATGGTTTGGATGTGTTACGATGCCCCGAAGCGCTTCTTCCTGCGGAACCCTGATCCGCGAGCCTCGGATCGTCTACCCCCCTAGACTTTCTTCTGACAGGGGTAGCCCGGTGTAGCCCTCACTTGTTTTAGGCTTGGTTAGGTCATGTGATGATGTAAAACCATGTTTGGGAACATGTTGTGACAAGATCTACCCCGGTTTCACCGAAACGGGGAGTTTCCCCCTAATAGTCAGATTGTAGACACTTTGTTTTAGGGGACATCGCATGTCTGCGAAGGGGGTCACACTTGGGAACCAGGTTTAGGAGTTCTGAGCATGCCACCACACTTCATTACACATGCTAGGGTCACATGCATGGTTTGGATGTGTTCCGATGCCCCGAAGCGCTTCTTCCTGCGGAACCCTGATCCGCGGGCCTCGGATCGTCTACCCCCCTAGACTTTCTTCTGACAGGGGTAGCCCGGTGTAGCCCTCACTTGTTTTAGGCTTGGTTAGGTCATGTGATGATGTAAAACCATGTTTGGGAACATGTTGTGACAAGATCTACCCCGGTTTCACCAAACGGGGAGTTTCCCCCTAATAGTCAGATTGTAGACACTTTGTTTTTAGGGGACATCGCATGTCTGCGAAGGGGGTCACACTTGGGAACCAGGTTTAGGAGTTCTGAGCATGCCAACACACTTCATTACACATGCTAGGGTCACATGCATGGTTTGGATGTGTTCCGATGCCCCGAAGCGCTTCTTCCTGCGGAACCCTGATCCGCGGGCCTCGGATCGTCTACCCACCTAGACTTTCTTCTGACAGGGGTAGCCCGGTGTAGCCCTCACTTGTTTTAGGCTTGGTTAGGTCATGTGATGATGTAAAACCATGTTTGGGAACATGTTGTGACAAGATCTACCCCGGTTTCACCGAAACAGGGAGTTTCCCCTAATAGTCAGATTACGGACACTTTGTTTTTAGGGGACATCGCATGTCTGCGAAGGGGTCACACTTGGGAACCAGGTTTAGGAGTTCTGAGCATGCCACCACACTTCATTACACATGCTAGGGTCACATGCATGGTTTGGATGTATTAGATGCCCAAGCGCTTCTTCTGCGGAACCACGATCCATGGGCCTCGGATCGTCTACCCCCTAGACTTTCTTGGCGGGGTAGCCCGGTGTAGCCCTCACTTGTTTTAGGCTTGGTTGGGTCATGTGATGATGTAAAACCATGTTTGGGAACATGTAGTGACAAGATCTACCGGTTTCACGAAGCAGGAGTTTCCCCTAATAGTCAGATTGCAGACACTTTGTTTTTAGGGGACATCGCATGTCTGCGAAGGGGGTCACACTTGGGAACCAGGTTTAGGAGTTCTGAGCATGCCACCACACTTCATTACACATGCTAGGGTCACATGCATGGTTTGGATGTGTTCAGATGCCCCGAAGCGCTTCTTCCTGCGGAACCCTGATCCACGGGCCTCGGATCGTCTACCCCCCTAGACTTTCTTCTGACAGGGGTAGCCCGGTGTAGCCCTCACTTGTTTTAGGCTTGGTTAGGTCATGTGATGATGTAAAACCATGTTTGGGAACATGTTGTGACAAGATCTACCCCGGTTTCACCGAAACGGGGAGTTTCCCCCTAATAGTCAGATTGCAGACACTTTGTTTTTAGGGGACATCGCATGTCTGCGAAGGGGGTCACACTTGGGAACCAGGTTTAGGAGTTCTGAGCATGCCACCACACTTCATTACACATGCTAGGGTCACATGCATGGTTTGGATGTGTTCTGATGCCCCGAAGCGCTTCTTCCTGCGGAACCCTGATCCGCGGGCCTCGGATCGTCTACCCCCCTAGACTTTCTTCTGACAGGGGTAACCCGGTGTAGCCCTCACTTGTTTTAGGCTTGGTTAGGTCATGTGATGATGTAAAACCATGTTTGGGAACATGTTGTGACAAGATCTAACAACGTTTCACGAAGCAGGAGTTTCCCCTAATAGTCGGATTGCGACACTTTGTTTTAGGGGTCATCGGATTTCTTGGTATGGGTTCACACTTGGGAACCAGGTTTAGGAGTTCTGAGCATGCCACCACACTTCATTACACATGCTAGGGTCACATGCATGGTTTGGATGTGTTTCGATGCCCCGAAGCGCTTCTTCCTGCGGAACCCTGATCCGCGGGCCTCGGATCGTCTACCCCCCTAGACTTTCTTCTGAGAGGGGTAGCCCGGTGTAGCCCTCACTTGTTTTAGGCTTGGTTAGGTCATGTGATGATGTAAAACCATGTTTGGGAACATGTTGTGACAAGATCTACCCCGGTTTCACCGAAACGGGGAGTTTCCCCCTAATAGTCAGATTGGAGACACTTTGTTTTTAGGGGACATCGCATGTCTGCGAAGGGGGTCACACTTGGGAACCAGGTTTAGGAGTTCTGAGCATGCCACCACACTTCATTACACATGCTAGGGTCACATGCATGGTTTGGATGTGTTACGATGCCCAGAAGCGCTTCTTCTTGCGGAACCACGATCCATGGGCCTCGGATCGTCTACCCCTAGACTTTCTGACAGGGGTAGCCTGGTGTAGCCCTCACTTGTTTTAGGCTTGGTTAGGTCATGTGATGATGTAAAACCATGTTTGGGAACATGTTGTGACAAGATCTACCCCGGTTTCACCGAAACGGGGAGTTTCCCCCTAATAGTCAGATTGCAGACACTTTGTTTTTAGGGGACATCGCATGTCTGCGAAGGGGGTCACACTTGGGAACCAGGTTTAGGAGTTCTGAGCATGCCACCACACTTCATTACACATGCTAGGGTCACATGCATGGTTTGGATGTGTTCCGATGCCCCGAAGCGCTTCTTCCTGCGGAACCCTGATCCGCGGGCCTCGGATCGTCTACCCCCCTAGACTTTCTTCTGACAGGGGTAGCCCGGTGTAGCCCTCACTTGTTTTAGGCTTGGTCATGTGATGATGTAAAACCATGTTTGGGAACATGTTGTGACAAGATCTACCCCGGTTTCACCGAAACGGGGAGTTTCCCCCTAATAGTCAGATTGCAGACACTTTGTTTTTAGGGGACATCGCATGTCTGCGAAGGGGGTCACACTTGGGAACCAGGTTTAGGAGTTCTGAGCATGCCACCACACTTCATTACACATGCTAGGGTCACATGCATGGTTTGGATGTGTTGCGATGCCCGGCGCTTCTTCTGCGGAACCACGATCCATGGGCCTCGGATCGTCTACCCCTAGACTTTCTTACGAGGGTAGCCGGTGTAGCCCTCACTTGTTTTAGGCTTGGTTAGGTCATGTGATGATGTAAAACCATGTTTGGGAACATGTTGTGACAAGATCTACCCGGTTTCACGAAGCAGGAGTTTCCCCCTAATAGTCAAATTGCAGACACTTTGTTTTTAGGGGACATCGCATGGCTGGAAAGGGGGTCACACTTGGGAACCAGGTTTAGGAGTTCTGAGCATGCCACCACACTTCATTACACATGCTAGGGTCACATGCATGGTTTGGATGTGTTAGATGCCCAGCGCTTCTTCTGCGGAACCACGATCCATGGGCCTCGGATCGTCTACCCCCTAGACTTTCTTGACGGGGGTAGCCGGTGTAGCCCTCACTTGTTTTAGGCTTGGTTAGGTCATGTGATGATGTAAAACCATGTTTGGGAACATGTTGTGACAAGATCTACCCGGTTTCACGAAGCAGGGGAGTTTCCCCTAATAGTCAGTTGCGGACACTTTGTTTTTAGGGGACATCGCATGTCTGCGAAGGGGTCACACTTGGGAACCAGGTTTAGGAGTTCTGAGCATGCCACCACACTTCATTACACATGCTAGGGTCACATGCATGGTTTGGATGTGTTCCGATGCCGGCGCTTCTTCTGCGGAACCACGATCCATGGGCCTCGGATCGTCTACCCCTAGACTTTCTTGACGGGGTAGCCCGGTGTAGCCCTCACTTGTTTTAGGCTTGGTTAGGTCATGTGATGATGTAAAACCATGTTTGGGAACATGTTGTGACAAGATCTACCGGTTTCACGAAGCAGGGAGTTTCCCCCTAATAGTTGGATTGCAGACACTTTGTTTTTAGGGGACATCGCATGTCTGCGAAGGGGTCACACTTGGGAACCAGGTTTAGGAGTTCTGAGCATGCCACCACACTTCATTACACATGCTAGGGTCACATGCATGGTTTGGATGTGTTAGATGCCCAGCGCTTCTTCCTGCGGAACCCTGATCCGCGGGCCTCGGATCGTCTACCCCCCTAGACTTTCTTCTGACAGGGGTAGCCCGGTGTAGCCCTCACTTGTTTTAGGCTTGGTTAGGTCATGTGATGATGTAAAACCATGTTTGGGAACATGTTGTGACAAGATCTACCCCGGTTTCACGAAAGGAGTTTCCCCTAATAGTCGGATTAGGACACTTTGTTTTTAGGGGACATCGCATGTCTGCGAAGGGGTCACACTTGGGAACCAGGTTTAGGAGTTCTGAGCATGCCACCACACTTCATTACACATGCTAGGGTCACATGCATGGTTTGGATTTGTTAGATGCCGGCGCTTCTTCCTGCGGAACCCTGATCCGCGGGCCTCGGATCGTCTACCCCCTAGACTTTCTTCTGACAGGGGTAGCCCGGTGTAGCCCTCACTTGTTTTAGGCTTGGTTAGGTCATGTGATGATGTAAAACCATGTTTGGGAACATGTTGTGACAAGATCTACCCGGTTTCAACGAAACGGTGAGTTTCCCCCTAATAGTCAGATTGCAGACACTTTGTTTTTAGGGGACATCGCATGTCTGCGAAGGGGGTCACACTTGGGAACCAGGTTTAGGAGTTCTGAGCATGCCACCACACTTCATTACACATGCTAGGGTCACATGCATGGTTTGGATGTGTTACGATGCCCCGAAGCGCTTCTTCCTGCGGAACCCTGATCCGCGAGCCTCGGATCGTCTACCCCCTAGACTTTCTTCTGACAGGGGTAGCCCGGTGTAGCCCTCACTTGTTTTAGGCTTGGTTAGGTCATGTGATGATGTAAAACCATGTTTGGGAACATGTTGTGACAAGATCTGCAGTTTCACGAAGCAGGAGTTTCCCCTAATAGTCGGATTAGGACACTTTGTTTTTAGGGGACATCGCATGTCTGCGAAGGGGGTCACTCTTGGGAACCAGGTTTAGGAGTTCTGAGCATGCCACCACACTTCATTACACATGATAGGGTCACATGCATGGTTTGGATGTGTTGCGATGCCCCGAAGCGCTTCTTCCTACGGAACCCTGATCCGCGGGCCTCGGATCGTCAGCCCCCCTAGACTTTCTTCTGACAGGGGTAGCCCGGTGTAGCCCTCACTTGTTTTAGGCTTGGTTAGGTCATGTGATGATGTAAAACCATGTTTGGGAACATGTTGTGACAAGATCTACCCCGGTTTCACCGAAACGGGGAGTTTCCCCCTAATAGTCAGATTGCAGACACTTTGTTTTTAGGGGACATCGCATGTCTGCGAAGGGGGTCACACTTGGGAACCAGGTTTAGGAGTTCTGAGCATGCCACCACACTTCATTACACATGCTAGGGTCACATGCATGGTTTGGATGTGTTCCGATGCCCCGAAGCGCTTCTTCCTGCGGAACCCTGATCCGCGGGCCTCGGATCGTCTACCCCCCTAGACTTTCTTCTGATAGGGGTAGCCCGGTGTAGCCCTCACTTGTTTTAGGCTTGGTTAGGTCATGTGATGATGTAAAACCATGTTTGGGAACATGTTGTGACAAGATCTACCCCGGTTTCACCGAAACGGGGAGTTTCCCCCTAATAGTCAGATTGCAGACACTTTGTTTTTAGGGGACATCGCATGTCTGCGAAGGGGTCACACTTGGGAACCAGGTTTAGGAGTTCTGAGCATGCCACCACACTTCATTACACATGCTAGGGTCACATGCATGGTTTGGATGTGTTTTCTTCCTGCGGAACCCTGATCCACGGGCCTCGGATCGTCTACCCCCCTAGACTTTCTTCTGACAGGGGTAGCCCGGTGTAGCCCTCACTTGTTTTAGGCTTGGTTAGGTCATGTGATGATGTAAAACCATGTTTGGGAACATGTTGTGACAAGATCTACCCCGGTTTCACCGAAACGGGGAGTTTCCCCCTAATAGTCAGATTGGAGACACTTTGTTTTTAGGGGACATCGCATGTCTGCGAAGGGGGTCACACTTGGGAACCAGGTTTAGGAGTTCTGAGCATGCCACCACACTTCATTACACATGCTAGGGTCACATGCATGGTTTGGATGTGTTCCGATGCCCCGAAGCGCTTCTTCCTGCGGAACCCTGATCCGCGGGCCTCGGATCGTCTACCCCCCCTAGAATTTCTTTTGACAGGGTTAGCCCGGTGTATCCCTCACTTGTTTTAGGCTTGGTTAGGTCATGTGATGATGTAAAACCATGTTTGGGAACATGTTGTGACAAGATCTACCCCGGTTTCACCGAAACAGGGAGTTTCCCCCTAATAGTCAGATTGCAGACACTTTGTTTTTAGGGAACATCGCATGTCTGCGAAGGGGGTCACACTTGGGAACCAGGTTTAGGAGTTCTGAGCATGCCACCACACTTCATTACACATGCTAGGGTCACATGCATGGTTTGGATGTGTTCAGATGCCCAGCGCTTCTTCTGCGGAACCACGATCCATGGGCCTCGGATCGTCTACCCCCTAGACTTTCTTGAGGGGTAGCCGGTGTAGCCCTCACTTGTTTTAGGCTTGGTTAGGTCATGTGATGATGTAAAACCATGTTTGGGAACATGTTGTGACAAGATCTACCCCGGTTTCACCGACACGGGGAGTTTCCCCTAATAGTCAGATTACAGACACTTTGTTTTTAGGGGACATCGCATGTCTGTGAAGGGGGTCACACTTGGGAACCAGGTTTAGGAGTTCTGAGCATGCCACCACACTTCATTACACATGCTAGGGTCACATGCATTGTTTGGATGTGTTAGATGCCGAAGCGCTTCTTCCTGCGGAACCCTGATCCGCGGGCCTCGGATCGTCTACCCCCCTAGACTTTCTTCTGACAGGGGTAGCCCGGTGTAGCCCTCACTTGTTTTAGGCTTGGTTAGGTCATGTGATGATGTAAAACCATGTTTGGGAACATGTTGTGACAAGATCTACCCCGGTTTCACCGAAACGGGGAGTTTCCCCCTAATAGTCAGATTGCAGACACTTTGTTTTTAGGGGACATCGCATGTCTGCGAAGGGGGTCACACTTGGGAACCAGGTTTAGGAGTTCTGAGCATGCCACCACACTTCATTACACATGCTAGGGTCACATGCATGGTTTGGATGTGTTACGATGCCCCGAAGCGCTTCTTCCTGCGGAACCATGATCCATGGGCCTCGGATCGTCTACCCCTAGACTTTCTTGACGGGGGTAGCCGGTGTAGCCCTCACTTGTTTTAGGCTTGGTTAGGTCATGTGATGATGTAAAACCATGTTTGGGAACATGTTGTGACAAGATCTACCCGGTTTCACGAAGCAGGGAGTTTCCCCTAATAGTCGGATTACGGACACTTTGTTTTAGGGGACATCGCATGTCTGCGAAGGGGGTCACACTTGGGAACCAGGTTTAGGAGTTCTGAGCATGCCACCACACTTCATTACACATGCTAGGGTCACATGCATGGTTTGGATGTGTTCCGATGCCCCGAAGCGCTTCTTCCTGCGGAACCCTGATCCGCGGGCCTCGGATCGTCTACCCCCCTAGACTTTCTTGTGACAGGGGTAGCCCGGTGTAGCCCTCACTTGTTTTAGGCTTGGTTAGGTCATGTGATGATGTAAAACCATGTTTGGGAACATGTTGTGACAAGATCTACCCCGGTTTCACCGAAACGGGGAGTTTCCCCCTAATAGTCAGATTGCAGACACTTTGTTTTTAGGGGACATCGCATGTCTGCGAAGGGGGTCACACTTGGGAACCAGGTTTAGGAGTTCTGAGCATGCCACCACACTTCATTACACATTCTAGGGTCACATGCATGGTTTGGATGTGTTCTGATGCCTCGGATCGTCTACCCCCCTAGACTTTCTTCTGACAGGGGTAGCCCGGTGTAGCCCTCACTTGTTTTAGGCTTGGTTAGGTCATGTGATGATGTAAAACCATGTTTGGGAACATGTTGTGACAAGATCTACCCCGGTTTCATCGAAACGAGGAGTTTCCCCCTAATAGTCAGATTGCAGACACTTTGTTTTTAGGGGACATCGCATGTCTGCGAAGGGGGTCACACTTGGGAACCAGGTTTAGGAGTTCTGAGCATGCCACCACACTTCATTACACATGCTAGGGTCACATGCATGGTTTGGATGTGTTCCGATGCCCCGAAGCGCTTCTTCCTGCGGAACCCTGATCTGCGGGCCTCGGATCGTCTACCCCCCTAGACTTTCTTCTGACAGGGGTAGCCCGGTGTAGCCCTCACTTGTTTTAGGCTTGGTTAGGTCATGTGATGATGTAAAACCATGTTTGGGAACATGTTGTGACAAGATCTACCCCGGTTTCACCGAAACGGGGAGTTTCCCCCTAATAGTCAGATTGCAGACACTTTGTTTTAGGGGACATCGCATGTCTGCGAAGGGGGTCACACTTGGGAACCAGGTTTAGGAGTTCTGAGCATGCCACCACACTTCATTACACATGCTAGGGTCACATGCATGGTTTGGATGTGTTCCGATGCCCCGAAGCGCTTCTTCCTGCGGAACCCTGATCCACGGGCCTCGGATCGTCTACCCCCTAGACTTTCTTCTGACAGGGGTAGCCCGGTGTAGCCCTCACTTGTTTTAGGCTTGGTTAGGTCATGTGATGATGTAAAACCATGTTTGGGAACATGTTGTGACAAGATCTACCACGGTTTCACCGAAACAGGGAGTTTCCCGTAATAGTCAGATTGGAGACACTTTGTTTTTAGGGGACATCGCATGTCTGTGAAGGGGGTCACACTTGGGAACCAGGTTTAGGAGTTCTGAGCATGCCACCACACTTCATTACACATGCTAGGGTCACATGCATGGTTTGGATGTGTTAGATGCCGGCGCTTCTTCTGCGGAACCTTGATCCGTGGGCCTCGGATCGTCTACCCCCTAGACTTTCTTCTGACAGGGGTAGCCCGGTGTAGCCCTCACTTGTTTTAGGCTTGGTTAGGTCATGTGATGATGTAAAACCATGTTTGGGAACATGTTGTGACAAGATCTACCTCGGTTTCACTGAAACGAGGAGTTTCCCCCTAATAGTCAGATTGTAGACACTTTGTTTTAGGGGACATCGCATGTCTGCGAAGGGGGTCACACTTGGGAACCAGGTTTAGGAGTTATGAGCATGCCACCACACTTCATTACACATGCTAGGGTCACATGCATGGTTTGGATGTGTTAGATGCCCGGCGCTTCTTCTGCGGAACCACGATCCATGGGCCTCGGATCGTCTACCCCCTAGACTTTCTTCTGACAGGGGTAGCCCGGTGTAGCCCTCACTTGTTTTAGGCTTGGTTAGGTCATGTGATGATGTAAAACCATGTTTGGGAACATGTTGTGACAAGATCTACCCCAGTTTCACGAAAAGGGAGTTTCCCCTAATAGTCGGATTACGGACACTTTGTTTTTAGGGACATCGCATGTCTGCGAAGGGGTCACACTTGGGAACCAGGTTTAGGAGTTCTGAGCATGCCACCACACTTCATTACACATGCTAGGGTCACATGCATGGTTTGGATGTGTTCGATGCTGAGCGCTTCTTCTGCGGAACCACGATCCGGGCCTCGGATCGTCTACCCCCTAGACTTTCTTGACGGGGGGTAGCCGGTGTAGCCCTCACTTGTTTTAGGATTGGTTAGGTCATGTGATGATGTAAAACCATGTTTGGGAACATGTTGTGACAAGATCTACCCAGTTTCACGAAGCAGGGAGTTTCCCCTAATAGTCAGTTGCAGACACTTTGTTTTTAGGGACATCGCATGTCTGCGAAGGGGGTCACACTTGGGAACCAGGTTTAGGAGTTCTGAGCATGCCACCACACTTCATTACACATGCTAGGGTCACATGCATGGTTTGGATCTGTTCGATGCCCAGCGCTTCTTCTGCGGAACCACGATCCATGGGCCTCGGATCGTCTACCCCCTAGACTTTCTTGGCAGGGGTAGCCCGGGGTAGCCCTCACTTGTTTTAGGCATGGTTAGGTCATGCGATGATGTAAAACCATGTTTGGGAACATGTTGTGACAAGATCTACCCGGTTTCACGAGCAGGGGAGTTTCCCTAATAGTCAGATTTCAGACACTTTTTTTTTAGTGTACATCGCATGTCAGCGAAGGTTCTAAAACTTGGTAACATGTTTTTGAGTTCTGAGCATGCCACCACACTTCATTACACATGCTAGGGTCACATGCATGGTTTGGATGTGTTAGATGCCTGGCGCTTCTTCTGCGGAACCACGATCCATGGGCCTCGGATCGTCTACCCCCTAGACTTTCTTGACGGGGGTAGCCCGGTGTAGCCCTCACTTGTTTTAGGCTTGGTTAGGTCATGTGATGATGTAAAACCATGTTTGGGAACATGTTGTGACAAGATCTACCCGGTTTCACGAAGCAGGGGAGTTTCCCCTAATAGTCGGATTAGGACACTTTGTTTTAGGGGACATCGCATGTCTGCGAAGGGGTCACACATGGGAACCAGGTTTAGGAGTTCTGAGCATGCCACCACACTTCATTACACATGCTAGGGTCACATGCATGGTTTGGATGTGTTAGATGCCCGGCGCTTCTTCTGCGGAACCACGATCCATGGGCCTCGGATCGTCTACCCCCTAGACTTTCTTCGGCGAGGTAGCCGGTGTAGCCCTCACTTGTTTTAGGCTTGGTTAGGTCATGTGATGATGTAAAACCATGTTTGGGAACATGTTGTGACAAGATCTACCCCGGTTTCACCGAAACGGGGAGTTTCCCCCTAATAGTCAGATTGCAGACACTTTGTTTTAGGGGACATCGCATGTCTGCGAAGGGGGTCACACTTGGGAACCAGGTTTAGGAGTTCTGAGCATGCCACCACACTTCATTACACATGCTAGGGTCACATGCATGGTTTGGATGTGTTAGATGCCCAGCGCTTCTTCTGCGGAACCACGATCCAGGGCCTCGGATCGTCTACCCCCTAGACTTTCTTGACAGGGTAGCCGGTGTATCCCTCACTTGTTTTAGGCTTGGTTAGGTCATGTGATGATGTAAAACCATGTTTGGGAACATGTTGTGACAAGATCTACCCCGGTTTCACCGAAAAGGGGGAGTTTCCCCCTAATAGTCAGATTGCAGACACTTTGTTTTTAGGGGACATCGCATGTCTGCGAATGGGGTCACACTTGGGAACCAGGTTTAGGAGTTCTGAGCATGCCACCACACTTCATTACACATGCTAGAGTCACATGCATGGTTTGGATGTGTTACGATGCCCCAAAGCGCTTCTTCCTGCAGAACCCTGATCCGCGGGCCTCGGATCGTCTACCCCCTTAGACTTTCTTCTGACAGGGGTAGCCCGGTGTAGCCCTCACTTGTTTTAGGCTTGGTTAGGTCATGTGATGATGTAAAACCATGTTTGGGAACATGTTGTGACAAGATCTACCAGTTTCACGAAGCAGGGAGTTTCCCCCTAATAGTCAGATTGCAGACACTTTGTTTTTAGGGGACATCGCATGTCTGTGAAGGGGTCACACTTGGGAACCAGGTTTAGGATTTCTGAGCATGCCACCACACTTCATTACACATGCTAGGGTAAAATGCATGGTTTGGATGTGTTAGATGCCCAGCGCTTCTTCTGCGGAACCACGATCCGCGGGCCTCGGATCGTCTACCCCTAGACTTTCTTCTGACAGGGGTAGCCCGGTGTAGCCCTCACTTGTTTTAGGCTTGGTTAGGTCATGTGATGATGTAAAACCATGTTTGGGAACATGTTGTGACAAGATCTACCCGGTTTCACGAAGCAGGGAGTTTCCCCTAATAGTCAGATTACGGACACTTTGTTTTTAGGGGACATCGCATGTCTGCGAAGGGGTCACACTTGGGAACCAGGTTTAGGAGTTCTGAGCATGCCACCACACTTCATTACACATGCTAGGGTCACATGCATGGTTTGGATGTGTTAGATGCCCAGGCGCTTCTTCTGCGGAACCACGATCCATGGGCCTCGGATCGTCTACCCCCTAGACTTTCTTGGCAGGGGAAGCCGGTGTAGCCCTCACTTGTTTTAGGCTTGGTTAGGTCATGTGATGATGTAAAACCATGTTTGGGAACATGTTGTGACAAGATCTACCCCGGTTTCACCGAAACAGGGAGTTTCCCCCTAATAGTCAGATTGCAGACACTTTGTTTTTAGGGGACATCGCATGTCTGCGAAGGGGGTCACACTTGGGAACCAGGTTTAGGAGTTCTGAGCATGCCACCACACTTCATTACACATTCTAGGGTCACATGCATGGTTTGGATGTGTTTCTATGCCCCGAAGCGCTTCTTGCTGCGTAACCCTGATCCGCGGGCCTCGGATCGTCTACCCCCCTAGACTTTCTTCTGACAGGGGTAGCCCGGTGTAGCCCTCACTTGTTTTAGGCTTGGTTAGGTCATGTGATGATGTAAAACCATGTTTGGGAACATGTTGTGACAAGATCTACCCCGGTTTCACCGAAACGGGGAGTTTCCCCCTAATAGTCAGATTGCAGACACTTTGTTTTTAGGGGACATCGCATGTCTGGGAAGGGGGTCACACTTGGGAACCAGGTTTAGGAGTTCTGAGCATGCCACCACACTTCATTACACATGCTAGGGTCACATGCATGGTTTGGATGTGTTCCGATGCCCAGCGCTTCTTCTGCGGAACCACGATCCATGGGCCTCGGATCGTCTACCCCCCTAGACTTTCTTCTTACAGGGGTAGCCCGGTGTAGCCCTCACTTGTTTTAGGCTTGGTTAGGTCATGTGATGATGTAAAACCATGTTTGGGAACATGTTGTGACAAGATCTACCTCGGTTTCACCGAAGCAGGGAGTTTCCCCTAATAGTCAGATTGCAGACACTTTGTTTTTAGGGGACATCGCATGTCTGCGAAGCGGGTCACACTTGGGAACCAGGTTTAGGAGTTCTGAGCATGCCACCACACTTCATTACACATTCTAGGGTCACATGCATGGTTTGGATGTGTTACGATGACCCAGGCGCTTCTTCTGCGGAACCACGATCCATGGGCCTCGGATCGTCTACCCCCTAGACTTTCTTACGCGGGGGTAGCCCGTGTTCCCCTCACTTGTTTTAGGCTTGGTTAGGTCATGTGATGATGTAAAACCATGTTTGGGAACATGTTGTGACAAGATCTACCCGGGTTTCACCGAAGCAGGGAGTTTCCCTAATAGTGATTACGGACACTTTGTTTTAGGGGACATCGCATGTCTGAAGGGGTCACTTGGGAACCAGGTTTAGGAGTTCTGAGCATGCCACCACACTTCATTACACATGCTAGGGTCACATGCATGGTTTGGATGTGTTCCGATGCCCCGAAGCGCTTCTTCCTGCGGAACCCTGATCCGTGGGCCTCGGATCGTCTACCCCCCTAGACTTTCTTCTGACAGGGGTAGCCCGGTGTAGCCCTCACTTGTTTTAGGCTTGGTTAGGTCATGTGATGATGTAAAACCATGTTTGGGAACATGTTGTGACAAGATCTACACCGGTTTCACCGAAGCAGGAGTTTCCCCTAATAGTCGATTACGGACACTTTGTTTTTAGGGGACATCGCATGTCTGCGAAGGGGGCACACTTGGGAACCAGGTTTAGGAGTTCTGAGCATGCCACCACACTTCATTACACATGCTAGGGTCACATGCATGGTTTGGATGTGTTAGATGCCCAGCGCTTCTTCTGTGGAACCACGATCCATGGGCCTCGGATCGTCTACCCCTAGACTTTCTTCTGAAAGGGGTAGCCCGGTGTAGCCCTCACTTGTTTTAGGCTTGGTTAGGTCATGTGATGATGTAAAACCATGTTTGGGAACATGTTGTGACAAGATCTAAACCGGTTTCACCGAAACGGGGAGTTTCCCCCTAATAGTCAGATTGCAGACACTTTGTTTTTAGGGGACATCGCATGTCTGCGAAGGGGGTCACACTTGGGAACCAGGTTTAGGAGTTCTGAGCATGCCACCACACTTCATTACACATGCTAGGGTCACATGCATGGTTTGGATGTGTTCCGATGCCCCGAAGCGCTTCTTCCTGCGGAACCCTGATCCGCGGGCCTCGGATCGTCTACCCCCCTAGACTTTCTTCCCACAGGGGTAGCCCGGTGTAGCCCTCACTTGTTTTAGGCTTGGTTAGGTAATGTGATGATGTAAAACCATGTTTGGGAACATGTTGTGACAAGATCTACCCCGGTTTCACCGAAACAGGGAGTTTCCCCCTAATAGTCAGATTGCAGACACTTTGTTTTTAGGGGACATCGCATATCTGTGAAGGGGGTCACACTTGAGAACCAGGTTTAGGAGTTCTGAGCATGCCACCACACTTCATTACACATGCTAGGGTCACATGCATGGTTTGGATGTGTTCCGATGCCCCGAAGCGCTTCTTCCTGCGGAACCCTGATCCACGGGCCTCGAATCGTCTACCCCCCTAGACTTTCTTCTGACAGGGGTAGTCCGGTGTAGCCCTCACTTGTTTTAGGCTTGGTTAGGTCATGTGATGATGTAAAACCATGTTTGAGAACATGTTGTGACAAGATCTACCTCGGTTTCACCGAAACGGGGAGTTTCCCCCTAATAGTCAGATTGCAGACACTTTATTTTTAGGGGACATCGCATGTCTGCGAAGGTGGTCACACTTGGGAACCAGGTTTAGGAGTTCTGAGCATGCCACCACACTTTATTACACATGCTAGGGTTACATGCATGGTTTGGATGTGTTGGATGCCCGGCGCTTCTTCTGCGGAACCACGATCCATGGGCCTCGGATCGTCTACCCCCTTGACTTTCTTGACAGGGTAGCCGGTGTATCCTCACTTGTTTTAGGCTTGGTTAGGTCATGTGATGATGTAAAACCATGTTTGGGAACATGTTGTGACAAGATCTACGGTTTCACGAAGCGGGAGTTTCCCTAATAGTCAGATTGCAGACACTTTTTTTTTAGGGGACATCGCATGTTTGCGAAGGGGGTCACACTTGGGAACCAGGTTTAGGAGTTCTGAGCATGCCACCACACTTCATTACACATGCTAGGGTCACATGCTTGGTTTGGATGTGTTAGATGTCCTGGCGCTTCTTCCTGCGGAACCCTGATCCTCGGGCCTCGGATCGTCTACCCCCCTAGACTTTCTTCTGACAGGGGTAGTCCGGTGTAGCCCTCACTTGTTTTAGGCTTGGTTAGGTCATGTGATGATGTAAAACCATGTTTGGGAACATGTTGTGACAAGATCTACTAAGGCGTGGTTTTATCTTGGAACCCTACGATACAGACCATCGCTCCGAAACCCTGATATGTGGGGGGACATGAAGATTAGACATTGTAAACTAAAAATATTCAACAAATATTCAACAAAAAGTATGTGTATACACATTGTCACAACTAATACTAACAAATATTCAACAAAAAGTAAACTAAAAACTTAAAATAACTATAATCGAAAGAAAATAATAAAGTAGCCAAAACACACGGTAAAGGGAAAAACACACGGCAAAGACGGTTCTTTGCCGTGTGTTTTACAGATGTACACGGCACAGGGTCCTTTGCCGTATGTACTAATAGAGTACACGGCATAGATGCCTTTGCCGTGTGTTACACGAATACACACGGCAAAGGGTCCTTTGCCGTGTGTATCCCTAGGGTACACGGCAAAGATTCCTTTGCCGTTTGTATTCGTGTAACACACGGCAAAGACTCGGTATAGGGTTCGCTCGCGGGCCCACGCGAGCCCTATCCACTCGCTCGGCTGGCCGCTCCCTCGTTGCCCGCCGACGCCATGGCGCTCGCCGCCTTTGCCACGCCCTTTCGCCAGCCCCTCGCTTCATTAGCCTCCTCACGCAGCAGCCTCCCCGTAGCCTCCCCAACTCCCCCGCAGCCTCGCCCACCTCCTGGCCTCCCTCATCCGACGCAGTGGCCCGGGCTCTGGTGGCAGGCTCATGATCGGGTGGTCGCCCCCTCCTCCATCAAGCAACGCCCGTGGCCCCTCCTCCACCGAGCACGTCGGCCGCCTCTTGGTGAGTTTTTCTTCTTCTTTTTATTCAGCTAGTAATTAATAATATATATTTAGGGGTAGTTTTAGTTAGTAATATATTAGATTTAGGTGTAGTTTTAGTCTTATATTGGATTTAGGGGTAGTCTAGTTAGTAATATTTTGGATTTAGGGGTAGTTTTAGTTAGTAATATATTGGATTTAGGGTTAGTTTTTGTTAGTCATATATTGGATTTAGGGGTAGTTTAGTTAGTAATATTTTGGATTTAGGGTTTGTTTTTGTTAGTTATATATTGGATTTAGGGTAGTTTGTAGCTAAGTTTGTCCAACAATGTTGCTATGCTAGGTTATTGGGTTTGTAGTAAATTAAAAGTAGGATCATTATCAAAGTACTAGGAATTGTATGTTAAATGGAACTATTCTCTTTCGTGCAGGAAATGCGTTGTGTTTGAGGGGGACCGTCGGTCGGAGGGGATTTTGCCAGAGGGTCGTTGGTCTTCTTCGCGGGCCGTCGATCACACTTCGAGGGTGAGAATCCGTTCACCTCTTTTGTAATTAGGTTTTTTTCGTGTCTAGATCACCAAGTTTGTCACGTTACCTAGGCGTCTCTTCCCGGCCGTAAGGGTTACGCTGATAAATATGCATTAGTGGTCTCGCATATTTTGAACCGTAACTCTTACGGTATTTATCGGGACAGCCGACGGATGCGTAGTTTGGGTACATTTTCCTTGTTCTACTCCGGCCCGAGATAGGATTTCGGCAGCGCCTCTCCGTTGTTCTCTGGATGCACATCCCTCTCGGCTTTTTGTCGAGATGTGTATCGGGAGAGCAGCGGGGAGGTGCTGCCGAAATTCTGTCTTGGATCGGGGTAGAGCAGGGAGAACGTACTCAATCTACGGATCCGGCGGTTGCTAGGACCCTCTTTACCTATTAGAGGGATAAGTGTATATATGCATGCCGTAAAATCCATATTTACTAAAATTAACCGAACTAATAATGGATTTATTTAATAGTATGATTAATTGAAAGCATTGTATATGTCTGTTTTTGTACTGATTAGAGGATGGAGAATCGTGACTGGATGTATGAGGGCTATGTCAGTAAGTGGGACTTTACCATGGAATGGAAGGAAAAGGCCGAGGACTTCGTGAACCGGGCGTTTGCTGTCCCCACCAAACCCAGAAAAATTTTCTGACCCTGTACAAGATGCAAGAACCTGAATACACATTCGAAGGATGATGTTAGTAGGCACCTGGTCAATTATGGGTTCACACCTTCCTACAAGACTTGGACTTTCCATGGTGAAAAGTTAGCGAAACGTTCTAGGAGGGAGTCATGGCAGAGTCAGCAGCAAAGTCAGCCAAGGGGGGAATTTGATGCTGGTTTTGATAGGTGCATAGAGAACTTTGTGAATGCTAATGCACCTGAAAGCCCTCATGTAGAGGCGGAGACACCTCAGGAGGCGGAGACAAGTGAGGAGCCGGAGGAAAACACGGCAAAGTACTACGAGACTTTGTTTGCCTCGCAGAGACCCCTTCATGCACATACAGATGTTAGCCAACTGGACGCCATTGCTCACCTTTTGGCCTTTAAGAGCCACAGGAACATGACCAGAGATGACTTCGATGATATGCTCGCCGTTGTTGGCAGCATTCTGCCGAAAGGGCACCTCTTGCCAGAGAACTTCTACTATTCAACCAAACTCCTCCGTGACCTTAAGATGTCATATGAGCCGATACATGCTTGTCCGAAGGGATGCATGCTATTCAGAAAGGAGCATGCTAAGACAAATTATTGTATGCACTGCAAATCCTCTAGGTACTTTGAGGTCGATCCCAATGGTGATGGTCAGAAGAGGCAGACCGGGGTTGCCCAAAACATCCTCCGGTATCTTCTAGTGCTATCGAGGATCCAACGGCTCTTCATGACCGAGGATACTGCCCAGCAGATGCAGTGGGTAGTAGAAGGGAATAGATACACCGACAAGATGATACATCCTTCGGATGGTAGTGCATGGAAGAACTTTGTCAAGAAATATCCCGAGAAAGCCGGTGACAAGAGGAGCGTAGCAGTTGCCATATCAACCGATGGGTTCAATCCACATGGTATGTCGGCTGCAGTATACAGTTGTTGGCCAGTGTTTGTTATTCCCCTGAACCTCCCCCCTGGCGTCTGCATGAGATCAGAGAACATGTTTGTGTCGATGATAATCCCCGGACCGAAATACCCTGGTAAGAACATGAATGTGTATTTAGAACCGCTCGTGGATGACTTGTTTTGTGGCTGGGAAGGTCGCGGGATCCGAACATATGACGCCGCAAACAAGGAGCACTTCGATATGTATGTCTGGTACCACACCTCCCTGCATGACCTACCAGCACGTGTGTTGTTCAGCGTCTGGTGTACGCATGGGAAGTGGCCTTGCCCAGTGTGCATGCAGGATCAGACTTTCTTCTGGCTGTCGAAGGGAGGCAAGTATTCCTGCTTTGATGAACATCGAAAGTTCCTTGAGCCGAATCATCCATACAGGAATGATAAAAAGAGGTTCAAGAAAGGTCGTGTTGTCCATGATCCAAAGCCACGTCTGAAGACGGGAAAGGAAATCAAGGCTGAGTTAGAAGCTCTCCAGCCTAAGCCTGATGGGAATGGTTTCGTGGGATATGGGGACACGCACCAGTGGACCCACATTCCATGCTTATGGAAGCTCCATTACTTTGAGGATCTCGAGCTCCCGCATAACATTGATGTAATGCACACTGAAAAGAATATCGGCGAGGCCATTTGGAGCACCATAATGCAAACTGAGAAGTCGAAGGATAACATCAAGGGTCGAATTGATCAAGAACAATGGTGCGATAGGCCAAAGTTGAAAATGCAGCCCCCCGGAACCAACGGCAGAAAAGGGTGGTCTAAGCCAAAGGCTCCGTTCTGCCCAACAAAGCCCCAAAAAAGGGAGATCTTCCAGTGGATCACGCAAAGTTTGTTTTTCCCTGATGGGTACGCAGCCAACTGAATGAGGGGTGCGAACATGCAAACGTTGCGAGTACAAGGGCTTAAGAGTCATGACTACCACGTATGGCTTGAGCGAATAATGCCGGTGATGATTCGAGGCTATGTCGATGAGGAGACTTGGTGAGTGTTGTCGAGGTTGAGCTTTTTCTTCTGCCAGATTTGTGCTAGGGAGTTAGACCGTAAAGTGGTTGAGAAGCTACATGAACAGGCACCCCAGTTGCTTTGTGATCTAGAGATGCTCCTTCCGCCAGGGTTCTTCAATCCGATGCAACATATGATCTTGCATCATGGACGAGGCTTTGAAGGGGGACTGTGTGGGCCTGCTATGATCCACCGGAGAGAGTAACACAGAGGCTTCGTACAAAAACAGGCAATAAATGCAAGATTGAGGCATCCATAGTTGAGTCAGTCCTTAATGAGGAGGTTGCAAACTTCACCACCAAGCACTATGATGCCAACATTCCCACAAAGCACAACCCAGTCTCCCGTTACAATGCCGCCAACCCTGAGGATGTACCCAAGCTTAGCATCTTCAGAGGGCTTGGTGGCAAATCAAGTGGCACGAAGAAGTTCATAATGAAAAAACCTGAGCGGGAGTTGATCCAGTCGTATGTCTTGAACACCATGGATGAAGTGAAGCCGTACATCGAGTAAGTGCTCACCCTTTAGATTTTCACAAACAGTTGCTCCTATGTTCGTGCCTAACTCTTCTTTTTAAATTGGTATAGACGGTTCAAGCGTGCATATTGGAAGAATCCAGTTAGGGATCCTAACCCGAAAGAGGAGCAGGATCTATTAGATAAGGGTGGTGGTTTTGGTTTCATCAGCTGGTTCTGTGGTTTGGTACTATTCCATCCAACTTCTTGTGCTAAACTTCTTGTGATAAACTTCTCGTGCTAAACTTCTCGTGCTAAACTTCTCGTTCTAACTTGTAGGCAAATACTGACAAAGATATGCAACCCGAGCTAAGAAATATTGCCAGGGGCTTTAACCATTCACTCGATATGTTCAATGCTTATGATGTGAATGGGTATCGCTTCCATACCCATGAATACACAACTATCCGGCCCAACCGGAAGACAACAAATAGCGGGGTCTTTTGTGAAGGCTCAGATGGCCTCCAGTATTATGGAAGATTCGAGGGTATATATGAGTTGAATTATGGTTTTGGCAAAGGGCTAAATCCCGTTGTATTCAAATGCCATTGGTTTGACCCACATCAGGTGAAACAGGATCCTGAAATTGGACTGGTCGAAGTTAAGAGAAGTTCCATTTATGCGGGAGATGATGTCTATATTTTGGCTACTCAGGCCTTCCAAGTATTCTATCTTCCGTACCCATGCCAAAACCCTACAAAACGTCTAAAGGACTAGGATGTTGTGATGACGGTACCGACACGCAACAGGCCTCCCTTGCCAAACAAGGATGATTACCGCCGCCTAGACCCTTCAACAAATGATGGCGAGTTTTATCAGGAAGAAGGGCTCCCCGGGCAATTCACTATCAACTTGTCCGCCGATAGTGACATGGTCGTAGATGATGACCAAGAAGCCGAGGAGGAAAACACTGTGCAAGATGAAGTTGAGGAGGTTCACAACCAACAAGATGTGAGTTTGCTCGAGGCGTTCCGTGCAGGCCATGACGTCAACGCCCATGGACGACCTCCAGGTTTCGTGGATGATTATTGGTGGCCCGAGAATGATAGCGATGATGAAACCTGTGTTCCAATTCGTAATCCCGACACAGGCTTCTGATGTATGTAGTAGTAATAATATGAGACTAATCTATGTAGTACTATTTGTCGGGCTATTGTATTTGTAAGAACTCTATGCTATGTAATAATTTTTGTTGCTTTTACTAGTATCCATCGATTTTCATCGTTGTTGCTTTTACTAATATTCATCTATTTTCATCGGTGTTGCTTTTCCTATTATTCATCTAACTATGTTCATTGTTGCTTTTCATTCTAATATTCATCTCTTTTCATCGGTGTTGCTTTTACTATTATTCATCTAATTAATGTCTACTAATAAACTACTCTTTTTATTCTGTTTTGCAGGTGATTAAAAGATGCCGGGGGGAAAGGGCGTTACAAAAAAGCTGAAAAGCTTGGTTGACCTTGTGAGTGGTGGTTCAGAAAAGGGTGGTTCGAAAAAGGGTGGTTCGAAAGCTTCAACATCAGGTTCGAGAGAGCGTGCTAGTCCTCCACCGCGCACTTCACAGCGCCGGGGGCATGGGAGGCGTGGGAGGAATCCTAGTCCCCCCCTGGCCGTGGTGGACCAGGACGAGGAGGAGGACCAGGAGGAGGAGGACCAGGAGGAGGAGGACCAGGACCAGGAGGAGGACCAGGACCAGGAGGAGGAGGACCAGGAGGATGATGAGGCGCAGTCACAACAGTCGCAACAGTCGGAGGACGAGGGGTTGGGGTCTTTACCCTACGAGCTTGACATGACCTTGAGGTAGGATCCTCCGGAGGATGAGACATCGTACCTTGAGGCGTACGCGGTCATGGACCCGCGGCTTACGCCATAGAGCAAGGCTCCGTATCAGCGTGGGGTTGCGAGACTCCCCGATCTACCTTATGCCTATGCGGATAAGGTTCTCGTACCCGCTGGGAAGAGGTACATTATTTGACCCGCTAACCATATATTGGAATTTTCATCACATACTGATTATGATTTTTCATTTTGCAGTTCCTTTCTATATGAGGATGGAATGAAGCCGTATCGTGGCTACTCGAGCATCCTTAGAGCCCTGGTTCGAGCATAATTTCCTGGGATTGTCACTCTCCCAAATGGTCAGGAGGATGTAGCTTGGACTTGGAAGCATTACCACTATGCCCCGGATCCGACTAAAAAGTACAACCACATGGCGGAGAAGATTCAAGTTCTGTTCTGGGTAAGTTTGTTTCACTTGTCATAATTAAATCATCGCGGCTTTGACTCGTGGCTTTGACTCCTCTTTTTCCTGTGTGCATACTTGTAGAATTACTTCGACATGCACAGGGAGAACTCAACGGAGTGCGTGGCGATCGTGAACGAGCTTGCCAAGAGGAAGGTGCAAGACATGCACTACGAGGCACGCGTGAACTCTGTCCGCAACTGGTTTGCCAATCGTAAGATCTGGATGAACAAGAGTCAAGCCCGGGACATGCTCTTCGAGCCATGGCAGTACCTGCAAGTAGTTGTGTTTCTGTTTTACTGATTTCTTGACCTTCATCTATTTCATGTTGTACTAATACCTGTACCTTGTGGATGTAGAACCCTCCTCAGTTTGTCGGTAATGACGCGAGGTGCTACACGGTGATGGTAGCGTGGTGGACACACGCCGAGTACCTCAAGAGACACGAGGCCGCAAAGAAGCGGCGAGAGGAGATGAAGGGTGGATCACACCGCCAAGGCAGCATCCTCGCCTTGTCGTGCAAAAAGGTGAGCAAATGCTTTCTTTATTTTTGCTTCTCATGTTATTCTTTACTCCACAAGGGAGTCCCCCTTCACTTATCTTTGTCCTCTCATTTGCAGAAAGTAAAGACAGGTGTGGAGCCGTCCATGTTTGCCATTTGGAAGAAGATGCGCACCTTGGACGAGCCTGTGAACGGCTCCCCGTGGATCAATGAGGGAGCCAAGATCCGAGTACGGCACCCGAGAAGTAGCAGGTGCACGACGAAGATTCCAACCTCGACACCGCCCTTGATCTTGAGGTTGCCGTCTATGGCGGGACAGGGCCAGAGGAATGGCCGCCTATGGATTGCTGACGGGTCCGTCGACCCTAGGACTGATCCGTCTATGCGCTAGATCCGGCGTGGCAGGACGAGCTCCATGCCTGCCGTAGAGACCCGTCCACGGCCTTCGGTTATAGCTGTCGACCAGTTACGGGTATGTTCTTCTTCCTCAGTCATCTTTGGTTTACTACATGTTTTACATTGCAATGTTCATGATATCGCGGCTACACGACGTAGGAGGAGATGGCCGCTGAGAGGGCAAGCAGAGAGGCAGCCGAGCAGCGGCAGCTACAGCTGGAGCAGCAGCTTAGGCAGCAGCAGGCGATGCTGGAGCAGCAACAGCAGATGACGCAGTGGATGGCAAACCAAATGCTCATGACTGCTCCACCAGGGTCTCTTCCTACTCCTCTTTTCGCCTTCCCGTGGGTAAGTGATCACATGTCTTTATTGTCTAATGCTCATAATTTTCAATATTTTCTTATTGTCTAATGCTCACAATTTCCCATCGTGTAGATGGCTAATTTGATGCAGTCTGGTGGGTCGAACAACCAGGCGCCGCCTGCTGGGTCAGACGGTGGATCCAACAACCAGTCGCCTTTCACCGTCATCAATCCGTCGGTCGTCCACAGGCTAGATCAGAGTCCTCCTGGTTAGTTCTCCTACACTTGACCTTGTGCATCACTCGATATTTGTACTCCATACACTTGGAAATCGATTGTGAGAGTCTCATGATTGTGCTTTTGACCTTGTAGGAGGGCTTTGAGGTTGTGGCCATCATGTGTGCATCACGGTTAGTTCTCCTACACTTGTCAAATTTAGTCATGCCATCATACTTGTAGAAAATTTAGTCATGCCATCACACTTGTAGAAAATTTAGCCTTGCCATGACACTTGTAGATAATTATGTGCCATTCTCAAATTGTACTTGTCATTTTCATCACCTTGCCATGAGACTTATAGAAAATTTAGCCTTGTCATGAATTTTACTTGCCATATTGACGTACTTTTCTTAAACTTGTAGGATATCACGATGGATTCGGAGCATGAGCTTGTGGAGCACTTGGCGGTGATGGTCTTGTGGGTGGGAAGAAGAATAAACTTGTAATACTTGTGAATGGCTTATGACTTGTTCTTGTGAAGTTTGCATTGTTGCTTGTGTGGTGATGATGATATGATTTTGGTAGTGTTTGTGATGATATATGATCATATTATTGTTATTTTGGTGTTGGTGATGATCTTATGATCATATACATGTATTATGTGTTGGTGATGATCTATATGATCAAATATATATATTATGTGTTTCAAATGCAGGAAATGAAAGAAAAACAGAGAAAAAGTGAAAAAACCTGGGCCCTTTGCCGTGTGTATACACACGGCAAAGGCAGACAGGTGGCAGCAGCCTGTGCAGCAGGCGCTGGGCAGACAGCACCTTTGCCGTGTTCCACCTAGAAGAGGCACACGACAAAGGGACAGTCTCTGCCGTGTGTTCTTTAGCGGCGGCACATGGCAAAGTGGGATTCTTTGCCATGTGGTAACTCCCAGAGGACACATGGCAAAGGCGCAAAACACGACACAGAAGCGGCACACGGCAAAGACAAAGTACACGGCAAAGGCCCAAAACACACGGCAAAGCGAGCACACGGCAAAGTCCCTCTGGCTCCGTCAAACGGACGAAACCGTGAAGTTACTTTACTGTGCCTGTGCCGTGTACGCCTGCCAGACACACGGCAAAGGCTTTGCCGTGTTTTGCGCTGGAGACACACGGCAAAGCCTCTTTGTCGTTGCAAATGCTGCCTTTGCCGTGTCTCTTGTCTCCTTAGCCGTGTGGTTTTGCCACACGGCAAAGAAAGTTTTTCCCTTAGTGCCGGATCAATCCATTCATAACCTTCCACACCACAACTATCCATACCTAATAATAAAAAATGAGTGTTTCATTAGTTCGTTGATTTATACCTTAAAAAATTAGTTTAAGTCGATCCTGATCTCTTTGTCCGTGAGTATTATCCGCTGCTAAGCCTCGGACTGGCCTAATTGCTTTTGTTGGATTTTTTGCTAAATATTGTCTAGCCCATTTAATATTTTGCAAAAAACTCTGAAAGTTCCGAGGCTCATTTAGTCATTTGGTACACCCATGCATGCCAAGAGGTGATAAAAGTTTAGCTACACATTGTTAGTTAGTTGAGTGAGAGTTTAATTTTCTTATAAGAGAGACTGCTCCATCACTTGTACAACCATGTGAAGTAGAGAGTAGTACAAGCGCGCTAAGAGTTGTCCTTTTTTGCTACGTAGGAATGTGAACTGACGTGCACAGAAGAAATTTTGCGCTAATAGATTTGTAAATAAACTAAGTGGAGATTGAATACGAACTTAGTTAAGCCTTCTCGGATTCGACCGCTGCCTGTCCGTTTTGTCTCCACGATAGTCATTTCAGCTCCCATTGCTTCCCGTCCGCCTCTAAAAGGAAGAGGTCGCTCCTCTCTTAATATACATGGCAATTCCACCGCCTCTAGTTCCAGAGCACTAAGCAGTCTTCGGATCTTTCCCATCACGTCTGACGGCGTGCACCGCGAACCGGGACAGTAGGCCTTCGGAACCCCACGTTTTTGAATCTTGTACGGAAAAGGATGATAAGGTTTTTGGCGAGTGCTGCAGCATGACTATTGGCTTCATCACAGTCTCCTTCACGGATGCTGGCGACTTCTTCCCTGATGTCAACCACCTCCTCGATAACATGGATGACAACACTCACTGGTAGAAAAAGGGTCTTTGGTCTAGCACCCAAATGCCATTGGTCCCGGTTCGGTTCCGCAATCGGGACCCATGTCAGGCACCGGTCCTAGTTCATGCCGCCTGGTCATTGGTCCCGGTTCATCTCTAAGCATTGGTCCCGGTTCGTGACATTAACCCGGACCAATGCCACCATGACGCACACGTGGCGCTCTGCGGAGCATTGGTCCCGGTTCATGCCACGAACCGGGACCAAAAACCCCTCGACGGTCCCAATCCGGGACACAGATCTAAATTAAATCGAGACAGAAATTGAATTGATCTAGTATTTTTGAAAAATTCTTCCACAAATTAATCGAGACAGAGATCTAAATTGAGGCATTTCATTAATTCAACCACAAATTCTTCCTAAACAAAGGTGCGATTTAACAAATTCTTCCCAGTCGACAATTTCACTTTCGCTGCCGCTGTCCTCCGAGCCGCCGGCTTCATTAGCATCGTCGCCTCCACGATTTCCGCATTGTTCGCGAGACGGAGCTCCTCTTCGCAGCGAGCGGCGTCGATGACGGTGTACTTGGTCCATCCAGGGACGGACCAGAACCTCTCCTGCCCTTGTGGAGATCCGGGTGCACCACGCGCCCGTAAACGACGCGGTTGCCAATCCTGGCCTTCCGCTCCTTCTTGAACAGCGCCGACCAGTATGGGCTGGCCGCCGCGTACCGGGGCAGCGCCCTCTTCCACACGGGCATCTGGCGGCGACGCGCCGCGATTTCGCTCTCCATCTCTTCTCCTTCCTGCGACACGTGGTGGCCCAGTAACGCCCCCCACCCAGGTCATTGGTACCGGTTCATGCCATCAACCGGGACTAATGACCTGGGTGGGGGGGGAGGGGTTGCTGGGCCGCCACGTATCGCGGGGAGGGGCTTTGGTCCCGGTTCGTGGCATGAACCGGGACTAAAAACCCTCCCCTGGCTATAAATAAGCCCCGCCCATCCACTTATTTTTTCTGGAATTTGTGTGGGAGGTGGATGCTAGGTTTTTTTCTTCACACTGCACACAAGGTGTTCGACGAAATGTCCGAGCCACACTTAAGTTCGCACAACACGGTATCCTCGGCCGAGGTTAGCAACCTTATCTTCTTTATCTGTAACTGATACAAAAATATTGCATGTGTCCATGTAGTGTGGTCATTTTACTATTTACGATGTCATTGTCATGGTTAATTATTATGACGTGGATCGATCCGCGGATGCGATGGATGTACAGCGACCGACGTGATTCCAATTCTATTGCAGGCCTGCATAAATTTATCGATTTGGCTAAGGAAAACAAAGTGGATAATTTTATGCCTTGTCCCTGCGTCGACTGTCGGAACATGGCGGAGCACTCTGCCCCGAGAATCCTTCAAAGCCATCTGCTTAGGAGAGGTTTCATGCCCGGATATTATTGTTGGGCCATGCACGAAGAAAGAGGGGTTAGGCTGGAAGAAAATGAAGAAGAGGAGGATGATGACAGCTATCCTATGTCCCCTAAAGAATACGGTGATACTGCAATGGAAGACAATGAAGAAGACGGAGGCAGCAATGAAGAAGAACAACGGGCATCAGATGAGCCCGCTGATGGTCTTGGTCGGGTCATTTCTGATGCAAAACAACAATGCGATACAGAAAGGGAGAAGCTTAAGTTAGAGGCCATGCAAAAGGATCACAAAAAGTTATTGTACCCAAATTGCGAAGATGGCAGCACAAAGCTCGGTACCACACTTGAACTGCTGAAATGGAAGGCAGAGACTGGCTTATCTGACAAGGGATTTGAGAAGTTACTGAAAATAATGAAGCCGAAGCTTCCAAAGGATAACGAGCTGCCTGAGACAATGTACGAAGCAAAGAAGACTATCTGCCCTCTAGGATTAGATGTGGAGAAGATACATGCATGCATTAATGACTGCATCCTGTACCGCGGTGAGAAGTACGAGAATATGGATAAATGCCCAGTAGGCACTACATGTCGATACAATATTAGATAAGATGACCCTGGTGATGTTGAGGGCGATGACGAGCCCCCCAGGAAGAGGGTTCCTGCTAAGGTTATGTGGTATGCTCCTATAATACCATGGTTCAAACGTCTGTTCAGAAACAAAGAGCATGCCAGGTTGTTGCGATGGCACAAAGAAGAGCGTAAGAAAGATGGGAAACTGAGACACCCTGCCGATGGGTCGCAGTGGATAAATATTGAGAGAAAGTACTCGAACTTTGCAGGTGACGCGAGAAACTTATGGTTTGGTCTAAGTACAGACGACATGAATCCTTTTGGGGAGCAGAGCTGCAGTCACAGCACCCGGCCAGTGACTCTATGTATCTACAACCTTCCTCCTTGGTTGTGCATGAAGCGGAAGTTCATTATGATGCCAGTGCTCATCCAAAGACCGAAGCAACCCGACAATGACATTGATGTGTACCTAAGGCCATTAGTCGATGAACTTTTGCAGTTGTGGGCAGAACCAGGTGTAAAGGTGTGGGATGAACACAAACAGGAGCCATTTGACCTACGCGCGTTGTTGTTCATAACCATCAATGATTGGCCTGCTCTTAGTAACATTTCAGGACAGTCAAACAAGGGATACAATGCATGCACGCACTGTTTAGATAAGACTAAAGGTACATATTTGGATAAATGTAAGAAGATCGTGTACCTAGGGTGTCGTAAATTTCTTCCGACCAATCATCAAGTAAGAAAGAAAGGCAAGCATTTCAACGGTGAGGCAGATTACTGGAAGAAGCCTAAGCTCCCTAAAGGTGTTGATGTATTTGGTATGGTGAAGGACCTAGAAGTAATCTTTGGAAAGGGTCCTAGCGGTCAATCTGTTCCGAAAGACCCCATTACCGGACACACGGCCATGTGGAAAAAGAAATCTATATTTTGGGAGCTTGAGTATTGGAAAGACCTAGAGGTCCGTTCTTCAATCGACGTGATGCACGTGACGAAGAATCTTTGCGTGAACCTTCTAGGCTTCCTGGGCGTGTATGGGAAGACAAAAGATACACCAGAAGCACGAGAGGACCAGCAACGTATCAAAGACCCATACAACAAGCATACTGATAAAGGACGTGGATACTTAAGCAGCTACGCTCTTACCAAAGCAGAGAAGGAAATCTTTTTTGAAGTCCTTTACAGTATCAACGTCCCGGCTGACTTCTCGTCAAATATAAAGGAAATAATAAATATGGCAGAGAAAAAAAATTCCGAACCTGAAGTCTCATGATTGCCACGTGCTTATGATGCAGTTGCTTCCGGTTGCATTCAGGGGGCTTCTACCGGAAAATGTTCGATTAGCCATTGTGAAGCTATGTGCATTCCTCAATGCAATATCTCAGAAGGTAATCGATCGAGAAAGTCTGGAAAGGTTATAGAAGGATGTGGTCCAATGTCTTGTCAGTTTTGAGTTGGTGTTCCCCCCGTCCTTCTTCAATATTATGACGCATCTCTTAGTTCACCTAGTCGAAGAGATTTACATTCTCGGTCCTGT
The DNA here is from genome assembly GCA_023614405.1 of Avena insularis. Lineage (NCBI taxonomy): Eukaryota > Viridiplantae > Streptophyta > Magnoliopsida > Poales > Poaceae > Avena > Avena insularis. Next base: position 43,018,295 of record CM042695.1, read on the forward strand.
ATTTCTGCACAATATGTTCCCCTTCGAGAGGTTCATGGGAGTCTTAAAGAAATATGTTTGTAACCGTGCTAGGCCAGAAGGAAGCATCTCCAAGGGCTATGGAACAGAGGAGGTCATTGGGTTCTGTGTAGACTTTCTTCCTGTCCTTAAGCCGATTGGTGTTCCTGAATCACGGTATGAGGGGAGACTGAGTGGAAAAGGCACGCTAGTAAAGAAAGCAATGATATTTAGGGACGGGCATTCTTTGAATCAAGCACACTACACAGTTCTACAAAGTTCTACCTTCGTGGCTCCGTATATCGAGGAACACACGAATATTGTACGCTCCAAGTTCCCGGGGAAGGATGACTACTGGATTAAAGAAAATCACATGGAGACTTTCGGCACTTGGTTGCAATTACATCTCATGAATGACACCACTATTGTAGATCACCTCTACTCGTTCGCCACGACACCATCTACAACTGTATTGACTTTCCAAGGGTACGAGATAAATGGGAATACATTTTACACGATTGCCCAAGATAAAAAGAGCACCAACCAAAACAGTGGTGTCCGCTTTGATGCAACATGCGAGAATGGGAAAAAATACACATACTATGGTTACATAGAGGAGATATGGGAACTTGACTATGGACCTACTTTTAAGGTCCCTTTGTTTTGGTGCACTTGGGTCAACTTGAATGGAGAAGGGGTAAAGGTAGACCAGCTGTACAGAATGACAACAGTGGATCTCAAGAATAATGGTTACAGAGACGAACCATTCGTCCTAGCCAATAATGTGGCTCAGGTTTTTTATGTGAAGGACATGTCCTCTAGACCGAAAAAAAGAAAAAATAAGGAAACGAATACATCAGACGATGAGCCCAGGCGTCACATAGTTCTTTCAGGGAAAAGAAGCATCGTGGGAGTCGAGGACAAGACAGACATGTCAGCAGATTATCATAAGTTTGATGAAATTCCGCCCATCACCGTGAAAACTGACCCAAGCATCCCGTTAAGCAAAGAAGATTCTCCATGGCTACAGCCTAAGAAGCGATCATAGGCAAGGGATCGACATACGCCACAAAGGATTCATACCCTAAACCCTAAACCCTATGTAAATCTATGTAATGTATGGAAACTTTATATGAGAACATCAAACATGATAGGTCATTTTGTGAAGGATTTTTTGGTACCAATGCCAAACTTTAATTTGGTGGTTGCTTCACAAAACACCCCGATTTCGGCACCTCAAAAATGGAAATTGGCTTTTTCGTGCGTCGAAAAGGAAAACTTCCTCTTGCAACATCGTAAGTCATCCCGATTCCATTAGTCCCAGTTTGTGGCTAGACCGGCGGGCATAAAGGGGGGCCTTTAGTCCCGATTCCTTAGTCCCTGTTTTTTAATAATTATAAATGTCTTGAGTGTTAGTACCGGTTTGTGACTGGACCGGTGGGAATAAAGGGGGCCTTTAGTCCTAATTCCGTAGTCCCAGTTAGGAAACCGGGACTAATATATTGTTTCCTACTAGTGTTGGTCTCTCTACAACTTTCCCAAACTATATATGAGATGTTGTTCTATTCTAATTAATTTCACATATTAGGGAGTGCCTCTATGGCTAGCTTCAGAGAGATGCCTGAGGGCTGGATCCTCCGGCATCTCCCTGAAGCTGGCCGTAGTGTTGTCCCTGCTCTCACACACCATCTTGTAGTTCATAACTTCTCCCTGAAGCTAGCCGTAGTGTTGTCGAGGAGCTAACTAATTTCACATATAAGGGAGTACATCTATGGCCAACTTGTTGGAGATGCCACAGGACTGGGCTCCGGCGGCATCTCCCTCAAGTTGGCCGTAGTGTTGTCCCTGCTTTTGTAGTTCATAACTTCTCTAGCTAGATCAATATGTCGGGGAGCTAACTAATTTCACATATTAGGGAGTGCCTTTATGGCCAGCTTTAGAGAGATACCTGAGGACTGGATCCTCCGGCATCTCCCTGACACTGGCCGCAGTGTTGTCCCTGCTCTCACACACCATCTTGTAGTTCATAACTTCTCCCTAAAGCTGGCCGTAGTGTTGTCGTGGAGCTAACTAATTTTACATATTAGGGAGTGCCTCTATGGCTAGCTTCAGAGAGATGCCTGAGGACTAGATCCTTAGGCATCTCCCTGAAGTTGGCCTAGTGTTGTCCCTGCTCTCGCACACCATCGTGTTTGCAATTGATAACTTCACAGGGATGCCTATTTATAGATTAAGCAGCATGACACAGTGTCGACAGTCACGGCATAATGTCGACACTCACCACTGTCATAATGCCGCAACCCACTAAAATAGTGTCGCCACTCACGAAATAGTGTCGACACTCACTGGCATAGTGTCGCCACCCACATTTACTCTCGAATGGTGTCTCCAACCTGGACTACAGGTTTATCTTTAGTCCCGGTTGGAGACAGAAAATGTTTTTGATTAGTTATTTAAATTGAAGCACTTTTCCTGTTAAAAGTTTGGCCAAAATCTGAAAACGGGTCAAAGATCCCAGTTCACAAGCATTATATCATGTACTTGTAGTTCAAATCTGGGCAACCTCCTGCCGATTCAGCAGGAATTTGCCTTTTTCATGAGGGATGGACAGAAAGGTTTCAGTTACACCGGTTGGGAAATTGTCCATCTAAGGTGGTATAGTATTTTTGAAAAATGGGTTGGTACCAATGCCAAACTTTAATTTGGTGGTTGCTTCACAGAACACCCCGATTTCGGCACCTCAAAAATGGAAATTGGCTTTTTCATGCATCAAAAAGGAAAACTTCCTCCTGCAACATCGTAAGCCATCCAAAGATGCACATGTGTGCACAATATGGGCACATTATCTCAAACTATGCCCTGATTCTAGCCATAACATTGGTGGTTTGACCTAAATTCCATGAAACCTCGAACATGATAGGTCATTTTGTGAAGGATTTTTTATGATGTTTGCAATTTTTCAAGTTCAATATTTTTCCTTGCAACTATGACACATAATATGATACCACACGAAGGTTTCACGTTGTTTAGATCATTTTTGAATTTCTTATGCCTGTTTCAAAATATATTCAAAATGGCGGGGATGAAGATTCCTAGCCCGGCTTCTTAGTTAATGAAATATGCAAAAAAATACTTAATGAATTTTTAATTGAAAACGGCATAATTTTTTTTCATTAGCTATTTAAATTGAAGCACTTTTCCTGTTAAATGTTTTTTGAAATTCCAAATAAATAATCATCTTATTAATTAAAGAAGAAAACAAATTTGAAAATGGCAGGAAGACCAAAATTTTGGCCAAAATCTAAAAACAGGTCAAAGATCCCGGTTCGTCCCACAAACGGGGACCAAAGGCCCTGAGTGCGCGTGCACACGTGGCGACCCAGCAATGCTCCCCGCCCAGACCTTTGCTCCCAGTTCATCCCACCAACCGGGGCCAAAGGCTCAACGATCCCGGTTGGTGCGATGATCCGGGACCAAAGGCCATGGGTGCGCGCGCACACGTGGTGGCCCAGCAACGCTCCTGCCCAGACCTTTGGTCCCGGTTTGTCCCACCAAACGGGACCAAAGGCTCAACAGTCCCGGTTGGTGCGATGAACTGGGACCATAGTCCTGTACTAGATAACTGTTGCCCCTCCTTCTTCTTCCCCATCCACTTCATCCACAAAACACCTAAGGAAAATCATGCACGGAGCAGAACGACGCCATCAGGCTGCCGGATTTTCGAGTCGCCGTCGACCTGAAGGGAATATGCCCGAGAGGCAATAATAAAGTGGTTATTATCTTATTCCATGTTTATGATAAATGTTTATTTTGCATGCTATAATTATATTAATTGGAAATGTTAATACATGTGTGTTTAATAAAAAAATACAAAGTTCTTAGTAATGCCTCTCATATAAACTAGCTTGCTGATTAACAAGATGATCAAGGTTTGCTGATCATGGACATTGGATGTTATTAATAACGAGGTCACAACATTGGTGGAATGATGTGATGAACATTCATCCGAAGTATAGCATTACGATCAAGAGTCATTATGTTTATATTGCTATAGCATCATACGAAGTAATCTTAGTCCTTAGACCATGAGATCATGTTAATTGCTAACACCGGAAGAGTATCTTGATAACATCAAACGTCACACCGTAACAGGGTGACTATAAAGGTGGGTTCAGTGCTACAAAGGTGTTATGTTGAGGCTCATGGATCAAGAGTGGGATTTGTCCATCCCGATGATGGATAGATATACTCTAGGCCCTCTCGGTGACATCACATTGAAATAGCTTGCAAGCAAGTGATGTGATCACTAGAATGTTGTATCACGGGAACGAGAAAACAGTGCATGTCGGTAACGAGATCAAACTAGGTATTTGGATGCCAATGATCGAATCTCGGACATGTAATATATCGCTAGACAAAGGGATTTAGTTACGACGTTAAAGGTTCACACGATCACAAGGGTCATCATTGAATATGTGGGAGTCAGTACGGATCTCCAGGTCCCACTGCTGATTATTAATCGGAGAGGGGTCTCGATCATGTCTGCATTATTCGCGAACCGTAGGGTGACACACTTAAGGGATACCGACACCATTTAGGAGCAAATATGTTTCAGATAAATATTAAGAAAGCGCTGGAATCATTTCGATGGAAACCGGAATTGTTTCGGTGAAATTGCTGAAACTGGTTCTGCATGTGATATTGAAATGTTGCAGGGAGTTTTATGTGAATGTTTGTTAATTAAAGTAATTAACAAAAAATCTGAATAAAATAAATAAAAGTGTTTTATTTAATGAGAGCTTGCATTAAATTTGGTGGAAATTTAATGCAAGTGAGTGGACATGAGTGGAGGTGTGTATTTATGTGAGTGGGAGCTCCACCCACATGAACGAGGGAGAGGTGGGGGCACCCACCATGGCCGGCGCCATTCCCCCTTGGGCTGCCCCCTCCCCTATATAAGGAGCACATCCTCCTCCTCTCCTCTTGCACCACCTCCTCATGAAGGTTCTCTTCTCCCTCTAGTTATTCCCCATGGTCTCAGATTAGCGAGATACATGTTCCCGGTGGCTTTATCTGGAAAGGAGTTGATGCTTCCACTGCATCGCTGGAGCGAGGAGGCGGAGGTTGTTTGGTGGACCGAACGTGTGTGCGATCATGGATGCACCACTACTTTGCAGTGCTGGACTTGATGGTGCTAGAGCTGCTAGACCTGAAGGACTTCATCACGATCTTGAGATCGGCAAGTGTATGACTACATCATCCACGAGTTCCAACTCGTTAACAAAGCTTTGTTGTCTTTGAGGGTAAGTTCTCTATGGATGTATATCCACCCGTTGCTTATATCTAGTAGATAGATCTTGGCGTATAGTTCCCATCGTAGGAATTTTTTTTGTTTTCTATGCTGTGAACCCAACTGTGGTATCAGAGCCTGATCTATGTGTAGGTGCTTTGCACGGGTAGTACACATATGTTTATATGTGGGCGATGATGATCATGTTATTACTTCTTTCATGTATTTTGGATATTGGTGGCATAGTGGGATGAAGCGGCCCGGACCCATCTTACATGTCATCGCACATGAGACCGGTTCCACGACTAACATGCAACTAGTTTTGCATAAGTGGCTGGCGGGTGTTTGTCTCTCCTACTATAGTCAATATCTGATTTACAACGAGTTGCTAATAACTTGGTTATCCTCATTGTGGTTCCATGTTCGTAGGTAAGACCAGTTCTATCTCCGAAAGCCCTAAGCTACGTAAAACTTGCAATGGATAAATTAGAGGCGTCTAGTTTAGATTGTTGCTGGGCTAGTGTCATGATTTGGTAATGTTGTAAGTAGATGTATGATAGATACTCTTACAACACACTCAACGTGTAAGTTCCATAGACCTTGGCCTTAGACACAAAGGAATGATAGAGATCATACCAAGATGCAAATGATAGAGATCAAATGCATGGACCATATCATCTCACTTTACACATTAGATGTTTTGCATCTTATACTGCTAGTTTGGCGCTTTTGGTAGCATTGTAAGATGATCCCTCATTTAGATATCAATATAAAATGTGTTCTTCCTTCAGTATGCACCGTTCTATGGATCGTGTTTTGAGACATCACGTGATGATCGGGTGTACTCGACTCCGCGCTTTCATACAACGGGTGTAAAACAGTTTTACACACGCGGAATACTAAGGTTCTTACTTGACGAGCCTAGCATGTACAGACATGGCCTCGGAACACGGACCGAAAGGTTAAGAATGAGTCATATAGTTGATATGATGCCCATATTGATGCTCGCCTTTGAAGCTACACCGACTCACGTGATGATCGGACTTGGTGTAGTGGATTTGGTTCATGTAATCACCAAAAAGGCACGAGGGATGTCGTTTTTGAGTGGGAGTTTATTTCTAATTTGGATTAGTCGAACTCAATTTGTCATAAACTAAATCAAAGTGAATTTGCATAATTTGTTGTAGTCATTGGTGTCTGTTCACTACCTTATGCTTAGTTTTAATTGAGATAATAGAACTATATAATTCTAGATATTTACTTTATGAACTGGTATCGTATTGTTTTGAATGTCAATTTAAAGTTTATAAGTCCTATTACAAACTTTCAGCAAACTCTATTTACTCCATGAAGTTTAATAAGTAGTATTAAATCAAGAGTAAGAATTCCAATGTTAGTATCTAAAGTATCATGTTTGCCTCCATGATTATTGATATTCAAAAGTTATTTTAATATCAAGATTATATAGGAGCTGAAAATTGTTTCAGAAACCATCATGTATGAAAGATATTGTGGTATCTGAAATAATGTTTTTGGTTGCATTATGATAGAGTATAATTTAGCAAAATACATGTCTCATATTGTATGAAAATTTGTGAAGGATGGAGATGCTAAGCATCCGGATCTCCCAAAAAGTTTTGGGAACTAACATTATACTCGTAATTCTTCCTTGTAGGCTATAGTAGCTTGATCATGAAAGTTGTCATGTTAAGGATGAATAGAAGATGTAAGTAAAGTGTTTACTACACTAATAGATTACTAAAGAATGGATTTTTGAAAGAACACCAAACATTTGATGATGGTGATCCACTTCAAAGTGCAAGTTCAAAGGTATTAGTATTTGACTATATACACTTTGTACTATGTGTCATGTGAATGACACCACTATTGATGTTGATAGATTCTTTTAAAAGAAAAGGAATTGTTGAAAGAGAATCTATAAAATATTTGGCAGAAAAGAAAAGGTTGGAGATGTCCAACTTAGGTATATAGAAGATATACATGTTATGGCTGTATTCCTTGCTTGTTAAACAATGTGGTTCTGAGGTATTGGATACCGGTATTGGACACTGAATTGGTTGGTATGGAGTGTCATACAGGACAACGCAATTCATGAACTACAATGGCCTAAGTAACTAGCAAGAGAATAAGTGATGATGTTCATCGAAAACAAATAAAGTGTTATTGTGTTTTTCGTTGTCGTCAAACCTAGCCTTCAAGATTTGTTTTAATAATTGTTATTTTGTTCCGGTATTACGAGAACAATTGTTGTTCAAATAATTACCATATTCCATAAAGGATGGATGAACTTTTACAAGTCTAGTGGGAGAAATCACATCCATAAACACTGTTGCTAAAATGTCGCAAGATAAATGATTAAAATATCACTTATGAAGTGATATCGCTGTTTTAAATTATATTGGAAATAAAAGATGAAGAAACTCCATGTTGATGGAATTTTGGAGTATTTGATTTTGATCAATTGACGCTTTGAAAGTTTCCTCGAGATAATTGAAACTCTGTCCATAGGCCAAAGAGGAACGAATGACTAACTTATTGGATATTATACATATTGATGTATATAGTCCATTATATGTAGCCATATGCGATGGATCTTTTTTCTTTATATTCTTTCTCCAGAAATTTGAGTGAATATATCTATATATTTACTTAATAAGGAAGAAGTATGAAACATTTGAAAATTGTTCAAAGACTTTCAAGATGAAGTGGAAAATCATTGTAACAAGAAAATAAAGAGTTTATGATTCAATCATAAAGGAAGATATTTGATTTACATGTTTAGCAAAAACACCTAAGACTTGAGGAATTGTTCCATGATTTGTGTTTCCCGATAAACCATAGGAGTATGGCATATTCGAGAGAAGAAATCAAACCATGTTTGACAAGGTAAGATCAAGGGTGTCATTTATAAAACTGCCATTATGTTTTAAGGATTGAAGCTTTAGAGACTACCACTTTTACAGTGAAAAGAGCACCATCGTGATCCGTTGAAATAACACCATATAAGTTATGGTTTGGGATAAAACCCGAATTGTCTTTTCTTAAATTTTGGTATGCTAAGCATAAGTAAAATGTCTACAACCAAAGTCGGATAAGCACGTCTTTGTAGGTTATCCCAAAGAATTTGTTGGGAATTTCTCCATAACACCAAGGACAAAAGAGTTTGTTACTTGGAACGTCAAGTTTCTTCAGAAGGAATTTTTCGTGAAAAGTTAAGTGGGAGGACAATAGAACTTTGATAAGTTTGGTGAACCTTAGCTATATGTGCTAAGTAGCGCAGCACAGGAAAGTGTCCCGGTGGCGGCCATAATGCTCATGTCTCCCGTGATTACAAAGGGTGTAATCTGGGAGATTAGAGTTCCGATTGAACCATGTGGGTTGGTAAGAATCAAATAGTGTGATTTGATAAACAAGTCGTTATTGTTTTGACAATGATGAACCGACTACATGCAAAGAAGCGATGATGGGCCCTGAATCCATAAAATTACTAGAAGTCATAGAATCCGTGATAGTATCCATACACAAGAAATCAAGTTTCTAAACTTGGAAGACCCTCCAGAAAGGTGTGAAGCCTATCAGTTGTGTTTGGATCTATAAAGAAATAGACATGGATGTTTAACATCTATGAAATAGTCGACATGTCAGAAAGAAGTTTACGGCAATGTTCAAGGAGTTGACTATGACAAGATTTGATCTTTCATAGCGATATTTAGTCTTGACAGATTAATGTAGCAACCACTACATATAATTTGGTATATGGTAGTTGAATAAACAAAACAAGATTCTTCTAATAGAATGGTTACCTAGGACGTGTACATGACACGGTCCGAAGGATTTTCTTAATTCAAAGGGTGCTAAAAGGGCATGCAAACTTCAATAGTTGAAGTAAGCATAGCGGAGTCGGAATCTTCACCATGATGAAACTGTTAAAAGTGTTTAAATTCATCGGAGATGATGAAGATGCTTGCATTTGCAAGAAATTAAGTGGGAGCGCTAAGACATATTTCTAATACATTATGTAGATGACATATTGTTGATTGGAAATGATGTATCTTGTATTGATACAAGTTAAGAATTTCATTAAAATAAGATTTTGATGAAAGACTTGGGCAAACCCAGAATATTTGGCATCAATATCTATATGGATAGATTAAGGCGCTAATATGGTTGTGCCAGACATACATATATGAGATATTGAAAGGGTTCAATATGGAAACAACAAGAAAGGTTCTTGCTGCATGGAAATGATTGTATCAAAATTCAAGTGTTTCAACACTTGGTGAGTAAAATCACGTGAATATTTTGATCGATTATACCGTGATATGTATATATCCAGAATGTCCTATGCTCTAAATGTTATGAGCACATACCAGAATGATTCATAAGATGATCATTGGACGATAGTAAAGATATTCTTATGAGATTTGGAAGAACTAAGAATATATCATGTATAAGTGACAAATAGTTAAAAGTAGTTCATTGTAAAAGTGTTACATCGATACTAGTTTTGTCACAAGATACAAATTAAAATTTATCTCAACTTAGACTATGGGTGGCACAATGTAATGGAAAGGATGTTCCATGATGGATTTGGATGAGTTCCAAAAGTTGAGACATTGTGACGGATACTACAACAAAAGGCTAAGTATATAACTGCTATAGTAGCAGCAAAGGAGGGCATTTGTGTTAAGTAGTTTGTTATCAAACTAGGTGTGGTTCAAAGTGGGATAATACTATGAAGATATATTGTGTGACAATAATATCAACATATTTTAACCCGAACGAACTAAAGGTCTCACCAAAGGACCAAATTTATACAATGCCATCTCATTTGAGAATAAGTGATGCGTAGAGACGCAAAGACATGCAAATACACACGGACCTGAAACTGTCAGATCCGGAGATTATGTTAACCACTAGCAATCGCGTAATGCAACACCAGAAAGCCATAGGTGTTCAATACGCAAAGTTTTTCAAACTAGATTTTAGACTCTAGTGCAAGTGGGAGACTGAAGGGAATATGCCCGAGAGGCAATAATAAAGTGGTTAGTATCTTATTCCATGTTTATGATAAATGTTTATTTTGCATGCTATAATTGTATTGATCAGAAACTTCAATACATGTGTGTTTAATAAACAAAAAGGGTTCCTAGTCATGCCTCTCTTATAGACTAGCTTGTTGATTAACAAGATGATCAAGGTTTCCTGATCATGGACATTGGATGTTGTTAATAACAAGGTCACAACATTTGTGAAATGATGTGATGAACATTCATCCGAAGTATAGCATTACGATCAAGTCATTATGTTTATATTGCTATAACATCATACGAATTAATCTTTATCCTTAGACCATGAGATCATGTTAATTGCTAACATTGGAAGAGTATCTTGATAACATCAAACGTCACACCGTAACAGGGTGACTATAAAGATGGGTTCAGTGCTATGAAGGTGTTATGTTGAGGCTCATGGATCAAGAGTGGAATTTGTCAATCCCGATGACAGATAGATATACTCTGGGCCCTCTCGGTGATATCACATTAAGATAGCTTGCAAGCAAGTGATGTGATCACTAGAATGTTATATCACGGGAACGAGAAAAAGTGCATGTCAGTAACGATATCAAACTAGGTATTTGGATACCGATGATCAAATCTCGGACATGTATTATATCATGAGACAAAGGGATTAAATTACTAGCGTTAAAGGTTCTCACGATCACAGAAGTCATCGTTGAATATGCAGGAGTCAGTATGGATCTCCAGGTCCCGCTTCTGATTATTGATCTGAGAGGAGTCTCAATCATGTCTGCATTATTCGCGAACCGTAGGGTGACACACTTAAGAGTTACCGGACACTATTTTGGAGCACATATGTTTCAGACGAAAGAATTGCAAAGCGCAGGAATTGTTTCGATAGAAACCGGAATTATTTCGGGTGAAATTGCAGAAAGTGGTTCAGCATGTGATATTGAAATATTGCAAGGGGTTATATGTGAATGTTTGTTAATTAAAGAAATTAACAAAATTCTGAATAAATTTAATAAAAGAGTTTTAGTAAATGAGAGAGCATTAAACTTAGAGAATTTTAATGCATCTAAAGTGGACACTTTAAAAGGGAATGTGAAGAGGCATTTTAATGTGGGGGGAGTTACCACCACATGAATGAAGGAGGTGAGGGGTCACCTCCATGAGGCGCCGGCCATGGAGGGGGTACCCCCCTCCTCCTATAAAAGGCCCCCCTCTTCCTCCTTCCTCACACCTCCTCGTGAAGGATCTCTCTCCCCCTCTAGAATTATTCCCCCATGGTCTCGGATTAGCGAGATACATGTTCCCGGTGGCATTTCGTCTGGAAGGAGTTGCTTCTTCCGCTGGATCACTAGAGAGAGGAGGTGGAGGTTGTCCGGTGGCTTGAACGTGTGTGCGAGGACGGATGCGCTGCTGATTTGCGGCGCTAGGACTTCCACACGATCTTGAGATCGACAAGTGTACGACTACATCAACCACGAGTTCCTACTCGTTAACAAAACTCGTTGTATTTGAGGGTAAGTTCTTGATGGATGTATGTCCACCCGTTGCTCTGTACCTAGTAGATAGATCTTGGAGTATAGTTCTCATCGTATGAATTTTTTTGTTTTCTATGCTGCGGACCCAACAGAACAACACAATTCATGAACTGCAACGGCCTAAGCAACTGGCAAGAGAATAAGTGATGATGTTCATCGAAAAACAAATAAAGTGTTATTGTGTTTTTCGTTGTCATCAAACCTAGCCTTCAAGATTTGTTTTAATAATTGTTATTTTGTTCCAGTATTACGAGAACAATGGTTGTTCAAATAATTACCTTATTCCATAAAGCATGGACGAACTTTTACAAGTCTAGTTGGAGAAATCACATCCATAAACATTATTGCTAAAATATCGTAAGACAAATGATTGGAAGATCACTTATGAAGTGGCATTGCTGTTTGAATTATAATGGAAAGTAAACATGAAGAAATTCCATGTTGATGGATTTTTGGAGTCTTTTGATTTTGATCAATTGACGATTGTGAAACTTTCCTCGAGATAATTGAAACTCCGTCCATGGGCCAAGGAGGAACGGATGACTAACTTATTGGATAGTATGCATGTTGATGTATATAGTCCATTATGTGTAGCCATATGCGATGGATCTTTTTGCTTCATATGCTTTCTCCAGAAATTTGAGTGAATATATCTATATATTTACTTAATAAGGAAGAAGTATGAAACATTTGAAAATTGTTCAAAGACTTTCAAGATGAAGTGAAAAATCATTGTAACAAGAAAATAAAGAGTTTATGACTTGATCATAAAGGAAGATATTTGAGTTACAGGTTTAGCAAAAGACCTAAGATTTCAGGAATTGTTCCATGAATTTGCATTTCCCGATAAACCACAGGAGTATGGTATGTTTGAGAGATCAAATCAAACCTTGTTTGACATGGTAAGATCAAAGGTGTCATTTATAAAACTGCCATTGTGTTTTAAGGATTAAAGCTTTAGAGACTACCGCTTTTTACACTGAAAAGAGAACCATCGTGATCCGTTGAAATGACACCATATGAGTTATGTTTTTGGAATAAAACCCGAATTGTCTTTTCTTAAATTTTGGTATGTTATGCATAAGGAAAATGTTTACAACCAAAATCGAATAAGCACGTCTTTGTAGGTTATCCCAAAGAATTTGTTGGGAATTCCTCCATAACACTGAGGACAAAAGATTTTTTCTCTTGGAACGTCAAGTTTCTTGAGAAGGAATTTTTCGTGAAAAGTTAAGTGGGAGGACAATAGAACTTTGATAAGGTTGTTGAACCTTAGCTAGATGTGCTGAGTAGCGTAGCGCCGGAAAGTGTCCCGGTGGCGGCCATAATGCTCATGGCTCCCGTGATTATAAAGGGTGTGATCTTGGAGATTAGAGTTCTTATTGAACCATGTGGGTCGGTAAGAATCAAATAGTAAGATTTGAGACAGAAGTCGTTATTGTTTTAATAATGATGAACCGACTGCATGCAAAGAAGCGATGATGGGACCTGACTCCATAAAATGACTAGAAGTCATAGAATCCATGATAGTATCCATACACGAGAAATCAAGTTTCTGAACTTGGAAGACCCTCCGGAAAGGCATGAAGCCTATCGGTCGTGTTTGGATCTATAAAGAAATAGACATGGATGTTGAATATCTATGAAATAGTCGACATGTCGGAAAGAAGTTTACGGCAATGTTCAAGGAGTTGACTATGAAAAGGTTTGATCTTTCATAGCGATATTTAGTCTTGACGGATTAATGTAGCAACCACTACATATAATTTGGTATATGTTAGTTGAATAAACAAAACAACTTTCTTCTAATAGAATGGTTACCTAGGATGTGTACATGACACAGTTCGAAGGGTTTTGTTAATTCAAAGGGTGCTAAAAGGGCATGCAAACTTCAATGGTTGAAGTGAGCATAGCGGAGTTGGAATCTTCACCATGATGAAAATGTTAAAGGTTTTTAATTTCATCGGAGACGATGAAGATGCTTGCATTTGCAAGAATTTAAGTGGGAGCGCTGAGACAAATTTCCAACATATTATGTAGAGTACATATTGTTGATTGGAAATGATGTATCTTTTATTGACACAAGTTAAGAATTTCATTAAAATAGGATTTCGATGAAAGACTTGGGAAAAACCGGAATATTTAGCATCAATGTCTATATGGATAGATTGAGGCGCTAATATGGTTATGCTAGACGTACATATATGAGATATTGAAAGGGTTCAATATGGAAACAACAAGAAAGGTTCTTGCTGCATGGAAAGGATTGTATCAAGATTCAAGTGTTTCAACACTTGGTGAGTAAAATCACATGAATATTTTGATCGATTATACCTTGATATGTATATATCCAGATATGTCCTATGCTCTAAATGTTATGAGCACATACCAGAATGATTCATAAGATGATCATTGGACGATAGTAAAGATATTCTTATGAGCTTTGGAAGAACTAAGAATATATCATGTATAAGTGACAAATAGTTAAAGGTAGTTCATTGTAAAGTGTTACATTAATACTAGTTTTGTCACAAGATACAAATTAAATTTATCTCAATTTAGACTATGGGTGGCACAATGTAATGGAAAGGATGTTCCATGATGGATTTGGATGAGTTCCAAAGTTGAGATATTGTGACAGATACTACAACAAAAGGCTAAGTATATGACTGCTATAGTAGCAGCAAAGGAGGGCATTGTGTTAAGTAGTTTGTTATCAAACTAGGTGTGGTTCAAAGTGGGCTAATACTATGAAGATATATTGGATGACAATAATATCAACATATTTTAACCCGAACGAACTAAAGGTCTCACCAAAGGACCAAATTTATACAATGCCATCTCATTTGAGAATGAGTGATGCGTAGAGACGCAAAGACATGCAAATACAGACGGACCTGAAATTTTTAGATCCGGAGATTATGTTAACCACTAGCAATCACGTATATGCAACACTAGAAAGCCATAGGTGTTCAATACGCAAAGTTTTCAAACTAGATTATTGACTCTAGTTCAAGTGGGAGACTGAAGGGAATATGCCCGAGAGGCAATAATAAAGTGGTTATTATCTTATTCCATGTTTATGATAAATGTTTATTATGCATGCTATAATTGTATTAATTGGAAACGTTAATACATGTGTGTTTAATAAACAAAATACAAAGTTCCTAGTAATGCCTCTCATATAAACTAGCTCGTTGATTAACAAGATGATCAAGGTTTCCTGATCATGGACATTGGATGTTGTTAATAACGAGGTCACAACATTGGTGGAATGATGTGATCAACATTCATCCGAAGTATATCATTACGATCAAGAGTCATTATGTTTATATTTCTATAACATCATACGAAGTAATCTTAGTCCTTAGACCATGAGATCATGTTAATTGGTAACACCAGAAGAGTATCTTGATAACATCAAATGTCACACCGTAACAGGGTGACTATAAAGATGGGTTCAGTGCTACAAAGGTGTTATGTTGAGGCTCACGGATCAATAGTGGGATTTGTCCATCCCGATGATGGATAGATATACTCTGGGCCCTCTCGGTGATATCACATTGAAATAGCTTGCAAGCAAGTGATGTGATCACTAGAATGTTGTATCACGGGAACGAGAAAAGAGTGCATGTCGGTAACGAGATAAAACTAGGTATTTGGATGCCAATGATCGAATATCGGACATGTAATATATCACGATACAAAGGGATTTAGTTACAACGTTAAAGGTTCACGCGATCACAAGGGTCATCGTTGAATATGTGGGAGTTAGTACGGATCTCCAGGTCCCGCTACTGATTATTGATCGGAGAGGGGTCTCGATCATGTCTGCATTATTCACGAACCATAGGGTGACAGCTTAAGGGATGCCGACACCATTTAGGAGCAAATATGTTTCAGATAAATATTAAGAAAGCGCTAGAATCATTTCGATGGAAACCGGAATTGTTTCGGGTAAAATTGCTGAAGCTGGTTTTGCATGTGATATTGAAATGTTGCAGGGAGTTTTATGTGAATGTTTTTTAGTTAATGTAATTAACAAAAATTCTGAATAAAATAAATAAAAGTGTTTTAATTAATGAGAGCTTGCATTAAATTTGGTGGAAATTTAATGCATGTGAGTGGACATGAGTGGAGGTGTGTATTTATGTGAGTGGGAGCTCCACCCACATGAATGAGGGAGAGGTGGGGGCACCCACCATGGCTGGCGCCATGCCCCCTTGGGCTGCCCCCTCCCCTATATAAGGAGAATCTCCTCCTCCTCTCCTCTTTCACCACCTCCTCGTGAAGGTTCTCTTCTCCCTCTAGTTATTCCCCATGGTCTCGGATTAGCGAGATACATGTTCCCGGTGGCTTTATCTGGAAAGGAGTTGCTGCTTTCGCTGCATCGCTGGAGCAAGGAGGCGAAGGTTGTTCGGTGGACCGAACGTGTGTGCGATCACGGATGCACCGCTACCTTGCGGTGCTAGACTTGATGGTGCTGGACCCAATGGTGCTGGAGATGCTGGACCTGAAGGACTTCGTCATAATCTTGAGATCGGCAAGTGTACGACTACATCATCCACGAGTTCCAACTTGTTAACAAAGCTTTGTTGTCTTCGAGGGTAATTTCTCTATGGATGTCTGTCCACCCGTTGCTTGTATCTAGTAGATAGATCTTGGCGTATAGTTCCCATCGTTGGAATTTTTTGTTTTCTATGCTGCGAACCCAACATGACCGCGCCGCCGTCGCCCTCTTCGCCGTGGACAGAGCCGCCTGAGCCCACGCCGCTCTGCGTCCAACGCCGTCGCCCTGCACCTGCGGCTGCCCGCACCGCCCGAGCCCGCCGCCTCCGACCGCGCCACCCAAGGAGGAGGAGGCCTGCGCCTCTGCCCTGCTCAAGCCTCCGGGCCAAGACTGCCACGCCTCTGCCGGTAAGCCTCCACCGACCCTTTAATTTGGTTTTTTAATTAGGTTTTTAACTAGGTTTTTAATTAGGTATGACATGTGGGGCCAGATGGAAAATAATTTTAATAATTCCAAAAATGTTTATTTGTTTAAAAATGATTTAAAAATGGATTAAAATTGGGAAAAATCATAACTAATTCATTTTAAATCAGAAAAATGTGTACAATATATCAAAATGTTCAGAAAAATGAGATCTACCATTTAAAAATGTAAGCATTCATATTCATAGAACTTTGAACCTTACTTTACATAGAGGAACACCGACACCTCCTAAGTTCCATGGGTTCAATGGTTTGTCCACCTAGGGCATTCCGAACCGATTTAGAAAATAAGTGCATAGTGTTTTGCATTATTTGCATTATAGTAACTTGCAAATCTTAATTTGCAGATACTATGGATCCAACACACCAAGATACTATGATTCTAGAACATCAAGAAAACATCCTTCACGGAATGATCTGTGAAAATGAAGATATCAATATCGATGTCACCAGGAAGTTTCTGAAAGATTCTGGTGAGGGAGATGAGTCTCTCAACCAAGGAGACGGCTCCGGTGAGGTAGAAGCCGAAGCTTGGGATAGGGGAGAAGCCGATGAGGGAGAAGGCGACGGCTTCGGCGGAACCTTAAATCTCGCAAACACCGATGAGGTGTATATATGTATTTTTGTAATTAAAATGTTGTTGTCTATATATATACATGCATTTATTAACACTCTTTCTTCTTTTAGCCCTCTGGATCGAGAACTTCTTCCGTAAGAACGAAACGAGGGCCAACAAAAAATTTGGATGACACTGTGTGGTATAGGATCGAAGTGGTCGGTGTAGACGGCGAACCGCAAGCTCCCGGTGATGTCGCAAAAAAATTTGTCAAGCAATGCGGATTTCTTGTGAGGGACTACGTCCCGATCACCGTTCAAGAATGGAATCGGCCAAGCGGCGATGGAGTCCCGTATGTCAGCGACAACACCAAAGATAATCTTTTTGACAAGCTCATGATTAATTTCCTCCTGCCGATGCTAGATATGAATCCAGATGAGGAGGAGAGAGCAAGAATGGAGCTTGTGTAAAGAGTCAAGAGGTTTGCTCTCATCAAGATGGCCGATGCATTCATGAACTGGAAGAAGAAATTGTACAATAACTTTGTCAAGGTAGAGAAGACTCCGGATTTCAATCAAGGAGGCTATGCTAAGTTAAGACACTAGTGGGATGATTTTGTGAAGTACGGAGAACGCTGCTAGGAAAGTGTACCATCATAATATGGGGCCTGCTGGCTACGCCGATTGCATGCCTAAGTGGGATGCACTTGAGGTCAATTACATTGCTGCCGGGATCAGACCAGAGCCCACAACATGGACAGCACGGGCGAGAAACTGGTTTTATGGCCATGGGGGCACGTTGGACGAAGAAGGGAGGGTAATATATAATCAGAAACATAAAGATCATCCCCTACTGCCCATCGACGATATTAGAAATGCAGTAGATAATGTTACAGCGGGACGGTTCATTCCTGATAGAGAGAACGACGAGCTCACACACGCCCTTAAAAATGATGAACACAAAGGACAAGCACGAGGCACACCAGGCTCCAAGCCATGGAATGTTGCCTTCCCCGCAGAAATGAAGAGATATCCCGATAAAAACCATCAGAGGAGAAAGGAAAGGGAGGCAGCTGAGAAAGCGGCTGCGTAATGTAGAAGAAGAATTAAAGCGGCACCAGGATCAACTCGACAGACTCAGCCAGCAAGGTACTAGCGGCCAATCTCAGCGGCACATGGTAGAAGATGCATTCGATGGTACCGGTGCCCTATCGAAAAAGAAAAGCAGCATCGCTTCCACGCAGCTCAAGGATGTTGATGATGATGCACCGATGACGGCTCCTCCTAAACGCTACCGAGTGGATGATATCACGAAGAGCACAAATTGTGAGCTAAAGGTGCAAGTTATGAACTTAAGGGTGACGGCGGCAGTCAGCATGGCCGTACCAATTGCGCCTAACCCAACTTGGCATTGTAGACCGGTTCCAAAAGTGTACGATGTCGTCATGGTGGATGATGTGAAGCAAGATTTTGAGGAACTGAAGCTGAACCACCCTGCAGGGAAAGATATGGAGCTGAATGAACTAGGAGAAGCCAAAGGGGGGACTATTGTATGGCCAAAGGAGCACATCTTGCTTCCAAATTATGTGCCGCCAAGGCCACCCACTCCTCAGAGCAGCAATCCACCTTCGCCGCCACCTCACCATTCTCCAGCGCAACCGTCGCCTTCACCGCCTCACCACTCAGCGCAGCCGTCTCCATTGCCTCCTCAGCCGTCTCCACCGCGCGTCAGCCGTCACCGTCCCCTGAACCTCAGAGACAAAAGCGGAAGTATACTAAGAGGGGCATCACCACCAGCAGCAGCAAGAGCACGTTCCGATCACCGAAACGTAAGCTATCGCCCCTCCCAAAAGGAGCTCATAAGAATATGAAGAAGCTACCTTGCGAGAAGACAGATGAGGAAATTGCTATGGCCGCAGCTGCCCATTATGAAAAGTGGAAGATTGACATGGCTAACAAGAAAAAGCCGATAGAGCCATTCTTCCTGGTCACCGCAGAAGATAAAGCCAAAGAAGCCACGCTTAAGATTCAGCTTCACCAACCCATAGCGCTCACATCAGACTATAATCGCTCTATTACCAAGTCGGCTGAGGCAAAAGAGTGGAGAGTCGGGAAAGAAGTTGCCTAGCTCAAACAACAGAAAAATCAATCGATCGAACCACTCAAAGTGTACGATACCAATGAGTGGAGAGCCCAGGAGCGGCACGATCCGAACATTGATCCGGAGTTTGTTCAACTGTATGGAGAATAGGCCAAATTATATGGACTGTCTATTACTGAGTACATGAGCCGTATGGATGAGTTCGAGGGGTACCAAGAAATAGCATACGTATACCGATACGGGGCTCCTCTCGTCAAACCCGAGTTAGTCAAAGATCTACCAACAAAAATGCGAAGATTTCATAAGTGGTACATGCAAGCCTGTGCTGAATCCAAAAACTGGATCTATGCTGGATATAAACACCACCATTAGGGTCATGGAGATGGCTTCCTACTAATTGATTTTTCAGAATTATTTCAGTTTTACCAACGAGACGCCCTCGACAAAACTATCGTCAGTGCCTATTGTTTGTAAGTATTATTAATTTCTGTAATTAAGTCTTTCTAGCTCAGCTCATTCATTGCTTGTATAATCTTACTCATCACTATACTAATTATATATGCAGAATCAAGATTCTCGAATGCAACAAAGGACAAATCTATGACCTTGGGTTTGTTGACTGCAATTTCATTCATGAAGTTACTCTAAAAACAAATCCCAAAGAGACAGAGGATAACTTGGTACAAGCGTTGACGTATTTTAGCAACAGAAGGGAAATACTATTTCCTTACAACGCTGGGTGAGTGTTACTGTCTTGTACACATTCTATTTTCTCTTACTCGATGTTAAGCGTATAATTGACTCGTGTTATATTTTTTTTAGTGTGTCCAGCTTCCACTATATTCTGTTAATCATTGTTGTTGACACTGGAGTAGTAAAAGTCCTGGACTCGAAACGCACACCTTTAGAAAAGTGGGCGAACATGCAGGAATGCCTCCAGAAGGCTTGGAAACGGTTCACCACCAACACTAAGGGTGTTTGGAAGCCAGAGCTTACATTTCAACCATTGACTGTAAGTACTACTTGATAGATCCATGCATCTCTTTGATTCTAGTTTCAATACCACCATTATCATGCTTGATTATTATTTTGACTGAACACCGTTCTCGTAAAGTGCTTGAGAGAGGAAGCCAGGAATAACTTATGTGGATACTATGTCTGTGAGTTCATTCGCCAGATGACCAAAGAGAAGGGAGCAGACCGGAACATCAAAAAAATTGAAGTACGATAAACAATAATCACAACTTTATTTTATTACCACCAATTGTGTTTAGTTTCATTCATATATATTGATTCCCTTCTTTAAATTAGATCGAACGGATGCGGGACGGTCTTCTATCACAAGAACACGTGCAAGCAATTCAAGAGGAAATTGCCGGATTCTTATTAGAACCGAAAGGAGAATACTATTACCCAGTTCATTTGGAAGGGTGAAGCGTAAAAAAGAAGATGTAAATTTAGATCAAATTCGTGTGAGTACCGTTTTGTAATTAATATGTTTCGACCAAGAAGACGGATGTGACGGTGTATAATATATTTGTGATCATGATGTGTAATATACATATATCGTGGTTTCATTATTGCTGTATATATGTAGTACCATTAAATTGAATACAAAACACCAAATAAATAAATGAAAAAAAACCCTGTCGTGACACAAAAATAGTCCGAAATGCAGAGACCAATGATCCCGGTTCGTGCCACGAACCAGGACCAATGATCCACACCCCTCGTTGCGCAAGCGTCCACGTGGAGACCCATTGGTCACGGTTTGTGCCACGAACCGGGACCAATGATCCACCCCCCCTCGTCGCACGCGCGCCACGTGGAGACCCATTGGTCCCGGTTCGTGCCTGAACCAGGACCAGCATTAGTCCCGAGTGATTGGTCCCGGTTCAAAAACCGGGACCAATGGCCCTTATGAACCGGGATTAGAGGCCCTTTTTCCACTAGTGACTGTCATCACCAACACGAGCGGTTCCTCTTCTGCACCATATGTAACTCTCCTTCGTCTTGTTCAGATCATGTTCCATATGATGCAAATTATATTTCAATATTATCTGTAGCAATATGTTTAGACATGCTATTTACAATCCATCCATTAGATTGCATGATTACTTGTATTTCTATAGTATCTGTCATGCTGTGTCTATTGTTTTTATAGATTAAATTGTATGGTAAATTGCTCATATTTCCAACAATCCAAAAAACCTTATTATAGGAAATGTACTCCAAGTGGCTTTAGCGCGACTATGAAACCGTTGATCTTTGAAGGTGTGCACTATAAGAGGTGGCGCGTAAGAGAAGTTCTCTAATTTTAGAACATGAGGTTTTATAGAGTCACTCTTGGCAAACCAAAGGGTGAACTCACTCCTATTCAGCAGCCAGATTTTTGGAAAACTAATACCCTTTGAGGCAGCTATTTTGAGTGTTCTTGGCGAGAATATCACTGATCCTCATGCATCACTTGATTATGGCAAGGCTATGTGGATGCGCTTGAGGACAAATTTGGGGTCTCTAGCGCTGGCACTGAGTTGTTTGTCATGGAACAATTATATGACTACAAGATGACTAGTGAGTGACATGTGGTCGAGCAAGCTCATGAGATACAGTCACATACCAAAGAACTTGAGAACTTCACGTGTACGTTACCGGACAAGTTTGTGGACGGAGACATCATTGCCAAGCTTCCTCCCTCGTGGAGAAAATTTTCTACTTATCTAAAACATAAGAGACAAGAGTTTTCTGTATCAAATCTCATTGGGACTCTTGATTTGGAAGAGAAGGCGAGAGCAAGAGACACACATGTTCGAGGTGTTGAGGGTGTTCTAGTTCCAACTTGGTACAGAAGAAGAACTTCCAGCCTCACAATTTCAAGAACAAGAACAAGAATGATGGCAACAAAAAGTTTTATGGGAAGAACAAGGCATCATAGTCTACCATTTTAAAAACAAGACTGATAAGAAGAAGGGTGCTTGTCATGTATGTGCTGATCCCGACCACCGGGACTCTAGTTGCCCTAACCGTTTTCACAATCTCTAGCATGGGAAGAGCAGCAAGACCGCTAACATTGTCATGGGCAATACGGAGATGAATGATGTTGGGTAAGGTATATTTCCTACCATCCTTTTAGTATGCCATTCTTCTGATTGGTTATCGTGAGAATGGCCATGGCAGTCGCTACCCAGGGTAGCGATTGAATCGATTGGGGGCAAGAGTGATTCGCCATCCGTGGATCGAGATTGAGAGCGCACATAGGGGGTTTACCTAGGTTCGTCCCCCCATAGGGTAAAGACCTACTTCCTACTTGATTGTAATGATTGCGAGTGGATTATAAGGTGAGTGAGCTCGGTGTCTAGGTAGCGAGTCGCATGGATGGGCTAGCTAATAGCACAGAAGTATAATGAGTACCCTAGGAGGTTTATATAGGGTCACCTCGCTAGGGGGGAATGTTCGTTTGCGGTACCAAACTTGGTGGGTAAGCGCACCGCGGTACCTGAGTTGTCATCAATCGCGCGGAGGGGCCGTAGTAGAATCGGCAATTGTCCAGAAGGGCCAAATGGGGGTGAATACAAATCTAACAGCCAAACGGTCGTTTGAACCAGACGAAAAACGGTTGAACTCAAATACCGCTATTAGGTCAACTCTTCTTGGCCCGCCATATCAGTATTCCCTGTTATATTTTGTGGTCGTGGACTAGCTTACCCCTGCGTGGACCAGATCCCTGAGTGGACCAGATCTATTTCTTTGCTCTGCTCTGGTCTTCTCCCCTGCTTCCCTCCCCATAATATTTTCTCAGCTCCGGCTGCTCGTCTTAGATCGGAGCTCGCACTTGCTCTAATTTGCGTCCCCGTCATGTCCAGTCAACCTCCCACGCCTCTAATCGAAGCTTGTAGCCGGCGCCATTGCATCGTCCGCCGTATGGGAGCTTCGCGTCCCTGGACTAATATCTCGCCTCTGGCTAGTCCTTCTCGCACGACGGAGCGCGTCCTGTCGGGCGATCCAGGCCGGCGACCGGCCTCGGGAAGTTGCGTGCTGCCGTGCACCCCAGGCATGGTAGCCCTGGCACAACAGTTCGACGACCATGCTCTCATGGCCACCATGCTGGGCGTCCGTCCTACCATGTCGCCGACAGAGTTGCTGTCGGCTTTTAGGTCTCGTTTTGGGATCAGACGAAATGAGGTCAACATTGAGGTATGCGTGTTGGCATTCGATTTTTTCGTCCGGTTCAAGCACAACTTAGACACCGTGCATGTTCTGCATTCTTCCCATTCTTTCGAGTGCTGCGGGGAGAAAATGAGCTTCATGTGTTGGCATCGCGCCTGTGGGTGGGACGATCGCTTGGGGCATCTTCGTTTCTTCTCCAAACTCGGCTTTGATGGCTTCCCATTGGATGCTTGGGAGCCGAAGGCCCTCAAGCAGGTCGTCAGTAGCCTTGGCGGCGAGCTGGTGGAAATCGTGCCACCGAGTGACAGATGGGTCATCGAGGTAAAGGCATGGCTGAAAGATCCTGATGCCGTTCCTAAGATGTACGAGGTGAAGATTCCAAGCAGGGCAGGGCAACAACTTTGCTGGAAGCACCCGGTCATCATCCACCTGGAGGAGGTTCTGGAATTGGTACATGGCATTCAGGGCCCTGAAGAGGCTGCCAGAAAGCGTCCTCGTCGCCTGCAATGTTGGCCTAGAAGGATCGATGGCACAGGACCACCACCATTTCGCGATGGCGCACACAGTTTCCGTGGGGGGACCGGGCTTGGACAAGCTGGTGGTTCTAATTTCCCACGAGTGAAGACAGAGCTCTAGTGAATTGCCGTGGTATGTGTGGCTAATGAATTTGTAGTATGGAGAACGTAGCAGGAAGTTAGCATCGACAAAAAATGTGTAATAGTTTGAAGTAGTATGTGTCTATAATAGTATGAATCGATGTAGTATGTGTGGGTAATGAATTTGATGTAGTGTGTGTGTGTAATAGTTTGAATCGATGTAGTTGAACACCGTGCTTTATAACTTCTGTGAATAACCAAGGACAACCTCATGAAAAGAGGGTGGTCTGGCAATGAGCAATGTCAATTCTGTGGATTGATACGTCCATTTTGCATCACTATTTTATGTCACAATTCACTATTATTCATTGATATATTTCGTATTGAGAAGTGATACTTATGTTATTACATCTGTTTTTGCATGGTTGATGACTTTTGGAGCATGGACCGCTGCAGTCAGGATTCTGATGGAAAAGGTGCTGTTTGGAGGCAAAATTCAAGAAGATCAGAAAATCCGGGAAAATATACGGAAAATCCTATTTTTCCAGAAGACGAAGGAATCCAGAAGGGGTGCTCGAGATGGGCCACAGGGGGCCCACACCACCCCCTGGCGCGGGCAGCCCTAGGCCATGCCAGCAGATGGTGTGGCCGCCCTGGCCCACTCCAGGCTCTCCCCTATGGAGTATATCATCCTCCCGAAACACTAAGACTCGGGGAGCGACCACAGAAAGATTCCCCCGCCTCTGCGGGGTGGAAAACACCGAGAGAGAAAGATCTCTCCGGTAGACAGATTTCTGCCGGGGGAATTCCTTCCCGGAGAGGGGAGATCGTCGCCATCAACACCACCATCAAGCTGGACTTCATCAGGATCATCATCATCATCACCACCACCATCATCACCATCAGCACCCTCATCACCATCTCCATATTGCTGTAACAATTGGGTTAAATCTTGCATAGTTCACAGGGGAAACTTTCCTGGTGTTGATTACTCTTTGTAGTTGATGCTATTGAGTGAACCATTGAATTATTGTTTATGTTCAGATTGTTATACATCATTATTCCATCTCTGATCATGATCCATATGATGTCTTGTGAGTAGTTCGTTTTGTTCTTGAGGACATGGGAGAAGTCATGTTGTTAGTAGTGGAGTTGTGTTGAGAAAGATTCAATAATTTGATATTTAAGTTGTGGTGTAGTTCTTCTAGTGGTGTCATGTGAACGTCGACTACATGACACTTCACCTATATGGGCCTAAGGGAATGCATTATGTATTTGGCTACTAATTGTAGGGGTTGCCGGAGTGACAGAAACCTGAACCCCCGTTAGGAAACCGTTGCACAAGGGACGTAAGGGTCTTAGAGTTTAAAGCTGTGGTTAGGTTTCTACCTAAATTACTTTCTTGTACTTACGGATGTTTGCAAGGGGTATAATCACAAGTATGTATTAGTCCTAGGAAGGTCGGTACATTAGCACAGGTTCACCCACACAACACTTAGCAAGCTAAAGAAGATTAATCAACTATATGAAGCGAAAGCACTTGACAGTCTTCACATGTGTCCTCGAGAACGTTTGGTCATCTTAAGTAATACAACCGGCTTGTCCTTTGCTGCATAAAGGATTGGGCCACTTGCTGCATTTATTCCTACTGTCTTTTATTTACTCGTACTTTGTTTACTTGCTTCATTAAAAACCCCTAAAAATCCGTTTGCTAAGTATTTGCAGAGAATTCCTGATCCATACCACTAGCCAGCACCTTCTGCTCCTCGTTGGGTTCGACACTCTTACTTATCGAAAATACTGTGATACACCCCCTATACTTGTGGGTCATCAAGATTATTTTCTAGCGCCGTTGCCGGGGAGTGAAGCGCTATTGGAGAGTGGAACTGGTAAATGAAATTTCTACTATGAGTATTGTTTACTTCTGATAGTTGCTTTATTTTCGTTATGGATAATTCGCTGAGTTTAATATTTGGTAATGCTACTACCACTGCTAAGGTAGTAGATAAGCCACCACCTGCTGAGAATGATGTTTTTAAAATACCTACAAGAATTATTGATCGTGTTATGGATAACTACTATGTTGGGGATGGAACTGTCCATCCCGGTGATCATTTACTCTTTATACACGAGTTATGCAGGTTGTTCAAGTGTGCAGGTATTACTACAGATCAAGTTAAGAAGAAGTTATTCTCATTATCGCTGAAAGGAAGAGTTGAGGAATGGTATAAGCTGTTGAAGAATGGTCAAGCTCTGGAATGGGAGGAAATAGTGCATCTCTTTTATTCAAAGTTTTATCCTCCTAGTGAGATTTATAAAGATCGGAATCAAATATACAATTGTTGGCCTCTTGATGGAGAGAGTACAGCTCAAGCTTGGGGGAGATTGAAGTTACTAATGCTCAAATGTCCCATTCATGAGATCCCCAACAATATTATTATCAATAACTTTTATGCAAGGCTCCCTCTACATGACAAGGATTTATTGGATGCTTCTTGTGCTGGATCATTCACTTGCATGGAAGAATAAGCTAAATGGGATCTTCTGGACCGTATTCAAGACAATGCTGAAGCTTGGGAAAATGACAAAGGTAGAAAGTCAGGTATAAATTATGATTATGAATGCATTGAATCTTTTATGGGAACTAATGACTTTCAAAATATTAAAAATGCTTATTATGCTACTTCCTTCTATGAAGGCCTTTCTTCCACCATTATATTGAGTCTCCACCTTCTACCTTTATGCACCTACTTTTAGAGCATAGTGGCCATTCTTAGTTCAATGTGCATTGTCCCAAGACTAGTTGATTGATGCATACCTTGATATTGCTTGTTTTAAACTATTTGTATCTAGTCACTCTTATGAACTTTGAAGGTGTCCTATGCATTTATGTTTGCTACTCTATGAGGGACAAGCTGAATGCTATTATGCTATGTTTTCTTTATATGAAACAAACAAATGTCTTGCAAAACATTGTTATTCATGAATCTTTTGTTTGTGCCTTTTCATGTTGCAACATAGTTTCTTTGTATTATTGCTAGAACTTTGTCTTTCATGTTATGATTGAAGTACTATGATCCCAGCTTTGAATGTTTTACAAATACTTTGATCAAGTTTATGATGGTGCATGTCACCTCAAAAATTATTCTTTGTTTTTATCACTTACCTACTCGAGGACAAGCAGGAGTTAAGCTTGGGGATGTTGATACATTGCAAATGTATCTATAATTTTTTATGTTCCATGCTTGGTTTTATCTATTTTCTTATGTTTTGTCCACACTTTGGAGTACTTTTCATATGATTTCTTGGACTAACCTATTAACAAGATGCCACAGTGCTAGTTGCTTGTTTTCTGCTATTTTTGGTTCCAGGAAAGTCAGAAAATCAATATTCTCAGAATTTGACCGGACAAAAGCCAAAGTCGATATTTTATCGAAAGACTCACGGAGCCAGAAGACGAGACAGAGAGGGGCCAGGGGCTGGCCGCACCATGTGGTGGCGTGGGCTAGCCCTGGCTGCACCACCAGGTGGTGTGGGCCCCTCAGGCCTCCACCGACCTTGCCTCTTCGCCTATAAGAAGCCTCCCGATGCATAAATCCTAAAGAGTCATTCAGAAATCCACGAAAAGTTCCGCTGCGCCACCGCCACCGAAGGGGATATTCGGGGGACAGAAAGTCTCTGTTTCGACACCCTGCCAGAACGGGGAAGTGCCCCCGGAGCCATCTCCATCGATGTCCACCACCATCTCCATCGCCGTTGCTGATTCCCATGATGAGGAGGGACTAGTTCTCTCTCGAGGCTAAGGGTTCTACCGGTAGCTATGTGTTCATCTCTCTCTATGCATGATCTTATTGAGATCATGAGCTTGTAATCTATAGATCTACCTTGCTACTGAAGTGCTTTAATAGATCTCTGCTCTCCCCATGTGTGTGAAAGTGACAGCGTGCACACCATGGTGGAACTTAGGCTAGATATTACAAATACTTGTTATGAGTTATATTTGGAGTTGGATGTCTTTATGAAATTTTGGTGTTTGTTGGACTCATCTAGTACTCAAGGTGATAGTGTGGGGTTTTCTAGATGGGAAAGATGAACTTTGAGGTGTGTTGTTATATCCCTACCATTGATTAGAGTGTCCAACCGGAGAGTAGTTAAGAGTAGTATCATGAAGAGAATATATTTATATGAGAGTGTTCACTAGTGAAAGTATGATCCCTAGGCCTTGTTTCTAAGCATTGATACACCATTTGCAATTAGATCTGTTACATGTTTGCTTGCTTCTACCTTTATTTCAGTTTTCCTTTAGTCTTTTCCCACGTCAACCACACACCAACAAGCTATTTTCTATCACCGTTACCACTTATAATTATCTATACCACTTGTATTTCACTATCTCTTCGCCAAACTAGTGCACCTATACACCTGAAAAGTGTATTGGGTGTGTTGGGGACACAAGAGACTTCTTGTATCTTGATTGCAGGGTTGCTTGAGAGGGAATACCTTTGACCACTTCCTCCCTGAGTTCGATAAACCTTGGGTGATCCACTTAAGGGAAAACTTGCTGCTGTTCTACAAACCTTTGCACTTGGAGGCCCAACAACTATCTACAAGAATAGAAGTGCGTAGACATCAATGTTCTAGACTTAAGCCATACGTCATTGTTGGTTCCTCTTCCCAGGCTTGAACCTCACGATCGTACAATCTGATATAATTCCTGTAGTATATGCAACCGGGTTTGACTGTGCGGTGTAACCTGGTGCCAATGGAGATAGATTGATTGTAATCAACAAAGAGGGCACGACTTCCAATGTCACCGATGGCCTCGAGAGAGTGGTTCTCCGTGTCCACCCGGTACAACACCGGTTGCCCTTTGGCGAAATCCCCGTTCAACACAAGAAGCAGATCACCATCTGACTCCACAAGGTAAAATTTGTAAGTTCCACGTACTTGTTCTAAGACTAGGGCCAAAATTATTTTGGCCATCGTGACAGTGCTCGCGTGCTGCTCTAACTTGATGTTGGTCGACAAGATGTCTCCATTCTCAAGTAATGCATATACTTCCCCTCGGAATGCCATCATGCAGTCCAGAAGCATAGCAGGAGGTGGCGAATACAATCCTTCTCCAAATGATTCACTGATTTGCCCCATTGGGGTGCTCTCATCGGCCCATGCAATATGATCTGGATAATCAGTGCAAACGAAGACCATCGTCGGGGACTTCGTCACGATGACAGATTGCAGAAGCTCAGATAGTATGTGTGCTTGAAACTCAGTGTTAGACTTATGAGTGATTGGGTTTAGAAGCCGAATCTGGTACGGCTCCACCCTCTGAGCAAGCACAATGACGCCACGAGAAACACAGACAAAGTAGAATCTTTTGGAAGAAGAGGGCATCACTTAGCACTAAGATGTTTACAATGGAAAATACCAATAAATATCGGATGGGAATGTGAACCTGCGATGGAAGTCCATTAGATTTGTCCTGAAGCAACGACCAGTGGCGAGGTTGAGGAAGGTGAAGTCGCCAACGTCTTGAAGTGTGTGATCTATCATGATCCAGTTGTTGAGATGGAATTCGGGCACCTTTAAAGTGCAGCGCCAATCGGTGCAGACTTCTTGACAAGCAGCATAGGTGTCGACGTACTCCTCTTTCTCCAGCAAGTAGTCGGCGATCTTGCGAAGTGGGTCGGCCGGGAGATCGGACCAGTTCCTCTTCATCTGGCTACTGGCCATGGCTTACGTGCAGGAATTTTTTGATCGAGGAAGAAAGAAGAACTACCACTACGAGGAGAAGAAGAAGAGGATAACAGACAAGGGAGACGAAGCGGAACTGCCACTGCAAGGAGACGAGGAGACGAGGGAGACGAAGCAGAACTTCCACTTCAAGTTTGGATCAACGGGCTTTTTTCGGAACTAGCGCGTGAACCAGCCATGCACTACATGCAAGTTTTGATCAAGCAGACTGACATGTGGGACCTACTAAGAAATTCCGTGAAGTGCTACCGTGCATACTGTGCTGACAGGTGGCATGTTTTCTGACTGGCAGGCCCGCCTCCTCCACCTTCGACGGCGCGCATCCCAAGTTCGAGGGCTGGTGTCGCCCACCAACACATTATTGTGCAATTTTACATGCTTTGTTGCAACCAGCTCTGCTCCGCTCCGCTACTCTGCTCCTGCCGCCGCCACTCCGCTCAGTCGTGCATCGCTCTCGTTGTCCCCTTGGGCCCTCGTCCTCCCGCCCTCCCCTCCCTGCCATCCCCTCACGTCCCCTCCCTGCCCTATATCCTTGCCGCCGTCCAGCGCCCAGGCGCGTCTGGAAACTAAAACCAATAGTCGGCCGTTGGGTTAGGGGCCCAACAACGCTGGTGATCCAGATTCTGCTCGGAGATGGATCTTGCGAGGCTTGAGAGCACGGATATGGGTCCTGCGCGGCTGGAGAGCACGTAATCTCCTTCAAGTCTGCAGAGCACAG
The DNA here is from genome assembly GCA_023614405.1 of Avena insularis. Classification (NCBI taxonomy): domain Eukaryota; kingdom Viridiplantae; phylum Streptophyta; class Magnoliopsida; order Poales; family Poaceae; genus Avena; species Avena insularis. The sequence continues at coordinate 43,049,054 of CM042695.1, forward strand.
AGGACAACGAAATAGGGGGAGAGGAAGCGGGGTGCAGAGCTTTGGAGGTATGGAGTCCGGAGAAGGTGTCGTGCATCCACATTGAAGGGTAAGAACTGTGATTCCTTTTCTGCATACCCCAATTAGTGTTTCTAGTCTCGTGGTGATGGCAAGGATATGTGTTGTTAACCGCAGGACGTCTGTACAGCTTGTCCTTGAGCATGATGCTTTGTCAAGCGAGCATGAAGGCACTGAAATGTGTGGCGGTGCGTATGATGATGAGAAAGCATATCCAGACGTGGCTACTGACCCTGATAGGATGGAGAGTAGGGAATATTTGGTTGATTCGGACTTTGAGCCTGACTATGGGACTGATGAGGAAGAGGAATGTGAAGGTGTGGAAATGGGATGTAGATATGATGACGAAGACGTGGACATGCCAGTGATACACTTTGACATGGACAATCCTACAATTGATGAGGGGATTGTCTTTGATAATGTGGAGGACTGCAGATATGCAGTTGCAACCTATGCAATCGGAGTTGGGTTCAAATTTATCATTGAAAAGAGCGACCAAAAGAGATTTAGGGTGCACTATAGGGAAAGTAATGTGTGTAAATCGAGATTACATGCATCTCCAATGCGGGTTGGACACCCATTTCAGGTTGCAATAGCTACATTTGGTTTCAGTCTTTCTCATATTTATTCTGCTGATAACTAGCTCTGAATTATTTGGATTCTTATCGAATGCAGATCAAAGTAAACATGAAGAAACACAACTTCCCTAATACTTCTTTAAGTGGTAAAATTAGACCGCCGACTACCAAGTGGATTATTGCTACTGTACTTGACTGGGTGAGGCAGGATCATAACATTGGACCTGCTGAACTTAGAGCAAAGATTAGCAAAAAGTTTAACGTTCTAATTCCTTACCACAGAGTCTTTGATGGGAAGGAGATGGCTCTAGACTTCATTCAAGGCAAGTGGAATGACAGTTTTCATATGTTGTATAGTTTCAAAGCTCAGGTAGAGAAAACATCACCTGCTAGTGTTGTTGACATCGATTACGAGGTTGTGCAAGGAAGAGAAAAGGTCTCGAGGGGGGTCAGGTATAAGCAGGCAGATTAGATATGCTTTAGGAGATATTTTGTCTACCTGAAGGCATGCTGGAAGGGGTTCCTAGACGGCTACAGGCCATACTTAGCAATAGGCGCAACTTCTTTAACAGGGAAGTTCAGGGGACATGTTGCTTCTGCTTGTGCTTTGGACGCGCATAATTGGCTTCTACCCGTAGCTTATGTTGATCTTGAGGGTGAATCAAATGAAAGATGGACATGGTTCATGCAGAGACTACGGGAAGTAATTGGTTACCCGAAAGGCTTGGTGATACACACCGGTGCATGCGAGGGTCTTGAGAATGTTGTTGATGCTGTGTTTCCTGGGGTTGAGCATAGGGAATGCATGCGGCACCTCGCTACTAACTTCATGAAGAAGTTCAAAGGAAAGATCATTGAAGAGGACTTGTGGCGATAAGCATACACATACACCCCAAGCACGCATGCTACTTACATGCAGAACATGTATGTAGTGCCAAAGGTGATAAAATACCTTGAAGAACATCACACCAAGCTATGGGCCGGAAGAAATTTTGGTGAGTTAAGCAAGGTGGATTTTGTTTGCAATAATTTGGCAGAGAGTTTCAATGATAAGATTTCAGGCATGAAGACACTTGGAATTGTTATTTTGTTGGGTGTAATAAGACAGTGCATAATGGTGAAGATAGATTTAAGGCAAAGAATTTGTGCAAGAAAATTTTTAGGCCATAAAATAGTTCCAAAGGTGGTTATGTTACTGAATGCAAGAACCAGGGCAATGAGAATGATAAAGATGACGATGGTCAGAAGTTCCAGAATATTGGCTGAGGTTTATGCAGAATACAAGCATGGAAGTGAACGGAGGTACACTATAGACATTGGAAACAAGACTTGTTCATGTAGGCAGTGGCAGATTACTGGTCTGCCATGTCACCATGCAATTTACTTCATCTTAAAGCTTAGAGGTAGCGGAGCTGAAATAGAGAACTATGTCGACAACTATTTCTCTGTGGACAAGTTTGCTGCAACTTATGCAGAAAACATACCACCTATGGCCGATGAAAATGATTGGGAGATTGTCGATCCAGGGTTCAAACTTCAACCACCAGTTCTTAGGAGGCCACCTGGGAGGCCTAGAAAGCTAAGGATCGAAGCCTCCACCGATAAAGGTTCAAGGCTGGGAGCTAGGAAAAGGAAATGCAAACGTTGTGGCGGATTCGGCCATATCAAGAGGTTGTGCAAAAACCCAGTTACACATGATATTGTACCTGTTCACACCCCGGTGGCAGAAAATGAGGCTTCTCAGCCAGAACTGGAGGAAGAGCAGCGCGAAGACGATGATGAGCACTCGGAGGAAAACATACGTAAGCAGCCAATTTATGAAGAAGTGGAGGTGCCGGCGAGAAAAGGGTGTGAAAAGATACAAAAGGGTAAGCGGAGCAGGGAGGAAAGGGCAAATAATGGAGGTGTATTAGAATATGAAGAAGTTGCAGGGGTGATTGAGGATGTTCTTGAGGATCTTTCGGCTAACAGCAGGAGAAATAACAAATCCCTGCCAATTTCATCTTTGTACGATTCTCCGGATGAAATGTAAGCTTAAAAATTGTTTTATTTGCCATTTTATCATTTTTTATCCTCATCAACTGATGCTTAATGCAGCGTGGGCTAGCAGACTAATAAGAGGAGCACAAAGATGTGGGCACAGAACGTCGTACGTTGAATTATATCATTGAAACTAAACTAGCCGTGTCGTCTTTATTTATATCTAGCGCATGCAACATGTCTGTGATGGGGTCATGTGGACCAGATTACAATTTTTTTAAATATTATTACATTAATTTTTTACCTGCGTTTGGACGCAGCTATGATGACCCACAAGTATAGGGGGTGTATCGCAGTATTTTCGAGGGAAGTGAAACCCAATTTATTGATTCGACACAATGGGAGCCAAAGAATATTTATTAGCCTTAACAACTGAGTTGTCAATTCAGCTGCACCTGGAAACAATCTTGCTCACGGTAGTTTATCAGTAGCAACAGTTTTGTAGTAGGAATAGTAAAGCAAAGATAGTAGTAAGAAAAGCAGTAAACAGTGGGATTCGAGTGCGGTAGGCATAGGGATGGATGGACGGGCGTTGCATGGACAAGACAATTCACATAGCAATCAGAACATAGGGCAATTGCAGATAAATAAGATAAAGCATCCAAGTACTTGACAATCCTAGGCATGTGTTCCATATATAGTCATACATGCTCGCAATGAGAACTTGCACAACATCTTTTGTCCTGCCATCCCGTTTGCAGCGGGGCCTCTAGGGAACTACTGGCAATTAAGGTGCTCCTTTTAATAGAGCACTGGAGCAAAGCATTAACACTTCGTGAACACATGTGATCCTCACATCAAAGCCTTTCCCTTCCGGTTATCTCGATTTCTGTCACTTCGGGGCCATAGGTTCCAGACAACAACGTGTGTAAACAACTTGTAGATAAAACCAAGAACAATACTATCATAATGAATCAATAATAAGTTCAGATCTGAAATCATGGCACTCGGGCCCTAGTGACAAGCATTAAGCACAACAAGTCGCAACAAAGTCATAAAGCACTAATAAAAGATACTAGGCACCATGCCCTAACAATCTGATGCCATTACATGAACGATCTCATCCAATCCCTACCATCCCCATAGCCTACAGCGGGGGATTACTCACTCATAGATGGGGGAAACATGGATGGTTGATGGAGAAACGATGGTGATGATGATGGTGATGATCACCTCCAATTCCTCGTCCCGGCAGGGTGCCAGAACGGAGTTTCTGGTGCTGTTTCGTGGAATCTGATGGTGGCGGCGGAGCGGAACTCCTTCTAGAAAAACGTCGAACCCCCCGAAGTTTTTAGGTCATAAGGCTCCTTATAGGCGAAGAGAGAGGCCGAGGTGGTGCCTGGGGGGCCCACACCACCCCCTGGCGCGGCCTGGCCTGGCCCGTGCCAGCAGGTGGTGTGGCCACCCCAGGGCTCTTCTCCGTCTCGTATTCTGGCTCCTGGAGTCTTCGGGTAAAATAGGATTTTTGGCATATTTTCCGGGATTTTTCCTGATAGTGGATTTTCTGCACAAAAAGTAGACACTAAGGCAGTTTTGCTGAAAACAGCGTCAGTTCGCATTAGTTGCATCCAAATCACACAAGTATAGAGGAGAAACAATAACAAAAGTGTTCGGGAAAGTAGATACGTTTTGGACGTATTAACTCCCCCGAAGCTTAGATTATTGCTTGTCCTCAAGCAATTCAGTTGAAAACTGAGTGCGATAAAAGAACTTTCACGAACACATTTGCTTCATATGATGTAAATATTCTCAGCAATGTGATCAACTACTCAGACAGTTCATAATAAAGAGTATGCAACGGAGTCTACTTAATAGTCATTACAAGCTATGAAGAGATTCCAACTCAAGAATAATAAGTAGCATGAAGCACGAATATAAGAAACATTACAATGCTCATAGAAAGGTATGATAGAGTGGTATCTCGCTTGCCTTTGATTATGAATGCCAAGGCACCCCTGAAGTTCAAGTGATGACTAGAAGTAAAGATATCAAAGATACAAGCATCAAAGTCATAACACAAATAATCAAGTATTGGAACAAACACAAAGAATGACAATTATGCTCTCAAGAAGGTGCTCAAAGAATATGTGGAGACTCAACAAGTGGAAGAAAAAGGTTTTGAATAATTTTGAAAGGCTTCCAAATGCTGAAAGTATGGTACTCGTTAGCTTTGAGCTCTCATTGCCCCTATCATAAGCATCTTTAATGTGGTTAAGGTGAAAGTGACACAACTAAGAGGATATGCTTGACAAGTTATAAATTGAAGTCTCATGCCCCTTACTTACGAAGACCGATCCTCATGCTACTCAACTTCAGTCACAAGTAAGCTCTTGTCATTGTAAGTACATACGTATCATGGAGAACCGCCAACGGGGTACCCCTTGCACATGACACGGGAGCTATCCCATGATCAAAATGACAAGGCAAGAATACCATGAGCATCTCAGCGATCTTTTTATTTACTATGTGCATAGATTTTATTGAGGATGCTTCATAGAATGCTCATTATGGTTATGCTGCAAGTTTCCACCATGATTAGGCATGGCTTAGGCTAGCGGCCCAGGCGTTTCTCTAACATACATACAAACTCCATGATCTTACAAGTTCCACTTTTATTTCACACCACCGGGATCCATAAGCAAAAGAACATGATATCAACTAGGTACAAAGTACCTATGAAGTTTTGAAAGCGGTCCCCATGATACATGGTTCTACTAACTCCAACTCATAAAGCGCAAGCATATGCAAAACAAATAAGGACGCAATGGTTCAGGTTTATTAAGTGCAATAAAATAAAGTGTGCCATCAAGTTCGTGAGAGCTTTACTAACTAACTTTCTCATAACAAGCAAACATTTTATTCGGAAGAAAACAAGGCACATTGAATATGCACGGAGGTAGCAAATGATGCTAATGGGTAGGTATGGTGGACACTTTGGAAATATTTGGTTTAGGGAGTTGGAAACATGAGTAAAACACTCAGTGGAAGTGAAGGCTAGCAATAGTAAGGGAGCGACAAACGAGAGAGCAATAGCTGGCATTATCATGCTTGCAACAAAACAAGACTACTCATGGCATGAAAGTAATAAAAGATCTTCAAGGAAAAATAATTTATCGAGGCTTAACTGACTATTACAGTCATGAGCATGCGTGAGAATGTGCCAAGTCAATCAAATGAAACATTCAGAGGAGGATACCACGGTGTCATACCAATTTATGAATAGAGTAATGCAAGCAAACATTCATGAGACATGCTACAAACTATTAGCGGACTGGAGCTAATCACAAGAAAGCAAGAACTACTAAGCATCCAAAGATAACATACACCCTACATGAACGGACTAAGCAAACTCACAAAGATGAGTATATGTACAAAAATGAAGACAAATAAAGTTCGTTACCAGCCTCTTACCACGCCTCAAGTTGTCATTAATCCTCATTATTGCTCTTCACTTGTATGGCTTGAATAATAATATGAAACCAATAATCCACTGAGAACTGCCGAACCCTGTAGCAACTTGCAAAAACCAAAGAAGAATGACAAATATTTTTGGTGTTTTTGATTTTCAAATAAGAACCAAAAGAGAAAAAATAGCAAAGCAAAATCTTTTTGGGTTTTTCGAATAGTTCAAACAAAGCAAAAAGGGAAAAAGCAAACCAAGGCAAAAAGAAGAAGCAAGCCAAAGAGAAACAACAAAAATATTTTTGGTCTTTTTGTGTTTTTAGAAAGCAAAAGTAAAGAACAACGAAAACTAAAAAGAGAATGAAAACACGAATATACAAAGTACCGACGCAACATGATATGGAGATGAGTGCGGTGTCGGCGTACCTCCCCCAAGCTTAGGCTTTTGGCCTAAGTGGGTATCAATCCCAAGCTGGCCAGGATGAAGTGTCACCGGGGTACGACGAGGAGGTAACCTTGTCCTGGTGTGAGCCCGAGTATGCCCCTCCGTAATATGTGGAGTAGTCATAGGAGGGCACATCCTCCTGGTGCTGCTCGTGGAAACCCAGCAAGCGAAGCTGCTCGTCCACCTCCTCCTTGGGACGCGACCACGGTCTCCTGTCAACACTAAACAAAGTAGGCTGTGGCAAAAGGATTTCCCTTTCATCCCCATCAGTGAAAAACATCCTATATACTAGATTGCTCAAATCAGAGGTAGAAGTGACAAAGTGATGAGTTTTCATGGCAACAAGGTCGAGCCTCTGTGGTGCTAGCATAGCATCATCAGGAGCCACTGAAAGATCTAATGCATCGACTATACACGAGGCAATGATGCCCCCATAGATAGGCCCCATAGCAGCTAGGCGGTGAGCAATAAGCGAGCCAAGATTGTACCGAGTATCGTTGTTGAGCGCAGGAGCAAGAAAAGCTAAGTGATAGTTGGAGATATTACTAGTGTTCTCCCTACCCAATACACTAGTGGCAAGATAGTATGCAAAGTATCTAAGAGCAGGGAGTTGGATATTTCTTATCTTTCCGGCATGCGCATGCATCATCATCATTGGTCACCCCTCGGTAAAGCTCCAACAAATCAGCGGGTCGCCCTTGAATTTTCTTCACGATCCCTGTCATACACACACCTACAGTACTGCAAAATCTTTCCAAAGGCATGGTGAAGGGCATATCATAGACTTTAAAGGAGACAGTGGAATGATAGGATGTGTTAGTAAATGAGAAGCTCTCAACAAAAGTTTTGGTGAGCATAGCGTATTGTGCACTCTCATCTTGCATATAAGAGGTCAAGCCAACCCTCTCAATCAGTAGCAAGAAATCATCAAGAATACGTGCAGCTTGTAAGAAAGTATTGTGGTGCCTGGGGGGCCCACACCATCCCCTGGCGCGGCCTGGCCTGGCCCGCGCCAGCAGGTGGTGTGGCCACCCCAGGGCTCTTCTCCGTCTCGTATTACGGCTCACAGGTCTTGGGTAAATAGGATTTTGGAATATTTTCCAGGATTTTTCGATAGTTGATTTTCTGCACAAAAGTAGAACACACCAAGTTCTTCGCTGAAAAACAGCGTCAGTTCGCATTAGTTGCATCCAAATCACACAAGTATAGAGGATAAACAATAGCAAAAGTGTTCGGGAAAGTAGATACGTTTTGGACGTATCAGGCTACTAGTTCCCATCTCCTCTGGCGCACTCACGAATTATGGCTGTGCCATCAAGTAGCAGAGTCAGCGTATTGTCCCAGCAGATGTGAATGCAATGACTTTGTTTGTTCAGAATTTGACGACTTTTGATTAGTTTGAAAGACAGAGAAACCTAAAACATGTATCTAGACATGTTTTGGCTATAGACACATTTATTAAATATCTAAAAAAACTAAGTCAGTTATATCTGGATAGGAGTAGTACACTATTACAACACGCTCAATCCCTTCTCCTCTGGTGCACTCCAAATTATGGCTGTGCCATCAAGTGCTGGGAGTAGAGTCAGCGTATTGTCCCATCAGATATGCCAGGAACGCACGAACTTTATTTGCAGGATCGGACGAGTTTCGATCGACTAGTTTCAAAGACAAAGACAACTAAAACATGGCCAAAATATATAGATTATGACGATAATCGACCATGAATCAAGTGACCCAGATCCAAAGACCCCATTAAGATACCTTACATACATTTAATTTATGCTTAAGTGGCCCTAATCCCGACTATGACACTCCCGTAGTCTCCGTCATTGACGATGTTGTCCGCGTCGCCACCAGCCTCCTCCGTGTCGAAATCGATGTCGACGTTCCCGGCAGCATTCCTCCTCCTCATGGATTCTTCATGGCATGCTGCATCGATAACGGTGGAGGTCGTACGCCCAGGCACTGCCCAGAAGCGCTGCCTCCCTTCGGGGTTGCGCAGATCCGGGTGGATCTCCCGCCGGTGGGTTCCGCACAGCTCAATAAAAGCAACCCGCTCCTTCTTGAACAACTTTGGCCAGTACACACTCGTGCGCGAGTACCGCGCCATTGCCCTCTTCCGCTCCGACAGCAGGCGGCAGCGCTCCTCGATCTGCCTCGCCAACGCGTTGTCACGCAAGAGCGGCGCGACAGGAACCCCGGCGTAGCTGAGCTCGAAGCCAGACGGAAACCTCGCGAATGGCGACACGAGTATGTCGTAGTGGGCGAACATCTGAGCCTCGTGCAAGCTGAGTTTGGGCCTCTCCCTCTCCATGGCGATGAAGGAACACGATCTGATCTTCGGCCCCGAGGTTAAGGGGATAAGGGAAAGGACGTAAGCCCAGCATCGTTTCCACTGCCAATCAGTTCACAGAATAGACTTCTCGTGGATTGCCCTCGCGAAGGACATCCTTATCGTCCACGCACCTCGATCCAACAGCGCCTAACAATCGTGGATCGGGTCTTCTAGAAGCCCAGAGCGGTTGCTGGTTAGCTCTGCGTCCCGATTGTTTGTGGCCAACGGCTGTAGTTGAAAATAATACACATTTCAATGACATTGGTGGATAAATATGTGGTCTCTGAAGAGAACACACATCCAATGACTCTAGCTGTGGTTAATGAGAATAACACACATTTCAATGACACGGGTGGATCCATATGTGGTATGTGAAAAGAATAGTCATGAAATGACTCCAGTTGTTGTTAGTAAAAAGAACACACATGCAATGACACTGGTGGATCCATAGGTGGATTGTGAAAAGAACACACATGCAATGACTCTGGTGGATCCATATGTGGTATGTGAAAAGAACACACATGCAATGACTCTGGTTGTTGTTAGTAAAAAGAACACAAATGCAATGACACTCGTGGATCCATGGGTGGTCTCTGAAGAGAACACACATGTAATGACTCTGGTTGTTGTTAGTAAAAAGAACACATATGCAATGACACAGGTGGATCCATAGGTGGATTGTGAAAATAGCACACATGCAATGACATTGGTGGATCCATATGTGGTATGTGAAAAGAACACACATGCAATGACTCCAGTTGTTGTTAGTAAAAAGAACACACATGCAATGACACTGGTGGATCCATGTGTGGTCTCTGAAGAGAACACACATTTCAATGACTCTGGTTGTTGTTAGTAAAAAGAACACACATGCAATGACACTGGTGGATCCATGTGTGGTCTCTGAAGAGAACACACATGCAACAACTCTAGTTGTTGTTAGTAAAAAGAGCACACATGCAATGACACTGGTGGATCCATAGGTGGATTGTGAAAAGAACACACATGCAATGACACTGGTGGATCCATATGAACACACATGCAATGACTCTGGTTGTTGTTAGTAAAAAGAGCACACATGCAATGACACTGGTGGATCCATAGGTGGATTGTGAAAAGAACACACATGCAATGATACTGGTGGATCCATATGTGCTATGTGAAAAGAACACACATTTAAATGACTCTGCTTGTTGTTAGTAAAAAGAACACACATGCAATGACTCTGGTGGATCCATATGTGCATTGTGAAAAGAGCACACATGCATTGACTCCAGTTGTTGTTACTAAAAAGAACACACATGTAATGACACTGGTGGATCCATGTGTGGTCTCTGAAGAGAACACACATTTCAATGACACAGGTAGATCCATATGTGGTATCTGAAAAGAACACACATAAAATGACTCTAGTTGTTGTTAGTGAAAAGAACACACATGCAATGACACTGGTGGATCCATATGTGGTATGTGAAAAGAACACACATGCAATGAATCCAGTTGTTAGTAAAAAGAACACACATGCAATGACAATGGTGGATCCATGTGTGGTCTCTGAAGAGAACACATATTTCAATGACACTGGTGGATCCATATGTGGTATTACAAAAGAACACACCTGAAATGACACTGGTGGATCCATAGGTGGATTGTGAAAAGAGCACACATGCAATGACACTGGTGGATCCATATGTGGTATGTGAAAAGAACACACATGCAATGACTCCAGTTGTTGTTAGTAAAAAGAACACACATGCAATGACACTGGTGGATCCATAGGTGGATTGCGAAAAGAGCACACATGCAATGACACTGGTGGATCCATATGTTGTATGTGAAAAGAACACACATGCAATGACTCTGGTTGTTTTTAGTAAAAAGAACACACATGCAATGACACTGGTGGATCCATAGGTGGATTGTGAAAAGAGCACACATGCAATGACACAGGTGGATCCATATGTGGTATGTGAAAAGATCACACATGCAATGACTCCAGTTGTTGTTAGTAAAAAGAACACACATGCAATGACACTGGTGGATCCATATGTGGATTGTGAAAAGAGCACACATGCAATGACTTTGGTTGGTGTTAGTAAAAAGAACACACATGCAATGGCACTGGTGGATCCATGTGTGGTCTCTGAAGAGAACACACATGCAATGACTCTGGTTGTTGTTAGTCAAAAGAGCACACATGCAATGACACTGGTGGATCCATAGGTGGTATGTGAAAAGAAAAAACATGCAATAACTCCAGTTGTTGTTAGTAAAAAGAACACACATGCAATGACACTGGTGGATCCATAGGTGGATTGTGAAAAGAGCACACATGCAATGACTGGTGGATCCATACGTGGTATGTGAAAAGAACGCACATGAAATGACTCAAGTTGTTGTTAGTAAAAAGAACACACATGCAATGACACTGGTGGATCCATGTGTGGTCTCTAAAGAGAACACACATGCAATGACTCTGGTTGTTGTTAGTAAAAATAGCACACATGCAATGACACTGGTGTATTCATAGGTGGATTGTGAAAAGAACACACATGCAATGACACTGGTGGATCCATATGTTGTATGTGAAAAAAACACACATTTCAATGATTCTGGTTGTTGTTAGTAAAAAGAACACACATGCAATGACTCTGGTGGATCCATATGTGCATTGTGAAAAGAGCACACATGCAATGACCCTGGTGGATCCATATGTGGTATGTGAAAAGAACACACATGCATTGACTCTAGTTGTTGTTAGTAAAAAGAACACACATGTAATGACACTGGTGGATCCATGTGTGGTCTCTGAAGAGAATACACATTTCAATGACATAGGTGGATCCATATGTGGTATGGGAAAAGAACACACATGAAATGACTCTAGTTGTTGTTAGCAAAAAGAACACACATGCAATGACACTGGTGGATCCATATGTGGTATGTGAAAAGAACACACATGCAATGAATCCAGTTGTTGTTAGTAAAAAGAACACACATGCAATGACACTGGTGGATCCATGTGTGGTCTCTGAGGAGAACACACATTTCAATGACACTGGTGGATCCATATGTGGTATGTGAAAAGAACACACATGAAATGACACTGGTGGATACATAGGTGGATTGTGAAAAGAGCACACATGCAATGACACTGGTGGATCCATATGTGGTATGTGAAAAGAACACACCTGCAATGACTCCAGTTGTTGTTAGTAAAAAGAACAGACATGCAATGACACTGGTGGATCCATAGGTGGATTGTGAAAAGAGCACACATGCAATGACACTGGTGGATCCATATGTGGTATGTGAAAAGAACACACATGCAATGACTCTAGTTGTTTTTAGTAAAAAGAACACACATGTAATGACACTGGTGGATCCATAGGTGGATTGTGAAAAGAGCACACATGCAATGACACTGGTGGATCCATATGTGGTATGTGAAAAGAACAAACATTCAATGACTCTAGTTGTTGTTAGTAAAAACAACACACATGCAATGACACTGGTGGATCCATAGGTGGATTGGGAAAAGAGCACACATGCAATGACACTGGTGGATCCATATGTGGTGTGTGAAAAGAACACACATGCAATGACTCCAGTTGTTGTTAGTAAAAAGAACACACATGTAATGACACTGGTGGATCCATGTGTGGTCTCTAAAGAGAACATACATCCAATGACTCTAGCTGTGGTTAATGAGAAGAACACACATTTCAATGACACGGGTGGATCCATATGTGGTATGTGAAAAGAATAGTCATGAAATGACTCCAGTTGTTGTTAGTAAAAAGAACACACATGCAATGACACTGGTGGATCCATAGGTGGATTGTGAAAAGAACACACATGCAATGACACTGGTGGATCCATATGTGGTATGTGAAAATAACACACATGCAATGACTCTGGTTGTTGTTAGTAAAAAGAACACAAATGCAATGACACTCATGGATCCATGGGTGGTCTCTGAAGAGAACACACATGTAATGACTCTGGTTGTTGTTAGTAAAAAGAACACACATGCAATGACACTGGTGGATCCATAGGTGGATTATGAAAATAGCACACATGCAATGACATTGGTGGATCCATATGTGGTATGTGAAAAGAACACACATGCAATGACTCTAGTTGTTGTTAGTAAAAAGAACACACATGCTAAGACACTGGTGGATCCATGTGTGGTCTCTGAAGAGAACACACATTTCAATGACTCTGGTTGTTGTTACTAAAAACAACACACATGCAATGACACTGGTGGATCCATAGGTGGATTGTGAAAAGAGCACACATGCAATGACTGGTGGATCCATACGTGGTATGTGAAAAGAACACACGTGAAATGACTCCAGTTGTTGTTAGTAAAAAGAACACACATGCAATGACACTGGTGGATCCATGTGTGGTCTCTGAAGAGAACACACATGCAATGACTCTGGTTGTTGTTAGTAGAAAGAGCACACATGCAATGACACTGGTGGATCCATAGGTGGATTTTCAAAAGAACACACATGCAATGATACTGGTGGATCCATATGTGGTATGTGAAAAGAACACACATTTCAATGACTCTGGTTGTTGTTAGTTAAAAGAACACACATGCAATGACTCAGGTGGATCCATATGTGCATTGTGGAAAGAGCACACATGCAATGACCCTGGTGGATCCATATGTGGTATGTGAAAATAACACACATGCATTGACTCCAGTTGTTGTTACTAAAAAGAACACACATGTAATGACACTGGTGGATCCATGTGTGGTCTCTGAAGAGAACACACATTTCAATGACACAGGTGGATCCATATGTGGCATGTGAAAAGAACACACCTAAAATGACTCTAGTTGTTGTTAGTAAAAAGAACACACATGCAATGACACTGGTGGATCCATATGTGGTATGTGAAATGAACACACATGCAATGAATCTAGTTGTTGTTAGTAAAAAACATGCAATGACAATGGTGGATCCATGTGTGGCCTCTGAAGAGAACACACATTTCAATGACACTGGTGGATCCATATGTGGTATGTGAAAAGAACACACATGAAATGACACTGGTGGATCCACAGGTGGATTGTGAAAAGAGCACACATGCAATGACACTGGTGGATCCATATGTGGTATGTGAAAAGAACACACATGCAACGACTCCAGTTGTTTTTAGTAGAAAGAACACACATGCAATGACACTGGTGGATCCATAGGTGGATTGTGAAAAGAGCACACATGCAATGACACTGGTGGATCCATATGTGGTATGTGAAAAGAACACACATGCAATGACTCTGGTTGTTTTTAGTAAAAAGAACACACATGCAATGACACTGGTGGATCCATAGGTGGATTGTGAAAAGAGCACACATGCAATGACACTCGTGGATCCATATGTGGTATGTGAAAAGAACAAACATTCAATGACTCTGGTTGTTGTTAGTAAAAACAACACACATGCAATGACACTGGTGGATCCATAGGTGGATTGGGAAAAGAGCACACATGCAATGACACTGGTGGATCCATATGTGGTGTGTGAAAAGAACACACATGCAATGACTCTGTTTGTTGTTAGTAAAAAGAACACACATGCAATGACACTGGTGGATCCATGTGTGGTCTCTAAAGAGAACACACATCCAATGACTCTAGCTGTGGTTAATGAGAAGAACACACATTTCAATGACACGGGTGGATCCATATGTGGTATGTGAAAAGAATAGTCATGAAATGACTCTAGTTGTTGTTAGTAAAAAGAACACACATGCAATGACACTGGTGGATCCATAGGTGGATTGAAAAGAACACACATGCAATGACCTTTGGTGGATCCATATGTGGTATGTGAAAATAACACGCATGCAATGACTCTGGTTGTTGTTAGTAAAAAGAACACAAATGCAATGACACTCGTGGATCCATGGGTGGTCTCTGAAGAGAACACACATGTAATGACTCTGGTTGTTGTTAGTAAAAAGAACACACATGCAATGACACTGGTGGATCCATAGGTGGATTGGGAAAAGAGCACACATGCAATGACACTGGTGGATCCATATGTGGTGTGTGAAAAGAACACACATGCAATGACTCCAGTTGTTGTTAGTAAAAAGAACACACATGCAATGACACTGGTGGATCCATGTGTGGTCTCTAAAGAGAACACACATCCAATGACTCTAGCTGTGGTTAATGAGAAGAACACACATTTCAATGACACGGGTGGATCCATATGTGGTATGTGAAAAGAATAGTCATGAAATGACTCTAGTTGTTGTTAGTAAAAAGAACACACATGCAATGACACTGGTGGATCCATAGGTGGATTGTGAAAAGAACACACATGCAATGACACTGGTGGATCCATATGTGGTATGTGAAAATAACACGCATGCAATGACTCTGGTTGTTGTTAGTAAAAAGAACACAAATGCAATGACACTCGTGGATCCATGGGTGGTCTGAAGAGAACACACATGCAATGACTCTGGTTGTTGTTAGTAAAAAGAACACACATGCAATGACACTGGTGGATCCATAGGTGGATTATGAAAATAGCACACATGCAATGACAATGGTGGATCCATGTGTGGCCTCTGAAGAGAACACACATTTCAATGACACTGGTGGATCCATATGTGGTATGTGAACATAACACACATGAAATGACACTGGTGGATCCATAGGTGCATTGTGAAAAGAGCACACATGCAATGAGACTGGTGGATCCATACGTGGTATGTGAAAAGAACACACATGAAATGACTCCAGTTGTTGTTAGTAAAAAGAACACACATGCAATGACACTGGTGGATCCATGTGTGGTCTCTGAAGAGAACACACATGCAATGACTCTGGTTGTTGTTAGTAGAAAGAGCACACATGCAATGACACTGGTGGATCCATAGGTGGATTTTCAAAAGAACACACATGCAATGATACTGGTGGATCCATATGTGGTATGTGAAAAGAACACACATTTCAATGACTCTGGTTGTTGTTAGTTAAAAGAACACACATGCAATGACTCTGGTGGATCCATATGTGCATTGTGAAAAGAGCACACATGCAATGACCCTGGTGGATCCATATGTGGCATGTGAAAATAACACACATGCATTGACTCCAGTTGTTGTTACTAAAAAGAACACACATGTAATGACACTGGTGGATCCATGTGTGGTCTCTGAAGAGAACACACATTTCAATGACACAGGTGGATCCATATGTGGCATGTGAAAAGAACACACCTAAAATGACTCTAGTTGTTAGTAAAAAGAACACACATGCAATGACACTGGTGGATCCATGTGTGGTCTCTAAAGAGAACACACATCCAATGACTCTAGCTGTGGTTAATGAGAAGAACACACATTTCAATGACACGGGTGGATCCATATGTGGTATGTGAAAAGAATAGTCATGAAATGACTCCAGTTGTTGTTAGTAAAAAGAACACACATGCAATGACACTGGTGGATCCATAGGTGGATTGTGAAAAGAACACACATGCAATGACACTGGTGGATCCATATGTGGTATGTGAAAATAACACGCATGCAATGACTCTGGTTGTTGTTAGTAAAAAGAACACAAATGCAATGACACTCGTGGATCCATGGGTGGTCTCTGAAGAGAACACACATGTAATGACTCTGGTTGTTGTTAGTAAAAAGAACACACATGCAATGACACTGGTGGATCCATAGGTGGATTATGAAAATAGCACACATGCAATGACAATGGTGGATCCATGTGTGGCCTCTGAAGAGAACACACATTTCAATGACACTGGTGGATCCATATGTGGTATGTGAACATAACACACATGAAATGACACTGGTGGATCCATAGGTGCATTGTGAAAAGAGCACACATGCAATGAGACTGGTGGATCCATACGTGGTATGTGAAAAGAACACACATGAAATGACTCCAGTTGTTGTTAGTAAAAAGAACACACATGCAATGACCTTTGGTGGATCCATGTGTGGTCTCTGAAGAACACACATGCAATGACTCGGTTGTTGTTAGTAGAAAGAGCACACAAGTAATGACACTGGTGGATCCATAGGTGGATTTTCAAAAGAACACACATGCAATGATACTGGTGGATCCATATGTGGTATGTGAAAAGAACACACATTTCAATGACTCTGGTTGTTGTTAGTTAAAAGAACACACATGCAATGACTGGTGGATCCATATGTGCATTGTGAAAGAGCACACATGCAATGACCACAGTGGATCCATATGTGGTATGTGAAAATAACACACATGCATTGACTCCAGTTGTTGTTACTAAAAAGAACACACATGTAATGACACTGGTGGATCCATGTGTGGTCTCTGAAGAGAACACACATTTCAATGACACAGGTGGATCCATATGTGGCATGTGAAAAGAACACACCTAAAATGACTCTAGTTGTTAGTAAAAAGAACACACATGCAATGACACTGGTGGATCCATATGTGGTATGTGAAATGAACACACATGCAATGAATCTAGTTGTTGTTAGTAAAAAACATGCAATGACAATGGTGGATCCATGTGTGGCCTCTGAAGAGAACACACATTTCAATGACACTGGTGGATCCATATGTGGTATGTGAAAAGAACACACATGAAATGACACTGGTGGATCCACAGGTGGATTGTGAAAAGAGCACACATGCAATGACACTGGTGGATCCATATGTGGTATGTGAAAAGAACACACATGCAACGACTCCAGTTGTTTTTAGTAGAAAGAACACACATACAATGACACTGGTGGATCCATAGGTGGATTGTGAAAAGAGCACACATGCAATGACACTGGTGGATCCATATGTGGTATGTGAAAAGAACACACATGCAATGACTCTGGTTGTTTTTAGTAAAAAGAACACACATGCAATGACACTGGTGGATCCATAGGTGGATTGTGAAAAGAGCACACATGCAATGACACTCGTGGATCCATATGTGGTATGTGAAAAGAACAAACATTCAATGACTCTGGTTGTTGTTAGTAAAAACAACACACATGCAATGACACTGGTGGATCCATAGGTGGATTGGGAAAAGAGCACACATGCAATGACACTGGTGGATCCATATGTGGTGTGTGAAAAGAACACACATGCAATGACTCTGGTTGTTGTTAGTAAAAAGAACACACATGCAATGACACTGGTGGATCCATGTGTGGTCTCTAAAGAGAACACACATCCAATGACTCTAGCTGTGGTTAATGAGAAGAACACACATTTCAATGACACGGGTGGATCCATATGTGGTATGTGAAAAGAATAGTCATGAAATGACTCCAGTTGTTGTTAGTAAAAAGAACACACATGCAATGACACTGGTGGATCCATAGGTGGATTGTGAAAAGAACACACATGTAATGACTCTGGTTGTTGTTAGTAAAAAGAACACACATGCAATGACACTGGTGGATCCATAGGTGGATTGGGAAAAGAGCACACATGCAATGACACTGGTGGATCCATATGTGGTGTGTGAAAAGAACACACATGCAATGACTCCAGTTGTTGTTAGTAAAAAGAACACACATGCAATGACACTGGTGGATCCATGTGTGGTCTCTAAAGAGAACACACATCCAATGACTCTAGCTGTGGTTAATGAGAAGAACACACATTTCAATGACACGGGTGGATCCATATGTGGTATGTGAAAAGAATAGTCATGAAATGACTCTAGTTGTTGTTAGTAAAAAGAACACACATGCAATGACACTGGTGGATCCATAGGTGGATTGTGAAAAGAACACACATGCAATGACACTGGTGGATCCATATGTGGTATGTGAAAATAACACGCATGCAATGACTCTGGTTGTTGTTAGTAAAAAGAACACAAATGCAATGACACTCGTGGATCCATGGGTGGTCTCTGAAGAGAACACACATGTAATGACTCTGGTTGTTGTTAGTAAAAAGAACACACATGCAATGACACTGGTGGATCCATAGGTGGATTATGAAAATAGCACACATGCAATGACAATGGTGGATCCATGTGTGGCCTCTGAAGAGAACACACATTTCAATGACACTGGTGGATCCATATGTGGTATGTGAACATAACACACATGAAATGACACTGGTGGATCCATAGGTGGATTGTGAAAAGAGCACACATGAAATGACTCCAGTTGTTGTTAGTAAAAAGAACACACATGCAATGACACTGGTGGATCCATGTGTGGTCTCTGAAGAGAACACACATGCAATGACTCTGGTTGTTGTTAGTAGAAAGAGCACACATGCAATGACACTGGTGGATCCATAGGTGGATTTTCAAAAGAACACACATGCAATGATACTGGTGGATCCATATGTGGTATGTGAAAAGAACACACATTTCAATGACTCTGGTTGTTGTTAGTTAAAAGAACACACATGCAATGACTCTGGTGGATCCATATGTGCATTGTGAAAAGAGCACACATGCAATGACCCTGGTGGATCCATATGTGGTATGTGAAAATAACACACATGCATTGACTCCAGTTGTTGTTACTAAAAAGAACACACATGTAATGACACTGGTGGATCCATGTGTGGTCTCTGAAGAGAACACACATTTCAATGACACAGGTGGATCCATATGTGGCATGTGAAAAGAACACACCTAAAATGACTCTAGTTGTTGTTAGTAAAAAGAACACACATGCAATGACACTGGTGGATCCATATGTGGTATGTGAAATGAACACACATGCAATGAATCTAGTTGTTGTTAGTAAAAAACATGCAATGACAATGGTGGATCCATGTGTGGCCTCTGAAGAGAACACACATTTCAATGACACTGGTGGATCCATATGTGGTATGTGAAAAGAACACACATGAAATGACACTGGTGGATTGTGAAAAGAGCACACATGCAATGACACTGGTGGATCCGTACGTGGTATGTGAAAAGAACACACATGCAATGACTCGGGTTGTTTTAGTAGAAAGAACACACATGCAATGACACTGGTGGATCCATAGGTGGATTGTGAAAAGAGCACACATGCAATGACACTGGTGGATCCATATGTGGTATGTGAAAAGAACACACATGCAATGACTCTGGTTGTTTTTAGTAAAAAGAACACACATGCAATGACACTGGTGGATCCATAGGTGGATTGTGAAAAGAGCACACATGCAATGACACTCGTGGATCCATATGTGGTATGTGAAAAGAACAAACATTCAATGACTCTGGTTGTTGTTAGTAAAAACAACACACATGCAATGACACTGGTGGATCCATAGGTGGATTGGGAAAAGAGCACACATGCAATGACACTGGTGGATCCATATGTGGTGTGTGAAAAGAACACACATGCAATGACTCTGGTTGTTGTTAGTAAAAAGAACACACATGCAATGACACTGGTGGATCCATGTGTGGTCTCTAAAGAGAACACACATCCACTGACTCTAGCTGGTTAATGAGAAGAACACACATTTCAATGACACGGTGGATCCATATATGTTATGTGAAAGAATAGTCATGAAATGACTCCAGTTGTTGTTAGTAAAAAGAACACACATGCAATGACACTGGTGGATCCATAGGTGGATTGTGAAAAGAACACACATGCAATGACACTGGTGGATCCATATGTGGTATGTAAAAATAACACGCATGCAATGACTCTGGTTGTTGTTAGTAAAAAGAACACAAATGCAATGACACTCGTGGATCCATGGGTGGTCTCTGAAGAGAACACACATGTAATGACTCTGGTTGTTGTTAGTAAAAAGAACACACATGCAATGACACTGGTGGATCCATAGGTGGATTGGGAAAAGAGCACACATGCAATGACACTGGTGGATCCATATGTGGTGTGTGAAAAGAACACACATGCAATGACTCCAGTTGTTGTTAGTAAAAAGAACACACATGCAATGACACTGGTGGATCCATGTGTGGTCTCTAAAGAGAACACACATCCAATGACTCTAGCTGTGGTTAATGAGAAGAACACACATTTCAGTGACACGGGTGGATCCATATGTGGTATGTGAAAAGAATAGTCATGAAATGACTCCAGTTGTTGTTAGTAAAAAGAACACACATGCAATGACACTGGTGGATCCATAGGTGGATTGTGAAAAGAACACACATGCAATGACACTGGTGGATCCATATGTGGTATGTGAAAATAACACGCATGCAATGACTCTGGTTGTTGTTAGTAAAAAGAACACAAATGCAATGACACTCGTGGACCATGGGTGGTCTCTGAAGAGAACACACATGTAATGACTCTGGTTGTTGTTAGTAAAAAGAACACACATGCAATGACACTGGTGGATCCATAGGTGGATTATGAAAATAGCACACATGCAATGACAATGGTGGATCCATGTGTGGCCTCTGAAGAGAACACACATTTCAATGACACTGGTGGATCCATATGTGGTATGTGAACATAACACACATGAAATGACACTGGTGGATCCATAGGTGGATTGTGAAAAGAGCACACATGCAATGAGACTGGTGGATCCATACGTGGTATGTGAAAAGAACACACATGAAATGACTCCAGTTGTTGTTAGTAAAAAGAACACACATGCAATGACACTGGTGGATCCATGTGTGGTCTCTGAAGAGAACACACATGCAATGACTCTGGTTGTTGTTAGTAGAAAGAGCACACATGCAATGACACTGGTGGATCCATAGGTGGATTGTGAAAAGAACACACATGCAATGACACTGGTGGATCCATATGTGGTATGTGAAAATAACACGCATGCAATGACTCTGGTTGTTGTTAGTAAAAAGAACACAAATGCAATGACTCCAGTTGTTGTTAGTAAAAAGAACACACATGCAATGACACTGGTGGATCCATGTGTGGTCTCTAAAGAGAACACACATCCAATGACTCTAGCTCTGGTTAATGAGAAGAACACACATTTCAATGACACGGGTGGATCCATATGTGGTATGTGAAAAGAATAGTCATGAAATGACTCCAGTTGTTGTTAGTGAAAAGATCACACATGCAATGACACTGGTGGATCCATAGGTGGATTGTGAAAAGAACACACATGCAATGACACTGGTGGATCCATATGTGGTATGTGAAAATAACACGCATGCAATGACTCTGGTTGTTGTTAGTAAAAAGAACACAAATGCAATGACACTCGTGGATCCATGGGTGGTCTCTGAAGAGAACACACATGTAATGACTCTGGTTGTTGTTAGTAAAAAGAACACACATGCAATGACACTGGTGGATCCATAGGTGGATTGGGAAAAGAGCACACATGCAATGACACTGGTGGATCCATATGTGGTGTGTGAAAAGAACACACATGCAATGACTCCAGTTGTTGTTAGTAAAAAGAACACACATGCAATGACACTGGTGGATCCATGTGTGGTCTCTAAAGAGAACACACATCCAATGACTCTAGCTGTGGTTAATGAGAAGAACACACATTTCAATGACACGGGTGGATCCATATGTGGTATGTGAAAAGAATAGTCATGAAATGACTCTAGTTGTTGTTAGTAAAAAGAACACACATGCAATGACACTGGTGGATCCATAGGTGGATTGTGAAAAGAACACACATGCAATGACACTGGTGGATCCATATGTGGTATGTGAAAATAACACGCATGCAATGACTGGTTGTTGTTAGTTAAAAGAACACAAATGCAATGACACTCGTGGATCCATGGGTGGTCTCTGAAGAGAACACACATGTAATGACTCTGGTTGTTGTTAGTAAAAAGAACACACATGCAATGACACTGGTGGATCCATAGGTGGATTATGAAAATAGCACACATGCAATGACAATGGTGGATCCATGTGTGGCCTCTGAAGAGAACACACATTTCAATGACACTGGTGGATCCATATGTGGTATGTGAACATAACACACATGAAATGACACTGGTGGATCCATAGGTGGATTGTGAAAAGAGCACACATGCAATGAGACTGGTGGATCCATACGTGGTATGTGAAAAGAACACACATGAAATGACTCCAGTTGTTGTTAGTAAAAAGAACACACATGCAATGACATCAGGATCCATGTGTGGTCTGAAGAGAACACACATGCAATGACTCTGTTGTTGTTAGTAGAAAGAGCACACATGCAATGACACTGGATCCATAGGTGGATTGTGAAAAGAACACACATGCAATGACACTGGTGGATCCATATGTGGTATGTGAAAAGAACACGCATGCAATGACTCTGGTTGTTGTTAGTAAAAAGAACACAAATGCAATGACTCCAGTTGTTGTTAGTAAAAAGAACACACATGCAATGACACTGGTGGATCCATGTGTGGTCTCTAAAGAGAACACACATCCAATGACTCTAGCTGTGGTTAATGAGAAGAACACACATTTCAATGACACGGGTGGATCCATATGTGGTATGTGAAAAGAATAGTCATGAAATGACTCCAGTTGTTGTTAGTAAAAAGATCACACATGCAATGACACTGGTGGATCCATAGGTGGATTGTGAAAAGAACACACATGCAATGACACTGGTGGATCCATATATGGTATGTGAAAATAACACGCATGCACTGACTCGTTGTTGTTAGTAAAAAGAACACAAATGCAATGACACTCGTGGATCCATGGGTGGTCTCTGAAGAGAACACACATGTAATGACTCTGGTTGTTGTTAGTAAAAAGAACACACATGCAATGACACTGGTGGATCCATAGGTGGATTGGGAAAAGAGCACACATGCAATGACACTTGTGGATCCATATGTGGTGTGAAAAAGAACACACATGCAATGACTCAGTTGTTGTTAGTAAAAAGAACACACATGCAATGACACTGGTGGATCCATGTGTGGTCTCTAAAGAGAACACACATCCAATGACTCTAGCTGTGGTTAATGAGAAGAACACACATTTCAATGACACGGGTGGATCCATATGTGGTATGTGAAAAGAATAGTCATGAAATGACTCCAGTTGTTGTTAGTAAAAAGAACACACATGCAATGACACTGGTGGATCCATAGGTGGATTGTGAAAAGAACACACATGCAATGACACTGGTGGATCCATATGTGGTATGTGAAAATAACACGCATGAAATGACTCTGGTTGTTGTTAGTAAAAAGAACACAAATGCAATGACACTCGTGGATCCATGGGTGGTCTCTGAAGAGAACACACATGTAATGACTCTGGTTGTTGTTAGTAAAAAGAACACACATGCAATGACACTGGTGGATCCATAGGTGGATTATGAAAATAGCACACATGCAATGACAATGGTGGATCCATGTGTGGCCTCTGAAGAGAACACACATTTCAATGACACTGGTGGATCCATATGTGGTATGTGAACATAACACACATGAAATGACACTGGTGGATCCATAGGTGGATTGTGAAAAGACCACACATGCAATGAGACTGGTGGATCCATACGTGGTATGTGAAAAGAACACACATGAAATGACTCCAGTTGTTGTTAGTAAAAAGAACACACATGCAATGACACTGGTGGATCCATGTGTGGTCTCTGAAGAGAACACACATGCAATGACTCTGGTTGTTGTTAGTAGAAAGAGCACACATGCAATGACACTGGTGGATCCATAGGTGGATTGTGAAAAGAACACACATGCAATGACACTGGTGGATCCATATGTGGTATGTGAAAATAACACGCATGCAATGACTCTGGTTGTTGTTAGTAAAAAGAACACAAATGCAATGACTCCAGTTGTTGTTAGTAAAAAGAACACACATGCAATGACACTGGTGGATCCATGTGTGGTCTCTAAAGAGAACACACATCCAATGACTCTAGCTGTGGTTAATGAGAAGAACACACATTTCAATGACACGGGTGGATCCATATGTGGTATGTGAAAAGAATAGTCATGAAATGACTCCAGTTGTTGTTAGTAAAAAGAACACACATGCAATGACACTGGTGGATCCATAGGTGGATTGTGAAAAGAACACACATGCAATGACACTGGTGGATCCATATGTGGTATGTGAAAATAACACGCATGCAATGACTCTGGTTGTTGTTAGTAAAAAGAACACAAATGCAATGACACTCGTGGATCCATGGGTGGTCTCTGAAGAGAACACACATGTAATGACTCTGGTTGTTGTTAGTAAAAAGAACACACATGCAATGACACTGGTGGATCCATAGGTGGATTGGGAAAAGAGCACACATGCAATGACACTTGTGGATCCATATGTGGTGTGTGAAAAGAACACACATGCAATGACTCCAGTTGTTGTTAGTAAAAAGAACACACATGCAATGACACTGGTGGATCCATGTGTGGTCTCTAAAGAGAACACACATCCAATGACTCTAGCTGTGGTTAATGAGAAGAACACACATTTCAATGACACGGGTGGATCCATATGTGGTATGTGAAAAGAATAGTCATGAAATGACTCCAGTTGTTGTTAGTAAAAAGAACACACATGCAATGACACTGGTGGATCCATAGGTGGATTGTGAAAAGAACACACATGCAATGACACTGGTGGATCCATATGTGGTATGTGAAAATAACACGCATGCAATGACTCTGGTTGTTGTTAGTAAAAAGAACACACATGCAATGACACTGGTGGATCCATAGGTGGATTATGAAAATAGCACACATGCAATGACAATGGTGGATCCATGTGTGGCCTCTGAAGAGAACTCACATTTCAATGACACTGGTGGATCCATATGTGGTATGTGAACATAACACACATGAAATGACACTGGTGGATCCATAGGTGGATTGTGAAAAGAGCGCACATGCAATGAGACTGGTGGATCCATACGTGGTATGTGAAAAGAACACACATGAAATGACTCCAGTTGGTGTTAGTAAAAAGAACACACATGCAATGACACTGGTGGATCCATGTGTGGTCTCTGAAGAGAACACACATGCAATGACTCTGGTTGTTGTTAGTAGAAAGAGCACACATGCAATGACACTGGTGGATCCATAGGTGGATTGTGAAAAGAACACACATGCAATGACACTGGTGGATCCATATGTGGTATGTGAAAATAACACGCATGCAATGACTCTGCTTGTTGTTAGTAAAAAGAACACAAATGCAATGACACTCGTGGATCCATGGGTGGTCTCTGAAGAGAACACACATGTAATGACTCTGGTTGTTGTTAGTAAAAAGAACACACATGCAATGACACTGGTGGATCCATAGGTGGATTATGAAAATAGCACACATGCAATGACATTGGTGGATCCATATGTGGTATGTGAAAAGAACACACATGCAATGACTCCAGTTGTTGTTAGTAAAAAGAACACACATGCTAAGACACTGGTGGATCCATGTGTGGTCTCTGAAGAGAACACACATTTCAATGACTCTGGTTGTTGCTAGTAAAAAGAACACACATGCAATGAAACTGGTGGATCCATGTGTGGTCTCTGAAGAGAACACACATGCAATGACTCTGGTTTTTGTTAGTAAAAAGAGCACACATGCAATGACACTGGTGGATCCATAGGTGGATTTTCAAAAGAACACACATGCAATGATACTGGTGGATCCATATGTGGTATGTGAAAAGAACACACATTTCAATGACTCTGGTTGTTGTTAGTTAAAAGAACACACATGCAATGACTCTGGTGGATCCATATGTGCATTGTGAAAAGAGCACACATGCAATGACCCTGGTGGATCCATATGTGGTATGTGAAAATAACACACATGCATTGACTCCAGTTGTTACTAAAAAGAACACACATGTAATGACACTGGTGGATCCATGTGTGGTCTCTAAAGAGAACACACATTTCAATAACACAGGTGGATCCATATGTGGTATGTGAAAAGAACACACCTGAAATGAATCTAGTTGTTGTTAGTAAAAAGAACACACATGCAATGACACTGGTGGATCCATATGTGGTATGTGAAAAGAACACACCTGCAATGAATCCAGTTGTTGTTAGTAAAATACACACATGCAATGACAATGGTGGATCCATGTGTGGTCTCTGAAGAGAACACACATTTCAATGACACTGCTGGATCCATATGTGGTATGTTAAAAGAACACACATGAAATGACACTAGTGGATCCACAGGTGGATTGTGAAAAGAGCACACATGCAATGGCGCTAGTGGATCCATATGTGGTATGTGAAAAGAACACACATGCAATGACTCTAGTTGTTGTCAGTAAAAAGAACACACATGCAATGACTCCAGTTGTTGTTAGTAAAAAGAACACACATGCAATGACACTGGTGGATCCATAGGTGGATTGTGAAAAGAGCACACATGCAATGACACTGGTGGATCCATATGTTGTATGTGAAAAGAACACACATGCAATGACTCTGGTAGTTTTTAGTAAAAAGAACACACATGCAACGACACTGGTGGATCCATAGGTGGATTGTGAAACGAGCACACATGCAATGACACTGGTGGATCCATATGTGGTATGTGAAAAGAACACACATTCAATGACTCTGGTTGTTGTTAGTAAAAAGAACACACATACAATGACATTGGTGGATCCATATGTAGTATGTGAAAAGAACACACATGCAATCACTCTAGTTGTTGTTAGTAAAAAGAACACACATGCAATGACACTGGTGGATCCATATGTGGATTGTGAAAAGAGCACACATGCAATGACTCTGGTTGTTGTTAGTAAAAAGAACACATATGTAATGACACTGGTGGATCCTGGTGTGGTCTCTAAAGAGAGCACACATGCAATGACTCTGGTTGTTGTTCGTCAAAAGAGCACACATGCAATGACACTGGTGGATCCACAGGTGGATTGTGAAAATAACACACATGCAATGACACTGGTCGATCCATATGTGGTATGTGAAAAGATCACACATGCAATGACTCCAGTTGTTGTTAGTAAAAAGAACACACATGCAATGACACTAGTGGATCCATAGGTGTATTGTGAAAAGAGCACACATGCAATGACACTGGTGGATCCATATGTGGTATGTGAAAAGAACACACATGCAATGACTCCAGTTGTTGTTAGTAAAAAGAACACACGTGCAATGACACTGGTGGTCCATGTGTGGTCTCTGAAGAGAAGACACATTTCAATGACTCTGGTTATTGTTAGCAAAAAGAACATACATGTAATGACACTGGTGGATCCATATGTGGTATGTGAAAAGATCACACATGCAATGACTCCAATTGTTGTTAGTAAAAAGAACACACATTTCAATGACACTGGTGGATCCATATGTGGTATGTGAACATAACACACATGAAATGACACTGGTGGATCCATAGGTGGATTGTGAAAAGAGCACACATGCAATGAGACTGGTGGATCCATATGTGGTATGTGAAAAGAACACACATGGAATGACTCCAGTTGTTGTTAGTAAAAAGAACACACATGCAATGACACTGGTGGATCCATAGGTGGAATGTGAAAAGAGCACACATGCAATGACACTGGTGGATACATATGTGGTATGTGAACAGAACACACATGCAATGACTCTGGTTGTTGTTAGTAAAAAGAACACACATGCAATGACACTGGTGGATCCATATGTGGTATGTGAAAAGAACACACATGCAATGACTCCAGTTGTTGTTAGTAAAAAGAACACACATGCAATGACACTGGTGGATCCATGTGTGGTATCTGAAGAGAACACACATTTCAATGACACTGGTGGATCCATATGTGGTATGTGAAAACAACACACATGAAATGACACTGGTGGATCCATAGGTGGATTGTGAAAAGAGCACACATGCAATGACACTGGTGGATCCATTAGTGGTATGTGAAAATAACACACATGAAATGACTCCAGTTGTTGTTAGTAAAAAGAACACACATGCAATGACACTGGTGGATCCATATGTGGTATGTGAAAATAACAAACATGCAATGACTCTGGTTGTTAGTAAAAAGAACAGACATGCAATGACACTAGTGGATCCATGTGTGGTCTGTAAAGAGAACACACATTTCAATGGCTCTGGTTGTTGTTAGTAAAAACAACACACATGCAATGACACTGGTGGATCCATAGACGGATTGTGAAAACAGATTTTCCCTCTCTCTCGGTCACAAATCTCACAAAAGCCCAAACGTGTGGAGATCCCAAACATGTGTTCACTCTAGGTGCTATGCCCTGATTGGCTGACACAGATGTCACGCGGATCATCTCCACCAACCTGATCCTATGTGATCCAACAGGCAGGATAACCCCTCCCTTCTCCACTTTTTTATGCATGGTCAATCTGTGCCACCTCTCTATCCATGCCACCGATACTTTACCCCCATAAATTAGTGAAAATACATCTATCTAACTAAAATAAATAAAATAAATGATCATATTTCGAAGAAGCCATCGTCTTTGTCTTCCGGTTCGTCCTCGTCTTCGTCAACGCCATGGTCCCTACCATCACCACTGTCGGTGTCCTCCTTTGATGACTCGACACCGCCCCCTTCCTCGAATAAGCGTGCTATCTCCTCG
This sequence comes from Avena insularis, assembly GCA_023614405.1. NCBI lineage: Eukaryota > Viridiplantae > Streptophyta > Magnoliopsida > Poales > Poaceae > Avena > Avena insularis. The sequence continues at coordinate 43,078,467 of CM042695.1, forward strand.
TCGGAGTCCTCCTCCTCCTCCTCCTCTTCGTAGTCCCACGAGTCCACGTCACTCTCCTCCGCTTCTGCCTGCAACTGATCGATGAACGCCTCCTTGTTGGCCGAGTCGGACTCGTCCAAATAGCTATCTCCTCTCTTCTTCCTGGTCTTCTTCTCGTTCCTCTCCTTGTCTGTACTCGCCGGTGCAACACGCGCCCCCGTCCTGGTTGCTGCTTTGTGCTCGTCCGACGCTGCAGGTAACCCACGCTCCTCCTGCGCGGCTGGTATGAGTTTCGACCTCGTGGTGTTCTCGAGTGCCGATGTCGATGGATCCTAGCGCGGTCGGACACGACGTGTTGCCTCAGCAGGTGACTCGCGAGCGCGAACGATGCAGTGAAGAGCCTGGGACACAGGACGGTCAGTGGACGGCTTGGACCTGCCATTGCCACGGCGAGGGGGCATCGTGCTCAAGGTAGTTGCTCCGAATGGTCAATGGCGGGTACACAGAGTGTGGGTGTCGATCTGATCAAAGACGAGCAGCGGTTTCGTGCGTCGTGTCCTATGCATGCATTTGAAGTAATATCTCGCGTACTGAACATAATTTGATCACAACAAAAGTGGCACAACATATTATAAACTCGTAAATATCCCGTGTGTGCCTGTCACGTGGAGTTCGACGTGCCGACGTGATAGTGCAGCAGTTGCGCGCGTCATTGTCCCATCAACACGTGACACACGCACGCGGGATGTGCGCGCTGATTCCCGTGATGACCACCCGGCTCGCACTCCCCTTATTATATACTAGATTTTGGGCGGCGCCGAAGACCATTGAAGTGTCCATCGCAATAAAGACAAGGCCTATCGATTCCCTACCCCTGCCTCCCTAGCTTCTTTGAGAAGGTAGACCGTACAAGGTGGTCTTATATAATAGTACTAGTACTGCTGGACCACGGCCTGTACTCTTTGACTCTTCTGCCACAGTAATCACTATCTCCTTCCTCCTACTGCCGCCACCCTCACCCTGCAAGCCAAGGCTCCAATGAGGAGGGGGAGAGGCCGGTCGACGATCCTCGTGGAGAAAAGGGAGAGAAATCGCCGCGAGGCACTTCTTGCTCTACCAGCCGCTCAAGCCCACCCTCTCATCGAGGCCCAATCTCCCCCGACAATGGCGCCGAATGTTCTAGCAGGCGAGGGCTCCTCCCGGTACGGTCTTCTTGTTCTACTTCTTCTCCATCTCCCTCTCCATCATGATCTTAATCAGCTTCTTCTTGTTTTTCTTCTTCTTCTGGCTCTTCCTCTTCTACGTATCACAGGCCGGCCGTGGAGCCCAAATCCACTACGACGGAGGCGTTGCAGGACCCGTTCAGCCCCGTTCCATGTCTTAGCGAGGTAGCAAATCTCCAAGCTGTTATTTCTCCGAGTTGTGATGTGGATTTCTTAGATCCTGTCCGCCCCGCATTGGTTTTTCTTCTTCTTTTGCGAGTTGTATTAGTTTTCATGAATATGACTGGATCTCTTAGTCTTTCCTTAATACTGCTGTTCATAGATTCACTATGGATTTTTTGCGATTAGGATTAGTTTATCATGGTCATGAATAGATCTCTAGGTCCATTTTTTAACACTGCAGCCAATAGATTCAACGAGGATTTGTTTGATCTGTATTAGTATTCACCTGGGACCTGGAGTGTAATTGTAGAATTCGTATTTCAATTAACATGAACGATGCAGCGATCGAAGGCCGAGTACTGTGACAAGGTGGCCGCGATCAGTTCCAAGATTGTCAACCAACATGAGCTTGCACGCTCCCTCACCCAAGCTAATGAGAGCCTACGCAAGCAATGATCTGTGCAGAAGGAGATCTCGCTAGATTTTGCACGTGACGTTGTTAGGCTGTAGAAATTGCTCGACCGTAACTTGAACAGGAAAGAACAGGCCATCAAGATAATCAACGAGCTCACAGGGGAGAAGAAGAATCTCGTGGAAAGGTGCATTCTCTTACAGGACGAAGTCAGCGAGGCACTCAGAGGACGTGTCGAGGACACCAAGGCTACCATCCGAGCCTACCATGTCAGGAACCGTTGCCTGGATGTAGTCAAGGAGATGAAGGCGGACATGAGTAGAGGGATCAACGTACTCGAGGTGTTCGGAAAGAGAACGAGGAGCTAAGGGCATGTATAGAGGCGTATCAGAGCAATGCCCAAGTCTGATTCCCGTTAGCACGGACACGAATATCAGTTCGTCCTACACTCCTTTTGTAATGTTTAGGGTTCAGGGAGCAATGCCCAAGTCTACTTCCCATTATAGGGTGCAATAATAATCCTAGGGAAACTCCTTATCTATCTGGACATGTGTTGGTGTTCATGTTCATGAATGGACACCATGTTCTCTTTCCATTATGTATCTGGACATGGGTTTCTGCATTATGAGTTTGCCACTCTCCCACTACTATTTGGTGATATTGGGAAAAACCCACAGCACACTAAACTGTAGATAAATCTTATTTGTCTTTGAAATTGAAATTATGACAGTGCCACTAGTCGATTCAATATGTTGATTAGTCCTAGATTGCTTCTTCCTTGAAGTTATGACAGTGCCACTAGTCGATTCAGTTAATTATGGAAACTAACCAGCTTGTCCTGGTGAACTGAACAAACCATACTATGTATTTTTGTTGCAGGGAAAGAGGCGAAAGATCGACCAGGACCTGGCGACCTGGCTAAATGAGAAGATAGCAATCCAAAGGGAGAAGCAGAATTCCCAGAAACTGCCCTTTGACCAACTGCACGCTGAACTCGTGGTCCTTTCTATCAAGTGCCAGAAACTGAAGGAGTTAAACGTCGGCTAGACGAAGCTACACAGTGAAGGTCGCGCCTCGGCTAGGAAGCAGACGAAGATCATGAAAGGGATCTTGAAGGAAAATCGTATGGCTACAGACAAAATTCTCCAATCCGTGACGGAGCGCTAGAACCTACAGCTGAAGCACGACATAGTACTGAAGGAGCTGGCCAATCTTAGGGAGGAAAACAGGCAGCTCCGGGCCAGGTTCGCTTGAACACAACATATGTCTATTTAGTACTGAACTGCCTGGTTTATCCTCTGCTGTGGTGATTTTGTAAGCCGTAACTTAACTCTATGCACGATATGTGTGTTCGTCTGAAATTAGTTTGCTTGAGGATTGAGTTTAACTTAGTTCCGAAAGCGCAACTGCAAGTCTTACAATTAACTAGTTTCAGGCATTGGCACAACATAAATTATTCATCTCAAATTTACTTTATCCTCTATAGTCTGTCCCTATTCACCCTCGCGCACCTTCTTCAGTTCCTTCAACAGATCCGCAATGAAGTATTCTAGCTTCCTCTTGTCTTCCCTGAGCTGATCCCTCTCCTTTTCTGCATTATGAATCAGCAACCTGTGACTATCCTGAAGCTTATTTGTAGTTCCAACAACCAAGCTCCCATCGATTCCGTCAGTTAGCCCTGACTGCAAATTCTCGATTTCTTGTTCCAGCTCCTTATTTCGTACCGACAGCTTGTAATTTTTTTCAGCTGCATCACTTACATCAGTAAATCTCCCTGACCTTTCCAACTCATACATTTCCCATAACTGTGCCAAACATTTCTTAAGTGCATCTGGCCACTCAAGATCCACCCACTCTACTGCTTTACACACCCGGCCAACCTAAAAACACACACTATAGTGTTATGAACATGCACGATACATTTTACTTCATGTAACAGTTGCACATAATGTAAACAAACTTGATTTGTACAGCCCAAAAACCTTCTCCCAGTGTTACTGCCTTCGAATGCATCATATCTCCTCAGTTTTAGCCCCTGTTCACATGGCACTTCTCCATCGAGACCTAGGCCCTCCCATTCGGAGTCGTAGATCATCCGTGGTACCTATAGGTAAATGCAAAGATGAAATCGAACACGATTGCATGCACATATGGAGCTCAGATCGAGAGATTTACCATTGCCTAACCCTAGCCTGAGAAAACAGAGGAACTCACATCGTGGAAGGAATACTCGATGTTGGAGAGAAGGCTGTCGCTACTCGACTGGTCATCCTCGCCGTTCAAGGACAACATGGCAAATGCGTTGTCGCAGGAGACGACGACAGCATCAGCGTCGGCGTCAGCGTCGGTGAGAGAGAGCAGCCCTTCTACTACTGCAACAATGACTAAATTGGCATGTTACAATAGTTTAATGGATACCATACCCTTTCCCTAGATTACTGTCTCCTATCTGATATGGATTCTCTTCACACATTCTGATTTCAAATATTAAATCTGCACTCCCTCCATCCCAATTTCATTGCCTAATGAAAATATACCAGTATATTACATCATCTAAAGAAACAAAATCATGTCAACTACAAGGTACTTATGCATCACTTCTTCAGTCATGGTTTCACAAAACATTATAGTACAATCTTTCAACAAACATAATCACAACATGGTTTCACAGAACATCACATTACAATCTCTCAACAAACATAATCACAGAAACAAGTATATTACATCAACTCAAGAAACAAAATCATGTCGACTACAAGGTACTTACACATCACTTGTCCTGTCATGGTTTCGTAAAACATTACATTACAATCTCTCAACAAACAAAATAACAGAAACAAGTACAGTACATCATCTCAAGAAACATAACCATGTCAACTACAATGTATTTATGCATCACTTGTCCAGTCATGGTTTCACAAAACATTACATTACAATGTCCCAACAAACATAATAACAGAAACAAGTATGGTACGTCATCTTAAGAAACATAATCATGTCAACTACAATGTACTTAAGTCTTATTACAACAATGATGGTTTTAGTGAGTGACATGTCCGAAAATCTCAACAGCTCGCACAACATTATATCGCAATCTCTCAACAAACATAATCATAGAAACACGCTCTAAATGCAACATCAGTCAATATTACAAATACAGGCAGGGGAACCCCGTGGTCCATATGACAAGTCTAGGGTAGCAGCTCTCATCAGATCTCATCAACGTCGACCACCTCATTCTGTTCAGCTACTATAGGGGCATCTACATCCACTATAAGATGTTCAACAACATCAGAAATGGTACCAAGGAAGAACACCTTCCTGGTTTGCTTCTTTCGTCGCATAATATGCATAAGATCTTCAGTGTCCAAAACATCTATGAATTGCTGCTTCTTATGATGCCACCACCGGATTTTTGCCATCTGCTTAGGGCCAATACTGATTCCCTTACCGATCATCTCTCTCATTTCATCAAGAGTTATGTTTTTGGAATCAACAGTGATCTCCACAGTACATGACGAAACTGGCTTATTAACTCCCTCATCAAGTTTTGCCATGTATGAATCCACCTATATGCGTATACTAAACTTATCTAGATCAGCATCTATTGGTTCGTATTCTCTAGGAGCAGAAGCACTGGCAGCAAGATCTCCATCATCTGCATACATATCTTCAATCATCGCTTCAAGTTTCACCTTACGATCAGCTGCACAACACTCCCAAACCATCTGAAGCTCATGGGAGTGCTCAATTTGCTGATAGGTATCATTCATGTTGCGCCACACCAATTTTGTCCTCTGTCTAGAACCCTAGGAAATTCTAGCGACAAGCATATGTACCAGCTGCGAAACAGACACAACCTCTTTGCAATTCACAAGCAGATGCACATCTTGCCCGAACACAACCCTCTCGCAACCAAAATCAAGTTTTGCAGTGTACTGCCGAACATGAACTGTGAACTCATATAGGTCCCTTGTATCAAACTTGTGCCTAATTTGATTAAAAAGGGGAACATTTCAGTTCATTCGATTCTATTATGCCGTAACTAATCTACTTGCGAGATAAGACACAGATAAGTAAAATTCACCTCTCGCTCTTCTCTCGGGTTTTTTCTTCGAGATCTGGGTGCTGCATCCGCCCACCGGAGCCGAACAATCTGCTGCCGGCCTTGCTTTTCTCTTCAACCCGCTGCTCGTAGGTACCTTGGGGGCATAATCCTTGCTGGCCTCCTTGCTAACCGGGGCTAAAGACCTTGTCGTTGCTACGCGTTGAGCCCCAGACTTGGGCCCCGACAAACCTGAATCAGTCGGCAATGTAGCTACAACCTTCGCCTTGCAAGACATGCTGGGCCGCCGCCGTTGGATTCAGTGTCGGGGGAGGGAGAAAAAAGGTCCTCCACCGCCGACGGAATTAGGGTCGGGGAAGGGAAGAAAAGGGACCGCCGCCACCACAGCAAGATTCAGTGTCGAGAGTTAGGAAAGTACAGTAATGGATTTGCCCCCACGACACGTGCAGGGTGGCTAAGAAGAGTGACCGGTGAAGGAGGGGCACAGCAGGAACTAGTGTAAGGGAATATCCTGACTTAACGGGCGCGATTCGTAAATATTGGGTTTGGCCATCATTCACTCGAAAGACCCCTCTCAGCAATTGGTGCCCCAACTTTTCGAATCGCGGTGATAAAAATCAACTTGGGTACCGTGCTCCCTAGGCGACCCAACTTTTGGCCCGCAAAATGATATTCTCTCGCTACGGTTTACACGATTTACAACCAAATTAGTTTAGGTTTTAGAGGGTTTGACCTAATCTGACTAGGCCTAACTAAGGTCTTGGTCCTTCATCTTTCGGTCGCCGGGCTTCATTTGAAGTCTCCTTCCAGTCGTCATCCAAGCAGGTCCATTCTTCATGGTCCTGGCCAGTCAATCTTTCCTCTGGGCATACCCCGATTGGTATATCCCCATCATTAGTCCCCGAGTGCGTCAGGGATTTGACAAGGGTGTCGTCTTGACAGTCGGAGTAAGCGAATCCAAGTGGACGCCCAGTCGAATTGGTGGCGAACTCCTACAATGAAGGGAGAAGCCTCAGTATGTTTTCAGTCGTGGCTTCGCGAGTCGGCGAGTACTCGAGTCACCTTGTCCAAGCGATTGGAATGGATGAGCGAAGTAAGCGAGTCAAGTGATCAATTTGATCTAAGTTGGACCATTAGCTTGGTCAAACTAGCCATTAGGTAACCTACAACTATAACTACAGCAGATTTACCTGGAAGCAACAGCTAATCCGGTCAGTTTTACTAGCCCTTCTTATAAAGGGGAATTGAGATACGTAGTACAGATCTTCCTGCACATTCCTCCACCCTCTCTTCCTATTTCCGAGCTGCCCCCAATCCAAATTCCTAGATCAAACGAGCTCCTCTCAATGGCGCCTCCCAAAAATCTCTGGGGAAAATCAAAGTGCACTGCAGCTGTTCTGCAGTCATTTCAAGATGCGGGGATCCTCATTAAGGGGAACTGGCGAATCCTACGGCCAGTGAGACCAAGCCGAAGTCGTGGTCGGGGGATTTCATCTGCTTCCTTAGCCACTTGGAGCAAGGTCTGGGGTTCCCCACCTCAATCTTCTTCCGGTGGTTATGCGCCTACTACCGGATCAAGCCCTCTGATTTTGGGACGCATAGTATCTAGCAGCTCATGATCTTTGTTGGGTTCTATGAATGCTACCTAGGATGCCGACCGTATTACCCCCTCTAGCTGGTGCTATTCCACGGGCGCGTGAGCCTCGAAGGGAAGGACGGCCCCATCTTGGCCGCGGGCAGTGTCACATTCTAGCTGAAGCCCAATGCCAAGTTCTTGAAACTGATGTTGCCGAAGAAGGTGGCGGCCGAGTGGAGGAAATACTGGTTCTATGTCAAGGAATCTGTCATGGTGGTGTCACGGCAGATGCCATGGATAGGCTAAAGGTGGGGACTAATACACGCTAGGGGAATCCAGGGAGGGATAGTGGAGTGATTCTCCACACAGAAGTTTGTATTGCTTTCCTCTCAAGATTACAAGTGCTCCTAGAGCTGTATTGGCGAGAGGAGGAAGAAGGAGCTCTCTTACTCTTGCCTACAGTTTTTCCCTAGAACCTTAGCTCAACTAGTCACTATGGAATCATAAAACCAAAACCCCCTTCCATTGAAACCCTAGCCCTCCTTTTATAGAGGAGGCTCGGTCCCTGCCTAGGGCATATGTGGAGGCATATTCCTAAGAATATGCCTCCTCTCAAAGTGGTAACCCGACCGGGGTGCTTTTCCCCCGCGTCATACATGCTTTAGCTACGTGAGCCTCTACGGCGCCTGCGTCAGCCGACATGGGCGTTGTCACCCTTGTCGGCCATGACCCGGTGGTCCTGCCCTTGCTTGCTTCGCTCATGCATTGCGTACCGGACCTTCTTTTTGACCAGATAGATTCCTTCCTTCTCCCAGAAGCTAAGCAGGACTCGGATCATAGTAGATCCGGCTATACCTGTTCCTGCATACAAGTTAGACACGCACTTACGACTTACTCTTTAAGTCGGCTGAGACAATGTTAGGCGACCCCCTGGTCCGGGTTACTCCGTGATCCGGCCTGCCTTGAGGTGACCCGGCCAGCATCTGCTTTGACCCTGCCGAACCTCGGCTAACTCGGCCCTTGTACCCAGAGTGACCCTACCCGGGGGTATCCCCCCAACATTAGTCCCCGAAGCTGGTGCGGTCTTAGCTGCCTTGGCCGCTAAGGCCACATCAGGTTCATTTATGTTAGAGCCTTGGACGTTTAATTCCGGGTTAGCTCTTTATCTCGGATTATATGGATTTACGTTCCCTTCGCACGTTCCAAGTTTTCACTTGCCGGTCGGGTTACCACTGTGACTCAGATCTCATGGTTTTACTTTCCCTCTGCACATTCTAAGTTTTTATTTGCGGTCCAGGTTACCATGGTTTGATCCGGGCCTTGCTTCCTTCTCTCATACGCCAACCCACGCGGAGGCTAATCATCACGTTGTCTTATTTTAAGGGCTTGCACAGTAACCGCCGCAGTAATTGTCAGTTATCACTGTGCAAGGGTCACGTCACGCCTGCCTCCTCGTTTACCGCATCAGTGCATCACGTCACGGGATTGCTTCTGCTCCGTGGCCCTCTGTGTGTCTCCTCTATGATTGGCTGAGGCGTGTGATACACAGCCACACCATGTGGCTTGTTGGCGCAGCGCGATCCCACTCACCCTCTCAGGGGGTGGTTAAGTAGCGGAGGGGCGCACACCTTAGCATCTTTCCCACTTCTGTGCCCCTCTACTCGTTGCTCTTCTCCTTCGTATTCCTGACGATCGCGCCGCCGCCACCATGCTTTTCCCCGTGCCTCTGCGTCGCAACCACCGCTGCGTGACTTCCTCGCTATGGGTCCTCGCCAATCCAGGCCTCAGATCCCAGCCGCCGCTAGCGCCAGCGAGGGTAGTGAATACGAGATGACGGAGGAGGAGCTCGTCGTCGCCGAGCAGGAAATGGAGGAGGAGAAACGCTTGGCGGACATGCGCATGGGCGGATCATGGGTGCATCAAGATGACCTTGGTGGCTCTACGGACGAGACGCATTCTGTGGCGTCCGCTCGTCTCCCCTCCGCTGGCCCCCTCACCCAATCTGGGTGAGTTCGCTGTGTTCTGTCCCACTTCCAAGGGATTTGGTGCGGTGGCGATTTCTTCCGGGATTGGCTTAGCACCTACCACTTGCAGCCGCACCATCTCCCAGCCAACGCAATCACCTCTCTCTCTGCTTTTGCCTCTACGATCGAAGGCTACACGGACTATGGCCCACGAAGGAGATGTGGATCCGGTTTTTCAGCCTTCGTCGCAACGTCATCCCCAACATCCAAGTAGAGTCGGAGGATAAGCAGCTCACCCAATTCGGAGCTGCCTCCATCTCACCCCAGAGACTTTTCGTTTTCCCCCGGGTCACCGGGCTTGACTCCTGCAAAGGATGGGCCCGGACCTTCTTCTATGTCCGGAATGCGGGCACTGAAGATTTGATTCGGTTGCTGCCCTATGCTCCGGGTCCACCTGACCTAGAATTCTGGGAGGAGGTCTCCAAGAAGCCCACAGCTCTGGCCAACCAAGTTAACAAGAGGTTCGTGGAGCTGAAGAAACTCAGATTGCGCAACGAGGATGCTATGATCACGTTCGTGCGCAACCAAATCTCTCCCCTCTAGAAGCGCACCCCCAAGTTATGCCACATGAGTTTCGGCCGCGACCCCAACCAGACCTCCTCCTTCGAGCTGAGCAACACGGAGATTTTTCGCCGGGTTAAGGCTCTCTTCACCACCCACAAGGACTTCTCTGCCGAATGGACGTGGGGAATTGAGCACTTCTGTCGTGACAGGCTCCCTCCAGATAAGCTTCAGCAAACTTATTTTGGATCAAATATGTGTCGGTTTTTGTTGTATTTTTGACTCTGTTCTTCATGCTTTCTCTCAGTTGTTCCTTTAGCAAACTCTTCAGGATGGTACGGATCCGACCCTTAAGTGGGCGCCGGACCGAGAAATCCCGGACGAGGAGGAGCCGGACCAGGAGATGTTTCTCCCTATGACCGATGCTACAAAACGACCCAGCGGTAAATTCTCTTCTCTTAGAGACTAGCCCGATGATGAGGATGACTCGGATGTCGACGTGATTGAACCTGTTGAGGCTGTCCCTGTTTCTTTTGCCTTTCCGGCATCAGCTAACCCCGGTGGGCATATCCACGAGGATCCTCCACTTGCTACGGGCGAGCCGGTTCCGGTGGCGTCGAAGAAGAAATGCGGAGCCGCACCAAGTTCTTCTTCCGAACCTTCTCAGCCCACAAAAAGGCGAAAGAAGGCCGGAGACAAGACTGCCTCCAAGCCGGTAGGCAAAGCACCGGCAGGAAGGGCTCGGAAACCCAAGGAGGCCGAAACCTCGGATGCGTAAGTCAGTTTTCGTTGCGTAACTCACTTTTCTTTGCATCGTGGTAATTTCTCTTCTGACATTATTCTCTTCTTCAGACCTCCGGTGGAGGTCCCTCAGAGCGGATCAAGCATCTCTTCACCACTTCGATCCGGCCCTTCTCCTCCTCGTGATGACGAGTCACGTCCGCTGAGCCCTATTCCGGAGGGTTCTGCAGCTGCTCCGGGTTCCGCACTACCTCGTCGAGAGGAACGCAACGTCGAAGCAGGAGGGGTCGGTCCAGCCGAGGCGACGGTGTCCACCACTTCGGCATCGCCGCAACCAGCAGCCACCGAGTCTATCTCAACACCAGCACCAGCAGCAGTTCCAGTACCAGTGATCGAACCAGCTCCAGCATCTGTTCCGGCACCAAGAAAAACAACAACAGCTCCAAGTCCAGCTTCAAGAGCTCCAGTGCCAAGTTCTTCCGCCTCGTCCGAGTCGTCTCAGCCTCGGCGACGAACTACTCCAGCAGCTTCTAAGGGGAAATCCACTGCAGTTACTTCTTCCCAGCAAGCTAAGGGCAAAAAGGCTCTGGATGCCACCAAGTCTGCATCCGTCGAGGCTGGGCAGCGAACCCTATCGTCGATGCTTCCCAAGAAAGCTCCAGCAGTGAAGGATGTTCCTGCCAAGCCAACCGATGCACAGCAGATGGTTCTGCATACCAGCCCAGCCCTTGCCTTGGTTGAGAGGAAAGAAGCACATGCGAAGGGCTTGGTGGCACCCCATATGCCCACTAGTGAGCGGTACCCTCCGAGCCTTATTGAGTTCGTCATGAACTGAAATAAGGCAGAGTTCGTCCACAATGACGATCTCCCAAAAAAGTTCGGCCCCGCCGAATTTTCCGCCCAAATGAATACCGCCGCTAAGGCAATTAACCTCGCGGGGCGAATGATGGAGGTATGTCGCTTATCCTTTACATGCTGTAGATAATAACCATTAGTCCCCGAGCCTCCGGTGGAGTAGCTTGTTACTCGGCCAGATGCTCATTAGAAAACTAACGTAGCTCCATGTGAACTTCGAATATGCACACACCTAGAGCCGGGTTAAGTTCCACTTGGCCCGGATCTTGTACACTTCGAATATGCACACACCTAGAGCCGGGTTAAGTTCCACTTGGCCCGGATCTTGTACACTTCGAATATGCACACACCTAGAGCCGGGTTAAGTTCCACTTGACCGGATCTTTACACTCGAATATCGCACACCTAGAGCCGGGTTAAGTTCCACTTGGCCGGATCTTATACACTCGAATATGCACAAACCTAGAGCGGGTTAAGTTCCACTTGGCGGATATTGTATACCGAATATGCACACACCTAGAGCGGGTTAAGTTCCACTTGGCCTGGATCTTGTACACTTCGAATATGCACACACCTAGAGCCGGGTTAAGTTCCACTTGGCCCGGATCTTGTACACTTCGAATATGCACACACCTAGAGCCGGGTTAAGTTCCACTTGGCCCGGATCTCGTACACTTCGAATATGCACACACCTAGAGCCGAGTTAAGTTCCACTTGGCCTAGATCTCGTACACTTCGAATATGCACACACCTAGAGCCGGGTTAAGTTCCACTTGGCCCGGATCTTGTACACTTCGAATATGCACCAAGCTAATTTTACACTTCTGTGCTTTTTTCAGGTAACCACCAATTGCTGGAGCGCTGAATTCCAACGCCTGCTGGATACCCACAAGATGCTACGCGCAAAACATGTTGCACTTATTGCAGAACATGAAAAGAGGGGTAATTTTCTCCCTCGGCACTTCTCCGTTTTTCTTCACCTTCTTCTGCCGAACTAATCTCCTCACTCGGTTTCTGCAGCTGGGGTGGAGGCTGAGAACAAGATCATGCGGAAGAACTTGGAGGAAATTTAGGGTATGTCCTCTTTTGTCCGACCTCGTAGTGTTTTCTATCTCCTCTTCTCGTTGGCTCGGCAAACATTCACTCCTCGGCTCTGCCGGTTCAACATACTATTTCAGCATCGCTTGAGGATAGTGTGCCCGTGCCTGATATGATGCTGCATTTTCTCGAACAAGCAGGACAGCATCAAGCCGAGCTGAAGAAAAAGGATGATGAGCTCGCTCTACTCCGGACTAAGGACAACGAGATTGCCAAGCCCAAGGCCGAGATGGAGAAGATGAAGGCCCAGCACCAAACCGAGCTCCAAAAGATTGGCCAGAACTTCACAAAAGAGCGTGAGCGCCTTACTCTCTAGATCTCCAAGGACCAGGACCTAATCAAAGAATCCGACATCCAGCTTGGGTCGACAAACGCTGAGCTTGAGCAACTTCGCAAGAGACGCGATGATTGCATCAAGGAGTTAATCCGGATCCTTAGCCACATATCACGTAAGTTCCTTCCGACCTACCTTTCCGGGTTGCTTCATATGTCTTTTCTTTACCTTCTTCCCTTGTCTGGCTTCCAGGCAAATTTCCTGAGACCATCACTATTGCAAGCGCAGAAGTTGCAGATTTTTGCCAAGCGAGGGGTACTCCTGCCGCTCCTGCTGGTGAGGAGGTTCCTTACGACATGGAGGACCTGTTGGTCAGTTTTTCATCTCGCGTGGAGATCATCAAGAATTACAGCAAGGATATCCTTGACGTTGCAGTTCGCATTTTCAAGACGTTCTAGCCCGGAGACCACCGCAATTCTCGTCGAGAAGCTAATGGAGACTGAGACCCAGCTCGATCTCTGGAGAGAATCCACTAGGCGTGCCGCAGCTGATACTATCCTTCACCATATACTCACGTGGTATGAGAAGATCGACCTCAGCCTCCTTACGTCGGGCGCACGGATCGAGATGGGTGATGACCCGAGTGGGGGCTCGGCGCTAGGCTTGCGCCTACAGCCTCGTCGAATATTCTCCTATCCATGACTGGGTTGAAGGACCAAGCTTCGTGGAATCCGCTGGGGACGAGCACGTTGAGAACGTTGAAGATGGGTCGGATGAGGACGGAGAAGATGATGCCTCAGATATTGAAGACAGCGACGACGACGCCGAACTTCCGCCTCTTGCTGCTCCTTAGTTCAAAAAACTTGAAAATTTATCAGATCCCCGGTATGCCAGGTGCAACTGTATGTTGTATAAGTGATATTTTTCTACTACGTTTCTATGCCGGATTAACTTGGGCGTAGTCCCCGAGTTTCATTTTCTTGTTCGTCCAATCCTTTGGCTCGGTCCGTGTCTACCTTGATTCGGTTTTACGACTTACGAATCCGAGCTTCAAAAATTGTTTTAACAATACTTAGAAACTTTTAGGCTTAGCTCAAAATAATTCAGCATAATAACTTGAAAATAAATACAGGGTTAGTCTGAAAAACAAACGTTAGATCGAATAAATTCGTTTCCTTAGTCGTTTTTCATGTGCTACGCAATTCCAAACTTGTTCTCTTGCCTGCCATGAAGCCAATTCTTGTTGGACAGTAGCAAGTCGAAGAGTTGGGTTTTTGGTTCTCACACATTACTAATTCGGGTTAAGTAGAACAACTTATTCCAGCTAACGTACGAGAGATAACAACAATAATTATTAAGGCAGTCCCCGAGTTACTGCTTGAGGCACTGCTATTTTATTGATAAGCTCATTGCCGACATACATACCGACATATGAGACGACTCGGATACATACACTTCTTAGCTAAGTGTAGAAGGGACGAAGTAGTGCTACATTCCACGGTCGCTTAGATTCCTCTCCGGGCCTGTCCGCCTTGTTCTTTTCCTATGGCTTTGCATCTATAAGATAGTAAGAATCATTGTGCAATGCTTTGCTCACAATGAATGCCCTTCCCATGGGGGGGATAATTTATGCATGCCAGTAGTACATTGTCCCAACCGGAGCACCAGATCGCCTTCCCGAAAGACTCGGGGGCACACTTTTAGGCTATGATAGCGTCGGAGATTTTGCTGATATATGGTGGATCTGGACAGTGCCAGTTCTCTCGCTTCTTCCAACAGATCAACATCATTTTGCCAGGCTTCTTGCACTTCGGCTTCTGTGTATTGGGTGAACCTAGGCGAATCATGCTCTATGTCGGTGTAAGCTTCGCCCCATATACCAGAAAAAACGGCGTATAGCCTGTTGATCGATTCGGAGTTGTTCTTAAACTCCACAGTACCGCCGGTAGTTCTTCTATCCAGCACCCCGCTGATCTTTGCAGCGGCTCAATGAGCCGGGGTTGTATCCTGGATAATACTAATCCGTTGGATCTTTCCACTTGTCCGTTTGAGGCGGGGTGGGCTACCGAGGCTACATCGAGTCGGATCTTCTTGTCTCAGCAAAAGCGTGCAAATGCTCCTTCCGCAAAATTTATTCCATTATCAGTTATAATACTGTGTGGATAACCGTATCTCAATATGATACCTTTGAGAAATGTCATGGCCATAGATCCATCACATTTTCTTATAGGTTTCACTTCAATCCATTTTGTAAACTTGTCCACCATGACCAAAATGTGTGTCATGTTTCCCTTCGCCGTTTTGAACGGGCCAACCATATCCAAGCACCATACGGCAAATGGCCATGTAATTGGTATGGTCTTGAGTTCCGACATTGGCATATGTGTCTTAGTGGCATACCTTTGACAACCATTGCATTTTCTCACCAGATCTTCCGCTTGTTCTAAGGCACTTGGCCAGTAGAACCCATGCCGGAACGCCTTTTCCATCAAGGCTCTGGATGAGGCATGATGCCTGCATTCTCCTTGGTGTATATCTCGGAGGATGTCAAGTCCTTCTTCCGGGTCAACGCATCACTGGAGGACATTGGTTACACTCTGTTTATACAGCTCGGAATTGATAATCGTGTATGATTTTGCTCTCCTCTGAGTTTGCCTGGCTAACACCTCCTTAGCGGGTAACGTTCTGTCTTTCAGGAAGTGGAATATAGGCAGTGCCCAAGCTGGTATCGCTCATGGAGGGAATACATCCTCATCAATTTCCATCTGATCTACCGGCATAACTTCAGCCGGATCACGCTGTCTGATCCGGGTCAGCGAGGTAGTCCCGGGTTTTCGAGGCGATCCGGGTTGGCTGATGCAGTCCCCGGGTCTCGCGTACTACCTCCCGTGTCAATGTCCATGGGCTCAGCTCCGGATTCCGTATTTTCCGGGACATAGATCGAGTCGGTTCCTGGGGATGGCCTGATAGATGGTTTTCTGAGGTGTTCCAATGCTACACCCGGTGGAATCGCCTGTCGGGTTGATCCGAGCTTTGATAGCATGTCGACAGCCTCGTTTTCCACTCGGGGTACATGGTGAAATTCACACCCCTCGAAGTAACCAGATATCTTCTGCACGTGAAATTTGTATAGTGCCATGTTTGGGTCCAGGGCGTCCCACACTCCGGACACTTGCTGCACCACCAGATCCGAGTCGCCAAAGCATATTATCCGACGTATGCCAATCTCCTTTGCCACTTTGAGCCCATGCACAAGAGCCTCGTACTCGGCGACATTGTTCGATGCCGCGAAATGGATCTGCAATACGTATTTTAGTTGGTCCTTCTTTGGCGAGGTAAGCACAACCCCGGCGCCTAATCCGGTTTTGGTTTTCGACTCATCAAAGTGCATCCTCCACTAGTTTGGATCTGGTGGCGGTGGTTCGTATTGTACCTGGGTCCAATCTACAAAAAAGTCTGCCATAGCCTGAGACTTGATCGCTTCTGTTTTGTCGTATTGGGGCGCATAAGGGGCTAACTCAATTGCCCATTTTGCTATTCTGCCACTCGCATCCTTGTTACCCATTAGCTCGAATATGGGAGCTTCACATATTACTTTGATGGGGTGCTCCTCAAAGTAATGCTTTAACTTCTTTGCCGCCATATAGACACCATATGCCACCTTTTGAAAGTGCGGGTAGTTCTGTTTTGAGGCAGACAATACCTTGCTCAAGTAATATACTGGCCTCTGCACCGACTTACCCTCTTCATCACGCTCCACTACAATCACTGCACTTACAACTCGATTGGTTGCGGCTATGTAGAGCAACATTGGCTCCTTTGATAGTGGAGAGGCTAACACTGGCGTAGTCGCCAACATCTTTTTAAGTGGGCAAAGGCTTCATCAGCCTGTATTGTCCAAACAAACTTATCCTACTTTTTCATGAGTTGGTAGAGAGGCAGTGCCTTTTCTCCCAACCGACATACAAACCGACTCAACGATGCTAGGCAGCCAGTGAACTTCTGGACATCGTTAAGACACTTCGGCAGCTCCATTCGCTCAATGGCCCGAATCTTAGTTGGATTAACCTCGATACCTTGGCTGGAGACGAGAAATCCATGTAATTTTTCCGGGTTAAGCTTCATCCGGAACCTTCTCAAGTTCGTGAATGTCTGCCTGATGTCGTCAAGGAGCGTTTTGCTTTCCTTGGTCTTGATAACCACATCATCCACGTATACTTGTACGTTTTGACCTATTTGGTCGTGCAAACATTTTTGCATACATCTTTGGTACGTTGCACCTGCATTACGCAAACCAAATGGCATAGTGCGATAGCAATAAGCCCTGTACGGGGTAATAAACGCAGTCTTTATTTGATCATCCGGGTTTAGAGGTATCTGGTGGAAACCAGAATATGCATCAATGAATGACAATAGTTCACATCCCGCGGTTGAGTCTATGACCTGATTTATCCTCGGAAGTGGAAATGGATCTTTTGTACACGGCTTATTCAGGTTCGTGTAATCGATACACATACGCCAAACCACTATGCTCGGATCATCCTTCTTCTTTTCTACCAGCACCGGATTAGAGAGCCAATCCGGATACAGCACCTCCATGATAAATCCTGCTGCTAGTAACTGAGCTATCTCGTCTCCAATGACTTTTCTCCTATCCTCGGCGAAGCGGCGGAGAGGTTGCTTCACCGGCCTTGCTCCGGGTCTTACGTTCAAAGAGTGCTCGGCCAACTCCCTCGGAACACCTTGCAAGTCCTATGTAGACCAAGCAAAAATATCCCGATTCTCACGGAGGAAGTTGACGAGATCGCTTTCCTATTTGTCAGTTAACCCGTCACCAATTGTTACGGTGCGCTCCGGGAACATATCATCAACTGGAACCTTCTTGGTGTCCTTTGCGGCTTGGAATGAAATGCTGCCATGCGGGTTACTCAACGCCGGCATATCTTTCTGTGAGAGCTAATGCCGCCACCTCTTGGATTTTTCTTTTCTCTTGCGCAATCACGAGTGACTCGGCTAGGTTAGACCCGGTTGAAGCACACTCAATGGAACGTCGGAAATCTCCAGCAATGGTAATCACTCCATTTGGCCCGGGCAACTTCATCTTCAGATAACTGATGTGGCAGCTTGCCATGAACTTGTTCAATGCTTGTCTTCTGAGTAATGCGTGATACGCACTTTCCAAGTTCACCACCTCAAACTCCAGATTTTCAGTTCGGCAGTTATCCCTTGTGCCGAATAGCACGTCGGCCCGGACTTTGCCTATGGGCTCACAAGAAATGCCTGGTACAATGCCATGGAAAGTTGTTCTCATAGCCTGGAGCATGTTCTCCGAGATGCCCAACTTGCGCATCGTATCCGCATACATGAGGTTAATGCTACTGCCATTGTCAATCAATACCTTGGAGAACCTCACATTGATGTTTGGTCCAATGAATGTCGGATCTAGCACTAGCGCATACGAGCCTGGACTCGGCATAAGCTTAGGATGATCTTTGATGTTCCAGGTGATTTCCTGGTCCGACCAAGGCATGTACCTCGTCACTGCTGGCATTACCGCATTGACTTCCATATGTCGGCGCTGCAAGCTTTTCCTATCTGTTTCCTCAGTTGTGAACACACAATAGCTCTGGTGATGTTCTCTGTACTCATTTCTTCCCTCGTTTCCGGGGTACCTCTGATCCGGCTATTGCTGATTTTCCACCTGATGCACTGCATCCCTTCTCTCATTGTTGTCATACCTCGACGGAGGGGGAGGCAACATTAGCTGTTGCGTGTTCGCCCCGGAGAGCAATTGCTGCCGAGGTAACTCCTGCCGAGGTTGATCATTCCGGGGTGCCTGAGCATTCCCCGAACCACCTTGTTCTATCTTACGCATCCACTCACATTGCCTCGTTGTGTGACCCGCCGGGCTATTCGGATTTGGCGTGTGAAACTTACACAGCTGGTCCAACATCGACTCATAGGTATACCTCGAATGGTCTTTCTTTTCTTGCCACTGTTTCTTTTGCTCCGGATTCCATGTTTTCTTGCCATCGTTTCTTGGAGTCCATTGCCCTCCCGTTCTCTGGCGTTGGTTGCTCCCTGCTCCGGGTTGATCGTGATTCACAGCTGCAACTTGTTGCGAACCGTAGCGATGATCCGGTCTATCATCTCTTCTTTTTCCTCTGTAATCGTTCCTCCGAGATGACCCGTCTCTGTTCCTCTGATAGTATTCCTCGTTTGACTCGTTTGACGCGAGCTTAGGTTGAGTCGGATCACCCAAGGCATACGAATCAGCAATCCGGATCATTTCTGCCAACGTAATTGGCATTTTCCTTTCCAACTTCATCCACAACTCGCTGCCATATCTACACCCTTGTGCAAACCATGCTATGGCCTGTGACTCTATGACACCCTCACACGAGTTTCTCACGGTACACCACCGGGTCAAGAATTCACGGTCCGTCTCATTAGGTCTTTGCTTGCACATTGCTAGGGTCTGCGGCCTATTCGGCCTCTGATATGTACTTGAGAAGTTGCTGATAAACATTTATTCAAAATCTATCCAGCAGTTGATGCTTCCGGGTGGTAAATTATTCAGCCATATTCTTGCCGGACCTTCCAACATCTGGGGTACGTATCGTACAGCCCATCTCAAGTTGCCAGTGGCAATTTTCACAGCCGTAGCATAATTTATCAGCAATTCCTCCGGTTTGGTACTGCCGTCATACGTCTTCGTGCCTCTGGGCAACTTGAAGTTGGGTACCGGTGGCTCCTTCATGATCCGGGGTCCAAAGCACGCTGGACCCGGTGGACCTTGAGATTCGATCTATTCCGACCTATACAAGCGATCCAGTTTTAACCTGGCGTCATCCGGCATCAAGTCCCTGCTTCCCAATCTTGACCCTATCACATGATAGTCCGGTCTCGGGTACCCCGTGTTCACCATCTCCGAATCACCGTCATTGTATCAGTTTTGCACCTGGGGCGCACCTTTCTGTTGCATACCTCAGCCAGCGCTTTGCTCTTGCCTTGGTATATTTCGCTGCTGCGGTTGTCCTGCTCCTGCGGAGTTTCGCTGTCCGGCATTGCCGTTGGCAGCGTTCCCTTGACCGGCATTGCCTTGGTCGTGGTTACCTCGGCCAGCTTCACCTCGGCTCACACTCTATCGATCATCATTTTTTCGCGTTTCTTTTTCCTTTCCCACGTGCGTCGGGTCATACGGGACGATCTATTTGTTCCGTCTGGCCGAGGTTACTACCTCTTCTCTCCTTGGACCACCATGAGGTGACGATGCGGCTCCAGCGGATTTCTCCGGGTTACCCATAGCTCAATGGACGATTTTGGATGCTCCAGCTCTCTCCGGGTTAGCTCTGAGTAGCTCTTCGTTCTGTCTGTTCGCGATCTGAACTAACTCGTTAACCCTATCTTGTTGTCTTTGACGGGCCTCACCCGTCACACCCTCTAACTCGGGTGCAGCCGCATCCGCTGCTCTGAGGTTCTTTGCCGGGGTACTATACTTTGGCAACCCCACCGACAAATAGTTTTTCGACCCCTCGGCTCCGTCATCTCCTTCTCTATTCATCTCGCTCATTAGATTCCTCCCTTTTACTTTTACTGTATCAACTTTGTTTGCCTTTGCATACTCACGCAGCGTCATGTTCAACGACTGCTGAGTCGCGGCTATTTTCTTTGCGCCCTCTAGTATCTTTTGCCTAGTTTCCTCTAGCTCGGCCTATGCCTAAGCCGGATCTACCACTGCTGCTACCGGGTTAGCCAAGCTATCCATAGCTTCTCTCAGTACGTTCTCAGGCCTCTCTAGTGGAGGTCCTCTACCTTTCCTCGGTGCCTTAGGTGTTACCTCCGGGTCCGGTGCTGGGTCCTTGCTGCGCTTTGCCCGGCGATCATCATCACTTCAGCACGGTTCGGGGGGCGAGTGATACGCGCCCCGTGAACCACGCTAAGGGGTGGTTCCCCTGCCTCGACGACGTGCTGCGGGTGAACGCATGAAACGTCCACCGCAACATAGACCTTGTGCGCACCGAGCTTGACGAAGAGGCCGTTGCGTGGAAGAGGGCGTGTGCCGAAGCAGCCAGCGTTGTCGCTGACAACGTCCAGTGCACCAAAACGCTGAACGAGCCCGGAGACGATGCGTTCTCCGGTGCCGATGAGGTTTCCCGTCCGGATCTTCACCCCTGCTAGCGCCGCCTGCCCCATGGTGGGCGCCAACTGTCGTGGTGGTGTCGCGGCAGATCCCATGGATAGGCTAAAGGTGGGGACTAATACACGCTAGGGGAATCCAGGGAGGGATAGTGGAGTGATTCTCCACACAAAAGTTTGTATTGCTTTCCTCTCAAGATTACAAGTGCTCCTAGAGCTGTATTGGCGAGAGGAGGAAGAAGGAGCTCTCTTACTCTTGCCTACAGTTTTTCCCTAGAACCTTAGCTCAACTAGTCACTATGGAATCATAAAACCAAAACCCCCTTCTACTGAAACCCTAGCCCCCCTTTTATAGAGGAGGCTCGGTCCCTGCCTAGGGCATATGTGGAGGCATATTCCTAAGAATATGCCTCCTCTCAAAGTGGTAACCCGACCGGGGTGCTTTTCCCCACGTACATGCTTTAGCTACGTGAGCCTCTGCGGCGCCTGCGTCAGCCGACATGGGCGTTGTCACCCTTGTCGGCCATGACCCGGTGGTCCTGCCCTTGCTTGCTTCGCTCATGCATTGCGTACCGGACCTTCTTTTTGACCAGAGAGATTCCTTCCTTCTCCCAGAAGCTAAGCGGGACTCGGATCATAGTAGATCTGGCTATACCTGTTCCTGCATACAAGTTAGACACGCACTTCCGACTTACTCTTTAAGTCGGCTGAGACAATGTTAGGCGACCCCCTGGTCCGGGTTACTCCGTGATTCGGCCTGCCTTGAGGTGACCCGGCCAGCATCCGCTTTGACCCTGCCGAACCTCGGCTAACTCGGCCCTTGTACCCTGGAGTGACCCTACCCGGGGTATCCCCCAACAGAATCTACCCCTACTGGGGAAGTGGCGATCCCGGCATACACCACGGAACAAAGCGAACCACATAGGTTGTCAGCAAAAGGGCTCCCCGAGGGGCAGAACATGGCCATCACGGAGATGTGCTCCTGGATCATGGAGCTAGAGGATGAAGGGTTGGAAACAATCAACCTTTACATCTAATGGCTCAGGAGGCAACTGGTTCCGCTAGCCACCCGAGCCCACTGGCTGTATGAATATACCAGGTCATCAGACCCAACAAGATCATGCCACAAAGGGTGGGCCGCGAAAGATTATGTCGTGGCCCTAAAGAAGATCACAGATGCAAAGTACACTGATTCATTAGCGGACTTTTCCCATACACAGTCGGAAAGCGGTTGGCCCCTCTAATAAGTTTCCTTCATTTTTAGTAGTCTTTCTCGTTCGCTTGTCCGAGCCAAAATATTGACCCATGCACATCGGTTTCGTGTCTCATCTCTTCTAGGTCTTGGAGAACTGGCTTCCTCCGCTCGACAAGGAGGTCCTTGACGAGCTACTAGACGAGGATGAAGAAGAATCCTCTGATGGGGAGGAGGAGAACACAGAGGAACAAGAGCCTGCCTCCATGCCCCGAAAGACTTGCAGCCAGAAGCGCCGCGAGGAAGAGGCTAGTCGCAGCCTCGAGGAGACCGATAATGATGTTGAGGTTGTTGGCGAGCAATCCTCCAAGCGAGTGCCCACTCCAACCAAATCCTGCCCTGAAAATGAAACCACCGGCCAAGCCAGTAGCAAAGTCAGCGGTGGTGTTTGAGTCGGAAGATGATGTGGAAGAGGCGATGGTGGAGCCAGAGGTGGCTAAGGGGTCGGAGGCCCCAGCAGTGGTGGAGGGGTTAGAGGCTCCTACTATGGCTAAGGGTTCGGAGGCTTCGGCTACACCGGACGCGTCGGCAAAAAAATCGGTGGTGCCATCCAAGCCATGGCGTCAGGCAAGCCTCCTTGAAGCGGGGTTGACGCATTCGATCAGCCCCGGACTGGAGTAGCCCGCGCATGTTAGTACGGGGCTGTGAGCCCTCTCGGTCACCAAGTGAGTATTCCCATTCGTTGAATCGTTTGGGCTGCACCAGTCAGCATTTCCAAATCGCTGATTGCTTTGAGAATCACAGGAGCCAAGCGAAGAAGATAAAGTGGGCTCCGTGTAAAAGATCCCATCGAGTCGCGCCGATGAGGGGGGAGATGCCTCCAATAAGAGGAATGGTGACTCCAGCGAGGCGCCCGATCTTGGCGCTAAGAAGCAGAAGAAGATCGACCTCGACCCGACATGCAAGATTGCGGTAAAGGGTAACGCGAGCAACATCGTCGTGCACGGAGAGGGCACCATGACCCAGGAGATTGAGGCAGTGATAGAAGATGCTGCTACGCCTAAGGACGTTGCGGCGGTGTCTCCTGTAGCAACGACCCAGGTCGCAATGTTCCCGCGGCTTCTTGCGAAGGGGTCCTCCGTGACCGCCCAAACACAGTCGTTGGTGGTGGTAGAAGTCATCAAAGGTAACGTTAGGTTGTTGGAACAAGGGACTAGAGGAGTGGTGTATCCACTGCCGTTTGTGGGGGTGATCGAGCTCCACCACTTGCTCCAGCCTCTAGGGTTTGTCTAGTCCCTGAGGATCTGGTCGCTAAGTAGTAGTGGCCAGAGACTTAGTTTCGAGTGCCCAACCCCAAGGGTCGAGTCGCTGATTAGCAGGGAGTCGAGTCTTGCATTTTTGCAATTCCATAGTCCCTGAGGGACGGGTCGCTGCGTAACAGCGAGTCGGGTCTCATATATGGTGTTGGTGATGATCTTGGGTTGCAGCATGAGTCGGAAGACTAGCGGGTGGAACTGGAGTGACTCCAGCATGACTACCATGATGACCCAGGCGATCAAGCAACTTCGAGATGTTGTGAGTATGGAGTTTTCTCATTTGTTGGGTAACAACTTTTCCATTTTAATTCAGCATCAAATTGACTATATTGTCTTATGTCTAGATAATCATGCCTCCCCGCTAGCGAAATCCCATGAAGGATATGTGCCAGTTTCCGAGCTTGAGGCCGCGAAGGCAACCACCATCATGGCCGAGGAGTGGGCCAAGGTCGTACTGGCAGAGACGGAGGAGGCCAGGTCTGTGTTGGCGGACGCGGAGAAGGACCGCAAAGCCTCCGACTTCGTAACATGGAATTGCAGTCGAAGTTCTCCAACCTAGAGAAGTTTGTATTGGAGAACTGTCGGTGCCTCCTTGGTAAATATTCCTTCCTTTTTGGTTCTGGCCAAGTCCCCAAGCAGCTGAGTTTCCAAGTGGATTGAATGTGCTAACACTTTGCAGATATCATAGGTCCAAGGGATCCAACGATGCACCAATACAGGACCAAGGACTGCATCAAGGTGGTGCTTCAGGGTACCACAACGTTGTTGATGTGCGTGCAGGCTATCCTTCAGGACATCTCGCCCACCGAAGTGATTCACGAGGACTTCGCTGAGGTGTGGAAGTACCTGGACACCATCGTCGAGTGGATGATGCACTCCGTGTTTCATCGTGGGGCAATCGTTGTGCTAAGCTTGGGGCTTGCACATTTCCCCGAGGACTTCGAGTTGGACGATGTGATGAGCGGATTTCCCTCCACAACTAGAGTCGCCCATATCACCGACGTGTTGGCATTGAATGCAAAGGCTGCCTCCTACGCAAATCGGGTCTTGGTGATGAGCGACCTCCTCCCCTACCAGGAGAGTCGAGTCACTCCTAGAGATAGGGAGCCAGAGCACAGTGACTGGCGTCGGAGTGTATATTGCAGTCGGCGATCGAGAAGTCACTGACGACCTTCCCTGTCAACCGCTGGAAGACCTTCGCCAATACCAAGTGCATGGAAGGAGCTTCTTCTTCACAAGTAGCAGAGTAGTTACTTTGATCTGCATGGCTTTGGATCGAGTGATGTAATGGGCCGGTTCGGCCAAGACTAGTGTGTTTTGTAAAATATTTTTGTGACTTGCTTTAATTCGAGGGTCTTGCTTTGATTCTAGTCGACTTGTATTGACTCCTGGAGTCAGTTGTTATTTGTATATGGTGTTGTGTGTTACGGTGTCGTTGGTACTATGCGAGTTCCCGAGCGTGTCTGTGTTTAGGATTCAGCCGCATGCCGGTGGTTAGTGGGGATGATGTGTTTTGTAGCTTTTTGAGTAGCTTAGGTCAACTTGCCATGGCTAAGGGAGACAATAGTGTGGCGACCCCAAGGGGTACTCTGTACTTGGTGTTTTCCCTTGGCGCATGCGGGTTCGTGTGTGTGAGTCCCCGAGAGTGGTACTTAACCGTTTGAGTCATATGCCCAAGGTATGGAAGGACGTGATGCATTGTTTAACGTGTAGCGTGTCTCTCCTCCTATCTCGGAGAACTAGTCGCTTGGCAACTCTGAGGTGCACTCACATAATTGGTGTTTTCCCTAGGCCCGTGCAGGTTCGATTTTGACGAGTCTCCGAGCATGGTACTTAACTGTTCGAGTCGCTGCATCCAAGGATGAGGAGTACGAGGCATTGTGGGAAGCACAGCCGGTCTTCTTGGCTTGGAGAGCCAGTCGAGCGAGGGGACTCTGACGGTTGCTCCTAGTTAGGCATTTTTCATGGATGGTGCAAGGCCCAAGTGGCCTCGGTGCCCTTGAACCGCACTACTTGGCCATACTGAGTCGCACTACCAAGGGTTGTCGACCGGTGTTAGCATGTTTTCTATGTTATACGAGTGCAACTAGCACAAGGGTGGCGAGTAGACACAATTTGTGGACACAATACTCTTTTATTCAACATGGGTATAAGAATGTACAAGTTTTAGTTATATGTATAGAACTTTCAGAGTAGGTTTACATTCCAAGGTCACTCGACAGCGAGCTTTCCATCGCGAAAAACATCGATGAGCTAGTAGGCGTCGGTGCTAAGGACTCTCCCTATGACGAATGCCCCTCCCATGGGGGAGAGAGTTTGTGCATGCCCTTCTTGGCCTGGATGAGTCATAGGACAAGGTCGCCCTCCTAAAAGGTGTGAGTCTGGACTCGGCAACTGTGGTAGCAACGAAGACCTTGTTGGTAGATGGCGGTGCGAGAGCGAGCAAGGTCGCGTGCTTTGTTGAGTAGATCAATCCCATTTTGATGGGAGACTTTGTTGTCCTCTTCCGCGTAGTGGACGACTCGCGGTGAGTCGTGTTCGAGGTCTGTGGGCATGACCGCTTCAACGCCATATAGCATGAATAAGGGGGTGAACCCTGTTGACCTATTGACGGAGGTGCGGATGCCCTAGAGAACAAAGGGGAGCTCCTCGACCCAGCATCCTGGTGTCCGCTCAAGGGGGACTTGGAGTTGTGGTTTTAGGCCATGGAGGAAGATTTGATTGGCGCACTTGTCTTGGTTGTTCGACTCCGGGTGGCCGACTGAGGCTAGGTCGAGTCAAATTCCATGGTCCTCGTAGAACTCAGCCATGGTGCCTTTGGCGAAGTTGGTGCCATTGTCAGTGATGATGTTGTGCAGGTAGCCATACCGGTAGGTGAGTTCACGGAGGAACTTGATGTCGGTCTTGCCGTGGAACTTCTTGATGGGATTCGCCTCGACCCACTTCATGAACTTGTCGACTATGACCAGCAGGTGGGTGTAGCTAGATGTGGCAGTTTTGAACCTTTCCACCATTTCGATGCCCCATACGGCGAATGGCCATGTAATAGGAATAGTCTTGAGAGCCGAACCAAGGATGTGTGTCTGGTTGGCATACTTCTGGCACCCGACACAGTGCTAGACGATGTTGATGGCATCGACTAAGGATGGCAATTTTTGAAGGAGATATGCCCTAGAGGCAAATAATAAATAGGTTTTATTGCCATATCTCAATTAGTTCATAATAGTTTCATACTGTGCTATAACTTTATTAATATGAAACATTAATACATGTGTGGTATGTAAACAAACCAAGTCTCTAGTACCTCTAGCGAACTAGTTCATTGGTCATGAGGATGATCTAGGGTTTCGAGATCATGGGCATTTATGCCAATTGACAATGAGGTCATATCATTAGTTGAATGATGTGATATACAAACAGCCCAACAAGTTGTATCATAATTAGATCTAGTTATAAAGTTCCCCATTAATGATAAACTAAGGAAATCTCACACCCTAATCCTTAGACTGTGAGATAATACAAATCACTGTTCTGGAGGGAGCTTAGATGGTTATCAAGTATCATTCCATGACTAGATGATAAAAAAGGTGCCACTCAGGTTTCCCAAAGGGGTGTGTAGAGGAGTACATATCAAGACTAGGATTTTCCCATCCATGTAACAGACAAATACATTTGTGGCCATCTCGGTGAAATTGCATTAACGAAGTTTGCAAGCATGTGACTGGGTCACGGAATGCAACGACATGGGAACGAGAAAACAAGTTCATCCGTAACGAGATCGAACGAAGGTATGGAGATACCGTAGATCAAATCTTGGGTGAACTAGGTATCAAGTGGCAAAGGGAATGGGAAACGACGTTTATGGTTCAAACTACATTATTATCGTGGAATGCACACGGGTCATTATGGGCATCCCGGTCCCGCTATTGATCATTGATGGAGATCATGTATGTGCCATTCCCGAGCCGTGGCGAAATACACTTAAGGGTACAATGAGCTAGAAATCCTCTATAAGTTGGAATCACCATATGAAAGAGAAAAGGAAACCGGAAAATTTCCGCGAGAGAACCAGAATCATTCCGGGAAAGTTCCGAAGGCATTCGAAGAAATCGAAAGGGAACCGAAAGGTGTTTCGGGTCAAATCAGATTTTGTAATATGTATTTACATATTAATTAATGTACTTAATATTAAATATAATATTAAAATCTAATTTGAAGGGGTATTCCACAAATGGTCCAAACTTCCTTGGGAAAAGGGCCCATGAGGGAAAACTGTAAAAGGGAAGGGCCAAGGCCTAGATTTCATAAGGGGGCCCACTCGGCCAGCCTAGGGCTGTGCGCGGGGTGGGGCCTACCCTTCCGGCTCGCCCATGAGGCCCATGTGCCTCCCCCTCTCTCCCTTGTTTAGTCCCACAAGGGAAACCCAAAGGGGAGGGCACACCCCCCTCCGCCTATATAAAGGGGTGCCCATGGGTGGGAATAAATACAACACAATTGAGATGTTCTCTAAGGCATTTTCCTTAGAGAATTCCTCCCTCTCTCTTTACATAGTTGTCTCCACGCGTTGGCACGGTCCCAACAAAGGTCTGTTCACGCAAGAGACGTTACACCTACAGTACGCTGTTGCGCTGCAGGGGTTCCAAGCCAGAAATCTACTTCCGCACTCCCGGCAGGGATCAAGGAGTCGGAGGTCATCATCATACATCGTATGTGTATGAAACCGCGAGGGGCCACACTTGTGGCACCTTGGATGCCGTGAGCCGGATATGCTGTACGATGAAGATGGAGCAAGGGGTGACCTACGAGGAGCATCACGGCCTTGAGGTCGGCCACGAGTTCGACTACTTCAACCATGTTCCCCTCGGAACGTTAACCGCGTGAGATCTACAAGGGCATGTATTCTATATGCTCTGGTCGTTACTGCATTACTATATAGATAGATCTTGGGCGTTAGGGAGTTCCAACGTTGGAATTTTTTTGTTTTCTGCTATGAAACCCTTCAATGGTATTAGAGCCGATATATGCGTAGGAGTGTGATATGTTGCTAACGTATCCATAATTTTTGATGTTCCATGCTTGTTTTTATCTACTTTCTTATGTTTTGTTCCAACTTTGGAGTACTTTCTATACACTTTCTTGGACTAACCAATTAACAAGAGCCACGGTGCCAGCTGCCTGTTTTCTGCTGTTTTTGGTTCTAGGGAAGTCAGAAAATGAATATTCTCGGAATTAGACGGGACAAAAGCCAAAGTCAGTTTCTCACCGAGGGACACAAGGAGCCAGAATACGAGATAGAGTGGGGCCAAGGGGGCGCCACACCACCTGGCCGCGGCCCAGCCTGGCCTGCGCCAGGGGGTGGTTTGGCCGCCTCCGGCACCCCCTCGGCCTCCACTTTCGCCTATAAGATGCCTCTGATACAGAAACCCTAAGTACCCAATCAAAATTCCACGAAAGAGCCAGTAGCCGCCGACATCTCCATCCCTAGATCGGGAGGGATCTGAAGCTCTTCCCGAGACCCTGCCAGAGAGGGGAATTCACCGTAGAGGCCTTCTTCATCATCATGCAAGGCTCTGGTGCGATGCTTGAGTAGTTCATCTCTGGACTACAGGTCCATGTAGTAGCTAGATGGCTGGTTCTCCTCCTTTGTGCTATCATCTTTAGATCTTGTGAGCTCCGTTCATGATCAAGATCATCTATTTGTAATTATACATGTTGTGTTTGCAAGGATCCGATGGATATTGAGATGCTATTTCAGATTGATTATTTATTCTATCATGTCTTTATTATTTGTGATCTTGCATGCTTTCCGTTGTTAGTAGCTATCTTGTCCAAGTAGATTCTAGCAACTCCAAGAGTTAGTATTTATGCTCGATAGTGGGTTCATGCCTCTAGTAATCTAGGGAAGTGACAGAAATCTCTAAGGTACTAGATGTGATGTTGCTACTAGGGAGAAAACAACAATCCTTTGTTCATAGAACAATCGTATTGTTTACTTTACACGCAATGTGTAATGCAATTATCCGTTGCTAGCATCTTAATACTGGAGGGGGTTCGGATGATAACCTGAAGGTGGATTATTAGTTATAGATGCAGTTGGATTACGGTCTATGTATAATGTTGTAATGTCCAATCGAATCTCAAAGGAGTCAAGATGAGTAGTATATGCATATTGCTTTCTCGATGTTTGTCAATTGCCCCACTGTAATGTGTTCACCCAACATGTCATCTATCTTAAGGAGAGCCACCACTAGTGAACTATGGACCCCGGTCCTTTCTTTTACTATCAATCTACAATCAACTATTTACTGCTTTGTGTTTACTTTCTTGCAAACTATTACTTTCTTCCACTAGATACATTTAATCCTTTGTTTTCAGCAAAACAGGTGAGATTGACAACCTTACTGTAAGTTGGGGACAGAGTTCTGTGGTTGTGTTGCTTAGGTCTCCATGTTACTGCTGACGCCGGTAGTGCGCCCTGCCAAAGTCCAGCTAGCAACACCTTCTGGGTGTTTCCTTGCTCCTACTGGTTCGATTAAACCTTGGTTTCATAACTGAGGGAAACTTGCTGCTGTGCTGATCATACCTTTCTCTTGGGGTTCCCCAACGGGCTCGAGATATCTTGGGCCATCAAAGCTTTTTCAGGCGCCGTTGATGGGGAGTCAAGGACATCTTCAGAAGGGGAGTCCCTCATAACCAATCTCTTTACTTTGTTATTTTTGTTTTTCCTAGTTTACTTTTTGCTTTGTTTGCTTGTTTCTTTATCAAAAACACAAAAAATTTAGTTTTACCAGTTTGCTTTCTTTATTAAAAACACAAAAAAATTACTACTCTGGAAAATACTAAGTTGTGTGACTTCACTAGCACCAACAACAATGATTTTATGAGCACACCTATTGCTCCACCTGTTCCTAAAGCTACTTTCTTTGAAATAAAACTTGCTTTAGTCAATCTTATTATGAGAGAACAATTTTCTGGTATTGGTAATGAAGATGTTGCTGCTCATTTAAATAACTTTGTTGAACTTTGTGAGATGCAAAAGCATAGGTATATAGATGGAGATATTATTAAGCTTAAATTGTTTCGTTTCTCTTTGAGAGGAAAATCTAAAGAATGGGTGAATTCCTTAACTAGGAATAGTATTGATTCTTGGACTAAATGCAAGGATTCTTTCATTGGAAAATACTATCCTCCTGCTAAGATTATATCTATGAGAAGTGAAATAATGAAGTTTAAACAATCTGATAATGAACATGTTGCTCAAGCTTGGGAAAGAATGAAATCTTTGGTAAAGAATTGTCCCACTCATGTACTTACTGCTTGGATGATTATCCAAACTTTTCATGCAAAATTGAACTATTCTTCAAGAAATCTATTGGATTCTGCTGTTGGAGGTACCTTTATGACCATTACTTTGGGTGCTGCAATGAAGCTTCTAGATAATGCGATGGTTAACTATTCTGAATGGCATACTGAAAGAGCTCCACAATGTAAGAAGGTAAATTCTGTTGAGGAGACCTCTTCCTTGAGTGATAAAACTAATGTTATTATGTCTATGCTTGTTAATGGGAAATCTCATATTGATCCAAATAATGTCCCCTTATCCTCTTTGGTTGCTCAAGAAGAGCAAGTTGATGTGAACTTTATAAGAAATAACAATTTTAGCAACAATGCCCATTGGAATAGTTTTGGTAACAACAATTATAGGCCTTATCCTCCCAACAATGGTAATTCTTATGGAAATTCCTACAACAATAATAGGAGTGCACCCTCTGAACTTGAAGTTATGCTTAAAGATTTTATTAGTAAACAAACTTCTTTCAATAAAATTATTGAGGAGAAACTCTCTAATGCTGAAAGAAATATAGCATCATTGGCTAAAGCTCAATCTTCTTTGAATAAAATGGCTGCTAAACCTGAAACTATTGATAATCCCTTTGCTGCTACTAATGCCATACAAGTAAGAATTGATGAAAATGTTAGACTATTAGCTGAATTGCATGCTAAGTCTTTGAAAAAAATCGTCTTTACCTGTTGGTCTGTTTTGATAGATTTCTGCCATTATTTGCATTTGCTTCTTGTTGGTTCCTTTTTGAGTTCTTTTGGGGAATTGAGATTTTTGAGGGAAGTGCTACAATAGCTTGTGTTTTAATGGAAGTTTTATTGGTGTTGGAACTGAACCTAAAGAGTTATTATCTTGAGTGCACTAATGTTGCTAATAAAGATTGTGTGAAGTTTTGTATGAAGGAAAAATTTCAGGTGTATGGAAGGAGTGAGTAATGAGATGAAGGATGGACTAAAGCTCAAGCTTGGGGATGCCACGCGTGTCATCCCAAGAAATATCCAAGAAGTACATGTGTCAAAGCTTGGGGATGCCCAAGGCATCCCCTTCTTCATCAATAAAAATCCCAGGTTTCTTCCAAACACTTCATTTTTATTGTTGCATGCACAGTTGTGTTGTTCTTGGAGCGTCTTCTTTTTCGTTTTCATTTTGGTTTTTCATTTGCTTAGTTTTCTTAGTTTTCTGAATAAATTGGTTGGACCCCCTCTTTCATATATTGGTTTTCAAATAGTTTGGTTTGGATTGGAAAAGAGTAGCAAAGTTCATGCTTAGGTGGTAAAGAGAGATTGTTTTTGACTGTGGACTATGCTTTGTCATGCCATGCTTGATATTGTTTTGGATTTATGCTTAGTATTCTTTGCTGTAGGATGACTTGTTATAAACAATTGAGATTGCTTAATGTGCCTTGGAAGAATCATGCCTTGTTTTTGCATATTAAAGCATTGTATTGTGGTATTCTCCTTTGATGCTTTATTTGGGTTGACTTGGCACATGCTCACACCATGTTATAACTATCCCAAGTCACCATAGCCTTTATGATCCTTTAGTTTTCAACTAGTATTATCACTTTATGCTTTGATTAATGATGTTTTGTCACTCTGCATGATTATGGCCATTATTGCTCTCTTAGTTTGTCCCTCCCAGTCTTTTACTAGCCTCCATAACCAAGTATGAGTTCCACTCATGCATCCAACTCCTAAAACCAAGTTATTCCAAATATTACACCATACCTACCTATTAGCATATGCTATTCCAAGTATATGCATGTTTTTATCTACCTTCCGAAATAAACTTGTTATGAGAAAACTAGTGATTAAAGCTCTCACGAACTTGATGGCACACTTTACTTTCTTGCATTTAATAAATTTGAACCATTGCATCCATCTTTGTTGCGTATATGCTTGCGCTTTATAAGTTGAAGTTAGCAGAACCATGTATCACGGGGAACGCTTTCAACATTGCACTTGTACTTTGTACCCCGTTGATATCATGTTCTTTTGCTTATGGATCCCGGCGGTGTGAAATAAAAGTGGAACTTGTAAGATCATGGAGTTTGTATTTGTGTTAGAGAAACGCCTGGGCTGCTAGCCTAAGCCATGCCTAATCATAGTGGAAACTTGCAGCATAACCATAATGAGAACTCTATGAAGCATCCTCAATAAAAACCTATGCAAATAGCAAATAAAAAGATCGCTGATATGCTCATTGTCTGCTTGCCTTGTCATTTTGATTATGGGATAGCTCCTGTATCATGTGCAAGGGGTACCCCGTTGGCGGTTCTCTATGATACATATGTACTTATAATGACAAGAGCTTACTTGTGACTAAAGTTGAGTAACATGAGGTTCGGTCTTCGTAAGTTAGGGGCATGAGATTTCAGCTTATAACTTGTCAAGCATATCCTCTTAGTTGTGTCACTTTAACCTTAATCACCTTCAAGATGCTTATGATAGGGGCAATGAGAGCTGAAAGCTAATAAGTACCATAATTTTTGGAAGCTCTTTATGAAACTTGAATCCCTACTTCCTTCTATGAAGACCTTTCTTTTACTTTTATGTTGAGTCTCCACCTTCTATCTTTATGCACCTACTTTGAGAGCATAGTGGCCATTCTTAGTTCTATGTGCATTGTCCCAAGACTTGTTGATTGATGCATAGCTTTGATATTGCTTGTTTTAAACTATTTGTATCTAGTCACTTATGAACTTTGAAGGTGTCCTATGCATTTATGTTTGCTACTCTATGAGGGACAAGCTGGATGCCACTATGCTATGTTTTCTTTATGTGAAACAAACAAACGTCTTGCAAAGTATTGTTATTGATGAATCTTTTGTTTGTACCTTTTCATGTTGCAACATAGTTGCTTTGTCTTATTGTTAGAACTTTGTCTTTCATGTTATGATTGAAGTACTATGATCCCAGCTATCAATGTTTTACAAATACTTTGATCAAGTTTATGATGGTGCATGTCACCTCAAAAATTATTCTTTCTTTTTATAACTTACCTACTCGAGGACGAGTAGGAGTTAAGCTTGGGGATGTTGATACGTTGCTAACTTATCCATAATTTTTGATGTTGCATGCTTGTTTTTATCTACGTTCTTATGTTTTGTTCCAACTTTGGAGTACTTTCTATACACTTTCTTGGACTAACCTATTAGCAAGATCCACAGTGCCAGCTGCCTGATTTCTGCTGTTTTAGGTTACAGGAAAGTCAGAAAATAAATATTCCCGGAATTGGACAGGAGAAAAACCAAAGTCAGTTTTTCACCGAGGGACAAAAGGACCTAGAATACGAGACGGAGAGGGGCCAGGGGGCCGCCACACCACCTAGCCGCGCGGCCCAGCCTGGCCCAAGCCAGGGGGTGGTCTGGCCGCCTCTGGCACCCCCTCGGCCTCCCCTTTCGCCTATAAGATGCCTTCGATATAGAAACCTGTACCCAATCAAAATTCCATGAAAGAGTTTGTAGCCGCCGTCATCTCCATCCCTAGATCGGGAGGGATCTGAAGCTCTTCCCGGCACCCTGCCGGAGAGGGGAATTCACCCTGGAGGCCATCTTCATCATCATGCAAGCCTCCGGTGTGATGCGTGAGTAGTTCATCTCTGGACTACATGTCCATGTAGTAGCTAGATGGCTGGTTCTCCTCCTTTGTGCTATCATGTTTAGATCTTGTGAGCTCCGTTCGTGATCAAGATCATTTATTTGTAATTATACATGTTGTGTTTGCGGGGATCCGATGGATATTGAGATGGTATTTCAGATTGATTATTGATTCTATCATGTCTTTGTTATTTGTGATCTTGCATGCTTTCCGTTGTTAGTAGCTATCTTGGCCAAGTAGATGCTAGGAACTCCAAGAGTTAGTATTTATGCTCGATAGTGGGTTCATGCCTCTAGTATACTAGGGAAGTGACATAAATCTCTAAGGTACTAGATGTGCTATTGCTACCAGGGAGAAAACAACAATCCTTTGTTCATAGAACAATCGTATTGTTTACTTTACACGCAATGCGTAATGCAATTATCCGTTGCTTGCAACTTAATACTGGAGGGGGTTCAGATGATAACCTGAAGGTGGATTATTAGTCATAGATGCAGTTGGATTACGGTCTATGTATAATGTTGTAATGCCCAATCGAATCTCAAAGGAGTCAAGATGAGTAGTATATGCATATTGCTTTGTCGATGTTTGTCAATTGCCCTACTGTAATTTGTTCACCCAACATGTCATCTATCTTAAGGAGAGCCACCACTAGTGAACTATGGAACCCGGTCCTTTCTTTTACTATCAATCTACAATCAACTATTTACTGCTTTGTGTTTACTTTCTTGCAAACTATTACTTTCTTCCACTCGATACGTTTAATCCTTTGTTTTCAGCAAAACCGGTGAGATTGACAACCTTACTGTAAGTTGGGGACAGAGTTCTGTGGTTGTGTTGTGCAGGTCTCCATGTTGCTACTGACGCCGGTAGTGCGCCCTGCCAAAGTCCAGCTAGCAACACCTTTGGGGTGTTTCTTTGCTCCTACTGGTTCGATTAAACCTTGGTTTCATAACTAAGGGAAACTTGCTGATGTGCTTGTCATACCTTCCTCTTGGGGTTCCCCAATGGGCTCGAGATATCTTGGGCTTATGGACGTTTTCATGAGCTATTGCCCACAGTTCTGGGGTTCCATGGGAATTTTCCTGGCCCGTAAAGACACGATACATGTTTGAGAGTTATGAACAAAAACTCGTCGTTTTCGCGTTTTATGGGCGTTTTCATGAGCCATGGCCCACAATTTTGGGGTTCCAAGGTGATTTGTACGACTCGTAACACCAGATACGTGTTTGAGAGTTATGGAGGTTTTCATGAGCTATTGCCCACGGTTTTGGGGTTCCGTGGGAATTTTCATGGACCGTAAAGAAACGATGCATGTTTGAGAGTTATGACCAAAAACTCGTCATTTTCACGTTTTATGGCCGATTTCATGAGCTATTGCCCACAGTTTTCGGCTTCTAGAGCAATTTAACGACTCGTAACACCTGATACATGTTTTAGAGTTATGACCAAAAACTCGTCGTTTTCGCGTTTTATGGACGTTTTCATAAGCTATTGCCCACGGTTTGGGTGTTCGAGGGCGATTTGCAGGGCCCATAAGACCCGATACATGTTTGAGAATTATGACCAAAAACTCGTCATTTTCACATTTTATGGCCGTTATCATGAGCTTTTGCCCAACGTTTTGGGGTTCAAGGGCGATTCGCAGGGCTCAAAAGACCCGATACATGACCAAAACTCGTCGTTTTCTTGTTTTATGGACGTTTTCATGAGCTATTGCCCACAGTTCTAGGGTTCCATGGGAATTTTCCTGGCTATAAAGACACGATACATGTTTGAGAGTTATGAACAAAAACTCGTCGTTTTCGCGTTTTATGGGCGTTTTCATGAGCCATGGCCCACAATTTTGGGGTTCCAAGGTGATTTGTACGACTCGTAACACCAGATACGTGTTTGAGAGACATAACCAAAAACTCGCCGCTTTCGTGTTTTATGGAGGTTTTCATGAGCTATTGCCCACGGTTTTGGGGTTCCGCGGGAATTTTCATGGACCGTAAAGAAACGATGCATGTTTGAGAGTTATGACCAAAAACTCGTCATTTTCACGTTTTATGGCCGATTTCATGAGCTATTGCCCAAAGTTTTCGGCTTCTAGAGCAATTTAACGACTCGTAACACATGATACATGTTTTAGAGTTATGACCAAAAACTCGTCGTTTTAACGTTTTATGGCCGTTTTCATGAGCTATTGCCCATATTTTTGGTCTTCCATGGGAACGTTCATGGACCATAAAGCCATGATACATGTTTGAGAGTTATGATCAAAAACTCGTCGTTTTCGCGTTTTATGGACGTTTTCATAAGCTATTGCCCACGGTTTGGGTGTTCGAGGGCGATTTGCAGGGCCCATAATACCCGATACATGTTTGAGAATTATGACCAAAAACTCGTCGTTTTCACATTTTATGGTCGTATCATGAGCTTTTGCCCAAAGTTTTGGGGTTCAAGAGCGATTCAGGGCTCAAAAGACCCGATACATGACCAAAACTTCGTTGTTTTCTTGTTATATGGACATTTTCATGAGCTATTGCCCACATTCTGGGGTTCCATGGGAATTATACTGGCCCGTAAAGACACGATAAATGTTTTAGAGTTATTAAAAAGAACTCGTAGTTTTAGCTTTTAATGGGAGTATTAATGAGCCATGGCCCACAATTTTGGGGTTCCAAGGTGATTTGAATGACTCGTAACACCAGATACATGTTTGAGAGACATAACCAAAAACCCGCCGCTTTCGCATTTTATGGAGGTTTTCATGAGCTATTGCCCACGGTTTTGGGTTCCGTAGAATTTTCATGGACCGTAAAGAAACGATACATGTTTGAGAGTTATGACCAAAAACTCGTCATTTTCACGTTTTATGGCCGATTTCATGAGCTATTGCCCACAGTTTTCGGCTTCTAGAGCAATTTAACGACTCGTAACACCTGATACATGTTTTAGAGTTATGACCAAAAACTCGTCGTTTTCGCGTTTTATGGCCGTTTTCATAAGCTATTGCCCACGGTTTGGTTGTTCAAGGGCGATTTGCAGGGCCCATAAGACCCGATACATGTTTGAGAATTATGACCAAAAACTCGTCGTTTTCACATTTTATGGCCGTTATCATGAGCTTTTGCCCAAGGTTTTGGGGTTCAAGGGCGATTCGCAGGGCTCAAAAGACCCGATACATGACCAAAACTCGTCGTTTTCTTGTTTTATGGACGTTTTCATGAGCTATTGCCCACGGTTCTAGGGTTCCATGGGAATTTTCCTGGCTATAAAGACACGATACATGTTTGAGTGTTATGAACAAAAACTCGTCGTTTTCGCGTTTTATGGGCGTTTTCATGAGCCATGGCCCACAATTTTGGGGTTCCAAGGCGATTTGTACGACTCGTAACACCAGATACGTGTTTGAGAGACATAACCAAAAACTCGCCGCTTTCGTGTTTTATGGAGGTTTTCATGAGCTATTGCCACGTTTTGGGGTTCCGTGGGATTTCATGGACCGCAAAGAAACGACGCATGTTTGAGAGTTATGACCAAACACTCGTCATTTTCACGTTTTATGGCCGATTTCATGAGCTATTGCCCACAGTTTTCGGCTTCTAGGGCAATTTAACGACTCGTAACACCTGATACATGTTTTAGAGTTATGACCAAAAACTCGTCGTTTTTACGTTTTATGGCCGTTTTCATGAGCCATTGCCCATATTTTTGGTCTTCCATGGGAACGTTCATGGACCATAAAGCCACGATACATGTTTGAGAGTTATGAGTAAAAACTCGTCGTTTTCGCGTTTTATGGCCGTTTTCATAAGCTATTGCCCACGGTTTGGGTGTTCGAGGGCGATTTGCAGGGCCCATAAGACCCGATAAATGTTTGAGAATTATGACCAATAACTCGTCGTTTTCACATTCTATGGCCGTTATCATGAGCTTTTGCCCAAAGTTTTGGGGTTTAAGGGCGATTCGAAGGGCTCAAAAGACCCGATACATGACCAAAACTCGTCGTTTTCTTGTTTTATGGACGTTTTCATGAGCAATTGCCCACTTACGGGGTTCCATGGAATTTTCCCCGTAAAGACACGATACA
Source organism: Avena insularis (assembly GCA_023614405.1). Lineage (NCBI taxonomy): Eukaryota > Viridiplantae > Streptophyta > Magnoliopsida > Poales > Poaceae > Avena > Avena insularis. Next base: position 43,117,044 of record CM042695.1, read on the forward strand.
TGTTTGAGAGTTATGAACAAGAACTCGCTGCTGCTTTTATGGGCGTTTTCATGAGCCATGACCCACAATTTTGGGGTTCCAAGGTGATTTGAACGACTCGTAACACCAGATACATGTTTGAGAGACATAACCAAAAACTCGCCGCTTTCGCGTTTTATGGAGGTTTTCATGAGCTATTGCCCACGGTTTTGGGGTTCCGTGGGAATTTTCATGGACCGTAAAGAAACGATGCAAGTTTGAGAGTTATGACCAAAAACTCGTCATTCTCACGTTTTATGGAGCTATTGCCCATAGTTTTCGGCATCTAGAGCAATTTAATGACTCGTAACACCTGATACATGTTTTAGAGTTATGACCAAAAACTCGTCGTTTTTACGTTTTATGGACGTTTTCATAAGCTATTGCCCACGGTTTGGGTGTTCGAGGGCGATTTGCAGGGCCCATAAGACCCGATACATGTTTGAGAATTATGACCAAAAACTCGTCGTTTTCACATTTTATGGCCGTTATCATGAGCTTTTGCCCAAGGTTTTGGGGTTCAAGGGCGATTCGCAGGGCTCAAAAGACCTGATATATGACCAAAACTCGTCGTTTTTTTGTTTTATGGACGTTTTAATGAGCTATTTCCCACAGTTATAGGGTTCCATGGGAAATTTCCTGCCCAGAAAGACATGATACATGTTTGAGTGTTATGAACAAAAAATCATCGTTGCTGCGTTTTATGGGCGTTTTCATGAGCCATGGCCCACAATTTTGGGGTTCCAAGGTGATTTATACGACTCGTAACACCAGATACGTGTTTGAGAGACATAACCAAAAACTCGCCGCTTTCGTGTTTTATGGAGGTTTTCATGAGCTATTGCCCACGGTTTTGGGGTTCCGTGGGAATTTTCATGGACCGTAAAGAAACGATACATGTTTGAGAGTTATGACCAAAAACTCGTCATTTTCACGTTTTATGGCCGATTTGATGAGCTATTGCCCACAGTTTTCGGCTTCTAGGGCAATTTAACGACTCGTAACACCCGATACATGTTTTAGAGTTATGACCAAAAACTCGTCGTTTTCACGTTTTATGGCCGTTTCATGACCTATTGCCCATATTTTTGGTCTTCCATGGGAACGTTCATGGACCATAAAGCCACGATACATGTTTGAGAGTTATGAGCAAAAACTCGTCGTTTTCGCGTTTTATGGACGTTTTCATAAGCTATTGCCCACGGTTTGGGTGTTCGAGGGCGATTTGCAGGGCCCATAAGACCCGATACATGTTTGAGAATTATGACCAAAAACTCGTCGTTTTCACATTTTATGGCCGTTATCATGAGCTTTTGCCCAAAGTTTTGGGGTTTAAGGGCGATTCGCAGGGCTCAAAAGACCCGATACATGACCAAAACTCGTCGTTTTCTTGTTTTATGGACGTTTTCATGAGCAATTGCCCACAGTTCTAGGGTTCCATGGGAATTTTCAAGGAACTTAAAGACACGATACATGTTTGAGAGTTATGAACAAGAACTCGTCGTTTTCGCGTTTTATGGGAGTTTTCATGAGCCATGACCCACAATTTTGGGGTTCCAAGGTGATTTGAACGACTCGTAACACTAGATACATGTTTGAGAGACATAACCAAAAACTCGCCGCTTTCGCGTTTTATGGAGGTTTTCATGAGCTATTGCCCACGGTTTTGGGGTTCCGTGGGAATTTTCATGGACCGTAAAGAAACGATGCATGTTTGAGAGTTATGACCAAAAACTCGTCATTTTCACGTTTTATGGCCGATTTCATGAGCTATTGCCCACAGTTTTCGGCTTCTAGGGCAATTTAACGACTCGTAACACCTGATACATGTTTTAGAGTTATGACCAAAAACTTCCGCTTTCGTTGCTTTTATGGCCGTTTTCATAAGCTATTGCCCACGGTTTGGGTGTTCGAGGGCGATTTGCAGGGCCCATAAGACCCGATACATGTTTGAGAATTATGACCAAAAACTCGTCGTTTTCACATTTTATGGCCGTTATCATGAGCTTTTGCCCAAGGTTTTGGGGTTCAAGGGCGATTCGCAGGGCTCAAAAGACCCGATACATGACCAAAACTCGTTGCTTTTTGTTTTATGGATTTTCATGAGCTATTGCCCACGTTCTGGGGTTCCATGGGAATTTTCCTCGCCCGTAAAGACACGATACATGTTTGAGAGTTATGAACAAAAACTCGCTGCTGCGTTTTATGGGCTTTTCATGAGCCATGGCCCAGAATTTTGGGGTTCCAAGGCGATTTGTACGACTTGTAACACCAGATCGTGTTTGAGAGACATAACCAAAACTCGCTTTTGTGTTTTATGGTGGTTTTCATCATCTTTTTCCCACGGTTTTGGGGTTCCGTGGGAATTTTCATGGACCGTAAAGAAACGATGCATGTTTGAGAGTTATGACGAAAAACTCGTCATTTTCACGTTTTATGGCCGATTTCATGAGCTATTGCCCATATTTTTGGTCTTCCATGGGAACGTTCATGGACCATAAAGCCACGATACATGATTGAGAGTTATGAGCAAAAACTCGTCGTTTTCGCGTTTTATGGCCGTTTATAAGCTATTGCCTACACGCTTTGGGTGTTCGAGGGATTTGCAGGGCCCATAAGTCCCGATACATGTTTGAGAATTATGACCAAAACTCGTCGTTTACATTTTATGGCGTTATCATGAGCTTTTGCCCAAAGTTTTGGGGTTTAAGGGCGATTCTGAGGGCTCAAAAGACTGATACATGACCAAAACTCGTTGTTTTCTTGTTATATGGACATTTTCTGAGCTATTTCCCAGTTCTGGGTTCCATGGAATTTTCCGGCCCGTAGAAGACACGATACATGTTTGAGAGTTATGAACAAGAACTCGCTGTTTTCGCTTTTATGGGCTTTTCATGAGCCATGACCAACATTTTTGGGTTTCCAAGGACATTTGAACGACTCTAAACAAAAGATACATGTTTGAGAGACATAACCAAAAACTCGCCGCTTTCGCGTTTTATGGAGGTTTTAATGAGCTATTGCCCACGGTTTTGGGGTTCCGTGGGAATTTTCATGGCCCGTAAAGAAACGATACATGTTTGAGAGTTATGACCAAAAACTCGTCATTTTCACGTTTTATGGCTGATTTCATGAGCTATTGCCCATATATTTCGGCTTCTAGGGCAATTTAACGACTCGTAACACCCGATACATGTTTTAGAGTTATGACCAAAAACTCGTCGTTTTTGCGTTTTATGGCCATTTTCATAAGCTATTGCCCACGGTTTGGGTGTTCGAGGGCGATTTGCAGGGCCCATAAGAACCGATACATGTTTGAGAATTATGACCAAAAGTCGTCGTTTTCACATTTTATGGCCGTTATCATGAGCTTTTGCCCAGGGTTTTGGGGTTCAAGGGCGATTCGCAGGGCTCAAAAGACCCGATACATGACGAAAACTCGTCGTTTTCTTGTTTTATGGACGTTTTCATGAGCTATTGCCCATAGTTCTAGGGTTCCATGGGATTTTTCCTGGCCCGTAAAGACATGATACATGTTTGAGAGTTATGAACAAAAACTCGTCGTTTTCGCGTTTTATGGGCGTTTTCATGAGCCATGGCCCAGAATTTTGGGGTTCCAAGGTGATTTGTACGACTTGTAACACCAGATACGTGTTTGAGAGACATAACCAAAAACTCGCCGCTTTTGTGTTTTATGGAGGTTTTCATGAGCTATTGCCCACGGTTTTGGGGTTCCGTGGGAATTTTCATGGACTATAAAGAAACGATACGTGTTTGAGAGTTATGACCAAAAAATCGTTATTTTCACGTTTTATGGCCGATTTCATGAGCTATTGCCCACAGTTTTCGGCTTCAAGGGCAATTTAACGACTCATAACACCTGATACATGTTTTAGAGTTATGACCAAAAACTCGTCGTTTTTACGTTTTATGGCCGTTTTCATGAGCTATTGCCCATATTTTTGGTCTTCCATGGGAACGTTCATGGACCATAAAGCCACGATACATGTTTGAGAGTTATGAGTAAAAACTCGTCGTTTTCGCGTTTTATGGCCGTTTTCATAAGCTATTGCCCACGGTTTGGGTGTTCGAGGGCGATTTGCAGGGCCCATAAGTCCCGATACATGTTTGAGAATTATGACAAAAAACTCGTCGTTTTCACATTTTATGGTCGTTATCATGAGCTTTTGCCCAAAGTTTTGGGGTTTAAGGGCGATTCGCAGGGCTCAAAAGACCCGATACATGACCAAAACTCGTCGTTTTCTTGTTTTATGGACGTTTTCATGAGCTATTGCCCATAGTTCTAGGGTTCCATGGGAATTTTCCTGGCCCGTAAAGACACGATACATGTTTGAGAGTTATGAACAGAAACCTGCGCTTTCGCTTTTATGATGCTTTTCATGAGCCATGACCCACAATTTTGAGGTTCCAAGGCGATTTGTACGACTCGTAACACCAGATACATGTTTGAGAGACTTAACCAAAAACTCGCCGCATTTGCGTTTTATGGAGGTTTCATAAGCTATTGCCCATGGTTCTGGGGTTCCGTGGGAATTTTCATGGACCGTAAAGAAACGATGCATGTTTGAGAGTTATGACCAAAAACTCGTCATTTTCACGTTTTATGGCCGATTTCATGAGCTATTGCCCACAGTTTTCGGCTTCTAGGGCAATTTAACGACTCGTAACACCTGATACATGTTTTAGAGTTATGACCAAAAACTCGTCGTTTTTACGTTTTATGGCCGTTTTCATAAGCTATTGCCCACGGTTTGGTTGTTCAAGGGCGATTTGCAGGGCCCATAAGACCCGATACATGTTTGAGAATTATGACCAAAAACTCGTCGTTTTCACATTTTATGGCCGTTATCATGAGCTTTTGCCCAAGGTTTTGGGGTTCAAGGGCGATTCGCAGGGCTCAAAAGACCTGATATATGACCAAAACTCGTCGTTTTTTTGTTTTATGGACGTTTTCATGAGCTATTGCCCACAGTTCTAGGGTTCCATGGGAATTTTCCTGGCCCGTAAAGACACGATACATGTTTGAGAGTTATGAACAAAAACTCGTCGTTTTCGCGTTTTATGGGCGTTTTCATGAGCCATGGACCACAATTTTGGGGTTCCAGGGCGATTTGTACGACTCGTAACACCAGATACGTGTTTGAGAGACATAACCAAAAACTCGCCGCTTTCGTGTTTTATAGAGGTTTTCATGAGCTAGTGCCCACGGTTTTGGGGTTCCGTGGGAATTTTCATGGACCGTAAAGAAACGATACATGTTTGAGAGTTATGAGTAAAAAATCGTCATTTTCGCGTTTTATGGCCGTTTTCATAAGCTATTGCCCATATTTAAAATTACGCGACTCATGACACGATACATGTTTTAGAGTTATGACCAAAACTCGCTGCTTTTCGAGTTTTATCGACGTTTTCATAAGCTATTGCCCACGGTTTGGGTGTTCGAGGGAGATTTGCTGGCCCGAAAAGACACGATACATGTTTGAGAATTATGACCAAAACTCGTTGCTTTCACATTTTATGGTCGTATCATGAGCTTTTGCCCAAGGTTTTGGGGGTTCAAGGGCATTCGCAGGCTCAAAAGACCCGATACATGACCAAAACTCGTCGTTTTCTTTTTTTATTGAGGTTTTCATGAGCTATTGCCCACAGTTCTAGGGTTGCATGGAATTTTCCGGCCCGAAAGACATGATACATGTTTGAGAGTTATGAACAAAACTCGCTGCGCGTTTTATGGGCGTTTTCATGATCCATGGCCCACAATTTTGGGGTTCCAAGGCGAATTGTACGACTCGTAACATCAGAAACCAGTTTGAGAGACATAACCGAAAACTCGCCGCTTTCGTGATTTATGGACGTTTTCATGAGCTATCACTTACGGTTTTGGGGTTCGTGGGAATTTTCATGGATCGTAAAGAAACGATACATTTTTGATAGTTATGACCAAAAATCGTTATTTTCACGCTTTATGGCCGATTTCATGAGCTATTGCCCACAATTTTCGCTTCAAGGGAAATTTAACGACTCATAACACCGATACATGTTTTAGAGTTATGACCAAAATTCGCTGCTTTCACGCTTTATGGACGCTTTTCATGAGCTATTGCCCATATATTTGGTCTTCCATGGAACGTTCATGGACCATAAAGCCACGATACATGTTTAAGAGTTATGTGCAAAAACTCGTTGTTTTCGTGTTTTATGGCCGATTTCATAAGCTATTGCCCAAAGTTTGGGTGTTCGAGGCGATTTGCAGGCCCATAAGTCCCGATACATGTTTGAGAATTATGACCAAAACTCGCTGCTTTTCACATTTTATGGTCGTTATCATGAGCTTTTGCCCAAAGTTTTGGGGTTTAAAGGCGATTAGCAGGGCTCAAAAGACCCGATACATGACCAAAACTCGTTGTTTTCTTATTATATGGACATTTTCCTGAGCTATTTCCCACAGTTCTGGGGTTCCATGGGAATTTTCCTGGCCCGTAAAGACACGATACATGTTTGAGAGTTATGAACAAGAACTCGTCGTTTTCGCATTTTATGGGCGTTTTCATGAGCCATGACCCACAATTTTGGGGTTCTAAGGTGATTTGAACGACTCGTAACACCAGATACATGTTTGAGAGACATAACCAAAACTCGCCGCTTTCGTGTTTTATGGAGGTTTTCATGAGCTATTGCCCACGGTTTTGGGGTTCCGTGGGAATTTTCATGGACCGTAAAGAAACGATGCATGTTTGAGAGTTATGACCAAAAACTCGTCATTTTCATGTTTTATGGCCGATTTCATGAGCTATTGCCCATAGTTTTCGGCTTCTAGGGCAATTTAACGACTCGTAACACCCGATACATGTTTTAGAGTTATGACCAAAAACTCGTCGTTTTCGCGTTTTATGGCCGTTTTCATAAGCTATTGCCCATGGTTTGGGTGTTCGAGGGCGATTTGCAGGGCCCATAAGACCCGATACATGTTTGAGAATTATGACCAAAAACTTCGCTGCTTTCACATTTTATGGCGTTATCATGAGCTTTTGCCCAGGTTTTGGGGTTCAAGGGCGATTCGCAGGGCTCAAAAGAACCGATACATGACCAAAACTCGTCGTTTTCTTGTTTTATGGACGTTTTCATGAGCTATTGCCCACAGTTCTAGGGTTCCATGGGAATTTTCCTAGCCCGTAAAGACATGATACATGTTTGCGAGTTATGAACAAAAACTCGTCGTTTTCGCGTTTTATGGGCGTTTTCATGAGCCATGGCCCAGAATTTTGGGGTTCCAAGGCGATTTGTACGACTTGTAACACCAGATACGTGTTTGAGAGACATAACCAAAAACTCGCCGCTTTTGTGTTTTATGGAGGTTTTCATGAGCTATTGCCCACGGTTTTGGGGTTCCATGGGAATTTTCCTGGCCCGTAAAGACACGATACATGTTTGAGAGTTATGAACAAAAACTCGTCGTTTTCGCGTTTTATGGCCGATTTCATGAGCTATTGCCCACAGTTTTCGGCTTCAAGGGCAATTTAACGACTCATAACACCTGATACATGTTTTAGAGTTATGACCAAAAATTCGTCGTTTTCACGTTTTATGGACGTTTTCATGAGCTATTGCCCATATATTTGCTCTTCCATGGGAACGTTCATGGACCATAAAGCCACGATACATGTTTAAGAGTTATGTGCAAAAACTCGTTGTTTTCGCGTTTTATGGCCGTTTTCATAAGCTATTGCCCACGGTTTGGGTGTTCGAGGGCGATTTGCAGGGCCCATAAGTCCCGATACATGTTTGAGAATTATGACAAAAAACTCTGCTTTCACATTTTATGGTCGTTATCATGAGCTTTTGCCCAAAGTTTTGGGGTTTAAGGGCATTCGCGAGGCTCAAAAGACCGATACATGACCAAAACTCTTTGTTTTCTTTTTATATGTAGATTTTCCTGATCTATTGTCCTGAGTTCTGGGGTTACATGGGAATTTTCCGCCCAGAAGACACGATACATGTTTGAGAGTTATGAACAAGAACTCGTCGTTTTCGCGTTTTATGGGAGTTTTCATGAGCCATGACCCACAATTTTGGGGTTCCAAGGTGATTTGAACGACTCGTAACACTAGATACATGTTTGAGAGACATAACCAAAAACTCGCCGCTTTCGCGTTTTATGGAGGTTTTAATGAGCTATTGCCCACGGTTTTGGGGTTCCGTGGGAATTTTCATGGCCCGTAAAGAAACGATACATGTTTGAGAGTTACGACCAAAAACTCGTCATTTTCATGTTTTATGGCCGATTTCATGAGCTATTGCCCATAGTTTTCGGCTAGGGCAATTAAACTCATAACACCGATACATGTTTTAGAGTTATGACCAAAAACTCGTTGCTTTTCGCTTTTATGTCCGTTTTCATGAGCTATTGCCCATGGTTTGGGTGTTCAAGGGCGATTTTCAGGGACCCTAAGACACGATACATGTTTGAGAATTATGACCAAAACTCGCTGCTTTCACATTTTATGGTCGTTATCATGAGCTTTTGCCCAAGGTTTTGGGGTTTCAGGCGATTCGTGGCTCAAAAGACCCGATACATGACCAAAACTCGCTGCTTTCTTGTTTTATGGACGTTTTAATGAGCTATTGCCCACGTTTTGGGGTTCCATGGAATTTTCTGGATCAGAAAGACATGATACATGTTTGAGAGTTATGAACAAAACTCGTTATTTTCACGACTCATGACACCTGATACATGTTTTAGAGTTATGACCAAAACGTTTTATGGAGGTTTTCATGAGCTATCGCCCATATTTGGTCTTCCATTGGACCTTTGATCGACCATTAACCCAAGATACCTGTTTGAGAGAGATGAGCAAAAACTCGCTGTTTTCGCGTTTTATGGAGGTTTTCATCAGCCATTGCCCACGGTTTAGGTGTTCGAGGGCGATTTGCGGTATAAGTCCCGATACATGTTTGAGACATGACCAAAACTCGCTTTTTTGTTTTATGGTCGTTTTCATGAGCTATTGCCCACGGTTTGGGTGTTCGATGGGAATTTTGCGGCCCATAAGACACGATACATGTTTGAGAATTATGACCAAAACTCGCTGCTTTCACATTTTATGGGCGTTATCATGAGCTTTTGCCCAAAGTTTTGGGGTTCTTAGGTGATTCGAGGGCTCAAAAGACCCGATACATGTTTTATAACCAAAACTCGGTTTTCTTGTTTTATGGACGTTTTCATGAGCTACTGCCCACAGTTCTGGGGTTCCATGGGAATTTTCCTGGCCCGTAAAGACACGATACATTTTTTGAGAGTTATGAACAAAACTCGTCGTTTTCACGTTTTATGGGCGTTTTCATGAGCCATGGCCCACAATTTTGGGGTTCCAAGGTGATTTAACGACTCGTAACACCAGACATGTTTGAGAGACATAACCAAAACTTCGCCGCTTTCGTGTTTTATGGAGGTTTTCATGAGCTATTGCCCATGGTTTGGGGTTCCTGGGAATTTTCAGCCCATAAGACGATACATGTTTGAGAGTTATGACCAAAAATACATGACCAAAACTCGTTATTTTCTTGTTTTATGGATTTTCATGAGCTATTGCCCATAGTTCTAGGGTTCCATGGGAATTTTCCTGGACCATAAGACACGATACATGTTTTAGAGTTATGACCAAAACTCTGCTTTCGCTTTTATGGGCGTTTTCATGAGCTATGGCCCACGGTTTTGGTGTTCGAAGGCGATTTGACGGCCCATAAGACCGATACATGTTTGAGAATTATGACCAAAACTCGCTGCTTACATTTTATGGAGGTTATCATGAGCTTTTGCCCAAGGTTTTGGGGTTCATAGGCGATTCATGTAGAGCTCATGACATGTTTTAGAGTTATGACCAAAACTCGGCGTTTTCTTGTTTTATGGACGTTTTCATGAGCTATTGCCCACAGTTTTGGGTTCCATGGAATTTTCCTGGACCATAAAGACATGATACATGTTTGAGAGTTATGAACAAAACTCGTTGTTGCTTTTATGGGCGTTTATGAGCTATGGCCCAGAATTTTGGGTGTTCCAAGGCGATTTGTACGACCCATAACACCCGATACATGTTTGAGAATTATAACCAAAACTCGCCGCTTACATTTTATGGAGGTTTTCATGAGCTTTTGCCCAAAGTTTTGGGTTTGGGAATTTTCATGGCTCAAAAGACGATACATGTTTGAGAGTTATGACCAAAAATCGTTATTTCACGTTTTATGGCCGTTTCATGAGCTATTGCCCACGCTGGGGTTCCATGGGAATTTAACGACCGTAAAGACGATACATGTTTGAGAGTTATGACCAAAACTCGTCGTTTCATGTTTTATGGCGTTTTCATGAGCTATTGCCCATAATTTTGGTCTTCCATGGATTTAACGACCATAACACCGATACATGTTTGAGAGTGATGAGTAAAAACTCGTTGTTTTCGTGTTTTATGGCCGTTTTCATAAGCTATTGCCCATGGTTTGGGTGTTCGAGGGCGATTTGCAGGGCCCATAAGACCCGATACATGTTTGAGAATTATGACCAAAAACTCGTCGTTTTCACATTTTATGGCCGTTATCATGAGCTTTTGCCCGAAGTTTTGGGGTTCAAGGGCGATTCGCAGGGCTCAAAAGCCCGATACATGACCAAAACTCGTCGTTTTCTTGTTTTATGGACGTTTTGATGAGAAATTGCCCACAGTTCTAGGGTTCCATGGGAATTTGCCTGGCCCATAAAGACACGATACATGTTTGAGAGTTATGAACAAGAACTCACCATTTTCTTATGGGCGTTTTCATGAGCCATGGCCCACAATTTTGGGGTTCCAAGGTGATTTGTACGACTCGTAACACCAGATACATGTTTGAGAGACATAACCAAAAACTCGCCGCTTTCGCGTTTTATGGAGGTTTTCATGAGCTATTGCCCACGGTTTTGGGGTTCCGTGGGAATTTTCATGGCCCGTAAAGAAACGATACATGTTTGAGAGTTACGACCAAAAACTCGTCATTTTCATGTTTTATGGCCGATTTCATGAGCTATTGCCCACAGTTTTCGGCTTCTAGAGCAATTTAACGACTCAGAATAATTCGATACATGTTTTAGAGTTATGACCAAAAACTGCTGCTGTTTTCACGTTTTATGGCCGTTTTCATAAGCTATTGCCCACGGTTTGGGTGTTCGAGGGCGATTTGCAGGGCCCATAAGACCCGATACATGTTTGGGAATTATGACCAAAAACGCGTCGTTTTCACATTTTATGGCCGTTATCATGAGCTTTTGCCCAAGGTTTTGGGGTTCAAGGGCGATTCGCAGGGCTCAAAAGACCCGATACATGACCAAAACTCGTCGTTTTCTTGTTTTATGGACGTTTTCATGAGCTATTGCCCACAGTTCTAGGGTTCCATGGGAATTTTCCTGGCCCGTAAAGACACGATACATGTTTGAGAGTTATGAACAAAAACTCGTTGTTTTCGCGTTTTATGGGCGTTTTCATGAGCCATGGCCGGAATTTTGAGGTTCCAAGGCGATTTGTATGACTCGTAAGACCAGTTACATGATTGAGAGACATAACCAAAAACTCGACGCATTTGCGTTTTATGGAGGTTTCATGAGCTATTGCCCACGGTTTTGGGGTTCCGTGGGAATTTTCATGGCCCGTAAAGAAACGATACATGTTTGAGAGTTATGACCAAAAAATCGTTATTTTCACGTTTTATGGCCGATTTCATGAGATATTGCCCACAATTTTCGGCTTCAAGGTAAATTTAACGACTCATGACACCTGATACATGTTTTAGAGTTATGACCAAAAATTCGTCGTTTTCACGTTTTATGGACGTTTTCATGAGCTATTGCCCATATATTTGGTCTTCCATGGGAACGTTCATGGACCATAAAGCCACGATACATGTTTAATAGTTATGTGCAAAAACTCATTGTTTTCGCGTTTTATGGCCGTTTTCATAAGCTATTACCCACGGTTTGGGTGTTCGAGGGCGATTTGCAGGGCCCATAAGTCCCGATACATGTTTGAGAATTATGACAAAAACTTCGCTGCTTTCACATTTTATGGTCGTTATCATGAGCTTTTGCCCAAAGTTTTAGGGTTTAAGGGCGATTCGCAGGGCTCAAAAGACCCGATACATGACCAAAACTCGTTGTTTTCTTATTATATGGACATTTTCCTGAGCTATTTCCCACAGTTCTGGGGTTCCATGGGACTTTCCCGTCAGTAAAGACACGATACATGTTTGAGAGTTATGAACAAGAACTCGCTTTTCGCTTTTATGGGCGTTTTCATGAGCCATGACCCACAATTTTGGGGTTCCAAGGTGATTTGAACGACTCGTAACACCAGACATGTTTGAGAGACATAACCAAAACTCGCCGCTTTCGCTTTTATGGAGGTTTTAATGAGCTATGCCACGGTGCCCACGGTTTTGGGGTTCCGTGGGAATTTTCATGGACCGTAAAGAAACGATACATGTTTGAGAGTTATGACCAAAAACTCGTCATTTTCACGTTTTATGGCCGATTTCATGAGCTATTGCCCACAGTTTTCGGCTTCTAGAGCAATTTAACGACTCGTAACACCTGATACATGTTTTAGAGTTATGACCAAAAACTCGTCGTTTTCGCGTTTTATGGACGTTTTCATAAGCTATTGCCCACGGTTTGGGTGTTCGAGGGCGATTTGCAGGGCCCATAAGACCCGATACATGTTTGAGAATTATGACCAAAACTCGTTGTTTTCACATTTTATGGCCGTTATCATGAGCTTTTGCCCAAGGTTTTGGGGTTCAAGGGCGATTCGCAGGGCTCAAAAGACCCGATACATGACCAAAACTCATCGTTTTCTTGTTTTATGGACGTTTTCATGAGCTATTGCCCACAGTTCTAGGGTTCCATGGGAATTTTCCTGGCCCGTAAAGACACGATACATGTTTGAGAGTTATGAACAAAAACTCGTCGTTTTCGCGTTTTATGGGCGTTTTCATGAGCCATGGCCCACAATTTTGGGGTTCCAAGGTGATTTGTACGACTCGTAACACCAGATACGTGTTTGAGAGACATAACCAAAAACTCGCCGCTTTCGTGTTTTATGGAGGTTTTCATGAGCTATTGCCCACGGTTTTGGGGTTCCGTGGGAATTTTCATGGACCGTAAAGAAACGATGCATGTTTGAGAGTTATGACCAAAAAATCGTTATTTTCACGTTTTATGGCCGATTTCATGAGCTATTGCCCACAGTTTTCGGCTTCAAGGGCAATTTAACGACTCATAACACCTGATACATGTTTTAGAGTTATGACCAAAAACTCGTCGCTTTCGTGTTTTATGGAGGTTTTCATGAGCTATTGCCCATATTTTTGGTCTTACATGGGATCTTTCATGGACCATAAAGCCACGATACATGTTTAAGAGTTATGTGCAAAAACTCGTTGTTTTCGTGTTTTATGGCCGTTTTCATAAGCTATTGCCCACGGTTTGGGTGTTCGAGGGCGATTTGCAGGGCCCATAAGTCCCGATACATGTTTGAGAATTATGACCAAAAACTCGTCGTTTTCACATTTTATGGTCGTTATCATGAGCTTTTGCCCAAAGTTTTGGGGTTTAAGGGCGATTCGCAGGGCTCAAAAGACCCGATACATGACCAAAACTCGTTGTTTTCTTGTTATATGGACATTTTCCTGAGCTATTGCCCACAGTTCTGGGGTTCCATGGGAATTTTCCTGGCCCGTAAAGACACGATACATGTTTGAGAGTTATGAACAAGAACTCGCTGCGTTTTTTATGGGCTTTTCATGAGCAATTGCCCACAATTTTGGGGTTCCAAGGTGATTTGAACGACCAGAACACCAGATACATGTTTGAGAGACATAACCAAAACTCGCTTCCGCGTTTTATGGAGGTTTTCATGAGCTATTGCCCACGGTTTTGGGGTTCCGTGGGAATTTTCATGGACCGTAAAGAAACGATACATGTTTGAGAGTTATGACCAAAAACTCGTCATTTTCACATTTTATGGCCGATTTCATGAGCTATTGCCCACAGTTTTCGGCTTCTAGGGCAATTTAACGACTCGTAACACCTGATACATGTTTTAGAGTTATGACCAAAAACTCGTCGTTTTCGCGTTTTATGGACGTTTTCATAAGCTATTGCCCACGGTTTGGGTGTTCGAGGGCGATTTGCAGGGCCCATAAGACCCGATACATGTTTGAGAATTATGACCAAAACTCGTTGTTTTCACATTTTATGGCCGTTATCATGAGCTTTTGCCCAAGGTTTTGGGGTTCAAGGGCGATTCGCAGGGCTCAAAAGACCCGATACATGACCAAAACTCGTCGTTTTCTTGTTTTATGGACGTTTTCATGAGCTATTGCCCATAGTTCTAGGGTTCCATGGGAATTTTCCTGGCCCGTAAAGACATGATACATGTTTGAGAGTTATGAACAAAAACTCGTATTTTTCGCGTTTTATTGGCGTTTTCATGAGCCATGGCCCACAATTTTGGGGTTCCAAGGTGATTTGTACGACTCGTAACACCAGATACGTGTTTGAGAGACATAACCAAAAACTCGCCGCTTTCGTGTTTTATGGAGGTTTTCATGAGCTATTGCCCACGGTTTTGGGGTTCCGTGGGAATTTTCATGGACTGTAAAGAAACGATACATGTTTGAGAGTTATGACCAAAAAATCGTTATTTTCACGTTTTATGGCCGATTTCATGAGCTATTGCCCACAGTTTTCGGCTTCAAGGGCAATTTAACGACTCATAACACCTGATACATGTTTTAGAGTTATGACCAAAAATTCGCTGCTTTCACGCTTTTATGGACGCTTTTCATGAGCTATTGCCCATATTTTTGGTCTTCCATGGGAACGTTCATGGACCATAAAGCCACGATACATGTTTGAGAGTTATGAGAAAAAACTCGTCGTTTCGCGTTTTATGGACGTTTTCATAAGCTATTGCCCACGGTTTGGGTGTTCGAGGGCGATTTGCAGGGCCCATAAGTCCTGATACATGTTTTAGAATTATGACCAAAAACTCTGCTTTCACATTTTATGGTCGTTATCATGAGCTTTTGCCCAAAGTTTTGGGGTTTAAGGGCGATTCGCAGGGCTCAAAAGACCCGATACATGACCAAAACTCGTTGTTTTCTTGTTATATGGACATTTTCCTGAGCTATTGCCCACAGTTCTGGGGTTCCATGGGAATTTTCCTGGCCCGTAAAGACACGATACATGTTTGAGAGTTATGAACAAGAACTCGTCGTTTTCGCGTTTTATGGGCGTTTTCATGAGCCATGACCCACAATTTTGGGGTTCCAAGGCGATTTGAACGACCAGAACACCAGATACATGTTTGAGAGACATAACCAAAACTCGCCGCTTTGCTTTTATGGAGGTTTTAATGAGCTATTGCCCACGGTTTTGGGGTTCCGTGGAATTTTCATGGCTGTAAGACACGATACATGTTTGAGAGTTATGACCAAAAACTCGTCGTTTTCACCTTTTATGGCCGTTTTCATGAGCTATTGCCCAAAGTTTTCGGCTTCTAGGGCAATTTAACGACTCGTAACACCCGATATATGTTTTAGAGTTATGACCAAAAACTCGTCGTTTTCGCGTTTTATGGACGTTTTCATAAGCTATTGCCCACGGTTTGGGTGTTCGAGGGCGATTTGCAGGGCCCATAAGACCCGATACATGTTTGAGAATTATGACCAAAAACTCGTCGTTTTCACATTTTATGGCCGTTATCATGAGCTTTTGCCCAAGGTTTTGGGGTTCAAGGGCGATTCGCAGGGCTCAAAAGACCCGATACATGACCAAAACTCGTCGTTTTCTTGTTTTATGGACGTTTTCATGAGCTATTGCCCACAGTTCTAGGGTTCCATGGGAATTTTACTTGCCCCTATAGACACGATACATGTTTGATAGTTATTAACAAAAAATCGCTGCTTTCGCGTTTATGGGCGTTTTCATGAGCCATGGCCCAGAATTTTGGGGTTCCAAGGCGATTTGTAACACCAGATACGTGTTTGAGAGACATAACCAAAAACTCGCCGCTTTTGTGTTTTATGGAGGTTTTCATGAGCTATTGCCCACGGTTTTGGGGTTCCGTGGGAATTTTCATGGACTATAAAGAAACGATACGTGTTTGAGAGTTATGACCAAAAAATCGTTATTTTCACGTTTTATGGCCGATTTCATGAGCTATTGCCCACAGTTTTCGGCTTCAAGGGCAATTTAACGACTCATACCACCTGATACATGTTTTAGAGTTATGACCAAAAATGCTGCTTTTCTGGTTTTATGGCCGTTTTCATGAGCTATTGCCCATATTTTTGGTCTTCCACGGGAACGTTCATGGACCATAAAGCCACAATACATGTTTGAGAGTTGTGAGTAAAAACTCGTCGTTTTCATAAGCTATTGCCCACGGTTTGGGTGTTCGAGGGCGATTTGCAGGGCCCATAAGACCCGATACATGTTTGAGAATTATGACCAAAACTGCTGCTTTCACATTTTATGGCCGTTATCATGAGCTTTTGCCCAAAGTTTGGGGGTTTAAGGGCGATTCGCAGGGCTCAAAAGACCCGATACATGACCAAAACTCGTCGTTTTCTTGTTTTATGGACGTTTTCATGAGCAATTGCCCACAATTCTAGGGTTCCATGGGAATTTGCCTGGCCCGTAAAGACATGATACATGTTTGAGAGTTATGAACAAGAACTCATCGCTTTCTCGTTTTATGGGCGTTTTCATGACCCATGACTCACAATTTTGGGGTTCCAAGGCGATTTGTACGACTCGTAACACCAGATACATGTTTGAGAGACATAACCAAAAACTCGCCGCTTTCGCGTTTTATGGAGGTTTTAATGAGCTATTGCCCACAATTTTGGGGTTCCGTGGGAATTTTCATGGCCCGTAAAGAAACGATACATGTTTGAGAGTTACGACCAAAAACTTGTCATTTTCACGTTTTATGGCCGATTTCATGAGCTATTGCCCATAGTTCTTGGCTTCTAGGGCAATTTAACGACTCGTAACACCCGATACATGTTTTAGAGTTATCCAAAAACTCGTCGTTTTCGCGTTTTATTGGCGTTTTCATAAGCTATTGCCCACGGTTTGGGTGTTCGAGGGCGATTTGCAGGGCCCATAAGACCCGATACATGTTTGAGAATTATGACCAAAAACTCGTCGTTTTCACATTTTATGGCCGTTATCATGAGCTTTTGCCCAAGGTTTTGGGGTTCAAGGGCGATTCGAAGGGCTCAAAAGACCCGATACATGACCAAAACTCGTCGTTTTCTTGTTTTATGGACGTTTTCATGAGCTATTGCCCATAGTTCTGGGGTTCCATGGGAATTTTCCTGGCCCGTAAAGACACGATACATGTTTGAGAGTTATGAACAAAAACTCGTCGTTTTCGCGTTTTATGGGCGTTTTCATGAGCCATGGCCCACAATTTTGGGGTTCCAAGGTGATTTGTACGACTCGTAACACCAGATACGTGTTTGAGAGACATAACCAAAAACTCGCCGCTTTCGTGTTTTATGGAGGTTTTCATGAGCTATTGCCCACGGTTTTGGGGTTCCGTGGGAATTTTCATGGACCGTAAAGAAACGATGCATGTTTGAGAGTTATGACCAAAAACTCGTCATTTTCACGTTTTATGGCCGATTTCATGAGCTATTGCCCACAGTTTTCGGCTTCTAGAGCAATTTAACGACTCGTAACACCTGATACATGTTTTAGAGTTATGACCAAAATTCGCTGCTTTTCACGCTTTTATGGCTTTCATGACCTATTGCCCATATTTTTTGTCGTCCAATGGAACGTTCATTGACCATTAAGCCAAGATACATGTTTGAGAGTTATGAGCAAAAACTCGTTGTTTTCGCGTTTTATGGCCGTTTTCATAAGCTATTGCCCACGGTTTGGGTGTTCGAGGGCGATTTGCAGGGCCCATAAGTCCCGATACATGTTTGAGAATTATGACAAAAAACTCGTCGTTTTCACATTTTATGGTCGTTATCATGAGCTTTTGCCCAAAGTTTTGGGGTTTAAGGGCGATTCGCAGGGCTCAAAAGACCCGATACATGACCAAAACTCGTTGTTTTCTTGTTATATGGACATTTTCCTGAGCTATTGCCCACAGTTCTGGGGTTCCATGGGAATTTTCCTGGCCCGTAAAGACACGATACATGTTTGAGAGTTATGAACAAGAACTCGTCGTTTTCGCGTTTTATGGGCGTTTTCATGAGCCATGGCCCACAATTTTGGGGTTCCAAGGTGATTTGTACGACTCGTAACACCAGATACATGTTTGAGAGACATAACCAAAAACTCGCCGCTTTCGCGTTTTATGGAGGTTTTAATGAGCTATTGCCCACGGTTTTGGGGTTCCGTGGGAATTTTCATGGCCCGTAAAGAAACGATACATGTTTGAGAGTTATGACCAAAAACTCGTCATTTTCACGTTTTATGGCCGATTTCATGAGCTATTGCCCATAGTTTTCGGCTTCTAGGGCAATTTAACGACTCGTAACACCTGATACATGTTTTAGAGTTATGACCAAAAACTCATTTTTTCGCGTTTTATGGCCGTTTTCATAAGCTATTGCCCACGGTTTGGGTGTTCGAGGGCGATTTGCAGGGCCCATAAGACCCGATACATGTTTGAGAATTATGACCAAAAACTCGTCGTTTTCACATTTTATGGCCGTTATCATGAGCTTTTGCCCAAGGTTTTGGGGTTCAAGGGCGATTCGCAGGGCTCAAAAGACCCGATACATGACCAAAACTCGTCGTTTTCTTGTTTTATGGACGTTTTCATGAGCTATTGCCCATAGTTCTAGGGTTCCATGGGAATTTTCCTAGCCCGTAAAGACATGATACATGTTTGAGAGTTATGAACAAAAACTCGTCGTTTTCGCGTTTTATGGGCGTTTTCATGAGCCATGGCCCACAATTTTGGGGTTCCAAGGTGATTTGTACGACTCGTAACACCAGATACGTGTTTGAGAGACATAACCAAAAACTCGCCGCTTTCGTGTTTTATGGAGGTTTTCATGAGCTATTGCCCACGGTTTTGGGGTTCCGTGGGAATTTTCATGGACCGTAAAGAAACGATGCATGTTTGAGAGTTATGACCAAAAACTCGTCATTTTCACGTTTTATGGCCGATTTCATGAGCTATTGCCCACAGTTTTCGGCTTCTAGGGCAATTTAACGACTCGTAACACCTGATACATGTTTGAGAGTTAAAACCAAAAACTCGCCATTTTCACGTTTTATGGCCGTTTTCATGAGCTATTGCCCATATTTTTGGTCTTCCATGGGAACGTTCATGGACCATAAAGCCACGATACATGTTTGAGAGTTATGAGTAAAAACTCGTCGTTTTCGCGTTTTATGGCCGTTTTCATAAGCTATTGCCCACGGTTTGGGTGTTCGAGGGCGATTTGCAGGGCCCATAAGTCTCGATACATGTTTGAGAATTGTGACAAAAAACTCGTCGTTTTCACAGTTTATGGTCGTTATCATGAGCTTTTGCCCAAAGTTTTGGGGTTTAAGGGCGATTCGCAGGGCTCAAAAGACCCGATACATGACCAAAACTCGTTGTTTTCTTGTTATATGGACATTTTCCTGAGCTATTGCCCATAGTTCTAGGGTTCCATGGGTATTTTCCTGGCACGTAAAGACACGATACATGTTTGAGAGTTATGAACAAGAACTCGTCGTTTTCGTGTTTTATGGGCGTTTTCATGAGCCATGACCCACAATTTTGGGGTTCCAAGGTGATTTGAACGACTCGTAACACCAGATACATGTTTGAGAGACATAACCAAAAACTCGCCGCTTTCACGTTTTATGGAGGTTTTAATGAGCTATTGCCCACGGTTTTGGGGTTCCGTGGGAATTTTCATGGCCCGTAAAGAAACGATACATGTTTGAGAGTTACGACCAAAAACTAGTCATTTTCACGTTTTATGGACGATTGCATCAGCTATTGCCCATAGTTTTCGGCTTCTAGGGCAATTTAACGACTCGTAACACCCGATACATGTTTTAGAGTTATGACGAAAAACTCGTCGTTTTCGCGTTTTATGGCCGTTTTCATAAGCTATTGCCCACGGTTTGGGTGTTCGAGGGCGATTTGTAGGGCCCATAAGACCCGATACATGTTTGAGAATTATGACCAAAAACTCGTCGTTTTCACTTTTTATGGCAGTTATCATGATAATTTGCCCAAGGTTTTGGGGTTCAAGGGCGATTCGCAGGGCTCAAAAGACTGACATGACCAAAACTCGCTGCTTTTCTTTTTTTATGGACTTTTTCATGAGCTATTGCCCATAGTTCTAGGGTTCCATGGGAATTTTCCTGGCCCGTAAAGACATGATACATGTTTGAGAGTTATGAACAAAACTTCGCGTTGCTGCTTTATGGGCGTTTTCATGAGCCATGGCCCACAATTTTGGGGTTCCAAGGTGATTTGTACGACTCGTAACACCAGATACGTGTTTGAGAGACATAACCAAAAACTCGCCGCTTTCGTGTTTTATGGAGGTTTTCATGAGCTATTGCCCACGGTTTTGGGGTTCCGTGGGAATTTTCATGGACCGTAAAGAAACGATGCATGTTTGAGAGTTATGACCAAAAACTCGTCATTTTCACGTTTTATGGCCGATTTCATGAGCTATTGCCCACAGTTTTCGGCTTCAAGGGCAATTTAACGACTCATACCACCTGATACATGTTTTAGAGTTATGACCAAAAATTCGTCGTTTTCACGTTTTATGGCCGTTTTCATGAGCTATTGCCCATATTTTTGGTCTTCCATGGGAACGTTCATGGACCATAAAGCCACGATACATGTTTGAGAGTTATGAGCAAAAACTCGTCGTTTTCGCGTTTTATGGACGTTTTCATAAGCTATTGCCCACGGTTTGGGTGTTCGAGGGCGATTTGCAGGGCCCATAAGACCCGATACATGTTTGAGAATTATGACAAAAAACTCGTCGTTTTCACATTTTATGGTCGTTATCATGAGCTTTTGCCCAAAGTTTTGGGGTTTAAGGGCGATTCGCAGGGCTCAAAAGACCCGATACATGACCAAAACTCGTTGTTTTCTTGTTATATGGACATTTTCCTGAGCTATTGCCCACAGTTCTGGGGTTCCATGGGAATTTTCCTGGCCCGTAAAGACACGATACATGTTTGAGAGTTATGAACAAGAACTCGTCGTTTTCGCATTTTATGGGCGTTTTCATGAGCCATGACCCACAATTTTGGGGTTCTTAGGTGATTTGAACGACTCGTAACACCAGATACATGTTTGAGAGACATAACCAAAAACTCGCCGCTTTCGCGTTTTATGGAGGTTTTAATGAGCTATTGCCCACGGTTTTGGGGTTCCGTGGGAATTTTCATGGCCCGTAAAGAAACGATACATGTTTGAGAGTTACGACCAAAAACTCGTCATTTTCACGTTTTATGGCCGATTTCATGAGCTATTGCCCATAGTTTTCGGCTTCTAGGGCAATTTAACGACTCGTAACACCCGATACATGTTTGAGAGTTATGAACAAGAACTCGTCGTTTTCGCGTTTTATGGCCGTTTTCATAAGCTATTGCCCACGGTTTGGTTGTTCAAGGGCGATTTGCAGGGCCCATAAGACCCGATACATGTTTGAGAATTATGACCAAAAACTCGTCGTTTTCACATTTTATGGCCGTTATCATGAGCTTTTGCCCAAGGTTTTGGGGTTCAAGGGCGATTCGCAGGGCTCAAAAGACCTGATATATGACCAAAACTCGTCGTTTTTTTGTTTTATGGACGTTTTCATGAGCTATTGCCCACAGTTCTAGGGTTCCATGGGAATTTTCCTGGCCCGTAAAGACACGATACATGTTTGAGAGTTATGAACAAAAACTCGCCTTTTCGCGTTTTATGGGCGTTTTCATGAGCCATGGCCCACAATTTTGGGGTTCCAAGGTGATTTGTACGACTCGTAACACCAGATACGTGTTTGAGAGACATAACCAAAAACTCGCCGCTTTCGTGTTTTATGGAGGTTTTCATGAGCTATTGCCCACGGTTTTGGGGTTCCGTGGGAATTTTCATGGACCGTAAAGAAACGATGCATGTTTGAGAGTTATGACCAAAAACTCGTCATTTTCACGTTTTATGGCCGATTTCATGAGCTATTGCCCACAGTTTTCGGCTTCTAGGGCAATTTAACGACTCGTAACACCTGATACATGTTTTAGAGTTATGACCAAAAACTCGTCGTTTTCGCGTTTTATGGCCGTTTTCATAAGCTATTGCCCACGGTTTGGGTGTTCGAGGGCGATTTGTAGGGCCCATAAGACCCGATACATGTTTGAGAATTATGACCAAAAACTCGTCGTTTTCACATTTTATGGCCGTTATCATGAGCTTTTGCCCAACGTTTTGGGGTTCAAGGGCGATTCGCAGGGCTCAAAAGACTCGATACATGACCAAAACTCGTCGTTTTCTTGTTTTATGGACGTTTTCATGAGCTATTGCCCATAGTTCTAGGGTTCCATGGGAATTTTCCTGGCCCGTAAAGACACGATACATGTTTGAGAGTTATGAACAAAAACTCGTCGTTTTCATGAGCCATGGCCCACAATTTTGGGGTTCCAAGGTGATTTGTACGACTCGTAACACCAGATACGTGTTTGAGAGACATAACCAAAAACTCGCCGCTTTCGTGTTTTATGGAGGTTTTCATGAGCTATTGCCCACGGTTTTGGGGTTCCGTGGGAATTTTCATGGACCGTAAAGAAACGATGCATGTTTGAGAGTTATGACCAAAAATGCGTTCTTATCATGTTTTATGGCGCTTTCATGAGCTATTGCCCACAGTTTTCGGCTTCAAGGGCAATTTAACGACTCATAACACCTGATACATGTTTTAGAGTTATGACCAAAAACTCGTCGTTTTCACGTTTTATGGACGTTTTCATGAGCTATTGCCCATATTTTTGGTCTTCCATGGGAACGTTCATGGACCATAAAGCCACGATACATGTTTGAGAGTTATGAGCAAAAACTCGTTGTTTTCGCGTTTTATGGCCGTTTTCATAAGCTATTGCCCACGGTTTGGGTGTTCGAGGGCGATTTGCAGGGCCCATAAGTCCCAATACATGTTTGAGAATTATGACCAAAAACTCGTCGTTTTCACATTTTATGGTCGTTATCATGAGCTTTTGCCCGAAGTTTTGGGGTTTAAGGGCGATTCGCATGGCTCAAAAGACCCGATACATGACCAAAACTCGTTGTTTTCTTGTTATATGGACATTTTCCTGAGCTATTGCCCACAGTTCTCGGGTTCCATGGGACTTTTCCTGGCCCGTAAAGACACGATACATGTTTGAGAGTTATGAACAAGAACTCGTCGTTTTCGCGTTTTATGGGCGTTTTCATGAGCCATGACCCACAATTTTGGGGTTCCAAGGCGATTTGAACGACTCGTAACACCAGATACATGTTTGAGAGACATAACCAAAAACTCGCCGCTTTCGCGTTTTATGGAGGTTTTCATGAGCTATTGCCCACGGTTTTGGGGTTCCGTGGGAATTTTCATGGACCGTAAAGAAACGATGCATGTTTGAGAGTTATGACCAAAAACTCGTCATTTTCACGTTTTATGGCCGATTTCATGAGCTATTGCCCACAGTTTTCGGCTTCTAGGGCAATTTAACGACTCGTAACACCTGATACATGTTTTAGAGTTATGACCAAAAACTCGTCGTTTTCGCGTTTTATGGACGTTTTCATAAGCTATTGCCCACGGTTTGGGTGTTCGAGGGCGATTTGCAGGGCCCATAAGACCCGATACATGTTTGAGAATTATGACCAAAAACTCGTCGTTTTCACATTTTATGGCCGTTATCATGAGCTTTTGCCCAAGGTTTTGGGGTTCAAGGGCGATTCGCAGGGCTCAAAAGGACCGATACATGACCAAAACTCGTCGTTTTCTTGTTTTATGGACGTTTTCATGAGCTATTGCCCATAGTTCTAGGGTTCCATGGGAATTTTCCTGGCCCGTAAAGACACGATACATGTTTGAGAGTTATGAACAAAAACTCGTCGTTTTCGCGTTTTATGGGCGTTTTCATGAGCCATGGCCCACAATTTTGGGGTTCCAAGGTGATTTGTACGACTCGTAACACCAGATACGTGTTTGAGAGACATAACCAAAAACTCGCCGCTTTCGTGTTTTATGGAGGTTTTCATGAGCTATTGCCCACGGTTTTGGGGTTCCGTGGGAATTTTCATGGACCGTAAAGAAACGATGCATGTTTGAGAGTTATGACCAAAAAATCGTTATTTTCACGTTTTATGGCCGATTTCATGAGATATTGCCCACAATTTTCGGCTTCAAGGGAAATTTAACGACTCATGACACCTGATACATGTTTTAGAGTTATGACCAAAAATTCGTCGTTTTCACGTTTTATGGACGTTTTCATGAGCTATTGCCCATATATTTGGTCTTCCATGGGAACGTTCATGGACCATAAAGCCACGATACATGTTTGAGAGTTATGAGCAAAAACTCGTTGTTTTCGCGTTTTATGGCCGTTTTCATAAGCTATTGCCCACGGTTTGGGTGTTCGAGGGCGATTTGCAGGGCCCATAAGACCCGATACATGTTTGAGAATTATGACCAAAAACTCGTCGTTTTCACATTTTATGGCCGTTATCATGAGCTTTTGCCCAAAGTTTTGGGGTTTAAGGGCGATTCGCAGGGCTCAAAAGACCCGATACATGACCAAAACTCGTTGTTTTCTTGTTATATGGACATTTTCCTGAGCTATTGCCCATAGTTCTAGGGTTCCATGGGTATTTTCCTGGCCCGTAAAGACACGATACATGTTTGAGAGTTATGAACAAGAACTCGTCGTTTTCGCGTTTTATGGGCGTTTTCATGAGCCATGGCCCACAATTTTGGGGTTCCAAGGTGATTTGTACGACTCGTAACACCAGATACGTGTTTGAGAGACATAACCAAAAACTCGCCGCTTTCGCGTTTTATGGAGGTTTTCATGAGCTATTGCCCACGGTTTTGGGGTTCGTAGAATTTTCATGGCCCGTAAAGAAACGATACATGTTTGAGAGTTACGACCAAAAACTAGTCATTTTCACGTTTTATGGACGATTTCATCAGCTATTGCCCATAGTTTTCGGCTTCTAGGGCAATTTAACGACTCGTAACACCCGATACATGTTTTAGAGTTATGACCAAAAACTCGTCGTTTTCGCGTTTTATGGCCGTTTTCATAAGCTATTGCCCACGGTTTGGGTGTTCGAGGGCGATTTGCAGGGCCCATAAGACCCGATACATGTTTGAGAATTATGACCAAAAACTCGTCGTTTTCACATTTTATGGCCGTTATCATGAGCTTTTGCCCAAGGTTTTGGGGTTCAAGGGCGATTCGCAGGGCTCAAAAGACCCGATACATGACCAAAACTCGTCGTTTTCTTGTTTTATGGACGTTTTCATGAGCTATTGCCCATAGTTCTAGGGTTCCATGGGAATTTTCCTGGCCCGTAAAGACATGATACATGTTTGAGAGTTATGAACAAAAACTCGTCGTTTTCGCGTTTTATGGGCGTTTTCATGAGCCATGGCCCAGAATTTTGGGGTTCCAAGGCGATTTGTACGACTTGTAACACCAGATACGTGTTTGAGAGACATAACCAAAAACTCGCCGCTTTCGTGTTTTATGGAGGTTTTCATGAGCTATTGCCCACGGTTTTGGGGTTCCGTGGGAATTTTCATGGACTGTAAAGATACGATACATGTTTGAGAGTTATGACCAAAAAATCGTTATTTTCACGTTTTATGGCCGATTTCATGAGATATTGCCCACAATTTTCGGCTTCAAGGGAAATTTAACGACTCATGACACCTGATACATGTTTTAGAGTTATGACCAAAAATTCGTCGTTTTCACGTTTTATGGACGTTTTCATGAGCTATTGCCCATATATTTGGTCTTCCATGGGAACGTTCATGGACCATAAAGCCACGATACATGTTTAAGAGTAATGAGCAAAAACTCGTTGTTTTCGCGTTTTATGGCCGTTTTCATAAGCTATTGCCCACGGTTTGGGTGTTCGAGGGCGATTTGCAGGGCCCATAAGTCCCGATACATGTTTGAGAATTATGACAAAAAACTCGTCGTTTTCACATTTTATGGTCGTTATCATGAGCTTTTGCCCAAAGTTTTGGGGTTTAAGGGCGATTCGCAGGGCTCAAAAGACCCGATACATGACCAAAACTCGTTGTTTTCTTGTTATATGGACATTTTCCTGAGCTATTGCCCATAGTTCTGGGGTTCCATGGGAATTTTCCTGGCCCGTAAAGACACGATACATGTTTGAGAGTTATGAACAAGAACTCGTCGTTTTCGCGTTTTATGGGCGTTTTCATGAGCCATGACCCACAATTTTGGGGTTCCAAGGTGATTTGAACGACTCGTAACACCAGATACATGTTTGAGAGACATAACCAAAAACTCGCCGCTTTCGCGTTTTATGGAGGTTTTAATGAGCTATTGCCCACGGTTTTGGGGTTCCGTGGGAATTTTCATGGCCCGTAAAGAAACGATACATGTTTGAGAGTTACGACCAAAAACTCGTCATTTTCACGTTTTATGGCCGATTTCATGAGCTATTGCCCATAGTTTTCGGCTTCTAGGGCAATTTAACGACTCGTAACACCCGATACATGTTTTAGAGTTATGACCAAAAACTCGTCGTTTTCGCGTTTTATGGCCGTTTTCATAAGCTATTGCCCACGGTTTGGGTGTTCGAGGGCGATTTGCAGGGCCCATAAGACCCGATACATGTTTGAGAATTATGACCAAAAACTCGTCGTTTTCACATTTTATGGCCGTTATCATGAGCTTTTGCCCAAGGTTTTGGGGTTCAAGGGCGATTCGCAGGGCTCAAAAGACCCGATACATGACCAAAACTCGTCGTTTTCTTGTTTTATGGACGTTTTCATGAGCTATTGCCCATAGTTCTAGGGTTCCATGGGAATTTTCCTGGCCCGTAAAGACACGATACATGTTTGAGAGTTATGAACAAAAACTCGTCGTTTTCGCGTTTTATGGGCGTTTTCATGAGCCATGGCCTAGAATTTTGGGGTTCCAAGGCGATTTGTACGACTCGTAACACCAAATATGTGTTTGAGAGTCATAACCAAAAACTCGCCGCTTTCGTGTTTTATGGAGGTTTTCATGAGCTATTGCCCACGGTTTTGGGGTTCCGTGGGAATTTTCATGGACCGTAAAGAAACGATGCATGTTTGAGAGTTATGACCAAAAACTCGTCATTTTCACGTTTTATGGCCGATTTCATGAGCTATTGCCCACAGTTTTCGGCTTCTAGGGCAATTTAACGACTCATGTTTTAGAGTTATGACCAAAATTAAATCGTTTTCACGTTTTATGGACGTTTTCATGAGCTATTGCCCATATATTTGGTCTTCCATGGGAACGTTCATGGACCATAAAGCCACGATACATGTTTGAGAGTTATGAGCAAAAACTCGTTGTTTTCGCGTTTTATGGCCGTTTTCATAAGCTATTGCCCACGGTTTGGGTGTTCGAGGGCGATTTGCAGGGCCCATAAGTCCCGATACATGTTTGAGAATTATGACAAAAAACTCGTCGTTTTCACATTTTATGGTCGTTATCATGAGCTTTTGCCCAAAGTTTTGGGGTTTAAGGGCGATTCGCAGGGCTCAAAAGACCCGATACATGACCAAAACTCGTTGTTTTCTTGTTATATGGACATTTTCCTGAGCTATTGCCCACAGTTCTGGGGTTCCATGGGAATTTTCACGGCCGTAAAGACACGATACATGTTTGAGAGTTATGAACAAGAACTTCGTCGTTTTCGCGTTTTATGGGCGTTTTCATGAGCCATGACCCACAATTTTGGGGTTCCAAGGTGATTTGAACGACTCGTAACACCAGATACATGTTTGAGAGACATAACCAAAAACTCGCCGCTTTCGCGTTTTATGGAGGTTTTAATGAGCTATTGCCCACGGTTTTGGGGTTCCGTGGGAATTTTCATGGCCCGTAAAGAAACGATACATGTTTGAGAGTTACGACCAAAAACTCGTCATTTTCACGTTTTATGGCCGATTTCATGAGCTATTGCCCATAGTTTTCGGCTTCTAGGAAAATTAACGACTCGTAACACCCGATACATGTTTTAGAGTTATGACCAAAAACTCTTGTTTTTTTCACGTTTTATGGCCGTTTTCATGAGCTATTGCCCACGGTTTGGGTGTTCGAGGGCGATCTGCAGGGCCCATAAGACCCGATACATGTTTGAGAATTATGACCAAAAACTCGTCGTTTTCACATTTTATGGCCGTTATCATGAGCTTTTGCCCAAGGTTTTGGGGTTCAAGGGCGATTCGCAGGGCTCAAAAGAACCGATACATGACCAAAACTCGTCGTTTTCTTGTTTTATGGACGTTTTCATGAGCTATTGCCCACAGTTCTAGGGTTCCATGGGAATTTTCCTGGCCCGTAAAGACATGATACATGTTTGAGAGTTATGAACAAAAACTCGTCGTTTTCGCGTTTTATGGGCGTTTTCATGAGCGATTGCCCACAGTTTTGGGGTTCCAGGGCGATTTGAACGGCACATAACACCAGATACGTGTTTGAGAGACATAACCAAAAACTCGACGCTTTCGTGTTTTATGGAGGTTTTCATGAGCTATTGCCCACGGTTTTGGGGTTACGTGGGAATTTTCATGGACTGTAAAGATACGATACATGTTTGAGAGTTATGACTAAAAAATCGTTATTTTCACGTTTTATGGCCGATTTCATGAGATATTGCCCACAATTTTCGGCTTCAAGGGAAATTTAACGACTCATGACACCTGATACATGTTTTAGAGTTATGACCAAAAATTCGTCGTTTTCACGTTTTATGGACGTTTTCATGAGCTATTGCCCATATATTTGGTCTTCCATGGGAACGTTCATGGACCATAAAGCCACGATACATGTTTGAGAGTTATGAGGAAAAACTCGTTGTTTTCGCGTTTTATGGCCGTTTTCATAAGCTATTGCCCATGGTTTGGGTGTTCGAGGGCGATTTGCAGGGCCCATAAGTCCCGATACATGTTTGAGAATTATGACAAAAAACTCGTCATTTTCACATTTTATGGTCGTTATCATGAGCTTTTGCCCAAAGGTTTGGGGTTTAAGGGCGAATCGCAGGGCTCAAAAGACCCGATACATGACCAAAACTCGTTGTTTTCTTGTTATATGGACATTTTCCTGAGCTATTGCCCACAGTCCTGGGGTTCCATGGGAATTTTCCAGGCCCGTAAAGACACGATACATGTTTGAGAGTTATGAACAAGAACTCGTCGTTTTCGCATTTTATGGGCGTTTTCATGAGCCATGACCCACAATTTTGGGGTTCCAAGGCGATTTGAACGACTCGTAACACCAGATACATGTTTGAGAGACATAACCAAAAACTCGCCGCTTTCGCGTTTTATGGAGGTTTTAATGAGCTATTGCCCACGGTTTTGGGGTTCGTAGAATTTTCATGGCCCGTAAAAGCGATACATGTTTAAGAGTTACGACCAAAAACTAGTCATTTCCACGTTTA
Source organism: Avena insularis (assembly GCA_023614405.1). Taxonomy (NCBI): domain Eukaryota; kingdom Viridiplantae; phylum Streptophyta; class Magnoliopsida; order Poales; family Poaceae; genus Avena; species Avena insularis. Next base: position 43,146,815 of record CM042695.1, read on the forward strand.
TGGCGATTTCATGAGCTATTGCCCATAGTTTTCGGCTTCTAGGGCAATTTAACGACTTCGTAACACCGATACATGTTTTAGAGTTATGACCAAAAACTCGTCGTTTTTACGTTTTATGGTCGTTTTCATGAGCTATTGCCTTACGGTTTGGGTGTTCGAGGCGATTTGTAGGGCCCATAAGACCCGATACATGTTTGAGAATTATGACCAAAAACTCGTCGTTTTCACTTTTTATGGCCGTTATCATGAGCTTTTGCCCAACGTTTTGGGGTTCAAGGGCGATTCGCAGGGATCAAAAGACCCGATACATGACCAAAACTCGTCGTTTTCTTGTTTTATGGACGTTTTCATGAGCTATTGCCCACAGTTCTAGGGTTCCAAGGGAATTTTCCTAGCCCGTAAAGACATGATACATGTTTGCGAGTTATGAACAAAAACTCGTCGTTTTCGCGTTTTATGGGCGTTTTCATGAGCCATGGCCCAGAATTTTGGGGTTCCAAGGCGATTTGTACGACTTGTAACACCAGATACGTGTTTGAGAGACATAACCAAAAACTCGCCGCTTCGTGTTTTATGGCCGTTTTCATGAGCTATTGCCCACGGTTTTGGGGTTACGTGGGAATTTTCATGGACTGTAAAGAAATGATACATGTTTGAGAGTTATGACCAAAAAATCGTTATTTTCACGATTTATGGCCGATTTCATGAGCTATTGCCCACAGTTTTCGGCTTCAAGGGCAATTTAACGACTCATAACACCTGATACATGTTTTAGAGTTATGACCAAAAATTCATCGTTTTCACGTTTTATGGACGTTTTCATGAGCTATTGCCCATATATTTGGTCTTCCATAGGAACGTTCATGGACCATAAAGCCACGATACATGTTTAAGAGTTATGTGCAAAAACTCGTTGTTTTCGCGTTTTATGGCCGTTTTCATAAGCTATTGCCCACGGTTTGGGTGTTCGAGGGCGATTTGCAGGGCCCATAAGTCCCGATACATGTTTGAGAATTATGACAAAAAACTCGTCGTTTTCACATTTTATGGTCGTTATCATGAGCTTTTGCCCAAAGTTTTGGGGTTTAAGGGCGATTCGCAGGGCTCAAAAGACCCGATACATGACCAAAACTCGTTGTTTTCTTGTTATATGGACATTTTCCTGAGCTATTGCCCACAGTTCTAGGTTCCATGGAATTTTCACGCGTAAAGACACGATACATGTTTGAGAGTTATGAACAAGAACTCGTCGTTTTCGCGTTTTATGGGCGTTTTCATGAGCCATGACCCACAATTTTGGGGTTCCAAGGCGATTTGAACGACTCGTAACACCAGATACATGTTTGAGAGACATAACCAAAAACTCGCCGCTTTCGCGTTTTATGGAGGTTTTAATGAGCTATTGCCCACGGTTTTGGGGTTCCGTGGGAATTTTCATGGCCCGTAAAGAAACGATACATGTTTGAGAGTTACGACCAAAAACTCGTCATTTTCACGTTTTATGGCCGATTTCATGAGCTATTGCCCATAGATTTCGGCTTCTAGGGCAATTTAACGACTCGTAACACCTGATACATGTTTTAGAGTTATGACCAAAAACTCGTCGTTTTTGCGTTTTATGGCCATTTTCATAAGCTATTGCCCACGGTTTGGGTGTTCGAGGGCGATTTGCAGGGCCCATAAGAACCGATACATGTTTGAGAATTATGACCAAAAGTCGTCGTTTTCACATTTTATGGCCGTTATCATGAGCTTTTGCCCAAGGTTTTGGGGTTCAAGGGCGATTCGCAGGGCTCAAAAGACCCGATACATGACCAAAACTCGTCGTTTTCTTGTTTTATGGACGTTTTCATGAGCTATTGCCCACAGTTCTAGGGTTCCATGGGAATTTTCCTAGCAGTAAAGACATGATACATGTTTGAGTTATGAACAAAAACTTCGTCGTTTTGGCGTTTTTTGGGCGTTTTCATGAGCCATGGGCTAGTATTTTGGGGTTCCAAGGCGATTTATGCGACTTGTAACACCGGATACGTGTTTGAGAGTCATAAACAAAAACTCGCCGCTTTCTTGTTTTATGGAGGTTTTCATGAGCTATTGCCCACGGTTTTGGGGTTCCGTGGAAATTTTCATGGACCGTAAAAGCGATACATGTTTGAGAGTTATGACCAAAAAATCGTTATTTTCACGTTTTATGGCCGATTTCATGAGCTATTGCCCACAGTTTTCGGCTTCAAGGGCAATTTAACGACTCATAACACCTGATACATGTTTTAGAGTTATGACCAAAAATTCGTCGTTTTCACGTTTTATGGACGTTTTCATGAGCTATTGCCCATATATTTGGTCTTCCATGGGAACGTTCATGGACCATAAAGCCACGATACATGTTTAAGAGTTATGTGCAAAAACTCGTTGTTTTCGCGTTTTATGGCCGTTTTCATAAGCTATTGCCCACGGTTTGGGTGTTCGAGGGCGATTTGCAGGGCCCATAAGTCCCGATACATGTTTGAGAATTATGACAAAAAACTCGTCGTTTTCACATTTTATGGTCGTTATCATGAGCTTTTGCCCAAAGTTTTGGGGTTTAAGGGCGATTCGCAGGGCTCAAAAGACCCGATACATGACCAAAACTCGTTGTTTTCTTGTTATATGGACATTTTCCTGAGCTATTGCCCACAGTTCTGGGGTTCCATGGGAATTTTCCTGGCCCGTAAAGACACGATACATGTTTGAGAGTTATGAACAAGAACTCGTCGTTTTCGCGTTTTATGGGCGTTTTCATGAGCCATGACCCACAATTTTGGGGTTCCAAGGTGATTTGAACGACTCGTAACACCAGATACATGTTTGAGAGACATAACCAAAAACTCGCCGCTTTCGCGTTTTATGGAGGTTTTAATGAGCTATTGCCCACGGTTTTGGGGTTCGTAGGAATTTTCATGGCCCATAAAGAAACGATACATGTTTGAGAGTTATGACCAAAAACTCGTCATTTTCACGTTTTATGGCCGATTTCATGAGCTATTGCCCATAGTTTTCGGCTTCTAGGGCAATTTAACGACTCGTAACACCCGATACATGTTTTAGAGTTATGACCAAAAACTCGTCGTTTTCGCGTTTTATGGCCGTTTTCATAAGCTATTGCCCACGGTTTGGGTGTTCGAGGGCGATTTGCAGGGCCCATAAGACCCGATACATGTTTGAGAATTATGACCAAAAACTCGTCGTTTTCACATTTTATGGCCGTTATCATGAGCTTTTGCCCAAGGTTTTGGGGTTCAAGGGCGATTCGCAGGGCTCAAAAGAACCGATACATGACCAAAACTCGTCGTTTTCTTGTTTTATGGACGTTTTCATGAGCTATTGCCCACAGTTCTAGGGTTCCATGGGAATTTTCCTGGCCCGTAAAGACATGATACATGTTTGAGAGTTATGAACAAAAACTCGTCGTTTTCGCGTTTTATGGGCGTTTTCATGAGCCATGGCCCAGAATTTTGGGGTTCCAAGGCGATTTGTACGACTTGTAACACCAGATACGTGTTTGAGAGACATAACCAAAAACTCGCCGCTTTCGTGTTTTATGGAGGTTTTCATGAGCTATTGCCCACGGTTTTGGGGTTCCGTGGGAATTTTCATGGACTGTAAAGAAACGATACATGTTTGAGAGTTATGACCAAAAAATCGTTATTTTCACGTTTTATGGCCGATTTCATGAGATATTGCCCACAATTTTCGGCTTCAAGGGAAATTTAACGACTCATGACACCTGATACATGTTTTAGAGTTATGACCAAAAATTCGTCGTTTTCACGTTTTATGGACGTTTTCATGAGCTATTGCCCATATATTTGGTCTTCCATGGGAACGTTCATGGACCATAAAGCCACGATACATGTTTAAGAGTTATGTGCAAAAACTCGTTGTTTTCGTGTTTTATGGCCGTTTTCATAAGCTATTGCCCACGGTTTGGGTGTTCGAGGGCGATTTGCAGGGCCCATAAGTCCCGATACATGTTTGAGAATTATGACAAAAAACTCGTCGTTTTCACATTTTATGGTCGTTATCATGAGCTTTTGCCCAAAGTTTTGGGGTTTAAAGGCGATTAGCAGGGCTCAAAAGACCCGATACATGACCAAAACTCGTTGTTTTCTTATTATATGGACATTTTCCTGAGCTATTTCCCACAGTTCTGGGGTTCCATGGGAATTTTCCTGGCCCGTAAAGACACGATACATGTTTGAGAGTTATGAACAAGAACTCGTCGTTTTCGCATTTTATGGGCGTTTTCATGAGCCATGACCCACAATTTTGGGGTTCCAAGGCGATTTGAACGACTCGTAACACCAGATACATGTTTGAGAGACATAACCAAAAACTCGCCGCTTTCGCGTTTTATGGAGGTTTTAATGAGCTATTGCCCACGGTTTTGGGGTTCCGTGGGAATTTTCATGGCCCGTAAAGAAACGATACATGTTTGAGAGTTACGACCAAAAACTCGTCATTTTCACGTTTTATGGCCGATTTCATGAGCTATTGCCCATAGTTTTCGGCTTCTAGGGCAATTTAACGACTCGTAACACCCGATACATGTTTTAGAGTTATGACCAAAAACTCGTCGTTTTCGCGTTTTATGGCCGTTTTCATAAGCTATTGCCCACGGTTTGGGTGTTCGACGGCTATTTGTAGGGCCCATAATACCCGATACATGTTTGAGAATTATGAACAAAAACTCGTCGTTTTCACATATTATGGCCTTTATCATGAGCTTTTGCCCAAGGTTTTTGGGGTTCAAGTGCGATTCGCAGGGCTCAAAAGACCGATACATGACCAAAACTTCGTCGTTTTCTTGTTTTATGGGCGTTTTCATGAGCTATGCCCACAGTTCTAGGGTTCCATGGAATTTTCCTGGCCGTAAAGACATGATACATGTTTGAGAGTTATGAACAAAAACTCGTCGTTTTCGCGTTTTATGGGCGTTTTCATGAGCCATGGTCCAGAATTTTGGGGTTCCAAGGCGATTTATGCGACTTGTAACACCAGATCGTGTTTGAGAGACATAACCAAAAACTCGCCGCTTTCGCGTTTTATGGAGGTTTTCATGAGCTATTGCCCACGGTTTTGGGGTTTCGTGGGAATTTTCATGGACCGTAAAAAAACGATGCAAGTTTGAGAGTTATGACCAAAAACTCGTCATTTTCACGTTTTATGGCCGATTTCATGAGCTATTGCCCACAGTTTTCGGCTTCAAGGGCAATTTAACGACTCATAACACCTGATACATGTTTTAGAGTTATGACCAAAAACTCGTCGTTTTCACGTTTTATGGACGTTTTCATGAGCTATTGCCCATATTTTTGGTCTTCCATGGGAACGTTCATGGACCATAAAGCCACGATACATGTTTGAGAGTTATGAGCAAAAACTCGTTGTTTTCGCGTTTTATGGCCGTTTTCATAAGCTATTGCCCACGGTTTGGGTGTTCGAGGGCGATTTGCAGGGCCCATAAGTCCCGATACATGTTTGAGAATTATGACCAAAAACTCGTCGTTTTCACATTTTATGGTCGTTATCATGAGCTTTTGCCCAAAGTTTTGGGGTTTAAGGGCGATTCGCAGGGCTCAAAAGACCCGATACATGACCAAAACTCGTTGTTTTCTTGTTATATGGACATTTTCCTGAGCTATTGCCCACAGTTCTGGGGTTCCATGGGAATTTTCCTGGCCCGTAAAGACACGATACATGTTTGAGAGTTATGAACAAGAACTAATCATTTTCGAGTTTTATGTGCGTTTTAATGAGCCAAGTCCCCCAATTTTGGGGATCAAAGGCGATTTGTACTACTCATAACAACAGATAAGTGTTTGAGAGACATAAACAAAAACTTCGCCGCTTTCGCGTTTTATGGAGGTTTTAATGAGCTATTGCCCACGGTTTTGGGGTTCCGTGGGAATTTTCATGGCCCGTAAAGCCACGATACATGTTTGAGAGTTACGACCAAAAACTCGTCATTTTCACGTTTTATGGCCGATTTCATGAGCTATTGCCCATAGTTTTCGGCTTCTAGGGCAATTTAACGACTCGTAACACCCGATACATGTTTTAGAGTTATGACCAAAAACTCGTCGTTTTCGCGTTTTATGGCCGTTTTCATAAGCTATTGCCCACGGTTTGGGTGTTCGAGGGCGATTTGCAGGGCCCATAAGACCCGATACATGTTTGAGAATTATGACCAAAAACTCGTCGTTTTCACATTTTATGGCCGTTATCATGAGCTTTTGCCCAAGGTTTTGGGGTTCAAGGGCGATTCGCAGGGCTCAAAAGACCCGATACATGACCAAAACTCGTCGTTTTCTTGTTTTATGGACGTTTTCATGAGCTATTGCCCATAGTTCTAGGGTTCCATGGGAATTTTCACGCCGTAAAGACATGATACATGTTTGAGAGTTATGAACAAAACTTCGTCGTTTCGCGTTTATGGGCGTTTTCATGAGCCAAGTCCCAGAATTTTGGTGTTCCAAGGCGATTTATGCGACTTGTAACACCAGATCGTGTTTGAGAGACATAACCAAAAACTTCGCCGCTTCGTGTTTTATGGAGGTTTTCATGAGCTATTGCTTACGGTTTTGGGGTTCCGTGGGAATTTTCATGGGCTGTAAAGAAACGATACATGTTTGAGAGTTATGACCAAAAAATCGTTATTTTCACGTTTTATGGCCGATTTCATGAGCTATTGCCCACAGTTTTCGGCTTCAAGGGCAATTTAACGACTCATAACACCTGATACATGTTTTAGAGTTATGACCAAAAACTCGTCGTTTTCACGTTTTATGGACGTTTTCATGAGCTATTGCCCATATTTTTGGTCTTCCATGGGAACGTTCATGGACCATAAAGCCACGATACATGTTTGAGAGTTATGAGCAAAAACTTCGTTGTTTCGCGTTTATGGCCGTTTTCATAAGCTATTGCCCACGGTTTGGGTGTTCGAGGGCGATTTGCAGGGCCCATAAGTCCCGATACATGTTTGAGAATTATGACCAAAAACTCGTCGTTTTCACATTTTATGGTCGTTATCATGAGCTTTTGCCCAAAGTTTTGGGGTTTAAGGGCGAATCGCAGGGCTCAAAAGACCCGATACATGACCAAAACTCGTTGTTTTCTTGTTATATGGACATTTTCCTGAGCTATTGCCCACAGTCCTGGGGTTCCATGGGAATTTTCCAGGCCCGTAAAGACACGATACATGTTTGAGAGTTATGAACAAGAACTCGTCGTTTTCGCATTTTATGGGCGTTTTCATGAGCCATGACCCACAATTTTGGGGTTCCAAGGCGATTTGAACGACTCGTAACACCAGATACATGTTTGAGAGACATAACCAAAAACTCGCCGCTTTCGCGTTTTATGGAGGTTTTAATGAGCTATTGCCCACGGTTTTGGGATTCCGTGGGAATTTTCATGGCCCGTAAAGAAACGATACATGTTTGAGAGTTACGACCAAAAACTCGTCATTTTCACGTTTTATGGCCGATTTCATGAGCTATTGCCCATAGTTTTCGGCTCCTAGGGCAATTTAACGACTCGTAACACCCGATACATGTTTTAGAGTTATGACCAAAAACTTGTCGTTTTCGCGTTTTATGGCCGTTTTCATAAGCTATTGCCCACGGTTTGGGTGTTCGAGGCGTTGCGAGGCCCATAAGACCCGATACATGTTTGAGAATTATGACCAAAAACTCGTCGTTTTCACATTTTATGGCCGTTATCATGAGCTTTTGCCCAAGGTTTTGGGGTTCAAGGGCGATTCGCCGGGCTCAAAAGAACCGATACATGACCAAAACTCGTCGTTTTCTTGTTTTATGGATGTTTTCATGAGCTATTGCCCACAGTTCTAGGGTTCCATGGGAATTTTCCTGGCCCGTAAAGACATGATACATGTTTGAGAGTTATGAACAAAAACTCGTCGTTTTCGCGTTTTATGGGCGTTTTCATGAGCCATGGCCTAGAATTTTGGGGTTCCAAGGCGATTTGTACGGCTTGTAACACCAGATACGTTTTTGAGAGACATAACCAAAAACTCGCCGCTTTTCGTGTTTTATGGAGGTTTTCATGAGCTATTGCCCACGGTTTTGGGGTTCCGTGGGAATTTTCATGGACTGTAAAGAAACGATACATGTTTGAGAGTTATGACCAAAAAATCGTTATTTTCACGTTTTATGGCCGATTTCATGAGCTATTGCCCACAGTTTTCGGCTTCAAGGGCAATTTAACGACTCATAACACCTGATACATGTTTTAGAGTTATGACCAAAAACTCGTCGTTTTCACGTTTTATGGACGTTTTCATGAGCTATTGCCCATATATTTGGTCTTCCATGGGAACGTTCATGGACCATAAAGCCACGATACATGTTTGAGAGTTATGAGCAAAAACTCGTTGTTTTCGCGTTTTATGGCCGTTTTCATAAGCTATTGCCCACGGTTTGGGTGTTCGAGGGCGATTTGCAGGGCCCATAAGTCCCGATACATGTTTGAGAATTATGACCAAAAACTCGTCGTTTTCACATTTTATGGTCGTTATCATGAGCTTTTGCCCAAAGTTTTGGGGTTTAAGGGCGATTCGCAGGGCTCAAAAGACCCGATACATGACCAAAACTCGTTGTTTTCTTGTTATATGGACATTTTCCTGAGCTATTGCCCACAGTTCTGGGGTTCCATGGGAATTTTCCTGGCCCGTAAAGACACGATACATGTTTGAGAGTTATGAACAAGAACTCGTCGTTTTCGCGTTTTATGGGCGTTTTCATGAGCCATGACCCACAATTTTGGGGTTCCAAGGCGATTTGAACGACTCGTAACACCAGATACATGTTTGAGAGACATAACCAAAAACTCGCCGCTTTCGCGTTTTATGGAGGTTTTAATGAGCTATTGCCCACGGTTTTGGGGTTCCGTGGGAATTTTCATGGCCCGTAAAGCCACGATACATGTTTGAGAGTTACGACCAAAAACTCGTCATTTTCACGTTTTATGGCCGATTTCATGAGCTATTGCCCATAGTTTTCGGCTTCTAGGGCAATTTAACGACTCGTAACACCCGATACATGTTTTAGAGTTATGACCAAAAACTCGTCGTTTTCGCGTTTTATGGCCGTTTTCATAAGCTATTGCCCACGGTTTGGGTGTTCGAGGGCGATTTGCAGGGCCCATAAGACCCGATACATGTTTGAGAATTATGACCAAAAACTCGTCGTTTTCACATTTTATGGCCGTTATCATGAGCTTTTGCCCAAGGTTTTGGGGTTCAAGGGCGATTCGCAGGGCTCAAAAGACCCGATACATGACCAAAACTCGTCGTTTTCTTGTTTTATGGACGTTTTCATGAGCTATTGCCCACAGTTCTAGGGTTCCATGGGAATTTTCCTGGCCCGTAAAGACATGATACATGTTTGAGAGTTATGAACAAAAACTCGTCGTTTTCGCGTTTTATGGGCGTTTTCATGAGCCATGGCCCAGAATTTTGGGGTTCCAAGGCGATTTGTACGGCTTGTAACACCAGATACGTGTTTGAGAGACATAACCAAAAACTCGCCGCTTTCGTGTTTTATGGAGGTTTTCATGAGCTATTGCCCACGGTTTTGGGGTTCCGTGGGAATTTTCATGGACTGTAAAGAAACGATACATGTTTGAGAGTTATGACCAAAAAATCGTTATTTTCACGTTTTATGGCCGATTTCATGAGCTATTGCCCACAGTTTTCGGCTTCAAGGGCAATTTAACGACTCATAACACCTGATACATGTTTTAGAGTTATGACCAAAAATTCGTCGTTTTCACGTTTTATGGACGTTTTCATGAGCTATTGCCCATATATTTGGTCTTCCATGGGAACGTTCATGGACCATAAAGCCACGATACATGTTTGAGAGTTATGAGCAAAAACTCGTTGTTTTCGCGTTTTATGGCCGTTTTCATAAGCTATTGCCCACGGTTTGGGTGTTCGAGGGCGATTTGCAGGGCCCATAAGTCCCGATACATGTTTGAGAATTATGACAAAAAACTCGTCGTTTTCACATTTTATGGTCGTTATCATGAGCTTTTGCCCAAAGTTTTGGGGTTTAAGGGCGAATCGCAGGGCTCAAAAGACCCGATACATGACCAAAACTCGTTGTTTTCTTGTTATATGGACATTTTCCTGAGCTATTGCCCACAGTTCTGGGGTTCCATGTGAATTTTCCTGGCCCGTAAAGACACGATACATGTTTGAGTGTTATGAACAAGAACTCGTCGTTTTCGCGTTTTATGGGCGTTTTCATGAGCCATGACCCACAATTTTGGGGTTCCAAGGCGATTTGAACGACTCGTAACACCAGATACATGTTTGAGAGACATAACCAAAAACTCGCCGTCTTCGCGTTTTATGGAGTTTTTCATGAGCTATTGCCCACGGTTTTGGGCTTCCGTGGGAATTGTCATGGACCGTAAAGAAACGATACATGTTTGAGAGTTATGACCAAAAACTCGTCATTTTCACGTTTTATGGCCGATTTCATGAGCTATTGCCCACAGTTTTCGGCTTCTAGAGCAATTTAACGACTCGTAACACCTGATACATGTTTTAGAGTTATGACCAAAAACTCGTCGTTTTCACGTTTTATGGCCGTTTTCATGAGCTATTGCCCATATTTTTGGTCTTCCATGGGAACGTTCATGGACCATAAAGCCACGATACATGTTTGAGAGTTATGAGCAAAAACTCGTCGTTTTCGCGTTTTATGGACGTTTTCATAAGCTATTGCCCACGGTTTGGGTGTTCGAGGGCGATTTGCAGGGCCCATAAGACCCGATACATGTTTGAGAATTATGACCAAAAACTCGTCGTTTTCACATTTTATGGCCGTTATCATGAGCTTTTGCCCAAAGTTTTGGGGTTCAAGGGCGATTCGCAGGGCTCAAAAGACCCGATACATGACCAAAACTCGTCGTTTTCTTGTTTTATGGACGTTTTCATGAGCTATTGCCCACAGTTCTGGGGTTCCATGGGAATTTTCCTGGCCCGTAAAGACACGATACATGTTTGAGAGTTATGAACAAAAACTCGTCGTTTTCGCGTTTTATGGGCGTTTTCATGAGCCATGGCCCACAATTTTGGGGTTCCAAGGTGATTTGTATGACTCGTAACACCAGATACGTGTTTGAGAGACATAACCAAAAACTCGCCGCTTTCGCGTTTTATGGAGGTTTTCATGAGCTATTGCCCACGGTTTTGGGGTTCCGTGGGAATTTTGTAAAAAGAAGAAACGATGCATGTTTGAGAGTTATGACCAAAAACTCGTCATTTTCACGTTTATGGCCGATTTCATGAGCTATTGCCCCCAGTTTTCGGCTTCTAGAGCAAAAAAACGACTCGTAACACCTGATACATGTTTTAAGTTATGACCAAAAACTTCGTCGTTTTCGCGTTTTATGGCCGTTTTCATAAGCTATTGCCCACGGTTTGGGTGTTCGAGGGCGATTTGCAGGGCCCATAAGACCCGATACATGTTTGAGAATTATGACCAAAAACTCGTCGTTTTCACATTTTATGGCCGTTATCATGAGCTTTTGCCCAAGGTTTTGGGGTTCAAGGGCGATTCGCAGGGCTCAAAAGACCCGATACATGACCAAAACTCGTCGTTTTCTTGTTTTATGGATGTTTTCATGAGCTATTGCCCACAGTTCTAGGGTTCCATGGGAATTTTCCTGGCCCGTAAAGACACGATACATGTTTGAGAGTTATGAACAAAAACTCGTCGTTTTCGCGTTTTATGGGCGTTTTCATGAGCCATGGCCCACAATTTTGGGGTTCCAAGGCGATTTGTACGACTCGTAACACCAAATACGTGTTTGAGAGACATAACCAAAAACTCGCCGCTTTCGTGTTTTATGGAGGTTTTCATGAGCTCTTGCCCACGGTTTTGGGGTTCCGTGGGAATTTTATGGACTGTAAAGAAACGATACCAAAAAATCGTTATTTTCACGTTTTATGGCCGATTTCATGAGCTATTGCCCACAGTTTTCGGCTTTAAGGGCAATTTAACGACTCGTAACACCTGATACATGTTTTATAGGTATGACCAAAAACTCGTCGTTTTCACGTTTTATGGACGTTTTCATGAGCTATTGCCCATATTTTTGGTCTTCCATGGGAACGTTCATGGACCATAAAGCCACGATACATGTTTGAGAGTTATGAGCAAAAACTCGTTGTTTTCGCGTTTTATGGACGTTTTCATAAGCTATTGCCCACGGTTTGGGTGTTCGAGGGCGATTTGCAGGGCCCATAAGTCCTGATACATGTTTGAGAATTATGACCAAAAAGTCGTCATTTTCACAATTTATGGTCGTTACCATGAGCTTTTGCCCAAAGTTTTGGGGGTTTAAGGGCGATTCGCAGGGCTCAAAGACCCGATACATGACCAAAACTCGTTGTTTTCTTGTTATATGGACATTTTCCTGAGCTATTGCCCACAGTTCTGGGGTTTGATGGGAATTTTCCTGGCCCGTAAAGACACGATACATGTTTGAGAGTTATGAACAAGAACTCGTCGTTTTCGCGTTTTATGGGCGTTTTCATGAGCCATGACCCACAATTTTCGGGTTCCAAGGCGATTTGAACGACTCGTAACACCAGATACATGTTAGAGAGACAAAACCAAAAACTCGCCGCTTTCGCATTTTATGGAGGTTTTAATTGAGCTATTGCCCACGGTTTTGGGGTTCCGTGGGAATTTTCATGGCCCGTAAAGAAACGATACATGTTTGAGAGTTATGACCAAAAACTCGTCATTTTCATGTTTTATGGCCGATTTCATGAGCTATTGCCCATATTTTTCGGCTTCTAGGGCAATTTAACGACTCGTAACACCCGATACATGTTTTAGAGTTATGACCAAAAACTCGTCGTTTTTACGTTTTATGGCCGTTTTCATGAGCCATTGCCCATATTTTTGGTCTTCCATGGGAACGTTCATGGACCATAAATCCACGATACATGTTTGAGAGTTATGAGTAAAAACTCGTCATTTTCGCGTTTTATGGCCGTTTTCATAAGCTATTGCCCACGGTTTGGTTGTTCAAGGGCGATTTGCAGGGCCCATAAGACCCGATACATGTTTGAGAATTATGACCAAAAACTCGTCGTTTTCACATTTTATGGTCATTATCATGAGCTTTTGCCCAAAGTTTTGGGGTTTAAGGGCGATTCGCAGGGCTCAAAAGACCCGATACATGACCAAAACTCGTTGTTTTCTTGTTATATGGACATTTTCCTGAGCTATTGCCCACAGTTCTGGGGTTCCATGGGAATTTCTGGCCGTAAAGACACGATACATGTTTGAGAGTTATGAACAAGAACTTCGTCGTTTCGCGTTTATGGGCGTTTTCATGAGCCATGACCCACAATTTTGGGGTTCCAAGGCGATTTGAACGACTCGTAACACCAGATACATGTTTGAGAGACATAACCAAAAACTCGCCGCTTTCGCGTTTTATGGAGGTTTTAATGAGCTATTGCCCATGGTTTTGGGGTTCCGTGGGAATTTTCATGGCCCGTAAAGAAACGATACATGTTTGAGAGTTATGACCAAAAACTCGTCATTTTCACGTTTTATGGCCGATTTCATGAGCTATTGCCCATAGTTTTTGGCTTCTAGGGCAATTTAACAACTCGTAACACCTGATACATGTTTTAGAATTATGACCAAAAACTCGTCGTTTTTATGTTTTATGGCCGTTTCATAAGCTATTGCCCACGGTTAGGGTGTTCGAAGGCCATTTTCAGTGCCCATAAGACCCGATACATGTTTGAGAATTATGACCAAAAACTCGTCGTTTTTACATTTTATGGCCGTTATCATGAGCTTTTGCCCAAGGTTTTGGGGTTCAAGGGCGATTCGCAGGGCTCAAAAGACCCGATACATGACCAAAACTCGTCGTTTTCTTGTTTTATGGACGTTTTCATGAGCTATTGCCCACAGTTCTAGGGTTCCATGGGAATTTTCCTGGCCCGTAAAGAAATGATACATGTTTGAGAGTTATGAACAAAAACTCGTCGTTTTCGCGTTTATGGGCGTTTTCATGAGCCATGGCCTAGAATTTTGGGGTTCCAAGGCGATTTGTACGGCTTGTAACACCAGATACGTGTTTGAGAGACATAACCAAAAACTCGCCGCTTTCGTGTTTTATGGACGTATTCATGAATTATTGCCCACGGTTTTGGGGTTCCGTGGGAATTTTTATGGACTGTAAAGAAACGATACATGTTTGAGAGTTATGACCAAAAAATCGTTATTTTCACGTTTTATGGCCGATTTCGTGATCTATTGCCCACAGTTTTCGGCTTCAAGAGCAATTTAACGACTCGTAACACCTGATACATGTTTTAGAGTTATGACCAAAAACTCGTCGTTTTCACGTTTTATGGACGTTTTCATGAGCTATTGCCCATATATTTGGTCTTCCATGGGAACGTTCGTGGACCATAAAGCCACGATACATGTTTGAGAGTTATGAGCAAAAACTCGTTGTTTTCGCGTTTTATGGCCGTTTTCATAAGCTATTGCCCACGGTTTGGGTGTTCTAGGGCGATTTGCAGGGCCCATAAGTCCCGATACATGTTTGAGAATTATGACAAAAAACTGGTCGTTTTCACATTTTATGGTCGTTATCATGAGCTTTTGCCCAATGTTTTGGGGTTTAAGGGCGATTCGCAGGGCTCAAAAGACCCGATACATGACCAAAACTCGTTGTTTTCTTGTTATATGGACATTTTCCTGAGCTATTGCCCACAGTTCTGGGGTTTCATGGGAATTTTCCTTGCCCGTAAAGACACGATACATGTTTGAGAGTTATGAACAAGAACTCGTCGTTTTCGCGTTTTATGGGTGTTTTCATGAGCCATGACCCACAATTTTGGGGTTCCAAGGCGATTTGAATGACTCGTAACACCAGATACATGTTTGAGAGACATAACCAAAAACTCGCCGCTTTCATGTTTTATGGCCGATTTCATGAGCTATTGCCCATAGTTTTCAGCTTCTAGGGCAATTTAACGACTCGTAACACCCGATACATGTTTTAGAGTTATGACCAAAAACTCGTCGTTTTCACATTTTATGGCCGATTTCATGAGCTTTTGCCCAAAGTTTTGGGGTTCCAGGACGATTTAACGACTTGTAACACCGGATACACGTTTGAGAGTTATAAGCAAAAACTCATCGTTTTCACGTTTTCTAGCTGATTTCATGCTTTATTGCCCACAGTTTTCGGCTTCTAGGGCAATTTAATGACTCGTAACACCCGATACATGTTTTAGATTTATGACCAAAAACTCGTCGTTTTCACGTTTTATGGCCGTTTTCATGAGCAATTGCCTATAGTTTTGGTGTTCCATGGGAATTTTCATGGACCATAAAGCCACGATACATGTTTGTGAGTTATGAGCAAAAACTCATCGTTTTCGCGTTTTATGGCCGTTTTCATAAGCTATTGCCCACGGTTTGGGTGTTCGAGGGCGATTTGCAGGGCCCATAAGACCCGATACGTGTTTGAGAATTATGACCAAAAACTCGTCGTTTTCACATTTTATGGTTGTTATCATGAGCTTTTGCCCAGAGTTTTGGGGTTCCAGGGCGATTCGCAGGGCTCAAAAGACCCGATACATGACCAAAACTCGTCGTTTTCTTTTTTATGGACGTTTTCATGAGCTATTGCCCACAGTTCTGGGGTTCCATGGGAATTTGCCTAGCCCGTAAAGACACGATACATGTTTGAGAGTTATGAACAAAAACTCGACGTTTTCGCGTTTTATGGGCGTTTTTGATGAGCCATGGCCCACAATTTTGGGGTTCCAAGGATATTTGTACGACTCGTAACACCAGATATATGTTTGAGACACATAACCAAAAACTCGCTGCTTTCGCATTTTATGGAGGTTTTCATGAGCTATTGCCCATGGTTTTGGGGTTCCATGGGAATTTTCATGGCCCGTAAAGACATGATACATGTTTGAGAGTTACGAACAAAAACTCGTCATTTTCATGTTTTATGGCCGTTTTCATGAGCTATTGCCCATAGTTTTCGGCTTCTCGGGTAATTTAACAACTCGTAACACCCGATACAAGTTTTAGAGTTATGACCAAAAAATCGTCGTTTTCATGTTTTATGGCCGTTTCATGAGCTATTGCCCATAGTTTTGGTGTTCCATGGGAATTTTCATGGACCATAAAGCCACGATACATGTTTGAGAGTTATGAGCAAAAACTCGTCGTTTTCGTGTTTTATGGCCGTTTTCATAAGCTATTGCCCACGGTTTGGGTGTTCGAGGGCGATTTGCAGGGCCCATAATGTTGGAATTATGCCCTAGAGGCAATAATAAAGATGTTATTATTATAATTCTTGTTCATGATAAAGTTTATATTCCATGCTAGAATTGTATTAAGCGGAAACTTTAATACTTGTGTGGTTTGTGAACAACACCGTGTCCCTAGTATGCCTGTATGGACTAGCTCATTGATTAATGATGGTTAAGGTTTCCTAACCATAGACATGAGTTTTCGATTAACAACGAGATCATATCATTGGGAGAATGATATGATGGACAGACCCAAACTAAGCGGAGCAATTAGATCGTGTCATCGTGTTCATCTTTGCGAAGCTTTTGTTATGTCAAATATTGTATTCCTTAGACCATGAGATAATACAACTCCCTGGTGTCGGAAGAAAGCTTTGAGGTCATCAAACGTCATCCCATGAGATGGTGATCATAAAGGTGTCTCTCAGGTGATCGGAAAGTACCTGTTGGGTTGTATGTATCGAGATGGGATTTGTCCCTCCCAAGTCGGAGAGATATACTTCGGGCCCACTCGGTAATCGATATCAACACCGCTTGCAAGCATGTGGTTAAGGAGGTAATCACAAAGTGATATGCAATTACGGAACGAGTAAAGTACATGTTGTGAACGAGATTGAACTAGGTATGACGGTACCGACGATCGAATCTCGGGCAAGTAAAATATCGCGCGACGAAGGGAATATATATATGGGATTGATTGAATCCTGGCATCATGGTCCATCCGATATGATCATCGATGAATGTGTGGGAGTCAATATGGGTTTCCAGACCCCGCTGTTGATTATTGATAGAAGATCATGTCTGCATATTCTCGAACCCAAAGGGTCACACACTTAACTTGTCTCGACGCTAGGATAGATAGGATAATTGGTTTATGAATTTTTGTTCGGAGTCTCGGATGAGATCCAGGACGTCACGAGAGGTTCCGGAATGGTCCGGAGAATAAGATTTATATAAGGCAATGCAGTTTTTGGAGTTCGGAATTGTTTCGGGTTATTCGGTATTGTACCGGAAGCTTCTAGAACCTTCCGGAGTGGGACCAACGTGGCCCCACTTGTCGGGAGGGTGTGTGGGCCTATGGGGAGTGCCCTGGCCGCATTGGGACAGGGGCACAAGGCCCCATAGGGCCCAGCGGGCCAAGCACCTAGGGAAACCCTAGGGGAGCTTCTAGAAGGGGGAACTTGCCCCCCACTCCTCCCTCGGCCGCCGTCCTAGGGCTTGGGAGAGGGGCAAGGGCCAGCCGCCCAACCCTCTATATAAAGAGAGCTGGGGGCGCACCCTCCCCACACCACCTCCTCAAGCCCTAGCCGCCCTGCTGCCCTCCTCTCTCTCTCCTCCCGATCACAAGATTGCGGTTGCGGCTGCAGAAACTCTCCACCGTTTGCACCACGCCGTCGTGTTGTAGATCCAACCTATCTCTCCACCCCACTTGCTGGACCGAGGAAGGAGGAGACATCGAGGTGTCGTACGTCTGCATCTCTCGGAGGCATCGCCACTTGCGGTGTTGGATCGGATCGGATCACGAGGAGGAGAAGCAAGTACGACTACATCAACCACGTTCCATCGAACGTTCCGCTGTGCGAATCTTCAAGGGTATGAAGATCTCATCTATTCCCCCTCGTTGTTTGCATCTCCTAGATTAGATCTTGGCTTCCCCGTTCGCATCCGTAGAATTTTTTTGATTTACTATGCTGCGAAACCCATCAGTGGTATCAGAGCAAGATCTATGTGTAGATGTGTTTCACGAGTAGAACGCAACATGGTTGTTGCCGGCATTGATGTTTTCTGTAGCAAGCCTCTTGTTTGTGTACTTCTTATGACGCGGGATAGTGAGATCGAAGCGGTCCAGGACAACCTTACGCGACCTCGTTCACGAGACCGGCTCCGCACTTGACGTGTGGCTTGTTCCACACATGCGGCTGGTGGATGCCAGTTTCTCTCACTATAGTTGTCATGGGATTTACACCGGAGTTTGGCAACCATAATATCACCGTTGTGGCTTTCCATAGTTAAGAATCGTTCTTAGCTTGCTACTCCCATAAGCCACGTAAAACATGCAACAACAGAGTAGAGGCGTCTAACTTGTTTTTGCAGGGAGTGTTTTCTCTGATATGGTATGGCCCAAGATGTGATGTGTATGTTGTGTGCGATGATCATGTTTTGTAATGTTTCACGACTTGCATGTCGATGAGTACACAACCGGCAGGAGCCATATGGTTGTCTTTATAATTGTGTATGACCTGTGTGTCAACTTCTTATACGCCATGTAATAGCTTTACTTTATCGCTAAGTAGTTAGCAATAGTTGTAATTGCTATTCGTGGTGGAGGCAATCATGGTGGAGTGATGGAGATCATGCCGGCACGCACAATATGGAGATCATTGCGCAAAGATTGGCTATACCATGTCACAAAAAGTTATATGCATGTGATGTTTATCCTTTTATGTATCTTATTATGCTTAGATCGCGACGGTAGCATTATAAGATGATTCCTCACTTAAAGATCAAGATAAAACTGTGTTCTCCCCATGTATGCACCGTTGCGAAAGTTCGTCGTGTTCAAGCATCACGTGATGACCGGGTGCTATAAACTCTACGTTCACATACAACGGGTGCAAGCCAGTTTTGCACACGCGGAAATACTTGGGTTTGACTTGACGAGCCTAGCATGTACAAACATGGCCTCGGAACACACGAACTGAAAGGTTAAACATGAGTCATATGAATGATATGATCAACACTTCTTTGTCCACCATTAAAACCACATCTCTTCTCGTGAAGATCAGATTAGGTGTGGTGAATTTGGATCATGTTCACTAAACAACTTGAGGGATGTTGAATTTAGTGGGAGTTCATCTAGTAATTTGATTAAGTTGAACTAGTTATCATGAACATAGTCTAAATTGTACTTGCAAATTTTGTAGATCAAATGGCTAAGTCCAACTTCAACTTCAACGTTTTTGCTGAGAAAGAAAAGCTTAAGAACAATGGGTCTAACTTCACCAACTAGTTCATAATCGAGAATCATTATCATTTGGCGGACAAAAGGACTATGTCCTTGAGAATGCGCTAGGTGACGCCCCTGTTGTAGATGCGCCGGCTGATGAGGAAGCTGTTTATCAGTCGCGCAAAGATGATGATGGTGTGATTAAGAGCACCATGTTGTTTGCTATGGAATCGGATCTTCAAAATTGTTTTGAGGATTTCCTGGGCCCCTTTGAGATTCTTGAGGAACTGAAAACTATGTTCCAGACTCAGGCCCGTTCTGAGAGATATGAGATCTCCGAGAAATTCTTTAACTGCAAGACGGAGGAAGGGAGTTCCGTTAGTGAGCACGCCATTAAGATGTCGGGCTACGCTAAACGCCTTGAGCAAATGGACTACAAGATTCCAGAGGAGCTCAAGATTGACAGAGTTCTGCAACCAGTCCCTCCTAGCTACAAAGGTTTTGTAGTTACTCATAATCAGATTGGTTCCACTGATACGATCACCGAGCTCTTCGCTAAGCTAAAAGCTGCGGAGGTGGACATCAATAAGGATAATCATGTGTTGATGGTCAACAAGCCCCCCAGCTTTAAGAAAGGTAAGGGTGCAAAGAAGACCTTCAAGAAAGCTGGCGACAAGCGTGTTGCCCCTGCTGAGAAGAAGCTCAAGTCTAGATATAAGCCGGACACTGAGTGCTTCTATTGCAAGGACAAGGGTCACTGGAAGCGCAACTGTCCGAAGTACTTAGCGGACTAGAAGGCTGGCACTATCAAAGGTATATTTGATATACATGTTATTGATGTTTTCCTTACTAGCCCTCGTTGTAGTGCCTGGGCATTTGATACTGGTTCAGTTGCTAATATTTGTAACACGAAACAGGAGCTGCGAAATAGACGGCGGCTAGCGAGGGATGAGGTGACGATGCGCGTTGGCAATGGATCAAGAGTTGATGTGATGGCCGTCGGCACGCTCTCCTTAGTTTTACCTTCGGAATTAGTTTTAAACCTCAATAAATGTTATTATGTGCCTGCGTTGAGCATGAACATCATATCTGGATCGTGTTTATTGCAAGACGGTTATTCATTTAAATCTGAGAATAATGGTTGTTCTATTTATATGAGTAACATCTTTTATGGTCATGCACCTGCTGTGAATGGTTTATTTCTTCTGAATCTCGAAAGGGATGAAACACACATCCATAACATTGAGGCTAAGAGATGCAAGGTAGATAGTGATAATGCTACTTATTTGTGGCACTGCCGTCTAGGTCATATTGGTGTAAAACGCATGAAGAAACTCTATTCTGATGGACTTTTGGAGTCTCTTGATTTTGAATCATTTGACACATGCGAACCATGCCTCATGGGCAAGATGATCAAAACCCCGTTCTCCGAAATGATGGAGCGAGCAACGGACTTGTTGGAAATCATACATACCGATGTATGCGGACCGATGAGTGTTTCGACGCGCGGTGGATATCGCTACTTTCTCACTTTTACCAATGACTTAAGTAGATATGGGTATATCTATTTAATGAAACATAAATCTGAAACATTTGAAAAGTTCAAAGAATGTTAGAATGAAGTGGAAAACCATCGTAACAGAAAGATTAAGTTTCTACGATCCGATCGTGGAGGTGAATATTTGAGTTATGATTTTCTCACGCATCTTAAAGCGAGCGGAATCGTTTCGCAACTCACGCCACCCGGAACACCACAGCGCAATAGTGTGTCTGAACACCGGAATCGAACTCTATTAGATATGGTCCAATCAATGATATCTCTTACTGATTTGCCGTTATCATTTTGGGGTTATGCATTAGAAACCGCTGCATTCACTTTAAATAGGGAACCATCTAAATCCGTTGAGATGACACCGTATGAACTGTGGTTTGGTGCTAAACCTAAGTTGTCGTTTCTTAAAGTTTGGGGATGCGATGCTTAGGTCAAGAAGTTGATGCCGGACAAGCTCGAACCCAAAGCGGAGAAATGAGTCTTCATAGGATACCCCAAGGAAACTATTGGGTATACCTTCTATCACAGAACCGAAGGCAAAGTGTTTGTCGCAAAGAACGGATCCTTTCTTGAGAAGGAGTTTCTCTCAAAATAAGTGAGTGGGAGGAAAGTAGAGCTAGACAAGGTTGTTGAACCTTCTCTTGAGTTGGAGAGTAGCGCAGCACCTGAAATTGTTCCAGTGCCGTCTGCACCGATAATAGAGGAAGCTAATGACAAGGATCATGAAGCTTCGGACGATGCTACTACTGAACGTCGCAGGTCGACAAGGTCGCCTGCCCCTCCTGAGTGGTACGGCAACCCTGTCTTAACTGTCTTGTTAGTAGACGACAGTGAACCTGCGAACTATGAGGAAGCAATGATAAGCCCAGACTTTGAGAAATGGCTAGAGGCCATGAAATCTGAATTGGGATCCATGAGCGAAAACCAAGTATGGACTTTGGTGGACCCTCCTAGCGATCGAAAGGCCGTTGAGTGCAAATGGATCTTCAAGCAGAAAACGGACGCGGATGGTAATGTTACTGTCTAGAAAGCACGACTTGTCGCGAAAGGTTTTTGACAAGTTCAAGGTGTTGACTATGATGAGACTTTCTCTCCCGTAGCGATGTTTAAGTCCATTCGGATTTTATTAGCAATTGCTGCGTTTCATGATTATGAAATATGGCAGATGGATGTCAAGACTGCGTTCCTCAATGACAACATTGATGAAGAGTTGTATATGAGGCAGCCCGAAGGTTTTGTCGATCCTAAGGATGCTGATAAAGTGTGCAAACTTCAGCATTCCATTTATGGACTGAAGCAAGCATCTCGGAGTTGGAACCTTCATTTTGATCAAGTGATCAAGAGCTTTGGATTTGTTCCAAATTGCTACGAAGCTTGTATCTACAAGAAACTGAGTGGGAGCTCAGTGAAATTTTTGGTACTATATGTGGATGACATGTTGATTATTGGAAATGACATTGACATGCTTAACGATGTGAAGAGTTATTTGAACAAGTGTTTTTCAATGAAAGACCTAGGGGAAGCTGCTTATATATTGGGCATCAAAGTCTATAGAGATAGACAAAGACGCCTGATAGCTTTAAGCCAGAGTACATACCTAGACAAAGTTCTGAAAAGGTTCAGAATGGATAAGGCAAAGAAAGGTTCAGTGCCTATGTTGTAAGGTAAGATATTGAGCAAGGCTAGGTGTCCAGTTATAGTAAATGATAGAGAAGCTATGAGCAAAGTTCCTTGTGCCTCGTCCATAGGTTCTATCACGTATGCCATGCTGTGTACTAGACCAGATGTGTCCAATGCTCTTAGTTTGACGAGCAGATACCAAAGTGATCCAGGAGTGGAACACTAGACAGCCGTGAAGAACATACTAAAGTATTTAAATAGGACTAAAGAAATGTTCTTAGTCTATGGAGGTGATGAACAGCTCATCGTAAAGGGTTACGTCGACGCTAGTTTCGACACCGACAAGGATGATTCTAAATCTCAGACATGATACGTTTATATTTTGAATGGAGGAGCTGTGAGCTGGAGAAGCTGCAAGCAAAGCGTGATCGCGGGATCTATAGGAGAAGCGGAATACATGGCTGCTGCAGAAGCGTCAAGTGAAGGAGTTTGGATCAGGAACTTCATCACTGAGCTTGGCGTGGTTCCATGTTCCTTGGACCCACTGGATATATTGTGTGACAACACTGGCGCCATAGCACTAGCTAAGGAACCAAGATATCATCCAAAGACCAAGCACATCAACCGCAAGTTTCATATAATCCGAGATTATATAGCAGATGGAGATCTGAAGATTAGCAAAGTACATACAGATCTAAATGTCGCAGATCCATTGACTAAACCTCTTCCACGTGCAAAACATGATCAGCACCTTAGTGCCATGGGTGTTAGATTGTTGCCAGATGTAAACTAGATTATTGACTCTAGTGCAAGTGGGAGACTGTTGGAATTATGCCCTAGAGGCAATAATAAAGATGTTATTATTATAATTCTTGTTCATGATAAAGTTTATATTCCATGCTAGAATTGTATTAAGCGGAAACTTTATTACTTGTGTGGTTTGTGAACAACACCGTGTCCCTAGTATGCCTCTATGGACTAGCTCATTGATTAATGATGGTTAAGGTTTCCTAACCATAGACATGAGTTGTCGATTAATAATGAGATCATATCATTGGGAGAATGATATGATGGACAGACCCAAACTAAGCGGAGCAATTAGATCGTGTCATCGTGTTCATCTTTGCGAAGCTTTTCTTATGTCAAATATTGTATTCCTTAGACCATGAGATAATACAACTCCCTAGTATCGGAAGAAAGCTTTGAGGTCATCAAACATCATCCTAAGAGAGGGTGATCATAAAGGTGTCTCTCAGGTGATCGGAAAGTACCTGTTGGGTTGTATGTATCGAGATGGGATTTGTCCCTCCCAAGTCGGAGAGATATACTTCGGGCCCACTCGGTGTCGATATCAACACGCTTGCAAGCATGTGGTTAAGGAGTTAATCACAAAGTGATATCGGATTCTGAACGAGTAAAGTACTTGTTGTGAGCGAGATTGAACTAGGTATGGCGATGCGACGATCGAATCTCGCCAAGTAAAATATCGCTGACGAAGGAAATATATATGGGATTGATTGAATCCTGGCATCGTGGTTCATCCGATATGATTATCGATGAATGTGTGGAGTCAATATGGGTTTCAGACCCGCTGTTGATTATTGATAGAAGATCATGTCTGCATATTCTCGAACCCGAAGGGTCACACACTTAACGTGTCTCGACGCTAGGATATATTGGATAATTGGTTTATGAGTTTTTGTTCGGAGACTCGTATGAGATCCAGGATGTCACGAGAGGTTCTGGAATGATCCGGAGAATAAGATTCATATAAGAAAATGCAGTTTTTGGAGTTCTATTGTTTCGGGTTATTCGGTATTGTACCGGAAGCTTCTAGAACCTTCCGGAGTGGGACCAACGTGGCCCCACTTGTCGGGAGGGGGCGTGGGCCTATGGGGAGTGCCCTGGCCGCATTGGTCCAGGGGCACAAGGCCCCATAGGGCCCAGCGGGTCAAGCACCTAGGGAAACCTCACTACAACACATAAGTCATGTAGAGACACTGAATTGAGGTGAAGACGCTTTATTTCGCCTCCAGGTAGTCGTAGAGTCGTCTTCCAAAAACGTCTCATGAGCGTCTTTTTATGCACCGTCTCAAAATCCTTAGGGACGTATTGAAAGCATGTCTAGAAAAATTGAGACGCTATATAAAAGCATGTCTATGCTCGTAGAGACGTAGTTGAAATTGACCATGAAGCAGCCCTTCCATGACGTCTCTAATGAATGTTGACACGCTTCAAGGCGTCCTAACAAGAAAATTGATTTTAATATTTTTTAAATGACCAAATTTTCAACCCATGTTTTTTTGAGAATTATCAACCCACATTGTGAAGGGAGAAAATAGCGTACACATGCAAATCAATAGACACAAGTAGGGCGTTGCTGGAAGTTATTAAATATATTAATGAAGGAAAATTGTGCACTTTACAACTAAACTGTACGTACATATAAAGAGGGGAAAGAACAAAAAGCAAAATACATACTTCAGTACTCATGTACTTCTAACTAGTTGGAATCTATGTATACTTCTAACTAGATGGAATGTATCTAAACTTTTGCATGTACTTCATCACCGACAGATCTTCACTGCAGCATGCAGATTTTTCCCTTGTGATCTTCTATTATGATTCATTAAAATTCTGCAAAAACACTTCCACGTGAAGAACTTGAAATATCACTGACATCATGTCAAAAAAAGATTATTCATTTAGTTACTTACAAAATGAAAGTGGATACCAAACAGTTTGCATTACAGTAACAATGCTACACTTACGGACTGGTGTTTACAGAACTTGAGTTATGGACTGACAGGGGATCATGGATTGATTGACGTTCCTAAAATCATGGACACGGAAAGATCCGTTAGCTCCACCTCATCCCGTAATACTTCTCTGTGTCAAAAGTTCCTATATGTGTAGCATTATTGCGGTCAGTAATTGTTTAATATTGTATGTACCTTCTTGGCATCAAGGTTCTTAGAATTGATCATGAATTTGCACAAAATAATCTAACTAAGGTTAGAAAAAACAAAGGAAATAACAAATAAATATGAAAACATCTGTTGGTAGTATTTTGCAGAACTTGCACCATGCTAATACTAAAATGGTAGTACTAGTTATCATTGCAGGAATTATTTGAGTTTAAAACTACACATTTACCTTTCTCATTTATTAGATTCAAAAACTAAGTGCAACCAGCCTGACGCAGCAACATCCTTATGATGCATCTTCAAAAACTTTTGAAATTTTCTTCTGGGCAGTACAACTTGAAGCTTCGAAGCATTTTGCTCGAAGCTATCAGGAGTTCAGGACCAATGGTTATTGGATTCGAGACAATTTAAGGTAAAAATAATGAATGGTGTTGAAGAACCTAAGGTTTATAATATATTGATAAGCCATACAAATTGGTCTTGATTAGTTAAGGAAATCCAGCAATATCGAATTGTTACTACCTTTATAAAATAAGTACAACCAGCTGATGCAGAAACATCCTGTGCATCTTCGGAACCTAATCAATTTCGCTTCTGAACAATACAACTTAAAAGCTTTAATGCAGTTTATTTGAAGCCTATCAGGAAAGAGGGTTACTGGCATTGATTTGAGACAAATTAAGGAAAAATGGTGAAATTTAATCAGGAACCTGAGCTCTATAATATAAGCACAAGCTTACCAATTGGTCTCATTTACATAAGTGATGTAATTTACATTTCCAACAGGACATGATGAACTGAAGCAAGGTTGAGGCTAAAATAACCTGAAAATGCCAGCTAAAGATATGGCCATCATTTTGATGCTTGAGTAGATTTTAGTTGTAGTCAACTTCTGCTTGATGTACTCTATCTGTCTTGAATTATAAGTCGCGAAAATTTGTCTAAATTTGTATGTATCCAGACACATTTTAGATGTGGATATATGCGAATCTAGACAAATTTGTGAACTCTTTTTTCAGATGGAGGGAGTACTTTTTTGGACGGAGAGAGTACTTAATTGGAAGGCTACAGAAACTTCATATAGGCATCCATAAAATAAACTATTCCAGGTTAGTAAATCAATGGTAGTCTATGTGTTCTAGGTAAATCACATGAAATGAACACTTTCTATGGATTACAGATGAATGACATAAGCAAACAAACGTATGCTGGATCATGCTTACACCATGAAATTGTCAAGCACCGACTATTTAATTAGCTCACAAATCTGGCCACAATAACCTATAGACTATAGTTCCCGATCTACCACCAGATCGAGTGATGCAAATATCACAATTATTTGTGAGTTCGGGCATATGAAGAAAACAATTGGCTAGATCTAGCATTAGCAAGATTGATTGATCAAATTTACTAGCATCTGGCGAGCGTTATTGGGGTGACTGCTGAAACGTAGCAATCAAATAGATACATAATTGCGTTGTGATTAATTTAGTACAAGAACATACCTGCGGATCCTTGACTATACGGAGT
The DNA here is from genome assembly GCA_023614405.1 of Avena insularis. Classification (NCBI taxonomy): domain Eukaryota; kingdom Viridiplantae; phylum Streptophyta; class Magnoliopsida; order Poales; family Poaceae; genus Avena; species Avena insularis. Next base: position 43,173,784 of record CM042695.1, read on the forward strand.
GGGCTGGTTACGAGCCCCCATGGGCAGGTGGCGGAGGGTGGAGGGAGTAAGAGAAAGCCACAACGACAAGGGGAAGGGCACAATCAAACCGAATTTCGGTTGGATAGGCAGTGATCTCGGCGGATAAAAAATACCAGCGGCGAGGAGATTTGTCTCGAGGTTCGCGGAGATGCACCCCAGGGATCTAAAGGCGGAGACCCTAGGTTTTCACAGATGCGTTCGTGTTTTTCTGGGAGATGAGATCTAGTATTCTCGTTAGTGTTACGAGACGATGACTACGGGAGATAAATTGGGGAGTTCAGTAGAGTTTTTTTTCTTTTGAATGAACAATATAGGAGAGTTAGTTTAGAATATTCGGGTGGGAAAAATTAAAACGGAGAGCGGGAACCGTGAATTCCTTGCACGACGACTTCATGAAGCGTCTTATAAAATGTCTCTATTTGTCGGGTGCATTTTCATGTAAAGACGAATACAAAAGCGTCACATCTGAAACGTCCTTATGTATCAGTTTTGTTGTAGTGCCCTAGGGGAGCTTCTAGAAGGGGGGAACTTGGCCCCCACTCCTCCCTCCTTGGCCGCCGTCCTAGGGCTTGGGGGAGGTTCAAGGGCCAGCCGCCCACCCCTCTATATAAATAGAGCTGGGGGCGCACCCTCCCCACCACCTCCTCAAGCCCTAGCCGCCCTGCTGCCCTCCTCTCTCTCTCCCTCTCGACTGCGCATAGGCGAAGCCGTGCCGCAGAAACTCTCCACCGTTTGCACCACGCCGTCGTGTTGTAGATCCAACCTATCTCTCCACCCCACTTGCTGGACCGAGGAAGGAGGAGACGTCGAGGTGCCGTACGTGTGCATCTCTCGGAGGCATCTCCACTTGCGGTGTTGGATCGGATCGGATCGCGAGGAGGAGAAGCGATTACGAATACATCAACCACGTTCCATCGAACGTTCCGCTGTGCGAATCTTCAAGAGAATGAAGATCTCATCTATTCCCCCTCGTTGTTTGCAACTCCTAGATTAGATCTTGGCTTCCCCGTTCGCATCCGTAGAAATTTTTTGATTTACTATGCTGCAAAACCCATCACATAAGACCCGATACATGTTTGAGAATAATGACCAAAAACTCGTCGTTTTCACATTTTACGGCCGTTATCATGAGTTTTTGCCCAAGGTTTTGGGGTTCAAGGGCGATTCGCAAGGCTCAAAAGACCCGATACATGACCAAAACTCGTCATTTTCTTGTTTTATGGACGTTTTCATGAGCTATTGCCCACAGTTCTAGGGTTCCATGGGAATTTTCCTGGCCCGTAAAGACACGATACATGTTTGAGAGTTATGAACAAAAACTCGTCGTTTTCGCGTTTTATGGGCGTTTTCATGAGCCATGGCCCACAATTTTGGGGTTCCAAGGTGATTTGTACGACTCGTAACACCAGATACGTGTTTGAGAGACATAACCAAAAACTCGTCGCTTTCGTGTTTTATGGAGGTTTTCATGAGCTATTGCCCACGGTTTTGGGGTTCCATAGAATTTTCATGGGCCGTAAAAGCGATGCATGTTTGAGAGTTATGACCAAAAACTCGTCATTTTCACGTTTTATGGCCGATTTCATGAGCTATTGCCCATAGTTTTCGGCTTCTAGAGCAATTTAACGACTCGTAACACCTGATACATGTTTTAGAGTTATGACCAAAAACTCGTCGTTTTTACGTTTTATGGCCGTTTTCATGAGCTATTGCCCATATTTTTGGTCTTCCATGGGAACGTTCATGGACCATAAAGCCACGATACATGTTTGAGAGTTATGAGCAAAAACTCGTCGTTTTCGCGTTTTATGGACGTTTTCATAAGCTATTGCCCGGTTTGGGTGTTGAGGCGATTTGCAGGGCCCATAAGACCCGATACATGTTTGAGAATTATGACCAAAAACTCGTCGTTTTCACATTTTATGGCCGTTATCATGAGCTATTGCCCAAAGTTTTGGGGTTCAAGGCGATTCGCGAGGCTCAAAGACCGATACATGACCAAAACTCGTCGTTTTCTTGTTTTATGGACGTTTTCATGAGCTATTGCCCACAGTTCTGGGGTTCCATGGGAATTTTCCTGGCCCGTAAAGACACGATACATGTTTGAGAGTTATGAACAAAAACTCGTCGTTTTCGCGTTTTATGGGCGTTTTCATGAGCCATGGCCCACAATTTTGGGGTTCCAAGGTGATTTGTACGACTCGTAACACCAGATACGTGTTTGAGAGACATAACCAAAAACTCGCCGCTTTTCTTGTTTTATGGAGGTTTTCATGAGCTATTGCCCACGGTTTTGGGGTTGGTAGAATTTTCATGGGCCGTAAAAGCGATGCAAGTTTGAGAGTTATGACCAAAAACTCGTCATTTTCACGTTTTATGGCCGATTTCATGAGCTATTGCCCACAGTTTTCGGCTTCTAGAGCAATTTAACGACTCGTAACACCTGATACATGTTTTAGAGTTATGACCAAAAACTCGTCGTTTTTACGTTTTATGGCCGTTTTCATGAGCTATTGCCCATATTTTTGGTCTTCCATGGGAACGTTCATGGACCATAAAGCCACGATACATGTTTGAGAGTTATGAGCAAAAACTCGTCGTTTTCGCGTTTTATGGACGTTTTCATAAGCTATTGCCCACGGTTTGGGTGTTGAGGCGATTTGCGGGCCCATAAGACCCGATACATGTTTGAGAATTATAACCAAAAACTCGTCGTTTTCACATTTTATGGCCGTTATCATGAGCTTTTGCCCAACGTTTTGGGGTTCAAGGGCGATTCGCAAGGCTCAAAAGACTCGATACATGACCAAAACTCGTCGTTTTCTTGTTTTATGGACGTTTTCATGAGCTATTGCCCACAGTTCTGGGGTTCCATGGGAATTTTCATGGACCGTAAAGACACGATACATTTTTGAGTTATGAACAAAAACTCGTCGTTTTCGCGTTTTATGGGCGTTTTCATGAGCCATGGCCAACAATTTTGGGGTTCAAGGTGATTTGTGCGACTTCGTAACACGGATCGTGTTTGAGAGACATAACCAAAAACTTCGCCCGCTTCGTGTTTTATGGAGGTTTTCATGAGCTATTGCTTACGGTTTTGGGGTTAGTGGGAATTTTCATGGCCGTAAAAGCGATGCATGTTTGAGAGTTATGACCAAAAACTTCGTCATTTTCACGTTTATGGCCGATTTCATGAGCTATTGCCCACAGTTTTCGGCTTCTAGAGCAATTTAACGACTCGTAACACCTGATACATGTTTTAGAGTTATGACCAAAAACTCGTCATTTTTACGTTTTATGGCCGTTTTCATGAGCTATTGCCCATATTTTTGTCTTCCATGGGAATGTTCATGGACCATAAAGCCACGATAAATGTTTCAGAGTTATGAGCAAAAACTCGTCGTTTTCGCGTTTTATGGACGTTTTAATAAGCTATTGCCCCAGGTTTGGGGGTTCAATGGCGATTTGCAGGGCCCATAAGACCCGATACATGTTTGAGAATTATGACCAAAAACTCGTCGTTTTCACATTTTATGGCCGTTATCATGAGCTTTTGCCCAACGTTTTGGGGTTCAAGGGCGATTTGCAGGGCTCAAAAGACTCGATACATGACCAAAACTTGTCGTTTTCTTGTTTTATGGACTTTTTCATGAGCTATTGCCCACAGTTCTGGGGTTCCATGGGAATTTTCCTAGCCCATAAAGACACGATACATGTTTGAGAGTTATGAACAAAAACTCGTCGTTTTCGCGTTTTATGGGCGTTTTAATGAGCCAAGGCCCACAAATTTGGGGTTACAAGGTGAATTGTGCGACACGTAACACCGGATCGTGTTTGAGAGACATAACCAAAAACTTCGCCGCTTCGTGTTTTATGGAGGTTTTCATGAGCTATTGCCCACGGTTTTGGGGTTGGTAGGAATTTTCATGGGCCGTAAAAGCGATGCATGTTTGAGAGTTATGACCAAAAACTCGTCATTTTCACATTTTATGGCCGATTTCATGAGCTATTGCCCACAGTTTTCGGCTTCTAGAGCAATTTAACGACTCGTAACACCTGATACATGTTTTAGAGTTATGACCAAAAACTCGTCGTTTTTACGTTTTATGGCCGTTTTCATGAGCTATTGCCCATATTTTTTGTCTTCCATGGGAACGTTCATGGACCATAAAGCCACGATACATGTTTGAGAGTTATGAGCAAAAACTCGTCGTTTTCGCGTTTTATGGAAGTTTTCATAAGCTATTGCCCACGGTTTGGGTGTTAGAGGGCGATTTGCAGGGCCCATAAGACCCGATACATGTTTGCAAATTATGACCAAAAACTCGTCGTTTTCACATTTTATGGCCGTTATCATGAGCTTTTGCCCAACGTTTTGGGGTTCAAGGGCGATTCGCAGGGCTCAAAAGACTCGATACATGACCAAAACTCGTCGTTTTCTTGTTTTATGGACGTTTTCATGAGCTATTGCCCACAGTTCTGGGGTTCCATGGGAATTTTCCTGGCCCGTAAAGACACGATACATTTTTTGAGAGTTATGAACAAAAACTCGTCGTTTTCGCGTTTTATGGGCGTTTTCATGAGCCATGGCCCACAATTTTGGGGTTCCAAGGTGATTTGTACAACTCGTAACACGGATCGTGTTTGAGAGACATAACCAAAAACTTCGCCGCTTCGTGTTTTATGGAGGTTTTCATGAGCTATTGCCTTACGGTTTTGGGGTTAGTAGAATTTTCATGGGCCGTAAAAGCGATGCATGTTTGAGAGTTATGACCAAAAACTTCGTCATTTTCACGTTTATGGCGATTTCATGAGCTATTGCCCACAGTTTTCGGCTTCTAGAGCAATTTAACGACTTCGTAACACGATACATGTTTTAGAGTTATGACCAAAAACTCGTCGTTTTTACGTTTTATGGCCGTTTTCATGAGCTATTGCCCATATTTTTGGTCTTCCATGGGAACGTTCATGGACCATAAAGCCACGATACATGTTTGAGAGTTATGAGCAAAAACTCGTCGTTTTCGCGTTTTATGGACGTTTTCATAAGCTATTGCCCACGGTTTGGGTGTTCGAGGGCGATTTGCAGGGCCCATAAGACCCGATACATGTTTGAGAATTATGACCAAAAACTCGTCGTTTTCACATTTTATGGCCGTTATCATGAGCTTTTGCCCAACGTTTTGGGGTTCAAGGGCGATTCGCAGGGCTCAAAAGACTCGATACATGACCAAAACTCGTCGTTTTCTTGTTTTATGGACGTTTTCATGAGCTATTGCCCACAGTTCCGGGGTTCCATGGGAATTTTCCTGGCCCGTAAAGCCACGATACATTTTTTGAGAGTTATGAACAAAAACTCGTCGTTTTCGCGTTTTATGGGCGTTTTCATGAGCCATGGCCCACAATTTTGGGGTTCCAAGGTGATTTGTACGACTCGTAACACCAGATAAGTGTTTGAGAGACATAACCAAAAACTCGCAGCTTCTTGTTTTATTGAGGTTTTAATGAGATATTGCTTACGGTTTTGGGGTTGGTAGAATTTTCATGGGCCGTAAAAGCGATGCATGTTTGAGAGTTATGACCAAAAACTCGTCATTTTCACGTTTTATGGCCGATTTCATGAGCTATTGCCCAAAGTTTTCGGCTTCTAGAGCAATTTAACGACTCGTAACACATGATACATGTTTTAGAGTTATGACCAAAAACTCGTCGTTTTTACGTTTTATGGCCGTTTTCATGAGCTATTGCCCATATTTTTGGTCTTCCATGGGAACGTTCATGGACCATAAAGCCACGATACATGTTTGAGAGTTATGAGCAAAAACTCGTCGTTTTCGCGTTTTATGGACGTTTTCATAAGCTATTGCCTTACGGTTTGGGTGTTGAGGCGATTTGCAGGGCCCATAAGACCCGATACATGTTTGAGAATTATGACCAAAAACTCGTCGTTTTCACATTTTATGGCCGTTATCTTGAGCTTTTGCCCAACGTTTTTGGGTTCAAAGGCGATTCGCGAGGCTCAAAGACTTCGATACTTGACCAAAATTCGTCGTTTTCTTGTTTTATGGACGTTTTCATGAGCTATTGCCCACAGTTCGGGGTTCCATAGAATTTTCCTGGCCGTAAAGACCGATACATGTTTGAGAGTTATGAACAAAAACTCGTCGTTTTCGCGTTTTATGGGCGTTTTCATGAGCCATGGCCCACAATTTTGGGGTTCCAAGGTGATTTGTACGACTCGTAACACCAGATACGTGGTTGAGAGACATAACCAAAAACTCGCCGCTGTCGTCTTTTATGGCGGTTTTCATGAGCTATTGCCCACGGTTTTGGGGTTGGTAGAATTTTCATGGACCGTAAAGAAACGATGCATGTTTGAGAGTTATGACCAAAAACTCGTCATTTTCACGTTTTATGGCCGATTTCATGAGCTATTGCCCACAGTTTTCGGCTTCTAGAGCAATTTAACGACTCGTAACACCTGATACATGTTTTAGAGTTATGACCAAAAACTCGTCGTTTTTACGTTTTATGCCGTTTTCATGAGCTATTGCCCATATTTTTGGTCTTCCATGGGAACGTTCATGGACCATAAAGCCACGATACATGTTTGAGAGTTATGAGCAAAAACTCGTCGTTTTCGCGTTTTATGGACGTTTTCATAAGCTATTGCCCACGGTTTGGGTGTTCAAGGGCGATTTGCAGGGCCCATAAGACCCGATACATGTTTGAGAATTATGACCAAAAACTCGTCGTTTTCACATTTTATGGCCGTTATCATGAGCTTTTGCCCAAGGTTTTGGGGTTCAAGGGCGATTCGCAGGGCTCAAAAGACTCGATACATGACCAAAACTCGTCGTTTTCTTGTTTTATGGACGTTTTCATGAGCTATTGCCCACAGTTCTGGGGTTCCATGGGAATTTTCCTGGCCCGTAAAGACACGATACATGTTTGAGAGTTATGAACAAAAACTCGCCTTTTCGCGTTTTATGGGCGTTTTCATGAGCAATGGCCCACAATTTTGGGGTTCCAAGGTGATTTGTACGACTCGTAACACCAGATACGTGTTTGAGAGACATAACCAAAAACTCGCCGCTTTTTCGTGTTTTATGGAGGTTTTCATGAGCTATTGCCCACGGTTTTGGGGTTCCATTGGAATTTTCATGGACCGTAAAGAAACGATGCATGTTTGAGAGTTATGACCAAAAACTCGTCATTTTCACGTTTTATGGCCGATTTCATGAGCTATTGCCCACAGTTTTCGGCTTCTAGAGCAATTTAACGACTCGTAACACCTGATACATGTTTTAGAGTTATGACCAAAAACTCGTCGTTTTTACGTTTTATGGCCGTTTTCATGAGCTATTGCCCATATTTTTGGTCTTCCATGGGAACGTTCATGGACCATAAAGCCACGATACATGTTTGAGAGTTATGAGCAAAAACTCGTCGTTTTCGCGTTTTATGGACGTTTTCATAAGCTATTGCCCACGGTTTGGGTGTTCAAGGGCGATTTGCAGGGCCCATAAGACCCGATACATGTTTGAGAATTATGACCAAAAACTCGTCGTTTTCACATTTTATGGCCGTTATCATGAGCTTTTGCCCAACGTTTTGGGGTTCAAGGGCGATTCGCAGGGCTCAAAAGACTCGATACATGTTTGAGAGTTATGAGCAAAAACTCGTCGTTTTCGCGTTTTATGGACGTTTTCATAAGCTATTGCCCACAGTTCTGGGGTTCCATGGGAATTTTCCTGGCCCGTAAAGACACGATACATGTTTGAGAGTTATGAACAAAAACTCGTCGTTTTCGCGTTTTATGGGCGTTTTCATGAGCCATGGCCCACAATTTTGGGGTTCCAAGGTGATTTGTACGACTCGTAACACCAGATACGTGTTTGAGAGACATAACCAAAAACTCGCCGCTTTCGTGTTTTATGGAGGTTTTCATGAGCTATTGCCCACGGTTTTGGGGTTAGTAGGAATTTTCATGGGCCGTAAAAGCGATGCATGTTTGAGAGTTATGACCAAAAACTTCGTCATTTTCACGTTTATGGCGATTTCATGAGCTATTGCCCAGTTTTCGGCTTCTAGAGCAATTTAACGACTTCGTAACACGATACATGTTTTAGAGTTATGACCAAAAACTCGTCGTTTTTACGTTTTATGTCGTTTTCATGAGCTATTGCCCATATTTTTGGTCTTCCATGGGAACGTTCATGGACCATAAAGCCACGATACATGTTTGAGAGTTATGAGCAAAAACTCGTCGTTTTCGCGTTTTATGGGCGTTTTCATAAGCGATTGCCCACGGTTTTGGTGTTCGATGGCGATTTGCAAGGCCCATAAGACCCGATACATGTTTGAGAATTATGACCAAAAACTCGTCGTTTTCACATTTTATGGCCGTTATCATGAGCTTTTGCCCAACGTTTTGGGGTTCAAGGGCGATTCGCAGGGCTCAAAAGACTCGATACATGACCAAAACTCGTCGTTTTCTTGTTTTATGGACGTTTTCATGAGCTATTGCCCACAGTTATGGGGTTCCATGGGAAATTTACTGGCCCGTAAAGACACGATACATGTTTGAGAGTTATGAACAAAAACTCGTCGTTTTCGCGTTTTATGGGCGTTTTCATGAGCCATGGCCCACAATTTTGGGGTTACAAGGTGGTTTATGCGACTTCGTAACACGAGATCGTGTTTGAGAGACATAACCAAAAACTCGCCGCTTTCGTGTTTTATGGAGGTTTTCATGAGCTATTGCCCACGGTTTTGGGGTTCCGTGGGAATTTTCATGGACCGTAAATAAACGATGCATGTTTGAGAGTTATGACCAAAAACTCGTCATTTTCACGTTTTATGGCCGATTTCATGAGCTATTGCCCACAGTTTTCGGCTTCTAGAGCAATTTAACGACTCGTAACACCTGATACATGTTTTAGAGTTATGACCAAAAACTCGTCGTTTTTACGTTTTATGGCCGTTTTCATGAGCTATTGCCCATATTTTTGTCTTCCATGGGAATGTTCATGGACCATAAAGCCACGATACATGTTTGAGAGTTATGAGCAAAAACTCGTCGTTTTCGCGTTTTATGGACGTTTTCATAAGCTATTGCCCACGGTTTGGGTGTTCGAGGGCGATTTGCAGGGCCCATAAGACCCGATACATGTTTGAGAATTATGACCAAAAACTCGTCGTTTTCACATTTTATGGCCGTTATCATGAGCTTTTGCCCAACGTTTTGGGGTTCAAAGGGGATTCGCGAGGCTCAAAAGACTTCATACATGACCAAAACTCGTCGTTTTCTTGTTTTATGGACGTTTTCATGAGCTATTGCCCACAGTTCTGGGGTTCCATGGGAATTTTCCTGGCCCGTAAAGACACGATACATTTTTTGAGAGTTATGAACAAAAACTCGTCGTTTTCGCGTTTTATGGGCGTTTTCATGAGCCATGGCCCACAATTTTGGGGTTCCAAGGTGATTTGTACGACTCGTAACACCAGATACGTGTTTAAGAGACATAACCAAAAACTCGACGCTTTCATGTTTTATGGAGGTTTTCATGATCTATTGCACAAGGTTTTGGGGTTAGTAGAATTTTCATGGGCCGTAAAAGCGATGCATGTTTGAGAGTTATGACCAAAAACTTCGTCATTTTCACGTTTATGGCGATTTCATGAGCTATTGCCCACAGTTTTCGGCTTCTAGAGCAATTTAACGACTCGTAACACCTGATACATGTTTTAGAGTTATGACCAAAAACTCGTCGTTTTTACGTTTTATGGCCGTTTTCATGAGCTATTTCCCATATTTTTGGTCTTCCATGGGAACGTTCATGGACCATAAAGCCACGATACATGTTTGAGAGTTATGACCAAAAACTCGTCGTTTTCGCGTTTTATGGACGTTTTCATAAGCTATTGCCCACGGTTTGGGTGTTGAGGCGATTTGCAGGGCCCATAAGACCCGATACATGTTTGAGAATTATGACCAAAAACTCGACGTTTTTACATTTTAGGGCCGTTATCATGAGCTTTTGCCCAACGTTTTGGGGTTCAGGGCGATTCGCAGGGCTCAAAAGACTCGATACATGACCAAAACTCGTCGTTTTCTTGTTTTATGGACGTTTTCATGAGCTATTTCCTGAGTTACGGGGTTCCATGGGAATTTTCATGGCCGTAAAGACACGATACATGTTTGAGAGTTATGAACAAAAACTCGTCGTTTTCGCGTTTTATGGGCGTTTTCATGAGCCATGGCCCACAATTTTTGGGTTACAAGGTGATTTATGCGACTCGTAACACGGATCGTGTTTGAGAGACATAACCAAAAACTTCGCCGCTTCGTGTTTTATGGAGGTTTTCATGAGCTATTGCCCACGGTTTTGGGGTTAGTAGGAATTTTCATGGGCCGTAAAAGCGATGCATGTTTGAGAGTTATGACCAAAAACTCGTCATTTTCACGTTTATGGCCGATTTCATGAGCTATTGCCCACAGTTTTCGGCTTCTAGAGCAATTTAACGACTCGTAACACCTGATACATGTTTTAGAGTTATGACCAAAAACTCGTCGTTTTTACGTTTTATGGCCGTTTTCATGAGCTATTGCCCATATTTTTGGTCTTCCATGGGAACGTTCATGGACCATAAAGCCACGATACATGTTTGAGAGTTATGAGCAAAAACTCGTCGTTTTCGCGTTTTATGGACGTTTTCATAAGCTATTGCCCACGGTTTGGGTGTTGGTGGGGGTTTTGGCGGGCCCATAAGACCCGATACATGTTTGAGAATTATGACCAAAAACTCGTCGTTTTCACATTTTATGGCCGTTATCATGAGCTTTTGCCCAACGTTTTGGGGTTCAAGGGCGATTCGCAAGGCTCAAAAGACTCGATACATGACCAAAACTCGTCGTTTTCTTGTTTTATGGACGTTTTCATGAGCTATTGCCCACAGTTCTGGGGTTCCATGGGAATTTTCCTGGCCCGTAAAGACACGATACATTTTTTGAGAGTTATGAACAAAAACTCGTCGTTTTCGCGTTTTATGGGCGTTTTCATGAGCCATGGCCCACAATTTTGGGGTTCCAAGGTGATTTGTACGACTCGTAACACCAGATACGTGTTTGAGAGACATAACCAAAAACTCGCCGCTTTCGTGTTTTATGGAGGTTTTCATGAGCTATTGCCCACGGTTTTGGGGTTCCGTGGGAATTTTCATGGACCGTAAAGAAACGATGCATGTTTGAGAGTTATGACCAAAAACTCGTCATTTTCACGTTTTATGGCCGATTTCATGAGCTATTGCCCACAGTTTTCGGCTTCTAGAGCAATTTAACGACTCGTAACACCTGATACATGTTTTAGAGTTATGACCAAAAACTCGTCGTTTTTACGTTTTATGGCCGTTTTCATGAGCTATTGCCCATATTTTTGGTCTTCCATGGGAACGTTCATGGACCATAAAGCCACGATACATGTTTGAGAGTTATGAGCAAAAACTCGTCGTTTTCGCGTTTTATGGACGTTTTCATAAGCTATTGCCCACGGTTTGGGTGTTAGAGGGCGATTTTCAGGGCCCATAAGACCCGATACATGTTTGAGAATTATGACCAAAAACTCGTCGTTTTCACATTTTATGGCCGTTATCATGAGCTTTTGCCCAACGTTTTGGGGTTCAAGGGCGATTCGCAGGGCTCAAAAGACTTCATACATGACCAAAACTCGTCGTTTTCTTGTTTTATGGACGTTTTCATGAGCTATTGCCCACAGTTCTGGGGTTCCATGGGAATTTTCCTGGCCCGTAAAGACACGATACATTTTTTGAGAGTTATGAACAAAAACTCGTCGTTTTCGCGTTTTATGGGCGTTTTCATGAGCCATGGCCCACAATTTTGGGGTTCCAAGGTGATTTTTACGACTCGTAACACCAGATACGTGTTTGAGAGACATAACCAAAAACTCGCCGCTTTCGTGTTTTATGGAGGTTTTCATGAGCTATTGCTTACGGTTTTGGGGTTAGTGGGAATTTTCATGGGCCGTAAAAGCGATGCATGTTTGAGAGTTATGACCAAAAACTCGTCATTTTCACGTTTTATGGCCGATTTCATGAGCTATTGCCCACAGTTTTCGGCTTCTAGAGCAATTTAACGACTCGTAACACCTGATACATGTTTTAGAGTTATGACCAAAAACTCGTCGTTTTTACGTTTTATGGCCGTTTTCATGAGCTATTGCCCATATTTTTGGTCTTCCATGGGAACGTTCATGGACCATAAAGCCACGATACATGTTTGAGAGTTATGAGCAAAAACTCGTCGTTTTCGCGTTTTATGGACGTTTTCATAAGCTATTGCCCACGGTTTGGGTTACGATGGAGATTTGCAGGGCCCATAAGACCCGATACATGTTTGAGAATTATGACCAAAAACTCGTCGTTTTCACATTTTATGGCCGTTATCATGAGCTTTTGCCCAACGTTTTGGGGTTCAAGGGTGATTCGCAGGGCTCAAAGACTCAATAGATGACCAAAACTCGTCGTTTTCTTGTTTTATGGACGTTTTCATGAGCTATTGCCCACAGTTCTGGGGTTCCATGGGAATTTTCATGGCCCGTAAAGACACGATACATGTTTGAGAGTTATGAACAAAAACTCGTCGTTTTCGCGTTTTATGGGCGTTTTCATGAGCCATTGCCCACAATTTTGGGGTTCCAAGGTGATTTGTACGACTCGTAACACCAGATCGTGTTTGAGAGACATAACCAAAAACTTCGCCGCTTTTCGTGTTTTATGGAGGTTTTCATGAGCTATTGCCTTACGGTTTTGGGGTTGGTAGAATTTTCATGGGCCGTAAAAAGCGATGCATGTTTGAGAGTTATGACCAAAAACTCGTCATTTCCACGTTTATGGCCGATTTCATGAGCTATTGCCCACAGTTTTCGGCTTCTAGAGCAATTTAACGACTCGTAACACCTGATACATGTTTTAGAGTTATGACCAAAAACTCGTCGTTTTTACGTTTTATGGCCGTTTTCATGAGCTATTGCCCATATTTTTGGTCTTCCATGGGAACGTTCATGGACCATAAAGCCACGATACATGTTTGAGAGTTATGAGCAAAAACTCGTCGTTTTCGCGTTTTATGGACGTTTTCATAAGCTATTGCCCACGGTTTGGGTGTTCGAGGGCGATTTGCAGGGCCCATAAGACCCGATACATGTTTGAGAATTATGACCAAAAACTCGTCGTTTTAACATTTTATGGCCGTTATCATGAGCTTTTGCCCAAGGTTTTGGGGTTCAAGGGCGATTCGCAGGGCTCAAAAGACTCGATACATGACCAAAACTCGTCGTTTTCTTGTTTTATGGACGTTTTCATGAGCTATTTCCCACAGTTCTAGGGTTCCATGGGAATTTTCCTGGCCCGTAAAGACACGATACATTTTTTGAGAGTTATGAACAAAAACTCGTCGTTTTCGCGTTTTATGGGCGTTTTCATGAGCCATGGCCCACAATTTTGGGGTTCCAAGGTGATTTGTACGACTCGTAACACCAGATACGTGTTTGAGAGACATAACCAAAAACTCGCCGCTTTTCTTGTTTTATGGAGGTTTTCATGAGCTATTGCCCACGGTTTTGGGGTTCCGTGGGAATTTTCATGGACCGTGAAGAAACGATGCATGTTTGAGAGTTATGACGAAAAACTCGTCATTTTCACGTTTATGGCCGATTTCATGAGCTATTGCCCACAGTTTTCGGCTTCTAGAGCAATTTAACGACTCGTAACACCTGATACATGTTTTAGAGTTATGACCAAAAACTCGTCGTTTTTACGTTTTATGGCCGTTTTCATGAGCTATTGCCCATATTTTTGGTCTTCCATGGGAACGTTCATGGACCATAAAGCCACGATACATGTTTGAGAGTTATGAGCAAAAACTCGTCGTTTTCGCGTTTTATGGACGTTTTCATAAGCTATTGCCCACGGTTTGGGTGTTGAGGCGATTTGCGGGCCCATAAGACCCGATACATGTTTGAAATTATGACCAAAAACTTCGTCGTTTTCACATTTTATGGCCGTTATCATGAGCTTTTGCCCAGCGTTTTTGGGGTTCAAGAGGCGATTCGCGAGGCTCAAAAGACCGATACATGACCAAAACTTCGTCGTTTTCTTGTTTTATGGGCGTTTTCATGAGCTATTGCCCACAGTTACGGGGTTCCATAGGAATTTTCCTGGCCCGTAAAGACCACGATACATGTTTGAGAGTTATGAACAAAAACTTCGTCGTTTTCGCGTTTATGGGCGTTTTCATGAGCCATGGCCCACAATTTTGGGGTTCCAAGGTGATTTATGCGACTCGTAACACCGGATCGTGTTTGAGAGACATAACCAAAAACTTCGCCGCTTCGTGTTTTATGGAGGTTTTCATGAGCTATTGCCACGGTTTTGGGGTTAGTAGAATTTTCATGGGCCGTAAAAGCGATGCATGTTTGAGAGTTATGACCAAAAACTCGTCATTTTCACGTTTTATGGCCGATTTCATGAGCTATTGCCCACAGTTTTCGGCTTCTAGGGCAATTTAACGACTCGTAACACCTGATACATGTTTTAGAGTTATGACCAAAAACTCGTCGTTTTTTTATGGCCGTTTTCATGAGCCATTGCCCATATTTTTGGTCTTCCATGGGAACGTTCATGGACCATAAAGCCACGATACATGTTTGAGAGTTATGAGCAAAAACTTGTCGTTTTCGCGTTTTTTGGGCGTTTTCATGAGCTATTGCCCCGGTTTGGGTGTTAGAGGCGATTTGCGAGGCCCATAAGACCCGATACATGTTTGCGAATTATGACCAAAAACTCGTCGTTTTCACGTTTTATGGCCGTTTTCATGATCTTTTTCCCAAATTTTTTGGGTTCAAAGGCGATTCGCGAGGCTCAAAAGACCGATACATGACCAAAACTTCGTCGTTTTCTTGTTTTATGGACGTTTTCATGAGCTATTGCCCAAATTTATGGTCTTCCATAGCAATTTTCCTGGCCGTAAAGACCACGATACATGTTTGAGAGTTATGAACAAAAACTTCGTCGTTTTCGCGTTTATGGGCGTTTTCATGAGCCATAGCCCACAATTTTGGGGTTCCAAGGTGATTTATGCGACTCGTAACACGGATCGTGTTTGAGAGACATAACCAAAAACTTCGCCCGCTTCGTGTTTTATGGAGGTTTTCATGAGCTATTGCCTTACGGTTTTGGGGTTAGTAGGAATTTTCATGGGCCGTAAAAGCGATGCATGTTTGAGAGTTATGACCAAAAACTCGTCATTTTTCACGTTTATGGGGATTTCACGAGCTATTGCCCACAGTTTTCGGCTTCTAGAGCAATTTAACGACTCGTAACACCTGATACATGTTTTAGAGTTATGACCAAAAACTCGTCGTTTTTACGTTTTATGGCCGTTTTCATGAGCTATTGCCCATATTTTTGGTCTTCCATGGGAACGTTCATGGACCATAAAGCCACGATACATGTTTGAGAGTTATGAGCAAAAACTCGTCGTTTTCGCGTTTTATGGGCGTTTTCATAAGCATATTCCCACGGTTTGGGTGTTCGAGGGCGATTTGCAGGGCCCATAAGACCCGATACATGTTTGAGAATTATGACCAAAAACTCGTCGTTTTCACATTTTATGGCCGTTATCATGAGCTTTTGCCCAACGTTTTGGGGTTCAAGGGCGATTCGAAGGGCTCAAAAGACCCGATACATGACCAAAACTCGTCGTTTTCTTGTTTTATGGACGTTTTCATGAGCTATTGCCCACAATTCTTAGGTTCCATAGAATTTTCACGGCCGTAAAGACCACGATACATGTTTGAGAGTTATGAACAAAAACTCGTCGTTTTCGCGTTTTATGGGCGTTTTCATGAGCCATTGCCCACAATTTTGGGGTTCCAATGTGATTTATGCGACTTCGTAACACGGATCGTGTTTGAAGACATAACCAAAAACTTCGCCCGCTTCGTGTTTTATGGAGGTTTTCATGAGCTATTGCCCACGGTTTTGGGGTTGGTGGAATTTTCATGGGCCGTAAAAGCGATGCATGTTTGAGAGTTATGACCAAAAACTCGACATTTTCACGTTAATGCCGATTTCATGAGCTATTGCCCACAGTTTTCGGCTTCTAGAGCAATTTAACGACTCGTAACACCTGATACATGTTTTAGAGTTATGACCAAAAACTCGTCGTTTTTACGTTTTATGGCCGTTTTCATGAGCTATTGCCCATATTTTTGGTTTTCCATGGGAACGTTCATGGACCATAAAGCCACGATACATGTTTGAGAGTTATGAGCAAAAACTTGTCGTTTTCGCGTTTTATGGGCGTTTTCATGAGCCATGGCCCTTACGGTTTGGGTGTTCGAGGCGATTTGCGGGCCCATAAGACCCGATACATGTTTGAAATTATGACCAAAAACTTCGTCGTTTCACATTTTATGGCCGTTATCATGAGCTTTTGCCCAGCGTTTTGGGGTTCAAGAGGCGATTCGCGGGGCTCAAAAGACTTCGATACATGACCAAAACTCGTCGTTTTTCTTGTTTTATGACGTTTTCATGAGCTATTGCCCCACTGTTCGGGGTTCCATCGGAATTTCCTGGGCTGTAAAGACACGATACATGTTTGAGAGTTATGAACAAAAACTTCGTCGTTTCGCGTTTTATGGGCGTTTTCATGAGCCATGGCCCACAATTTTGGGGTTCAAGGTGATTTATGCGACTCGTAACACGGATCGTGTTTGAGAGACATAACCAAAAACTTCGCCGCTTCGTGTTTTATGGAGGTTTTCATGAGCTATTGCCCACGGTTTTGGGGTTAGTAGAATTTTCATGGATCATAAAGAAACGATGCATGTTTGAGAGTTATGACCAAAAACTCGTCATTTTCACGTTTTATGGCCGATTTCATGAGCTATTGCCCACAGTTTTGGGCTTCTAGAGCAATTTAACGACTCGTAACACCTGATACATGTTTTTAAGTTATGACCAAAAACTCGTCGTTTTTACGTTTTATGGCCGTTTTCATGAGCTATTGCCCATATTTTTGGTCTTCCATGGGAACGTTCATGGACCATAAAGCCACGATACATGTTTGAGAGTTATGAGCAAAAACTCGTCGTTTTCGCGTTTTATGGACGTTTTCATAAGCCATTGCCCACGGTTTGGGTGTTCGAGGGCGATTTGCACGGCCCATAAGACCCGATACATGTTTGAGAATTATGACCAAAAACTCGTCGTTTTCACATTTTATGGCCGTTATCATGAGCTTTTGCCCAACGTTTTGGGGTTCAAGGGCGATTCGCAGGGCTCAAAAGACCCGATACATGACCAAAACTCGTCGTTTTCTTGTTTTATGGACGTTTTCATGAGCTATTGCCCACAGTTCTAGGGTTCCATGGGAATTTTCCTGGCTATAAAGACACGATACATGTTTGAGTGTTATGAACAAAAACTCGTCGTTTTCGCGTTTTATGGGCGTTTTCATGAGCCATGGCCCACAATTTTGGGGTTCCAAGGTGATTTGTACGACTCGTAACACCAGATACGTGTTTGAGAGACATAACCAAAAACTCGCCGCTTTCGCGTTTTATGGAGGTTTTCATGAGCTATTGCCCACGGTTTTGGGGTTCCGTGGGAATTTTCATGGACCGTAAAGAAACGATGCAAGTTTGAGAGTTATGACCAAAAACTCGTCATTCTCACGTTTTATGGCCGATTTCATGAGCTATTGCCCACAGTTTTCGGCATCTAGAGCAATTTAACGACTCGTAACACCTGATACATGTTTTAGAGTTATGACCAAAAACTCGTCGTTTTTACGTTTTATGGCCGTTTTCATGAGCTATTGCCCATATTTTTGGTCTTCCATGGGAACGTTCATGGACCATAAAGCCACGATACATGTTTGAGAGTTATGAGCAAAAACTCGTCGTTTTCGCGTTTTATGGACGTTTTCATAAGCCATTGCCCACGGTTTGGGTGTTCGAGGGCGATTTGCACGGCCCATAAGACCCGATACATGTTTGAGAATTATGACCAAAAACTCGTCGTTTTCACATTTTATGGCCGTTATCATGAGCTTTTGCCCAACGTTTTGGGGTTCAAGGGCGATTCGCAGGGCTCAAAAGACTCGATACATGACCAAAACTCGTCGTTTTCTTGTTTTATGGACGTTTTCATGAGCTATTGCCCACAGTTCTGGGGTTCCATGGGAATTTTCCTGGCCCGTAAAGACACGATACATGTTTGAGAGTTATGAACAAAAACTCGTCGTTTTCGCGTTTTATGGGCGTTTTCATGAGCCATGGCCCACAATTTTGGGGTTCCAAGGTGATTTGTACGACTCGTAACACCGGATCGTGTTTGAAGACATAACCAAAAACTTCGCCGCTTTTCGTGTTTTATGGAGGTTTTCATGAGCTATTGCCACGGTTTTGGGGTTCCGTAGAATTTTCATGGGCCGTAAAAAGCGATGCATGTTTGAGAGTTATGACCAAAAACTTCGTCATTTTCACGTTTATGGCGATTTCATGAGCTATTGCCCACAGTTTTCGGCTTCTAGAGCAATTTAACGACTTCGTAACACCTGATACATGTTTTAGAGTTATGACCAAAAACTCGTCGTTTTCACGTTTTATGGCCGTTTTCATGAGCTATTGCCCATATTTTTGGTCTTCCATGGGAGTTCATGAGCATAAAGCCACGATACATGTTTGAGAGTTATGAGCAAAAACTCGTCGTTTTCGCGTTTTATGGACGTTTTCATAAGCTATTGCCCACGGTTTAGGTGTTCGAGGGCGATTTGCAGGGCCCATAAGACCCGATACATGTTTGAGAATTATGACCAAAAACTCGTCGTTTTCACATTTGATGGCCGTTATCATGAGCTTTTGCCCAACGTTTTGGGGTTCAAGGGCGATTCGCAGGGCTCAAAAGACTCGATACATGACCAAAACTCGTCGTTTTCTTGTTTTATGGACGTTTTCATGAGCTATTGCCCACAGTTCTGGGGTTCCATGGGAATTTTCCTGGCCCGTAAAGACACGATACATTTTTTGAGAGTTATGAACAAAAACTCGTCGTTTTCGCATTTATGGGCGTTTTCATGAGCCATGGCCCACAATTTTGGGGTTCCAAGGTGATTTATGACTTCGTAACACCAGATACGTGTTTGAGAGACATAACCAAAAACTTGCCGCGTTCGTGTTTGATGGAGGTTTTCATGAGCTATTGCCCACAGTTTTCGGGTTGGTAGAATTTTCATGGGCCGTAAAAGCGATGCATGTTTGAGAGTTATGACCAAAAACTCGTCATTTTCACGTTTTATGGCCGATTTCATGAGCTATTGCCCACAGTTTTCGGCTTCTAGAGCAATTTAACGACTCGTAACACCTGATACATGTTTTAGAGTTATGACCAAAAACTCGTCGTTTTTACGTTTTATGGCCGTTTTCATGAGCTATTGCCCATATTTTTGGTCTTCCATGGGAGTTCATGAGCATAAAGCCACGATACATGTTTGAGAGTTATGAGCAAAAACTCGTCGTTTTCGCGTTTTATGGACGTTTTCATAAGCTATTGCCCACGGTTTGGGTGTTCGAGGGCGATTTGCACGGCCCATAAGACCCGATACATGTTTGAGAATTATGACCAAAAACTCGTCGTTTTCACATTTTATGGCCGTTATCATGAGCTTTT
This sequence comes from Avena insularis, assembly GCA_023614405.1. Lineage (NCBI taxonomy): Eukaryota > Viridiplantae > Streptophyta > Magnoliopsida > Poales > Poaceae > Avena > Avena insularis. The sequence goes on from CM042695.1 coordinate 43,193,560, forward strand.
GCCCAACGTTTTGGGGTTCAAGGGCGATTCGCAGGGCTCAAAAGACTCGATACATGACCAAAACTCGTCGTTTTCTTGTTTTATGGACGTTTTCATGAGCTATTGCCCACAGTTCTGGGGTTCCATGGGAATTTTCCTGGCCCGTAAAGACACGATACATGTTTGAGAGTTATGAACAAAAACTCGTCGTTTTCGCGTTTTATGGGCGTTTTCATGAGCCATGGCCCACAATTTTGGGGTTCAAGGTGATTTATGCGACTCGTAACACCGGATCGTGTTTGAGACATAACCAAAAACTTCGCCGCTTCGTGTTTTATGGAGGTCTTCAGGATCTATTGCCCACGGTTTTTGGGTTCCGTGGGAAATTTCATGGACCGTTAAGAAACGATGCAAGTTTGAGAGTTATGACCAAAAACTCGTCATTCTCACGTTTATGGCGATTTCATGAGCTATTGCCCAAGTTTTCGGCTTCTAGAGCAATTTAACGACTTCGTAACACGATACATGTTTTAGAGTTATGACCAAAAACTCGACGTTTTTATGTTTTATGGCCGTTTTCATGAGATATTGCCCATATTTTTGGTCTTCCATAGGAACGTTCATGGACCATAAAGCCACGATACATGTTTGAGAGTTATGAGCAAAAACTCGTCGTTTTCGCGTTTTATGGACGTTTTCATAAGCTATTGCCCACGGTTTGGGTGTTCGAGGGCGATTTGCAGGGCCCATAAGACCCGATACATGTTTGAGAATTATGACCCAAAACTTCGTCGTTTTCACATTTTATGGCCGTTATCATGAGCTTTTGCCCAGCGTTTTGGGGTTCAAGGCGATTCGCGAGGCTCAAAACTCGATACATGACCAAAACTTCGTCGTTTTCTTGTTTTATGGGCGTTTTCATGAGCTATTGCCACAGTTCTGGGGTTCCATGGGAATTTTCACGGCCATAAAGAACAGATACATGTTTGAGAGTTATGAACAAAAACTCGTCGTTTTATCGTTTTATGGGCGTTTTCATGAGCTATTGCCCAAAATTTTGGTGTTCAAGGTGATTTATGCGACTCGTAACACGGATCGTGTTTGAGAGACATAACCAAAAACTTCGCGCTTCGTGTTTTATGGAGGTTTTCATGAGCTATTGCCCACGGTTTTGGGGTTGGTAGAATTTTCATGGGCCGTAAAAGCGATGCATGTTTGAGAGTTATGACCAAAAACTTCGTCATTTTCACGTTTATGGCGATTTCATGAGCTATTGCCCACAGTTTTCGCTTCTAGCAATTTAACGACTTCGTAACACGATACATGTTTGAGAGTTATGAACAAAAACTCGTCGTTTTTACGTTTTATGGCCGTTTTCATGAGCTATTGCCCATATTTTTGGTCTTCCATGGGAACGTTCATGGACCATAAAGCCACGATACATGTTTGAGAGTTATGAAAAACTTCGTCGTTTTCGCGTTTATGGGCGTTTTCATAAGCTATTGCCCACGGTTTGGGTGTTGAGGCGATTTGCGGGCCCATAAGACCCGATACATGTTTGAAATTATGACCAAAAACTTCGTCGTTTTCACATTTTATGGCCGTTATCATGAGCTTTTGCCCAGCGTTTTGGGGTTCAAAGGCGATTCGCGAGCTCAAAAGACCGATACATGACCAAAACTTCGTCGTTTTCTTGTTTTATGGGCGTTTTCATGAGCTATTGCCCATGATTACGGGGTTCCATGGGAATTGTCCTGGCCCGTATAGACACGATACATGTTTGAGAGTTATGAACAAAAACTCGTCTTTTTCGCGTTTTATGGCGTTTTCATGAGCCATGGCCCACAATTTTGGGGTTCCAAGGTGATTTATGCGACTTCGTAACACGGATCGTGTTTGAGAGACATAACCAAAACTTCGCCGCTTTCGTGTTTTATGGAGGTTTTCATGAGCTATTGCCCACGGTTTTGGGGTTAGTAGAATTTTCATGGGCCGTAAAAGCGATGCATGTTTGAGAGTTATGACCAAAAACTTCGTCATTTTCACGTTTATGGCGATTTCATGAGCTATTGCCCACAGTTTTCGGCTTCTAGAGCAATTTAACGACTTCGTAACACCTGATACATGTTTTAGAGTTATGACCAAAAACTTCGTCGTTTTACGTTTTATGGCCGTTTTCATGAGCTATTGCCCATATTTTGGTCTTCCATGGGAGCGTTCATGGACCATAAAGCCACGATACATGTTTGAGAGTTATGAGCAAAAACTTCGTCGTTTTCGCGTTTTATGGGCGTTTTCATAAGCTATTGCCCACGGTTTGGGTGTTGAGGCGATTGGGCCCATAAGACCCGATACATGTTTGAAATTATGACCAAAAACGTCGTTTTCACATTTTATGGCCGTTATCATGAGCTTTTGCCCAGGTTTTGGGGTTCAAAGGCGATTCGCGAGGCTCAAAGACCGATACATGACCAAAACTTCGTCGTTTTCTTGTTTTATGGACGTTTTCATGAGCTATTGCCCACAGTTCTAGGGTTCCATAGGAATTTTCACGCCCGTAAAGACACGATACATGTTTGAGAGTTATGAACAAAACTTCGTCGTTTTCGCGTTTATGGGCGTTTTCATGAGCCATAGCCCACAATTTTGGGGTTCAAGGTGATTTATGCGACTCGTAACACGGATCGTGTTTGAGAGACATAACCAAAAACTTCGCCGCTTTTCGTGTTTTATGGAGGTTTTCATGAGCTATTGCTTACGGTTTTGGGGTTAGTGGGAATTTTCATGGGCCGTAAAAGCGATGCATGTTTGAGAGTTATGACCAAAAACTTCGTCATTTTCACGTTTATGGCGATTTCATGAGCTATTGCCCACAGTTTTCGGCTTCTAGAGCAATTTAACGACTTCGTAACACGATACATGTTTTATAGTTATGACCAAAAACTCGTCGTTTTTACGTTTTATGGCCGTTTTCATGAGCTATTGCCCACATTTTTGGTCTTCCATAGGAACGTTCATGGACCATAAAACCGATACATGTTTGAGAGTTATGAGCAAAAACTTCGTCGTTCGCGTTTTATGGGCGTTTTCATAAGCTATTGCCCAGTTTGGGTGTTCGAGGCGATTTGCAGGGGCCCATAAGACCCGATACATGTTTGAAATTATGACCAAAAACTTCGTCGTTTCACATTTTATGGCCGTTATCATGAGCTTTTGCCCAGCGTTTTGGGGTTCAAGGCGATTCGCAGGGCTCAAAAGACTCGATACATGACCAAAACTCGTCGTTTTCTTGTTTTATGGACGTTTTAATGAGCTATTTCCCCCAGTTATGGGGTTCCATAGAATTTTCACGGCCCGTAAAGACCACGATACATGTTTGAGAGTTATGAACAAAAACTTCGTCGTTTCGCGTTTTATGGGCGTTTTCATGAGCCATGGCCCACAATTTTGGGGTTCAAGGTGATTTATGCGACTCGTAACACGGATCGTGTTTGAGAGACATAACCAAAAACTTCGCCGCTTCGTGTTTTATGGAGGTTTTCATGAGCTATTGCCCACGGTTTTGGGGTTAGTAGGAATTTTCATGGCCGTAAAAGCGATGCATGTTTGAGAGTTATGACCAAAAACTCGTCATTTTCACGTTTTATGGCCGATTTCATGAGCTATTGCCCAAAGTTTTCGGCTTCTAGAGCAATTTAACGACTCGTAACACATGATACATGTTTTAGAGTTATGACCAAAAACTCGTCGTTTTAACGTTTTATGGCCGTTTTCATGAGCTATTGCCCATATTTTTGGTCTTCCATGGGAACGTTCATGGACCATAAAGCCACGATACATGTTTGAGAGTTATGAGCAAAAACTCGTCGTTTTCGCGTTTTATGGACGTTTTCATAAGCTATTGCCCACGGTTTGGGTGTTCGAGGGCGATTTGCAGGGCCCATAAGACCCGATACATGTTTGAGAATTATGACCAAAAACTCGTCGTTTTCACATTTTATGGCCGTTATCATGAGCTTTTGCCCAACGTTTTGGGGTTCAAGGGCGATTCGTATGGCTCCAAATACTAGATACATGAACAAAACACGTCGTTTTCTGGGTTTATGGACGTTTTCATTAGCTATTGCCCCAGTTACGGGGTTCCATAGAATTTTCCTGGCCCGTAAAGACACGATACATGTTTGAGAGTTATGAACAAAAACTCGTCGTTTTCGCGTTTTATGGGCGTTTTCATGAGCCATGGCCCACAATTTTGGGGTTCCAAGGTTATTTGTACGACTCGTAACACCAGATACGTGTTTGAGAGACATAACCAAAAACTCGCCGCTTTCGTGTTTTATGGAGGTTTTCATGAGCTATTGCCCACGGTTTTGGGGTTCCGTTGGAATTTTCATGGACCGTAAAGAAACGATGCATGTTTGAGAGTTATGACCAAAAACTCGTCATTTTCACGTTTTATGGCCGATTTCATGAGCTATTGCCCAAAGTTTTCGGCTTCTAGAGCAATTTAACGACTCGTAACACATGATACATGTTTTAGAGTTATGACCAAAAACTCGTCGTTTTTACGTTTTATGGCCGTTTTCATGAGCTATTGCCCATATTTTTGGTCTTCCATGGGAACGTTCATGGACCATAAAGCCACGATACATGTTTGAGAGTTATGAGCAAAAACTCGTCGTTTTCGCGTTTTATGGACGTTTTCATAAGCTATTGCCCACGGTTTGGGTGTTCGAGGGCGATTTGCAGGGCCCATAAGACCCGATACATGTTTGAGAATTATGACCAAAAACTCGTCGTTTTCACATTTTATGGCCGTTATCATGAGCTTTTGCCCAACGTTTTGGGGTTCAAGGGCGATTCGCAGGGCTCAAAAGACTCGATACATGACCAAAACTCGTCGTTTTCTTGTTTTATGGACGTTTTCATGAGCTATTGCCCATAGTTCTGGGGTTCCATGGGAATTTTCCTGGCCCGTAAAGACACGATACATGTTTGAGAGTTATGAACAAAAACTCGTCGTTTTCGCGTTTTATGGGCGTTTTCATGAGCCATGGCCCACAATTTTGGGGTTCCAAGGTGATTTGTACGACTCGTAACACCAGATACGTGTTTGAGAGACATAACCAAAAACTCGCCGCTTTCGTGTTTTATGGAGGTTTTCATGAGCTATTGCCCACGGTTTTGGGGTTCCGTGGGAATTTTCATGGACCGTAAAGAAACGATGCATGTTTGAGAGTTATGACCAAAAACTCGTCATTTTCACGTTTTATGGCCGATTTCATGAGCTATTGCCCACAGTTTTCGGCTTCTAGAGCAATTTAACGACTCGTAACACCTGATACATGTTTTAGAGTTATGACCAAAAACTCGTCGTTTTTACGTTTTATGGCCGTTTTCATGAGCTATTGCCCATATTTTTGGTCTTCCATGGGAACGTTCATGGACCATAAAGCCACGATACATGTTTGAGAGTTATGAGCAAAAACTCGTCGTTTTCGCGTTTTATGGACGTTTTCATAAGCTATTGCCCACGGTTTGGGTGTTCGAGGGCGATTTGCAGGGCCCATAAGACCCGATACATGTTTGAGAATTATGACCAAAAACTCGTCGTTTTCACATTTTATGGCCGTTATCATGAGCTTTTGCCCAACGTTTTGGGGTTCAAGGGCGATTCGCAGGGCTCAAAAGACTCGATACATGACCAAAACTCGTCGTTTTCTTGTTTTATGGACGTTTTCATGAGCTATTGCCCACAGTTCTGGGGTTCCATGGGAATTTTCCTGGCCCGTAAAGACACGATACATGTTTGAGAGTTATGAACAAAAACTCGTCGTTTTCGCGTTTTATGGGCGTTTTCATGAGCCATGGCCCACAATTTTGGGGTTCCAAGGTGATTTGTACGACTCGTAACACCAGATACGTGTTTGAGAGACATAACCAAAAACTCGCCGCTTTCGTGTTTTATGGAGGTTTTCATGAGCTATTGCCCACGGTTTTGGGGTTCCATTGGAATTTTCATGGACCGTAAAGAAACGATGCATGTTTGAGAGTTATGACCAAAACTTCGTCATTTTCCATCGTTTATGGCGATTTCATGAGCTATTGCCCACGGTTTTGGGGTTCTAGGAATTTTCGACCGTAACACGATACATGTTTTAGAATTATGACCAAAACTCGTCGTTTTCATGTTTTATGGCCCTTTTCATGTGCTATTGCCCAAATTTTGGTCTTCCATGGAAATTTGCAGACCGTAAGACACGATACATGTTTGAGAGTCATGAACAAAACTTCGTTTTCGCATTTTATGGGTGTTTTCATGAGCCATGGCCCACAATTTGGGTGTTCCAAGCGATTTATAACCCGTAACACCCGATACATGTTTGAGAGACATAACCAAAACTTCGCGTTTTCATTTTACGGAGGTTTTCATGAGCTATTGCCCACGGTTTTGGGGTTCCGTGGGAATTTTCATGGCCCATAAAGAAACGATACATTTTTTATAGTTACGACCAAAAACTCGTCATTTTCACGTTTTATGGCCGTTTTCATGAGATATTGCTTACGCTTTTGGGTTCTAGTGCAATTTTCGACCGTAAAGACACGATACATGTTTTAGAGTTATGACCAAAAAATCGTCGTCTTCATGTTTTATACCCGATTTCATGAGCTATTGCCCATAGTTTTGGTGTTCCAAGGGAATTTTCATGGACCATAAAGCCACGATTCATGTTTAAGAGTTATGAGTAAAAACTCGCCGTTTTCGCGTTTTATGGCCTTTTTCATAAGCTATTACCCACGGTTTGGGTGTTCGAGGGCGATTTGCTGGGCCCATAAGACCCGATACATGTTTGAGAATTATGACCAAAAACTCGTCGTTTTCATATTTTATGGCCGTTATCATGAGCTTTTGCCCAAGGTTTTGGGTTCATACATGACCGTAACTCGCTGCTTTGTTTTATGGTGGTTTTCATGAGCTATTGCCCACGGTTCTGGGGTTCCATGGGAATTTGCCTGACCCGTAAAGACACGATGCATGTTTGAGAGTTATGAACAAAAAATCGTCGTTTTTGCATTTTATGGGCGTTTTCTTGAGCCATGGCCCAGAATTTTGAGGTTCCAAGGCGATTTATACGAGTCGTAACACCAGATACATGTTTGAGAGAATTAACCAAAAACTCGCCGCATTTGCATTTTATGGAGGTTTTCATGAGGTATTGCCCATAGTTTTGGTGTTCCATGGGAATTTTCATGAACCATAAAGCCACGATACATGTTTGAGAGTTATGAGCAAAAACTCGTCGTTTTCGCGTTTTATGGCCGTTTTCATAAGCTATTACCCACGGTTTGGGTGTTAGAGGGCGATTTGCAGGACCCATAAGACCCGATACATGTTAGGTAATTATGACCAAAAACACGTCATTTTCACATTTTATGCCCGTTATCATGAGTTTTTGCCCAAAGTTTTGGGGTTCCAGGGCGATTCGCAGGGCTCAAAAGACTCGATACATGACCAAAACTCTTCGTTTTCTTTTTTATGGACGTTTTCATGAGATATTGCCCATAGTTCTAGGGTTCCATGAAAATTTGCCTGACCCGTAAAGACACGATACATGTTTGAGAGTCATGAACAAAAACTAGTCGTTTTCGCGTTTTATGGGTGTTTTCATGAGCCATGGCCCACAATTTTGGGGTTCCAAGGCGATTTGTCCAACTCGTAACACCATATACATGTTTGAGAGACATAACCAAAAACTCGCCGCTTTCGCGTTTTATGGAGGTTTTCATGAGCTATTGCCCACGGTTTTGGGGTTCCGTCGGAATTTTCATGGCCCGTAAAGAAACGATACTTTTTTTATAGTTACGACCAAAAACTCGTCATTTTCACGTTTTATAGCCGTTTTCATGAGCTATTGCCCACAGTTTTCGGCTTCTAGTGCAATTTAACGACTCGTAACACCCGATACATGTTTTAGAGTTATGACCAAAAAATCGTCGTCTTCATGTTTTATAGCCGTTTTCATGAGCTATTACCCATAGTTTTGGTGTTCCATGGGAATTTTCATGGACCATAAAGCCATGATACATGTTTGAGAGTTATGAGCAAAAACTCGTCGTTTTCGCGTTTTATGGCCGTTTTCATAAGCTATTACCCACTGTTTGGGTTTTCGAGGGCGATTTGCAGGGCCCATAATACCCGATACATGTTTCGGAATTATGACCAAAAACGCGTCGTTTTCACATTTTATGGCCGTTATCATGAGCTTTTGCCCAAAGTTTTGGGGTTCCAGGGCGATTCGCAGGACTCAAAAGACCCGATACATGACCAAAACTTCGCTGCTTTTTTTTATGGACGTTTTCATGAGCTATTGCCCACAGTTCTGGGGTTCCATGGAAATTTGCCTGGCCCGTAAAGACACGATAAATGTTTGAGAGTCATGAACAAAAATTCGTCGTTTTCGCGTTTTATGGGTGTTTTCATGAGCCATGGCCCACAATTTTGGGGTTCCAAGGCGATTTTTACAACTCGTAACACCAGATACATGTTTGAGATACATGACCAAAAACTCGCCGCTTTCGCGTTTTATGGAGGTTTTAATGAGCTATTGCCCACGGTTTTGGGGTTCCATGGGAATTTTCATGGCCCATAAAGACACGAAACATGTTTGAGAGTTACGACCAAAAACTCGTCATTTTCATGTTTTATGGCCGTTTTCATGAGCTATTACGCACAGTTTTCGGCTTTCAGGGGAATTTAACGACTCCTAACACCCGACACGTGTTTGACAGTTATGACCAAAAACTCGTCATTTTCACATTTTATGGACGTTTTCATGAGCTATTGCCCATAGTTTTGGGGTTCCATGGGAATTTTCATGGACCATAAAGCCAAGATACATGTTTGAGAGTTATGAGTAAAAACTCGTCGTTTTCGCGTTTTATGGCCGTTTCCATAAGCTATTGCCCACGGTTTGGGTGTTCGAGGGCGATTTGCAGGGCCCATAAGTCCCGATACATGTTTGAGAATTATGACCAAAAACTCGTCGTTTTCATATTTTATGGCCATCATCATGAGCTTTTACCCAAGGTTTTGGGGTTCAAGGGCGATTCGTAGGGCTCAAAAGACCCGATACATGACCAAAACTCGTCGTTTTCTTGTTTTATGGAGGTTTTCATGAGCTATTGCCCACGCCTGGGTTCCATGGGAATTTGCACGGCCCAGAAGACACGATACATGTTTGAGAGTTATGAACAAAAAATCGTCGTTTTCGCGTTTTATGGGCGTTTTCATGAGCCATGGCCCGGAATTTTGACGTTCCAAGGCGATATGTACGACTCGTAACACCAGATACATGTTTGAGAGACATAATCAAAAACTCGCCGCATTTGCGTTTTATGGAGGTTTTCATGAGCTATTGCCCATGGTTTTGGGGTTCCGTGGGAATTTTCATGGCCCATAAAGAAACGATACATTTTTTATAGTTATGACCAAAAACTCGTCATTTTCACGTTATATGGCCGTTTTCATGAGCTATTGCCCACAGTTTTCGGATTCTAGTGCAATTTAACGACTCGTAACACCCGATACATGTTTTAGAGTTATGACCAAAAAATCGTCGTCTTCATGTTTTATAGCCGTTTTCATGAGCTATTGCCCATAGTTTTGGTGTTCCATGGGAATTTTCATGGACCATAAAGCCATGGTACATGTTTGAGAGTTATGAGCGAAAACTCATCGTTTTCGCGTTTTATGGCCGTTTTCATAAGCTATTGCCCACGGTTTGGCTGTTCGAGGGCGATTTGCAGGGCCCATAAGACCCGATACATGTTTGGGAATTATGACCAAAAACGCGTCGTTTTCACATTTTATGGCCGTTATCATGAGCTTTTGCCCAAAGTTTTGGGGTTCCAGGGCGATTCGCAGGGCTCAAAAGACCCGATACATGACCAAAACTCGTCGTTTTCTTTTTTATGGACGTTTTCATGAGCTATTGCCCATAGTTCTGGGGTTCCATGGAAATTTGCCTGGCCCGTAAAGACACGATACATGTTTGAGAGTCATGAACAAAAACTCGTCGTTTTCGCATTTTATGGGTGTTTTCATGAGCCATGGCCCACAATTTTGGGGTTCCAAGGCGATTTGTACAACTCGTAACACCAGATACATGTTTGAGAGACATAACCAAAAACTCGCCGCTTTCGCGTTTTATGGAGGTTTTCATGAGCGATTGCCACGGTTTTGGGGTTCCGTGGGAATTTTCATGGCCCGTAAAGAAACTATACATTTTTTATAGTTACGACCAAAAACTCGTCATTTTCACGTTTTATGGCCGTTTTCATGAGCTATTGCCCACAGTTTTCGGCTTCTAGTGCAATTAAACGACTCGTAACACCCGATACATGTTTTAGAGTTATGACCAGAAAATCGTCGTCTTCATGTTTTATAGCCGTTTTCATGAGCTATTACCCATAGTTTTGGTGTTCCATGGGAATTTTCATGGACCATAAAGCCATGATACATGTTTTAGAGTTATGACCAAAAAATCGTCGTCTTCGTGTTTTATAACCAAAAACTCGCCGCTTTTGCGTTTTATGGAGGTTTTAATGAGCTATTGCCCACGGTTTTAGGGTTCCATGGGAATTTTCATGGCCCGTAAAGACACGATACATGTTTGAGAGTTACGACCAAAAACTCGTCATTTGCACGTTTTATGGCCGTTTTCATGAGCTATCATACATGCTTTTGGCTTGTGGCAATTTAACGAATCCTAACACCCGACACGTGTTTGAGCTTATGACCAAAAACTCGTCATTTTCACATTTTATGGACGTTTTCATTAGCTATTGCCCATAGTTTTGGTGTTCCATGGGAATGATTTTCGCGTTTTATGGCCGTTTTCATTAGGTATTGCCCATTGTTTTGGTGTTCGAGGGATATTTGCAGGGCCCATAAGACCTAATACATGTTTAAGAGATATGAACAAAAAATCGTAGTTTTCGAATTTTGTGGATGTTTTCATGAGCTATTGCCCAAATTTTTGTGTTTACATGGCGATGTGAATGGCCTTAAGACATGATACATCTTTGAGTGCTATGACCTAAAACGCCATTTTCGCTTTTATGGCAGTTTTCATGAGCTTTTACCCACGCTTTTGGTGGCGATTTTACTACCATAAGACCCGATGCATGTTTGAGAGTCATGACCAAAAATGGGTGTTTTCGCTTTTATGGGCGTTTTCATGAGCTATTGCCCACAATTCTCTTGTACTACAATTTAATTCAACACTTGATATACGCTTTGAGAGTTATGACAAAAACGGGGCGTATATCGCTTTATGGTTTTTAATGAGCTATTACCCACAGTTTTGTGGTTCCAGGGCGATCTGCAGGGCCCATAAGACACGATACATTTTATGGCCGATTTCACGAGCTTTTGCCCAAAGTTTTGGGGTTCCAGGACGATTTAACGACTCGTAAAACCAGATACACGTTTGAGAGTTATCAGCAAAAACTCGTCATTTTCACGTTTTATAGCTGATTTCATGAGCTATTGCCCACAGTTTTCGGCTTCTAGGGCAATTTAACGACTCGTAACACCCGATACATGTTTTAGAGTTATGACCAAAAACTCGTCGTTTTCACGTTTTATGGCCGTTTTCATGAGCTATTGCCTATAGTTTTGGTGTTCCATGGGAATGTTCATGGACCATAAAATCACGATACATGTTTGAGAGTTATGAGCAAAAACTCGCTGTTGCTGCTTTTATGGCCGTTTTCATAAGCTATTGCCCACGGTTTGGGTGTTCGAGGGCGATTTGCAGGGCCCATAAGACCCGATACATGTTTGAGAATTATCACCCAAAACTCGTCGTTTTCACATTTTATGGCCGTTATCATGAGTTTTTGCCCAAGCTCTTGGGGTTCGAGGGCGATTCGCAGGGCTCAAAAGACCCGATACATGACCAAAACTCGTCGTTTTCTTTTTTATGGACGTTTTCATGAGCTATTGCCCACAGTTCTAGGGTTCCATGGGAATTTGCCTGGCCTGTAAAGAAACGATACATGTTTGAGAGTTATGAACAAAAACTCGTCGTTTTCGTGTTTTATGGGCGTTTTCATGAGCCATGGCCCACAATTTTGGGGTTCCAAGGCGATTTGTACAACTCGTAACACCAGATACATGTTTGAGAGACATAACCAAAAACTCGCCGCTTTTGCGTTTTATGGAGGTTTTAATGAGCTATTGCCCACGGTTTTGGGGTTCCGTGGGAATTTCCATGGCCCGTAAAGACACGATACATGTTTGAGAGTTACGACCAAAAACTCGTCATTTTCACGTTTTATGGCCGTTTTCATGAGCTATTGCCCACGATTTGGGTGTTCGAGGGCGATTTGCAGGGCCCATAAGACCCGATACATGTTTGAGAATTATGACCAAAAACTCGTCGTTTTCACATTTTATGGCCGTTATCATGAGCTTTTGCCCAAGGTTTTGGGGTTCAAGGGCGATTCGCAGGGCTCAAAAGACCCGATACATGACCAAAACTCGTCGTTTTCTTGTTTTACGGAGGTTTTCATGAGCTATTGCCCACGGTTTTGGGGTTCCGTGGGAATTTTCATGGCCCATAAAGACACGATACATGTTTGAGAGTTATGAACAAAAACTCGTCGTTTTCGCGTTTTATGGGCGTTTTCATGAGCCATGGCCCACAATTTTGGGGTTCCAAGGCGATTTGTAATGACTCAGAACACCGTATATATGTTTGAGACACATAACCAAAAACTCGCTGCTTTCGCGTTTTATGGAGGTTTTCATGAGCTATTGCCCACGGTTTTGGGGTTTCGTGGGAATTTTCATTGACCGTAAAGAAACGATACATGTTTGAGAGTTACGACCAAAAACTCGTCATTTTCACGTTTTATGGACGTTTTCATGAGTTATTGCCCATAGTTTTCGGCTTCTTGGGCAATTTAACAACTCGTAACACCCGATACATGTTTTAGAGTTATGACCAAAAAATCGTCGTTTTCATATTTTTTGGCCGTTTTCATGAGCTATTGCCCATAGTTTTGGTGTTCCATGGGAATTTTCATGGACCATAAAGCCACGATACATGTTTGAGAGTTATGAGCAAAAAATCATCGTTTTTGCGTGTTATGGCCGTTTTCATAAGCTATTGCCCACGGTTTGGGTGTTCGAGGGCGATTTGCAGGGCCCATAAGACCCGATATATGTTTGGGAATTATGACCAAAAACTCGTCGTTTTCACATTTTATGGCCGTTATCATGAGCTTTTGCCTAAAGTTTTGGGGTTCCAGGGCGATTCGCAGGGCTCAAAAGACACGATACATGACCAAAACTCGTCGTTTTCTTTTTTATGGACGTTTTCATGAGCTATTGCCCACAGTTATGGGGTTCCATGGGAATTTGCCTGGCCCGTAAAGACACGATACATGTTTGAGAGTTATGAACAAAAACTCGTCGTTTTCGTGTTTTATGGGTGTTTTCATGAGCCATGGCCCACAATTTTGGGGTTCCAAGGCGATTTGTACAACTCGTAACACCAGATACATGTTTGAGAGACATAACCAAAAACTCGTCGCTTTCACGTTTTATGGAGGTTTTAATGAGCTATTGCCCACGGTTATGGGGTTCCGTGGGAATTTTCATGGCCTGTAAAGCCACGATACATGTTTGAGAGTTACGACCAAAAACTCGTCATTTTCACGTTTTATGGCCTTTTTCATAAGCTATTACCCACGGTTTGGGTGTTCGAGGGCGATTTGCAGGGCCCATAAGACCCGATACATGTTTGAGAATTATGACCAAAAACTCGTCGTTTTCACATTTTATGGCCGTTATCATGAGCTTTTGCCCAAGGTTTTGGGGTTCAAGGGCGATTCGCAGGGCTCAAAAGACCCGATACATGACCAAAACTCGCCGTTTTCTTGTTTTACGGAGGTTTTCATGAGCTATGGCCCACAGTTCTGGGGTTCCATGGGAATTTGCCTGGCCTGTAAAGACACGATACATGTTTGAGAGTTATGAACAAAAACTCGTCGTTTTCGCGTTTTGTGGGCGTTTTCATGAGCCATGGCCCAGAATTTTGAGGTTGCAAGGCGATTTCTACGACTCGTAACACCAGATACATGTTTGAGAGAATTAACCAAAAACTCGCCGCATTTGCGTTTTATGGAGGTTTTCATGAGCTATTGCCCACGGTTTTGGGGTTCCGTAGGAATTTTCATGGACCGTAAAGAAACGATACATTTTTTATAGTTATGACCAAAAACTCGTCATTTTCACGTTTTATGGCCGTTTTCATGAGCTATTGCCCACAGTTTTCGGCTTCTAGGGCAATTTAACGACTCGTAACACCCGATACATGTTTTAGAGTTATGACCAAAAACTCGTCGTTTTCTTGTTTTATAGCCGTTTTCATGAGCTATTGCCCATAGTTTTGGTGTTCCATGGGAATTTTCATGGACCATAAAGCCACGATACATGTTTGAGAGTTATGAGCAAAAACTCGTCGTTTTTGCGTTTTATGGCCGTTTTCATAAGCTATTGACCACGGTTTGGGTGTTCGAGGGCGATTTGCAGGGCCCATAAGACCCGATACATGTTTGAGAATTATGACCAAAAACTCGTCGTTTTCACATTTTATGGCCGTTATCATGAGCTTTTGCCCAAAGTTTTGAGGTTCCAGGGCGATTCACAGGGCTCAAAAGACACGATACATGACCAAAACTCGTCGTTTTCTTTTTATGGACGTTTTCATGAGCTATTGCCCACAGTTCTGGGGTTCCATGGGAATTTGCCTGGCCCGTAAATACACGATACATGTTTGAGAGTTATGAACAAAAACTCATCATTTTCGCGTTTTATGGGTGTTTTCATGAGCCATGGCCCACAATTTTGGGGTTCCAAGGCGATTTGTACAACTCGTAACACCAGATACATGTTTGAGAGACATAACCAAAAACTCGCCGCTTTTGCGTTTTATGGAGGTTTGAATGAGCTATTGCCCACAGTTTTGGGGTTCCGTGGGAATTTTCATGGCCCGTAAAGACACGATACATGTTTGTGAGTTACGACCAAAAACTCGTCATTTTCACGTTTTATGGCCGTTTTCATGAGCTATTGCCCACAGTTTTCGGCTTCCAGGGCAATTTAACGACTCCTAACACCCGATACGTGTTTGACAGTTATGACCAAAGTCTCGTCATTTTCACATTTTATGGACGTTTTCATGAGCTGTTGCCCATAGTTTTGGTGTTCCATGGGAATTTTCATGGACCATAAAGCCACGATACATGTTTGAGAGTTATGAGTAAAAACTCGTTGTTTTCGTGTTTTATGGCCGTTTTCATAAGCTATTTCCCACGGTTTGGGTGTTCGAGGGCGATTTAAAGGGCCCATAAGAGCCGTTACATGTTTGAGAATTATGACCAAAAACTCGACGTTTTCACATTTTATGGCCGTTATCATGAGCTTTTGCCCATGGTTTTGGGGTTCAAGGGCGATTCGCAGGGCCCAAAAGAACCGATACATGACCAAAACTCGTCGTTTTCTTGTTTTATGGACGTTTTCATGAGCTATTGCCCACAGTTCTGGGGTTCCATGGGAATTTGCCTGGCCCGGAAATACACGATACATGTTTGAGAGTTATGAACAAAACTCGTAGTTTTCGCGTTTTATGGGCGTTTTCATGAGCCTATGCCCACAATTTTGGGGTTCCAAGGCGATTTGTACGACTCGTAACACCAGACACATGTTTGAGAGACATAACCAAAAACTCGCCACTTTCGCGTTTTATGGAGGTTTTCATGAGCTATTGCCCACGGTTTTGGCGTTCCGTGGGAATTTTCATGGACCGTAAAGAAACGATACATGTTTGAGAGTTATGAGCAAAAACTCGTTGTTTTCGCGTTTTATAGCCGTTTTCATAAGCTATTGCCCACGGTTTGGGTGTTCGAGGGCGATTTGCAGGGCCCATAAGACCCGATACATGTTTGGGAATTGTGACCAAAAATGCGTCGTTTTCACATTTTATGGCCGTTATCATGAGCTTTTGCTAAAAGTTTTGGGGTTCCAGGGCGATTCGCAGGGCTCAAAAGACCCGATACATGACCAAAACTCGTCGTTTTCTTTTTTATGGACGTTTTCATGAGCTATTGCCCACAGTTCTGGGGTTCCATGGAAATTGCCTGCCCAGAAGACACGATACATGTTTGAGAGTCATGAACAAAAACTCGTCGTTTTCGCGTTTTATGGGTGTTTTCATGAGCCATGGCCCACAATTTTGGGGTTCCAAGGCGATTTGTACAACTCGTAACACTAGATACATGTTTGAGAGACATAACCAAAAACTCGCCGCTTTCGCGTTTTATGGAGGTTTTCATGAGCTATTGCCCACGGTTTTGGGGTTCCGTGGGAATTTTCATGGCCCGTAAAGAAACGATACATTTTTATAGTTACGACCAAAAACTCGTCATTTTCACGTTTTATGGTCATTTTCATGAGCTATTGCCCACAGTTTTCGGCTTCTAGTGCAATTAAACGACTCGTAACACCCGATACATGTTTTAGAGCTATGACCAAAAAATTGTCGTCTTCATGTTTTATAGCCGTTTTCATGAGCTATTGCCCATAGTTTTGGTGTTCCATGGGAATTTTCATGGACCATAAAATCACGATACATGTTTGAGAGTTATGAGCAAAAAGTCGTCGTTTTCGCGTTTTATGGCCGTTTTCATAAGCTATTGCCCACGGTTTGGGTTTTCGAGGGCGATTTGCAGGGCCCATAAGACCCGATACATGTTTGGGAATTATGACCAAAAACGCGTCGTTTTCACATTTTATGGCCGTTATCATGAGCTTTTGCCCAAAGTTTTGGGGTTCCAGGGCGATTCGCAGGGCTCAAAAGACCCGATACATGACCAAAACTCGTCGTTTTCTTTTTTATGGACGTTTTCATGAGCTATTGCCCACAGTTCTGGGGTTCCATGGAAATTTGCCTGGCCCGTAAATACACGATACATGTTTGAGTGTAATGAACAAAAACTCGTCGTTTTCGCGTTTTATGGCCGTTTTCATAAGCTATTACCCACGGTTTGGGTGTTCGAGGGCGATTTGCAGGGCCCATAAGATCCGATACATGTTTGAGAATTATGACCAAAACTCGCTGCTTACATTTTATGGCCGTTATCATGAGCTTTTGCCCAAGGTTTTGGGGTTCAAGGGCGATTCGCAGGGCCCAAAAGACCCGATACATGACCAAAACTCGTCGTTTTCTTGTTTGATGGACGTTTTCATGAGCTATTGCCCACAGTTCTGGGGTTCCATGGGAATTTTCATGGCCCGTAAAGACACGATACATGTTTGAGAGTTACGACCAAAAACTCGTCATTTTCACGTTTTATGGCCGTTTTCATGAGCTATTGCGCACAGTTTTCGGCTTTGAGGGCAATTTAACGACTCCTAACACCCGATACGTGTTTGACAGTTATGACCAAAAACTCGTCATTTTCACATTTTATGGACGTTTTCATGAGCCGTTGCCTATAGTTTTGGTGTTCCATGGGAATGTTCATGGACCATAAAATCACGATACATGTTTGAGAGTTATGAGCAAAAACTCGTCGTTTTCGCGTTTTATGGCCGTTTTCATAAGCTATTGCCCACGGTTTGGGTGTTCGAGGGCGATTTGCAGGGCCCATAAGACCCGATACATGTTTGAGAATTATGACCAAAAACTCGTCGTTTTCACATTTTATGGCCGTTATCATGAGCTTTTGCCCAAGGTTTTGGGGTTCCGTGGGAATTTTCATGGACCGTAAAGAAACGATGCATGTTTGAGAGTTATGAACAAAAACTCGTCATTTTCGCGTTTTATGGGCTTTTTCATGAGCCATGGCCCACAATTTTGGGGTTCCAAGACGATTTGTACGACTCGTAACACCAGATATATGTTTGAGAGACACAACCAAAAACTCGCTGCTTTCGCGTTTTATGGAGGATTTCATGAGCTATTGCCCACGGTTTTGGGGTTCCGTGGGAATTTTCATGGACCGTAAAAAAATGATACATGTTTGAGAGTTACGACCAAAAACTCGTCATTTTCACGTTTTATGGCCGTTTTCATGAGTTATTGCCCATAGTTTTCGGCTTCTCGGGCAATTTAACAACTCGTAACACCCGATACATGTTTTAGAGTTATGACCAAAAAATCGTCGTTTTCATATTTTTTGGCTATTTTCATGAGCTATTGCCCATAGTTTTGGTGTTCCATGGGAATTTTCATGGACCATAAAGCCACGATACATGTTTGAGAGTTATGAGCAAAAAATCGTCGTTTTTGCGTTTTATGGCCGTTTTCATAAGCTATTGCCCACGGTTTGGGTGTTCGAGGGCGATTTGCAGGTCCCATAAGACCCGATACATGTTTGAGAATTATAACTAAAAACTCGTCGTTTTCACATTTTATGGCCGTTATCATGAGCTTTTGCCCACGTTTTTGGGGTTCCAGGGCGATTCGCAGGGCTCAAAAGACCCGATACATGACCAAAACTCGTTGTTTTCTTTTTTATGGATGTTTTCATGAGCTATTGCCCACGGTTCTAGGGTTCCATGGGAATTTTCCTAGCCCGTAAAGACACGATACATGTTTGAGAGTTATGAACAAAAAATCGTCGTTTTCGCGTTTTATGGGCGTTTTCATGAGCCATGGCCCGGAATTTTGAGGTTCCAAGGCGATTTGTACGACTCGTAACACCAGATACATGTTTGAGAGACTTAACCAAAAACTCGCCGCATTTGCGTTTTATGGAGGTTTTCATGAGCTATTGCCCACGGTTTTGGGGTTCCGTGGGAATTTTCATGGCCCGTAAAGAAACGATACATTTTTTATAGTTACGACCAAAAACTCGTCATTTTCACGTTTTATGGCCGTTTTCATGAGCTATTGCCCACAGTTTTCGGCTTCTAGGGCAATTTAACGACTGAATAATCGATACATGTTTTAGAGTTATGACCAAAAACTCGTCGTTTTCTTGTTTTATAGCCGTTTTCATGAGCTATTGCCCATAGTTTTGGTGTTCCATGGGAATTTTCATGGACCATAAAGCCACGATACATGTTTGAGAGTTATGAGCAAAAACTCGTCGTTTTCGCGTTTTATGGCCGTTTTCATAAGCTATTGCCCACGGTTTGGGTGTTCCAGGGTGATTTGCTTGGCCCATAAGACCCGATACATGTTAGGGAATTATGACCAAAAACTCGTCGTTTTCACATTTTATGGCCGTTATCATGAGCTTTTGCCCAAAGTTTTGGGGTTCCAGGGCGATTCGCAGGGCTCAAAAGACCCGATACATGACCAAAACTCGTCGTTTTCTTTTTTATGGACGTTTTCATGAGCTATTGCCCACAGTTCTGGGGTTCCATGGAAATTTGCCTGGCCCGTAAAGACACGATACATGTTTGAGAGTCATGAACAAAAACTCGTCGTTTTCGCGTTTTATGGGTGTTTTCATGAGCCATGGCCCACAATTTTGGGGTTCCAAGGCGATTTGTACAACTCGTAACACCAGATACATGTTTGAGAGACATAACCAAAAACTCGCCGCTTTCGCGTTTTATGGAGGTTTTCATGAGCTATTGCCCACGGTTTTGGGGTTCCGTGGGAATTTTCATGGCCCGTAAAGAAACGATACATTTTTTACAGTTACGACCAAAAACTCGTCATTTTCATGTTTTATGGCCGTTTTCATGAGCAATTGCCCACATTTTCGGCTTCTAGTGCAATTAAACGACTCGTAACACCCTATACATGTTTTAGAGTTATGACCAAAAAATTGTCGTCTTCATGTTTTATAGCCGTTTTCATGAGCTATTGCCCATAGTTTTGGTGTTCCATGGGAATTTTCATGGACCATAAAGCCATGATACATGTTTGAGAGTTATGAGCAAAAACTCGTCCTTTTCGCGTTTTATGGCCGTTTTCATCAGCTATTGCCCACGGTTTGGGTTTTCGAGGGCGATTTGCAGGGCCCATAAGACCCGATACATGTTTGGGAATTATAACCAAAAACTCGTCGTTTTCACATTTTATGGCCGTTATCATGAGCTTTTGCCCACATTTTTGGGGTTCCAGAGCGATTCGCAGGGCTCAAAAGACCCGATACATGACCAAAACTCGTTGTTTTCTTTTTTATGGATGTTTTCATGAGTTATTGCCCACAGTTCTGGGGTTCCATGGGAATTTGCCTAGCCCGTAAAGACACGATACATGTTTGAGGGTCATGAACAAAAACTCGTCGTTTTCGTGTTTTATGGGTGTTTTCATGAGCCATGGCTCACAATTTTGGGGTTCCAAGGCGATTTGTACAACTCGTAACACCAGATACATGTTTGAGATACATAACCAAAAACTCTTTTACTGAGCTATTGCCCACGGTTTTGGGGTTCCATGGGAATTTTCATGGCCCGTAAAGACACGATGCATGTTTGAGAGTTACGACCAAAAACTCGTCAGTTTCACGTTTTATGGCCGTTTTCATGAGCTATTGCGCACAGTTTTCGGCTTTGAGGGCAAATTAACGACTCCTAACACCCGATACGTGTTTGACAGTTATGACCAAAAACTCGTCATTTTCACATTTTATGGACGTTTTCATGAGCTATTGCCCATAGTTTTGGTGTTCCATGGGAATTTTCATGGACCATAAAGCCACGATACATGTTTGAGAGTTATGAGTAAAAACTCGTCGTTTTCGCGTTTTATGGCCGTTTTCATAAGCTATTGCCCACGGTTTGGGTGTTCGAGGGCGATTTGCAGGGCCCATAAGACCCGATACATGTTTGAGAGTCATGAACAAAAACTCGTCGTTTTCGCGTTTTATGGGTGTTTTCATGAGCCATGGCCCACAATTTTGGGGTTCCAAGGCGATTTGTACAACTCGTAACACCAGATACATGTTTGAGATACATAACCAAAAACTCGCCGCTTTCGCGTTTTATGGAGGTTTTAATGAGCTATTGCCCACGGTTTTGGGGTTCCATGGGAATTTTCATGGCCCGTAAAGACACGATACATGTTTGAGAGTTACGACCAAAAACTCGTCATTTTCACGTTTTATGGCCGTTTTCATGAGCTATTGCGCACAGTTTTCGGCTTTCAGGGCAATTTAACGACTCCTAACACCCGATACGTGTTTGACAGTTATGACCAAAAACTCGTCATTTTCACATTTTATGGACGTTTTCATGAGCTATTGCCCATAGTTTTGGTGTTCCATGGGAATTTTCATGGACCATAAAGCCACGATACATGTTTGAGAGTTATGAGTAAAAACTTGTCCTTTTCACGTTTTATGGCTGTTTTCATAAGCTATTGCCCACGGTTTGGGTGTTCGAGGGCGATTTGCAGGGCCCATAAGACCCGATACATGTTTGAGAATTATGACCAAAAACTCGTCGTTTTCATATTTTATGGCCGTTATCATGAGCTTTTGCCCAAGGTTTTGGGGTTCAAGGGCGATTCGCAGGGCTCAAAAGACCCGATACATGACCAAAACTCGTCGTTTTCTTGTTTTATGGAGGTTTTCATGAGCTATTGCCCACAGTTCTGGGGTTCCATGGGAATTTGCCTGGCCCGTAAAGACACGATACATGTTTGAGAGTTATGAACAAAAAATCGTCGTTTTCGCGTTTTATGGGCGTTTTCATGAGCCATGGCCCGGAATTTTGAGGTTCCAAGGCGATTTGTACGACTCGTAACACCAGATACATGTTTGAGAGACTTAACCAAAAACTCGCCGCATTTGCGTTTTATGGAGGTTTTCATGAGCTATTGCCCACGGTTTTGGGGTTCCGTGGGAATTTTCATATCCCGTAAAGAAACGATACATTTTTTATAGTTACGACCAAAAACTCGTCATTTTCACGTTTTATGGCCGTTTTCATGAGCTATTGCCCACAGTTTTCGGCTTCTAGGGCAATTTAACGACTCGTAACACCCGATACATGTTTTAGAGTTATGACCAAAAACTCGTCTTTTTCTTGTTTTATGGACGTTTTCATGAGCTATTGCCCACAGTTTTGGTGTTCCATGGCATTTTCATGGACCATAAAGCCACGATACATGTTTGAGAGTTATGAGTAAAAACTCGTCGTTTTCGCGTTTTATAGCCGTTTTCATAAGCTATTGCCCACGGTTTGGGTGTTCGAGGGCGATTTGCAGGGCCCATAAGACCCGATACATGTTTGAGAATTATAACCAAAAACTCGTCGTTTTCACATTTTATGGCCATTATCATGAGCTTTTGCCCACAGTTTTGGGGTTCCAGGGCGATTCGCAGGGCTCAAAAGACCCGATACATGACCAAAACTTGTCGTCTTCTTTTTTATGGACGTTTTCATGAGTTATTGCCCACAGTTCTGGGGTTCCATGGGAATTTGCCTAGCCCGTAAAGACACGATACATGTTTGAGAGTTATGAACAAAAACTCGTTGTTTTCGCGTTTTATGGGTGTTTTCATGAGCCAGCCCACAATTTTGGGGTTCCAAGGCGATTTGTACAACTCGTAACACCAGATACATGTTTGAGATACATAACCAAAAACTCGCCGCTTTTGCGTTTTATGGAGGTTTTAATGAGCTATTGCCCACGGTTTTAGGGTTCCATGGGAATTTTCATGGCCCGTAAAGACACAATACATGTTTGAGAGTTACGACCAAAAACTCGTCATTTTCACGTTTTATGGCCGTTTTCATGAGCTTGCGCAGAGTTTTCGGCTTTCAGGGCAATTTAACGACTCCTAACACCCGATACGTGTTTAACAGTTATGACCAAAAACTCGTCATTTTCACGTTTTATGGCCGTTTTCATGAGCTATTGCCCACAGTTTTCGGCTTCTAGGGCAATTTAACGACTCGTAACACCCGATACATGTTTTAGAGTTATGACCAAAAACTCGTCTTTTTCTTGTTTTATGGACGTTTTCATGAGCTATTGCCCACAGTTTTGGTGTTCCATGGCATTTTCATGGACCATAAAGCCACGATACATGTTTGAGAGTTATGAGTAAAAACTCGTCGTTTTCGCGTTTTATGGCCTTTTTCATAAGCTATTGCCCACGGTTTGGGTGTTCGAGGCGATTTGTGGCCCATAAGACCCGATACATGTTTGAGAATTATGACCAAAAACTTCGTCGCTTTCACATTTTATGGCGTTATCATGAGCTTTTGCCCACGTTTTGGGGTTCCAGGGCGATTCGCAGGCTCAAAAGACCCGACATGACCAAAACTCGCTGCTTTTCTTTTTTATGGACGTTTTCATGAGTTATTGCCCACAGTTCTGGAGTTCCATGGGATTTGCCTAGCCCGTAAAGACACGATACATGTTTGAGAGTCATGAACAAAAACTAGTCATTTTTGCGTTTTATGGGTGTTTTCATGAGCCATGGCCCACAATTTTGGGGTTCCAAGGCGATTTATACAACTCGTAACACCAGATACATGTTTGAGATACATAACCAAAAACTCGCCACTTTCGCGTTTTATGGAGGTTTTAATGAGCTATTGCCCACGGTTTTGGGGTTCCATGGGAATTTTCATGGCCCGTAAAGACACGATACATGTTTGAGAGTTACGACCAAAAACTCGTCATTTTCACGTTTTATGGCCGTTTTCATGAGCTATTACGCACAGTTTTCGGCTTTCAGGGCAATTTAACGACTCCTAACACCCGATACGTGTTTGACAGTTATGACCAAAAACTCGTCATTTTCACATTTTATGGACATTTTCATGAGCTATTGCCCATAGTTTTGGTGTTCCATGGGAATTTTCATGGACCATAAAGCCACGATACATGTTTGAGAGTTATGAGTAAAAACTCGTCCTTTTCGCGTTTTATGGCTGTTTTCATAAGCTATTGCCCACGGTTTGGGTGTTCGAGGGCGATTTGCAGGGCCCATAAGTCCCGATACATGTTTGAGAATTATGACCAAAAACTCGTGGTTTTCATATTTTATGGCCGTTATCGTGAGCTTTTGCCCAAGGTTTTGGGGTTCAAGGGCGATTCGCAGGGCTCAAAAGACCCGATACATGACCAAAACTAGTCGTTTTCTTGTTTTATGGAGGTTTTCATGAGCTATTGCCCACTGTTCTGGGGTTCCATGGGAATTTGCCTGGCCCGTAAAGACACGATACATGTTTGAGAGTTATGAACAAAAAATCATCGTTTTCGCGTTTTATGGGCGTTTTCATGAGCCATGGCCCGGAATTTTGAGGTTTCAAGGCGATTTGTACGACTCGTAATACCAGATACATGTTTGAGAGACATAACCAAAAACTCGCCGCATTTGCGTTTTATGGAGGTTTTCATGAGCTATTGCCCACGGTTTTGGGGTTCCGTGGGAATTTTCATAGACCGTAAAGAAACGATACATTTTTTATAGTTACGACCAAAAACTCGTCATTTTCACGTTTTATGGCCGTTTTCATGAGCTATTGCCCACAGTTTTCGGCTTCTAGGGCAATTTAACGACTCGTAACACCCGATACATGTTTTAGAGTTATGACCAAAAACTCGTCTTTTTCTTGTTTTATGGACGTTTTCATGAGCTATTGCCACGCTTTTGTGTTCCATGGGAATTTTCATGGACCATAAAGCCACGATACATGTTTGAGAGTTATGAGTAAAAACTCGTCGTTTTCGCGTTTTATAGCCGTTTTCATAAGCTATTGCCCACGGTTTGGGTGTTCGAGGGCGATTTGCAGGGCCCATAAGACCCGATACATGTTTGAGAATTATAACCAAAAACTCGTCGTTTTCACATTTTATGGCCGTTATCATGAGGTTTTGCCCACATTTTTGGGGTTCCAGGGCGATTCGCAGGGCTCAAAAGACCCGATACATGACCAAAACTCGTCGTTTTCTTTTTTATGGACGTTTTCATGAGTTATTGCCCACAGTTCGAGGGTTCCATGGGAATTTGCCTAGCCCGTAAAGACACGATACATGTTTGAGAGTTATGAACAAAAACTCGTCGTTTTCGCGTTTTATGGGTGTTTTCATGAGCCATGGCCCACAATTTTGGGGTTCCAAGGCGATTTGTACAACTCGTAACACCAGATACATGTTTGAGATACATAACCAAAAACTCGCCGCTTTTGCGTTTTATGGAGGTTTTAATGAGCTATTGCCCACGGTTTTAGGGTTCCATGGGAATTTTCATGGCCCGTAAGGACACGATACATGTTTGAGAGTTACAACCAAAAACTCGTCATTTTCACGTTTTATGGCCGTTTTCATGAGCTATTGCGCACAGTTTTCGGCTTCCAGGGCAATTTAACGAATCCTAACACCCGATACGTGTTTGATAGTTATGACCAAAAACTCGTCATTTTCACATTTTATGGACGTTTTCATTAGCTATTGCCCATAGTTTTGGTGTTCCATGGAAATGATTTTTCGCGTTTTATGGCCGTTTTCATTAGGTATTGCCCATTGTTTTGGTGTTCGAGGGATATTTGCAGGGCCCATAAGACCTAATACATGTTTAAGAGATATGACCAAAAACTCGTTGTTTTCGCATTTTGTGGATGTTTTCATGAGCTATTGCCCATAGTTTTGTGGTTCCATGGCGATTTGCATGGCCCTTAAGACATGATACATCTTTGAGCGTTATGACCTAAAACGCGGCATTTTCGCCTTTTATGGCAGTTTTCATGAGCTTTTTACCCACAGTTTTGGTGGCGATTTTTATGGCCCATAAGACCCGATGCATGTTTGAGAGTCATGACCAAAAAATGAGTGTTTTCGCGTTTTATGGACGTTTTCATGAGCTATTGCCCACAATTTTCTGCTTCCAGGGCAATTTACACGACTCATAACACTTGATACACGTTTGAGAGTTATGACCCAAAATCATGCTTAACGCTTTATGGTTTTTTAATGAGCTATTACCCACAGTTTTGTGGTTCCAGGGCGATCTGCAGGGCCCATAAGACACGATACATGTTTTAGAGTTATCATCTAAAACTTGACGTTTTCACATTTTATGGCCGATTTCACGAGCTTTTGCCCAAAGTTTTGGGGTTCCCGATTTTAACGACTCGTAAAAAACCGGATACACGTTTGAGAGTTATCAGCAAAAACTCGTCATTTTCACGTTTTATAGCTGATTTCATGAGCTATTGCCCACAATTTTCGTCTTCTAGGGCAATTTAACGACTCGTAACACCCGATACATGTTTTAGAGTTATGACCAAAAACTCGTCGTTTTCACGTTTTATGGCCATTTTCATGAGCTATTGCCTATAGTTTTGGTGTTCCATGGGAATGTTCATGGACCATAAAATCACGATACATGTTTGAGAGTTATGAGCAAAACTTCGCTGCTTTCGCTTTTATGGGCGTTTTCATAAGCTATTGCCCACGGTTTGGGTGTTCGAGGCCCATAAGACCCGATACATGTTTGAGAATTATGAACAAAAAATCGTCATTTTCACATTTTATGGCCCTTATCATGAGCTTTTGCCCAAGGTTTTGGGGTTCCAGGGCGATTCGCAGGGCTCAAAAGACCCGATACAACACCAAACTCGCTGCTTTCTTTTATGGACGTTTTCATGAGCTATTGCCCACGCCTGGGGTTCCATGGGAATTTGCCCGGCCCAGAAGACACGATACATGTTTGAGAGTTATGAACAAAAACTGCGTTGAAGTTTCATGGGCGTTTTCATGAGCCATGGCTCCACAATTTTGGGGTTCCAAGACGATTTGTACGACTTCGTAACACCAGATATATGTTTGAGAGACATAACCAAAACTCACGCTTGCTGCTTTTATGGAGGATTTCATGAGCTATTGCCCACGGTTTTGGGGTTCCGTGGAATTTTCATGGACCGTAAAAAATGATACATGTTTGAGAGTTACGACCAAAAACTCGTCATTTTCACGCTTTTATGGCCGTTTCATGAGTTATGCCCATAGTTTTCGGCTTCTCGGGCAATTTAACAACTCGTAACACCCGATACATGTTTTAGAGTTATGACCAAAAAATCGTCGTTTTCATATTTTTTGGCTATTTTCATGAGCTATTGCCCATAGTTTTGGTGTTCCATGGGAATTTTCATGGACCATAAAGCCACGATAAATGTTTGAGAGTTATGAGCAAAAAATCGCTGCTTTTATGCTTTTATGGCCGTTTATAAGCTATTGCCCACGGTTTGGGTGTTCGAGGCGATTTGCGTGTCCCATAAGACCCGATACATGTTTGAGAATTATAACTAAAACTCGCTGCTTTCACATTTTATGCGTTATCATGAGCTTTTGCCCACGTTTTGGGGTTCCAGATGATTCGCAGGGCTCAAAAGACCCGATACATGACCAAAACTCGTTGTTTTCTTTTTTATGGATGTTTTCATGAGCTATTGCCCACGGTTCTAGGGTTCCATGGGAATTTTCCTAGCCCGTAAAGACACGATACATGTTTGAGAGTTATGAACAAAAAATCGTCGTTTTCGCGTTTTATGGGCGTTTTCATGAGCCATGGCCTAGAATTTTGAGGTTCCAAGGCGATTTGTACGACTCGTAACACCAGATACATGTTTGAGAGAATTAACCAAAAAAACTCGTCGCATTTGCGTTTTATGGAGGTTTTCATGAGCTATTCCCCACGGTTTTGGGGTTCCGTGGGAATTTTCATAGCCCGTAAAGAAACGATACATTTTTTATAGTTACGACCAAAAACTCGTCATTTTCACGTTTTATGGCCGTTTTCATGAGCTATTGCCCACAGTTTTCGGCTTCTAGGGCAATTTAACGACTCGTAACACCCGATACATGTTTTAGAGTTATGACCAAAAACTCGTCGTTTTCTTGTTTTATAGCCGTTTTCATGAGCTATTGCCCATAGTTTTGGTGTTCGATGGGAATTTTCATGGACCATAAAGCCACGATACATGTTTGAGAGTTATGAGCAAAAACTTCGCTGTTGCTGCTTTTATGGCCGTTTTCATAAGCTATTGCCCACGGTTTGGGTGTTCCAGGGTGATTTGCTTGGCCCATAAGACCCGATACATGTTAGGGAATTATGACCAAAAACTCGTCGTTTTCACATTTTATGGCCATTATCATGAGCTTTTGCCCAAAGTTTTGGGGTTCCAGGGCGATTCGCAGGGCTCAAAAGACCCGATACATCACCAAAACTCGTCGTTCTCTTTTTTATGGACGTTTTCATGAGCTATTGCCCACAGTTCTGGGGTTCCATGGGAATTTGCCTGGACCGTAAAGACACGATACATGTTTGAGAGTCATGAACAAAAACTCATCGTTTTCGCGTTTTATGGGTGTTTTCATGAGCCATGGCCCACAATTTTGGGGTTCGAAGGCGATTTGTACAACTCGTAACACCAGAGACATGTTTGAGAGACATAACCAAAAACTCGCCGCTTTCGCGTTTTATGGAGGTTTTCATGAGCTATTTCCCACGGTTTTGGGGTTCCGTGGGAATTTTCATGGCCCGTAAAGAAACGATACATTTTTTATAGTTACGACCAAAAACTCGTCATTTTCATGTTTTATGGCCGTTTTCATGAGCAATTGCCCACAGTTTTCGGCTTCTAGTGCAATTAAACGACTCGTAACACCCTATACATGTTTTAGAGTTATGACCAAAAAATTGTCGTCTTCATGTTTTATAGCCGTTTTCATGAGCTATTGCCCATAGTTTTGGTGTTCCATGGGAATTTTCATGGACCATAAAGCCATGATACATGTTTGAGAGTTATGAGCAAAAACTCGTCCTTTTCGCGTTTTATGGCCGTTTTCATCAGCTATTGCCCACGGTTTGGGTTTTCGAGGGCGATTTGCAGGGCCCATAAGACCCGATACATGTTTGGGAATTATAACCAAAAACTCGTCGTTTTCACATTTTATGGCCGTTATCATGAGCTTTTGCCCACATTTTTGGGGTTCCAGAGCGATTCGCAGGGCTCAAAAGACCCGATACATGACCAAAACTCGTTGTTTTCTTTTTTATGGATGTTTTCATGAGTTATTGCCCACAGTTCTGGGGTTCCATGGGAATTTGCCTAGCCCGTAAAGACACGATACATGTTTGAGGGTCATGAACAAAAACTAGTCGTTTTCGTGTTTTATGGATGTTTTCATGAGCCATGGCCCACAATTTTGGGGTTCCAAGGCGATTTATACAACTCGTAACACTAGATACATGTTTGAGATACATAACCAAAAACTCGCCGCTTTCGCGTTTTATGGAGGTTTTAATGAGCTATTGCCCACGGTTTTGGGGTTCCATGGGAATTTTCATGGCCTGTAAAGACACGATACATGTTTGAGAGTTACGACCAAAAACTCGTCATTTTCACGTTTTATGGCCGTTTTCATGAGCTATTACGCACAGTTTTCGGCTTTCAGGGCAAATTAACGACTCCTAACACCCGATACGTGTTTGACAGTTATGACCAAAAACTCGTCATTTTCACATTTTATGGACGTTTTCATGAGGTATTGCCCATAGTTTTGGTGTTCCGTGGGAATTTTCATGGACCATAAAGCCACGATACATGTTTGAGAGTTATGAGTAAAAACTCGTCCTTTTCGCGTTTTATGGCCATTTTCATAAGCTATTGCCCACGGTTTGGGTGTTCGAGGGCGATTTGTAGGGCCCATAAGTCCCGATACATGTTTGAGAGTTATGAACAAAAACTCGTCGTTTTCGCGTTTTATGGGTGTTTTCATGAGCCATGGCCCACAATTTTGGGGTTCCAAGGCGATTTGTACAACTCGTCACACCAGATACATGTTTGAGATACATAACCAAAAACTTGCCACTTTTGCGTTTTATGGAGGTTTTAATGAGCTATTGCCCTCGGTTTTAGGGTTCCATGGGAATTTTCATGGCCCGCAAAGAGACAATACATGTTTGAGAGTTACGACCAAAAACTCGTCATTTTCATGTTTTATGGCCGTTTTCATGAGCTTGCGCACAGTTTTCGGCTTTCAGGGCAATTTAACGACTCCTAACACCCGATACGTGTTTGACAGTTATGACCAAAAACTCGTCATTTTCACATTTTATGGACGTTTTCATGAGCTATTGCCCATAGTTTTGGTGTTCCATGGGAATTTTCATGGACCATAAAGCCACGATACATGTTTGAGAGTTATGAGTAAAAACTCGTCGTTTTCGCGTTTTATGGCCTTTTTCATAAGCTATTGC
This sequence comes from Avena insularis, assembly GCA_023614405.1. Taxonomy (NCBI): domain Eukaryota; kingdom Viridiplantae; phylum Streptophyta; class Magnoliopsida; order Poales; family Poaceae; genus Avena; species Avena insularis. The sequence continues at coordinate 43,223,794 of CM042695.1, forward strand.
CCACGGTTTGGGTGTTCGAGGGCGATTTGCAGGGCCCATAAGACCCGATACATGTTTGAGAATTATGACCAAAAACTCGTCGTTTTCATATTTTATGGCCGTTATCATGAGCTTTTGCCCAAGGTTTTGGGGTTCAAGGGCGATTCGCAGGGCTCAAAAGACCCGATACATGACCAAAACTCGTCGTTTTCTTGTTTTATGTAGGTTTTCATGAGCTATTGCCCACAGTTCTGGGGTTCCATGGGAATTTTCCTGGCCCGTAAAGACACGATACATGTTTGAGAGTTATGAACAAAAAATCGTCGTTTTCGCGTTTTATGGGCGTTTTCATGAGCCATGGCCCGGAATTTTGAGGTTCCAAGGCGATTTGTATGAATCGTAACACCAGATACATGTTTGAGAGACTTAACCAAAAACTCGCCGCATTTGCGTTTTATGGAGGTTTTCATGAGCTATTGCCCACGGTTTTGGGGTTCCGTGGGAATTTTCATATCCCGTAAAGAAACGATACATTTTTTATAGTTACGACCAAAAACTCGTCATTTTCACGTTTTATGGCCGTTTTCATGAGCTATTGCCCACAGTTTTCGGCTTCTAGGGCAATTTAACGACTCGTAACACCCGATACATGTTTTAGAGTTATGACCAAAAACTCGTCGTTTTCTTGTTTTATAGCCGTTTTCATGAGCTATTGCCCATAGTTTTGGTGTTCCATGGGAATTTTCATGGACCATAAAGCCACGATACATGTTTGAGAGTTATGAGCAAAAACTCGTCGTTTTCGCGTTTTATAGCCGTTTTCATAAGCTATTGCCCACGGTTTGGGTGTTCGAGGGCGATTTGCAGGGCCCATAAGACCCGATACATGTTTGAGAATTATGACCAAAAACTCGTCGTTTTCATATTTTATGGCCGTTATCATGAGCTTTTGCCCAAGGTTTTGGGGTTCAAGGGCGATTCGCAGGGCTCAAAAGACCCGATACATGACCAAAACTTGTCGTTTTCTTTTTTATGGACGTTTTCATGAGTTATTGCCCACAGTTCTGGGGTTCCATGTGAATTTGCCTAGCCCGTAAAGACACGATGCATGTTTGAGAGTTATGAACAAAAACTCGTTATTTTCGCGTTTTATGGGTGTTTTCATGAGCCAGCCCACAATTTTGGGGTTCCAAGGCGATTTGTACAACTCGTAACACCAGATACATGTTTGAGATACATAACCAAAAACTCGCCGCTTTTGCATTTTATGGAGGTTTTAATGAGCTATTGCCCACGGTTTTAGGGTTCCATGGGAATTTTCATGGCCCGTAAAGACACAATACATGTTTGAGAGTTACGACCAAAAACTCGTCATTTTCACGTTTTATGGCCGTTTTCATGAGCTTGCGCAGAGTTTTCGGCTTTCATGGCAATTTAACGACTCCTAACACCCGATACGTGTTTAACAGTTATGACCAAAAACTCATCATTTTCACATTTTATGGACGTTTTCATGAGCAATTGCCCATAGTTTTGGTGTTCCATGGGAATTTTCATGGACCATAAAGCCACGATACATGTTTGAGAGTTATGAGTAAAAACTCGTCGTTTTCGCGTTTTATGGCCTTTTTCATAAGCTATTGCCCACGGTTTGGGTGTTCGAGGGCGATTTGCAGGGCCCATAAGACCCGATACATGTTTGAGAATTATGACCAAAAACTCGTCGTTTTCACATTTTATGGCCGTTATCATGAGCTTTTGCCCACAGTTTTGGGGTTCCAGGGCGATTCGCAGGGCTCAAAAGACCCGATACATGACCAAAACTCGTCGTTTTCTTTTTTATGGACGTTTTCATGAGTTATTGCCCACAGTTCTGGAGTTCCATGGGAATTTGCCTAGCCCGTAAAGACACGATACATGTTTGAGAGTCATGAACAAAAACTAGTCGTTTTTGCGTTTTATGGGTGTTTTCATGAGCCATGGCCCACAATTTTGGGGTTCCAAGGCGATTTATATAACTCGTAACACCAGATACATGTTTGAGATACATAACCAAAAACTCGCCACTTTCGCGTTTTATGGAGGTTTTAATGAGCTATTGCCCACGGTTTTGGGGTTCCATGGGAATTTTCATGGCCCGTAAAGACACGATACATGTTTGAGAGTTACGACCAAAAACTCGTCATTTTCACGTTTTATGGCCGTTTTCATGAGCTATTGCGCACAGTTTTCGGCTTTCAGGGCAATTTAACGACTCCTAACACCCGATACGTGTTTGACAGTTATGACCAAAAACTCGTCATTTTCACATTTTATGGACATTTTCATGAGCTATTGCCCATAGTTTTGGTGTTCCATGGGAATTTTCATGGACCATAAAGCCACGATACATGTTTGAGAGTTATGAGCAAAAACTCGTCGTTTTCGCGTTTTATGGCCGTTTTCATAAGCTATTGCCCACGGTTTGGGTGTTCGAGGGCGATTTGCAGGGCCCATAAGACCCGATACATGTTTGAGAATTATGACCAAAAACTCGTCGTTTTCATATTTTATGGCCGTTATCATGAGCTTTTGCCCAAGGTTTTGGGGTTCAAGGGCGATTCGCAGGGCTCAAAAGACCCGATACATGACCAAAACTCGTCGTTTTCTTGTTTTACGGAGGTTTTCATGAGCTATTGCCCACAGTTCTGGGGTTCCATGGGAATTTGCCTGGCCCGTAAAGACACGATACATGTTTGAGAGTTATGAACAAAAAATCGTCGTTTTCGCGTTTTATGGGCGTTTTCATGAGCCATGGCCCGGAATTTTGAGGTTCCAAGGCGATTTGTACGACTCGTAACACCAGATACATGTTTGAGAGACTTAACCAAAAACTCGCCGCATTTGCGTTTTATGGAGGTTTTCATGAGCTATTGCCCACGGTTTTGGGGTTCCGTGGGAATTTTCATGGCCCGTAAAGAAACGATACATTTTTTATAGTTACGACCAAAAACTCGTCATTTTCACGTTTTATGGCCGTTTTCATGAGCTATTGCCCACAGTTTTCGGCTTCTAGGGCAATTTAACGACTCGTAACACCCGATACATGTTTTAGAGTTATGACCAAAAACTCGTCGTTTTCTTGTTTTATAGCCGTTTTCATGAGCTATTGCCTGATTTTGGTGTTCCATGGAATTTTCATGGACCATAAAGCCACGATACATGTTTAAGAGTTATGAGTAAAACTTCGTCGTTTTTAAGCGTTTATAGCTTATAAGCTATTGCCCACGGTTTGGGTGTTCGAGGGCGATTTGCAGGGCCCATAAGACCCGATACATGTTTGAGAATTATAACCAAAAACTCGTCGTTTTCACATTTTATGGCCGTTATCATGAGCTTTTGCCCACAGTTTTGGGGTTCCAGGGCGATTCGCAGGGCTCAAAAGACCCGATACATGACCAAAACTTGTCGTCTTCTTTTTTATGGACGTTTTCATGAGTTATTGCCCACAGTTCTGGGGTTCCATGGGAATTTGCTGGCCCAGAAAGACACGATACATGTTTGAGAGTTATGAACAAAAACTCGTTGTTTTCGCGTTTTATGGGTGTTTTCATGAGCCAGCCCACAATTTTGGGGTTCCAAGGCGATTTGTACAACTCGTAACACCAGATACATGTTTGAGATACATAACCAAAAACTCGCCGCTTTTGCGTTTTATGGAGGTTTTAATGAGCTATTGCCCACGGTTTTAGGGTTCCATGGGAATTTTCATGGCCCGTAAAGACACAATACATGTTTGAGAGTTACGACCAAAAACTCGTCATTTTCACGTTTTATGGCCGTTTTCATGAGCTTGCGCAGAGTTTTCGGCTTTCAGGGCAATTTAACGACTCCTAACACCCGATACGTGTTTAACAGTTATGACCAAAAACTCATCATTTTCACATTTTATGGACGTTTTCATGAGCAATTGCCCATAGTTTTGGTGTTCCATGGGAATTTTCATGGACCATAAAGCCACGATACATGTTTGAGAGTTATGAGTAAAAACTCGTCGTTTTCGCGTTTTATGGCCTTTTTCATAAGCTATTGCCCACGGTTTGGGTGTTCGAGGGCGATTTGCAGGGCCCATAAGACCCGATACATGTTTGAGAATTATGACCAAAAACTCGTCGTTTTCACATTTTATGGCCGTTATCATGAGCTTTTGCCCACAGTTTTGGGGTTCCAGGGCGATTCGCAGGGCTCAAAAGACCCGATACATGACCAAAACTCGTCGTTTTCTTTTTTATGGACGTTTTCATGAGCTATTGCCTGATTACGGAGTTCCATGGGATTTGCCTAGCCCGTAAAGACACGATACATGTTTGAGAGTCATGAACAAAAACTAGTCATTTTTGCGTTTTATGGGTGTTTTCATGAGCCATGGCCCACAATTTTGGGGTTCCAAGGCGATTTATACAACTCGTAACACCAGATACATGTTTGAGATACATAACCAAAAACTCTTTTACTGAGCTATTGCCCACGGTTTTGGGGTTCCATGGGAATTTTCATGGCCCGTAAAGACACGATACATGTTTGAGAGTTACGACCAAAAACTCGTCATTTTCACGTTTTATGGCCGTTTTCATGAGCTATTGCGCACAGTTTTCGGCTTTCAGGGCAATTTAACGACTCCTAACACCCGATACGTGTTTGACAGTTATGACCAAAAACTCGTCATTTTCACATTTTATGGACGTTTTCATGAGCTATTGCCCATAGTTTTGGTGTTCCATGGGAATTTTCATGGACCATAAAGCCACGATACATGTTTGAGAGTTATGAGTAAAAACTCGTCGTTTTCGCGTTTTATGGCTGTTTTCATAAGCTATTGCCCACGGTTTGGGTGTTCGAGGGCGATTTGCAGGGCCCATAAGACCCGATACATGTTTGAGAATTATGACCAAAAACTCGTCGTTTTCATATTTTATGGCCGTTATCATGAGCTTTTGCCCAAGGTTTTGGGGTTCAAGGGCGATTCGCCGGGCTCAAAAGACCCGAAACATGACCAAAACTCGTCGTTTTCTTGTTTTATGTAGGTTTTCATGAGCTATTGCCCAAGTTCTGGGGTTCCATGGGAATTTTCCTGGCCCGTAAAGACACGATACATGTTTGAGAGTTATGAACAAAAAATCGTCGTTTTCGCGTTTTATGGGCGTTTTCATGAGCCATGGCCCGGAATTTTGAGGTTCCAAGGCGATTTGTACGACTCGTAACACCAGATACATGTTTGAGAGACTTAACCAAAAACTCGCCGCATTTGCGTTTTATGGAGGTTTTCATGAGCTATTGCCCACGGTTTTGGGGTTCCGTGGGAATTTTCATATCCCGTAAAGAAACGATACATTTTTTATAGTTACGACCAAAAACTCGTCATTTTCACGTTTTATGGCCGTTTTCATGAGCTATTGCCCACAGTTTTCGGCTTCTAGGGCAATTTAACGACTCGTAACACCCGATACATGTTTTAGAGTTATGACCAAAAACTCGTCTTTTTCTTGTTTTATGGACGTTTTCATGAGCTATTGCCCACAGTTTTGGTGTTCCATGGGAATTTTCATGGACCATAAAGCCACGATACATGTTTGAGAGTTATGAGTAAAAACTCGTCGTTTTCGCGTTTTATAGCCGTTTTCATAAGCTATTGCCCACGGTTTGGGTGTTCGAGGGCGATTTGCAGGGCCCATAAGACCCGATACATGTTTGAGAATTATAACCAAAAACTCGTCGTTTTCACATTTTATGGCCGTTATCATGAGCTTTTGCCCAAAGTTTTGGGGTTCCAGGGCGATTCGCAGGGCTCAAAAGACCCGATACATGACCAAAACTCGTCGTTTTCTTTTTTATGGACGTTTTCATGAGTTATTGCCCACAGTTCGAGGGTTCCATGGGAATTTGCCTAGCCCGTAAAGACACGATACATGTTTGAGAGTTATGAACAAAAACTCGTCGTTTTCGCGTTTTATGGGTGTTTTCATGAGCCATGGCCCACAATTTTGGGGTTCCAAGGCGATTTGTACAACTCGTAACACCAGATACATGTTTGAGATACATAACCAAAAACTCGCCGCTTTTGCGTTTTATGGAGGTTTTAATCAGCTATTGCCCACGGTTTTGGGGTTCCGTGGGAATTTTCATGGCCCGTAAAGACACGATACATGTTTGAGAGTTAGGACCAAAAACTCGTCATTTTCACGTTTTATGGCCGTTTTCATGAGCTATTGCCCACAGTTTTTGGCTTCCAGGGCAATTTAACGACTCCTAACACCCGATACGTGTTTGACAGTTATGACCAAAAACTCGTCATTTTCACATTTTATGGACGTTTTCATGAGCTATTGCCCATAGTTTTGGTGTTCCATGGAAATGATTTTTCGCGTTTTATGGCCGTTTTCATTAGGTATTGCCCATTGTTTTGGTGTTCGAGGGATATTTGCAGGGCCCATAAGACCTAATACATGTTTAAGAGATATGACCAAAAACTCGTTGTTTTCGCATTTTGTGGATGTTTTCATGAGCTATTGCCCATAGTTTTGTGGTTCCATGGCGATTTGCATGGCCCTTAAGACATGATACATCTTTGAGCGTTATGACCTAAAACGCGGCATTTTCGCCTTTTATGGCAGTTTTCATGAGCTTTTTACCCACAGTTTTGGTGGCGATTTTTATGGCCCATAAGACCCGATGCATGTTTGAGAGTCATGACCAAAAAATGGGTGTTATCGCGTTTTATGGACGTTTTCATGAGCTATTGCCCACAATTTTCTGCTTCCAGGGCAATTTACACGACTCATAACACTTGATACACGTTTGAGAGTTATGACCCAAAACTGGGCGTTTTCACGTTTTATGGTTTTTTTAATGAGCTATTACCCACAGTTTTGTGGTTCCAGGGCGATCTGCAGGGCCCATAAGACACGATACATGTTTTAGAGTTATCATCTAAAACTTGACGTTTTCACATTTTATGGCCGATTTCACGAGCTTTTGCCCAAAGTTTTGGGGTTCCAGGACGATTTAACGACTCGTAAAACCGGATACACGTTTGAGAGTTATCAGCAAAAACTCGTCATTTTCACGTTTTATAGCTGATTTCATGAGCTATTGCCCACAATTTTCGGCTTCTAGGGCAATTTAACGACTCGTAACACCCGATACATGTTTTAGAGTTATGACCAAAAACTCGTCGTTTTCACGTTTTATGGCCATTTTCATGAGCTATTGCCTATAGTTTTGGTGTTCCATGGGAATGTTCATGGACCATAAAATCACGATACATGTTTGAGAGTTATGAGCAAAAACTCGTCGTTTTCGCGTTTTATGGACGTTTTCATAAGCTATTGCCCACGGTTTGGGTGTTCGAGGGCGATTTGCAGGGCCCATAAGACCCGATACATGTTTGAGAATTATGACCAAAAACTCGTCGTTTTCACATTTTATGGCCGTTATCATGAGCTTTTGCCCAAGGTTTTGGGGTTCCAGGGCGATTCGCAGGGCTCAAAAGACCCGATACAACACCAAAACTCGTCGTTTTCTTTTTTATGGACGTTTTCATGAGCTATTGCCCACAGTTCTGGGGTTCCATGGGAATTTGCCTGGCCCGTAAAGACACGATACATGTTTGAGAGTTATGAACAAAAACTCGTCGTTTTCGCGTTTTATGGGCGTTTTCATGAGCCATGGCCCACAATTTTGGGGTTCCAAGGCGATTTGTACGACTCGTAACACCAGATATATGTTTGAGACACATAACCAAAAACTCGCTGCTTTCGCGTTTTATGGAGGTTTTCATGAGCTATTGCCCACGGTTTTGGGGTTCCGTGGGAATTTTCATGGACCGTAAAAAAATGATACATGTTTGAGAGTTACGACCAAAAACTCGTCATTTTCACGTTTTATGGCCGTTTTCATGAGTTATTGCCCATAGTTTTCGGCTTCTCGGGCAATTTAACAACTCGTAACACCCGATACATGTTTTAGAGTTATGACCAAAAAATCGTCGTTTTCATATTTTTTGGCCATTTTCATGAGCTATTGCCCATAGTTTTGGTGTTCCATGGGAATTTTCATGGACCATAAAGCCACGATACATGTTTGAGAGTTATGAGCAAAAATCGCTGCGTTTTTGCTTTTATGGACGTTTTCATAAGCTATTGCCCACGGTTTGGGTGTTCAAGGGCGATTTGCAGAGCCCATAAGACCCGATACATGTTTGAGAATTATGACCAAAAACTCGTCATTTTCACATTTTATGGCCGTTATCATGAGCTTTTGCCCAAAGTTTTGGTTTCCAGGGCGATTTGCAGGGCTCAAAAGACAGGATACATGACCAAAACTCGTCGTTTTCTTTTTTATGGATGTTTTCATGAGCTATTGCCCACAGTTATGGGGTTCCATGGGAATTTGCCTGGCCTGTAAAGACACGATACATGTTTGAGAGTTATGAACAAAAACTCGTCGATTTCGTGTTTTATGCGTGTTTTCATGAGCCATGGCCCACAATTTTGGGGTTCCAAGGTGATTTGTACAACTCGTAACACCAGATACATGTTTGAGAGACATAACCAAAAACTCGCCGCTTTTGTGTTTTATGGAGGTTTTAATGAGCTATTTCCCACGGTTTTGGGGTTCCGTGGGAATTTTCATGGCCCGTAAAGACACGATACATGTTTGAGAGTTACGACCAAAAACTCGTCATTTTCACGTTTTATGGCCGTTTTCATGAGCTGCCACAGTTTTCGGCTTCCAGGGCAATTTAACGACTCCTAACACCCGATACGTGTTTGACAGTTATGACCAAAAACTCGTCATTTTCACATTTTTGGACGTTTTCATGAGCTGTTTCCCAAGGTTTTGGGGTTCAAGGGCGATTCGCAGGGCTCAAAAGACCCGATACATGACCAAAACTCGTCGTTTTCTTGTTTGATGGAGGTTTTCATGAGCTATTGCCCACAGTTCTGGGGTTCCATAGGAATTTGCCTGGCCCGTAAAGACACGATACATGTTTGAGAGTTATAAACAAAAAATCGTCGTTTTCGCGTTTTACGGGCGTTTTCATGAGCCACGGCCCGGAATTTTGAGGTTCCAAGGCGATTTGTACGACTCGTAACACCAGATACACGTTTGAGAGACATAACCAAAAACTCGCCGCATTTGCATTTTATGGAGGTTTTCATGAGCTATTGCCCACGGTTTTGGGGTTCCGTGGGAATTTTCATAGCCCGTAAAGAAACGATACATTTTTTATAGTTACGAGCAAAAACTCGTCATTTTCACGTTTTATGGCCGTTTTCATGAGCTATTGCCCACAGTTTTCGGCTTCTAGGGCAATTTAACGACTCGTAACACCAGATACATATTTTAGAGTTATGACCAAAAACTCGTCTTTTTCTTGTTTTATGGACGTTTTCATGAGCTATTGCCCACAGTTTTGGTGTTCCATGGGAATTTTAATAGACCATAAAGCCACGATACATGTTTGAGAGTTATGAGTAAAAACTCGTCGTTTTCGCGTTTTATAGCCGTTTTCATAAGCTATTGCCCACAGTTTGGGTGTTCGAGGGCGATTTGCAGGGCCCATAAGACCCGATACATGTTTGGGAATTATGACCAAAAACTCGTCGTTTTCACATTTTATGGTCGTTATCATGAGCTTTTGCCCATAGTTTTGGGGTTCCAGGGCGATTCGCAGGGCTCAAAAGACCCGATACATGACCAAAACTCGTCGTTTTCTTTTTTATGGACGTTTTCATGAGTTATTGCCCACAGTTCTGGGGTTCCATGGGAATTTGCCTAGCCCGTAAAGACACGATACATGTTTGAGAGTTATGAACAAAAACTCGTCGTTTTCGCGTTTTATGGGTGTTTTCATGAGCCATGGCCCACAATTTTGGGGTTCCAAGGCGATTTGTACAAATCGTAACACCAGATACATGTTTGAGATACATCACCAAAAACTCGCCGCTTTTGCGTTTTATGGAGGTTTTAATGAGCTATTGCCCACGGTTTTAGGGTTCCATGGGAATTTTCATGGCCCGTAAAGACACGATATATGTTTGAGAGTTACGACCAAAAACTCGTCATTTTCACGTTTTATGGCCGTTTTCATGAGCTATTGCGCACAGTTTTCGGCTTCCAGGGCAATTTAACGAATCCTAACACCCGATACGTGTTTGACAGTTATGACCAAAAACTCGTCATTTTCACATTTTATGGACGTTTTCATTAGCTATTGCCCATAGTTTTGGTGTTCCATGGGAATGATTTTCGCGTTTTATGGCCGTTTTCATTAGGTATTGCCCATTGTTTTGGTGTTCGAGGGATATTTGCAGGGCCCATAAGACCTAATACATGTTTAAGAGATATGACCAAAAACTCGTTGTTTTCGCATTTTGTGGATGTTTTCATGAGCTATTGCCCATAGTTTTGTGGTTCCATGGCGATTTGAATGGCCCTTAAGACATGATACATCTTTGAGCGTTATGACCTAAAACGCGGCATTTTCGCCTTTTATGGCAGTTTTCATGAGCTTTTTACCCACAGTTTTGGTGGCGATTTTTACGGCCCATAAGACCCGATGCATGTTTGAGAGTCATGACCAAAAAATGGGTGTTTTCGCGTTTTATGGACGTTTTCATGAGCTATTGCCCACAATTTTCTGCTTCCAGGGCAATTTACACGACTCATAACACTTGATACACGTTTGAGAGTTATGACCCAAAACTGGGCGTTTATCGCTTTTATGGTTTTTTAATGAGCTATTACCCACAGCTTTTGTGGTTCGAAGCGTCTGCGCAGGCCCATAAGACACGATACATGTTTTAGAGTTATCATCTAAAACTCGACGTTTTCACATTTTATGGCCGATTTCACGAGCTTTTGCCCAAAGTTTTGGGGTTCCAGGACGATTTAACGACTCGTAAAACCGGATACACGTTTGAGAGTTATCAACAAAAACTCGTCATTTTCACGTTTTATAGCTGATTTCTTGAGCTATTGCCCACAGTTTTCAGCTTCTAGGGCAATTTAACGACTCATAACACCTGATACATGTTTTAGAGTTATGACCAAAAACTCGTCGTTTTCACGTTTTATGGCCATTTTCATAAGCTATTGCCTATAGTTTTGGTGTTCCATGGGAATGTTCATGGACCATAAAATCACGATACATGTTTGAGAGTTATGAGCAAAAACTCGTCGTTTTCGCGTTTTATGGCCGTTTTCATAAGCTATTGCCCACGGTTTGGGTGTTCGAGGGCGATTTGCAGGGCCCATAAGACCCGATACATGTTTGAGAATTATGACCAAAAACTCGTCGTTTTCACATTTTATGGCCGTTATCATGAGCTTTTGCCCAAGGTTTTGGGGTTCCAGGGCGATTCGCAGGGCTCAAAAGACCCGATACAACACCAAAACTCGTCGTTTTCTTTTTTATGGACGTTTTCATGAGCTATTGCCCACAGTTCTGGGGTTCCATGGGAATTTGCCTGGCCCGTAAAGACACGATACATGTTTGAGAGTTATGAACAAAAACTCGTCGTTTTCGCGTTTTATGGGCGTTTTCATGAGCCATGGCCCACAATTTTGGGGTTCCAAGACGATTTGTACGACTCGTAACACCAGATATATGTTTGAGAGACATAACCAAAAACTCGCTGCTTTCGCGTTTTATGGAGGATTTCATGAGCTATTGCCCACGGTTTTGGGGTTCCGTGGGAATTTTCATGGACCGTAAAAAAATGATACATGTTTGAGAGTTACGACCAAAAACTCGTCATTTTCACGTTTTATGGCCGTTTTCATGAGTTATTGCCCATAGTTTTCGGCTTCTCGGGCAATTTAACAACTCGTAACACCCGATACATGTTTTAGAGTTATGACCAAAAAATCGTCGTTTTCATATTTTTTGGCCATTTTCATGAGCTATTGCCCATAGTTTTGGTGTTCCATGGGAATTTTCATGGACCATAAAGCCACGATACATGTTTGAGAGTTATGAGCAAAAAATCGTCGTTTTTGCGTTTTATGGCCGTTTTCATAAGCTATTGCCCACGGTTTGGGTGTTCGAGGGCGATTTGCAGGGCCCATAAGACCCGATACATGTTTGAGAATTATGACCAAAAACTCGTCATTTTCACATTTTATGGCCGTTATCATGAGCTTTTGCCCAAAGTTTTGGGGTTCAAGGGCGATTTGCAGGGCTCAAAAGACAGGATACATGACCAAAACTCGTCGTTTTCTTTTTTATGGATGTTTTCATGAGCTATTGCCCACAGTTATGGGGTTCCATGGGAATTTGCCTGGCCTGTAAAGACACGATACATGTTTGAGAGTTATGAACAAAAACTCGTCGATTTCGTGTTTTATGCGTGTTTTCATGAGCCATGGCCCACAATTTTGGGGTTCCAAGGTGATTTGTACAACTCGTAACACCAGATACATGTTTGAGAGACATAACCAAAAACTCGCCGCTTTTGTGTTTTATGGAGGTTTTAATGAGCTATTTCCCACGGTTTTGGGGTTCCGTGGGAATTTTCATGGCCCGTAAAGACACGATACATGTTTGAGAGTTACGACCAAAAACTCGTCATTTTCACGTTTTATGGCCGTTTTCATGAGCGCCAGCTTTTCGGCTTCAGGTGGCAATTTGCGACTCCTAACACCCGATACATGTTTGAGAATTATGACCAAAAACTCGTCATTTTCACATTTTTGGACGTTTTCATGAGCTGTTTCCCAAGGTTTTGGGGTTCAAGGGCGATTCGCAGGGCTCAAAAGACCCGATACATGACCAAAACTCGTCGTTTTCTTGTTTGATGGAGGTTTTCATGAGCTATTGCCCACAGTTCTGGGGTTCCATAGGAATTTGCCTGGCCCGTAAAGACACGATACATGTTTGAGAGTTATAAACAAAAAATCGTCGTTTTCGCGTTTTACGGGCGTTTTCATGAGCCACGGCCCGGAATTTTGAGGTTCCAAGGCGATTTGTACGACTCGTAACACCAGATACACGTTTGAGAGACATAACCAAAAACTCGCCGCATTTGCATTTTATGGAGGTTTTCATGAGCTATTGCCCACGGTTTTGGGGTTGGTGGAATTTTCATGGTAAAGAAACGATACATTTTTTATAGTTCTGAGCAAAACTCGTCATTTTCACGCTTTTATGGCCGTTTCATGAGCTATTGCCCACAGTTTTCGCTTCTAGGGCAATTTAACGACTGTAACACCGATACATATTTTAGAGTTATGACCAAAAACTCGTCTTTTTCTTGTTTTATGGACGTTTTCATGAGCTATTGCCCACAGTTTTGGTGTTCCATGGGAATTTTAATAGACCATAAAGCCACGATACATGTTTGAGAGTTATGAGTAAAAACTCGTCGTTTTCGCGTTTTATAGCCGTTTTCATAAGCTATTGCCCACAGTTTGGGTGTTCGAGGGCGATTTGCAGGGCCCATAAGACCCGATACATGTTTGGGAATTATGACCAAAAACTCGTCGTTTTCACATTTTATGGCCGTTATCATGAGCTTTTGCCCATAGTTTTGGGGTTCCAGGGCGATTCGCAGGGCTCAAAAGACCCGATACATGACCAAAACTCGTCGTTTTCTTTTTTATGGACGTTTTCATGAGTTATTGCCCACAGTTCTGGGGTTCCATGGAATTTGCCTGGCAGTAAAGACACGATACATGTTTGAGAGTTATGAACAAAAACTCGTCGTTTTCGCGTTTTATGGGTGTTTTCATGAGCCATGGCCCACAATTTTGGGGTTCCAAGGCGATTTGTACAAATCGTAACACCAGATACATGTTTGAGATACATCACCAAAAACTCGCCGCTTTTGCGTTTTATGGAGGTTTTAATGAGCTATTGCCCACGGTTTTAGGGTTCCATGGGAATTTTCATGGCCCGTAAAGACACGATATATGTTTGAGAGTTACGACCAAAAACTCGTCATTTTCACGTTTTATGGCCGTTTTCATGAGCTATTACAGCTTTTGGCTTGAGGCAATTTAACGAATCCTAACACCCGATACGTGTTTGACAGTTATGACCAAAAACTCGTCATTTTCACATTTTATGGACGTTTTCATTAGCTATTGCCCATAGTTTTGGTGTTCCATGGGAATGATTTTCGCGTTTTATGGCCGTTTTCATTAGGTATTGCCCATTGTTTTGGTGTTCGAGGGATATTTGCAGGGCCCATAAGACCTAATACATGTTTAAGAGATATGACCAAAAACTCGTTGTTTTCGCATTTTGTGGATGTTTTCATGAGCTATTGCCCATAGTTTTGTGGTTCCATGGCGATTTGAATGGCCCTTAAGACATGATACATCTTTGAGCGTTATGACCTAAAACGCGGCATTTTCGCCTTTTATGGCAGTTTTCATGAGCTTTTTACCCACAGTTTTGGTGGCGATTTTTACGGCCCATAAGACCCGATGCATGTTTGAGAGTCATGACCAAAAAATGGGTGTTTTCGCGTTTTATGGACGTTTTCATGAGCTATTGCCCACAATTTTCTGCTTCCAGGGCAATTTACACGACTCATAACACTTGATACACGTTTGAGAGTTATGACCCAAAACTGGGCGTTTACACGTTTTATGGTTTTTTTAATGAGCTATTACCCACAGTTTTGTGGTTCCAGGGCGATCTGCAGGGCCCATAAGACACGATACATGTTTTAGAGTTATCATCTAAAACTCGACGTTTTCACATTTTATGGCCGATTTCACGAGCTTTTGCCCAAAGTTTTGGGGTTCCAGGACGATTTAACGACTCGTAAAACCGGATACACGTTTGAGAGTTATCAACAAAAACTCGTCATTTTCACGTTTTATAGCTGATTTCTTGAGCTATTGCCCACAGTTTTCAGCTTCTAGGGCAATTTAACGACTCATAACACCTGATACATGTTTTAGAGTTATGACCAAAAACTCGTCGTTTTCACGTTTTATGGCCATTTTCATAAGCTATTGCCTATAGTTTTGGTGTTCCATGGGAATGTTCATGGACCATAAAATCACGATACATGTTTGAGAGTTATGAGCAAAAACTCGTCGTTTTCGCGTTTTATGGCCGTTTTCATAAGCTATTGCCCACGGTTTGGGTGTTCGAGGGCGATTTGCAGGGCCCATAAGACCCGATACATGTTTGAGAATTATGACCAAAAACTCGTCGTTTTCACATTTTATGGCCATTATCATGAGCTTCTGCCCAAGGTTTTGGGGTTCCAGGGCGATTCGCAGGGCTCAAAAGACCCGATACATGACCAAAACTCGTCATTTTCTTTTTTATGGACGTTTTCATGAGCTATTGCCCACAGTTCTAGGATTCCATGGGAATTTGCCTGGCCCGTAAAGACATGATACATGTTTGAGAGTTATGAACAAAAACTCGTCGTTTTCGCGTTTTATGGGCGTTTTCATGAGCCATGGCCCACAATTTTGGGGTTCCAAGACGATTTGTACGACTCGTAACACCAGATATATGTTTGAGAGACATAACCAAAAACTCGCTGCTTTCGCGTTTTATGGAGGATTTCATGAGCTATTGCCCACGGTTTTGGGGTTCCGTGGGAATTTTCATGGACCGTAAAAAAATGATACATGTTTGAGAGTTACGACCAAAAACTCGTCATTTTCACGTTTTATGGCCGTTTTCATGAGTTATTGCCCATAGTTTTCGGCTTCTCGGGCAATTTAACAACTCGTAACACCCGATACATGTTTTAGAGTTATGACCAAAAAATCGTCGTTTTCATATTTTTTGGCCATTTTCATGAGCTATTGCCCATAGTTTTGGTGTTCCATGGGAATTTTCATGGACCATAAAGCCACGATACATGTTTGAGAGTTATGAGCAAAAAATCGTCGTTTTTGCGTTTTATGGCCGTTTTCATAAGCTATTGCCCACGGTTTGGGTGTTCGAGGGCGATTTGCAGGGCCCATAAGACCCGATACATGTTTGAGAATTATGACCAAAAACTCGTCATTTTCACATTTTATGGCCGTTATCATGAGCTTTTGCCCAAAGTTTTGGGGTTCCAGGGCGATTTGCAGGGCTCAAAAGACAGGATACATGACCAAAACTCGTCGTTTTCTTTTTTATGGATGTTTTCATGAGCTATTGCCCATAGTTCTAGGGTTCCATGGGAATTTGCCTGGCCCGTAAAGACACGATACATGTTTGAGAGTTATGAACAAAAACTCGTTGTTTTCGTGTTTTATGGGTGTTTTCATGAGCCATGGCCCACAATTTTGGGGTTCCAAGGCGATTTGTACAACTCGTAACACCAGATACAAGTTTGAGCGACATAACCAAAAACTCGCCGCTTTTGCGTTTTATGGAGGTTTTAATGAGCTATTGCCCACGGTTTTGGGGTTCCGTGGGAATTTTCATGGCCCGTAAAGACACGATACATGTTTGAGAGTTACGACCAAAAACTCGTCATTTTCACGTTTTATGGCCGTTTTCATGAGCTATTGCCCACAGTTTTCGGCTTCCAGGGCAATTTAACGACTCCTAACACCCGATACGTGTTTGACAGTTATGACCAAAAACTCGTCATTTTCACATTTTATGGACGTTTTGATGAGGTGTTGCCCATAGTTTTGGTGTTCCATGGGAATTTTCATGGACCATAAAGCCACGATACATGTTTGAGAGTTATGAGTAAAAACTCGTCGTTTTCGCGTTTTATGGCCGTTTTCATAAGCTATTGCCCACGGTTTGGGTGTTCGAGGGCGATTTGCAGGGCCCATAAGAGCCGATACATGTTTGACAATTATGACCAAAAACTCGTTGTTTTCACATTTTATGGCCGTTATCATGAGATTTTCCCCAAGGTTTTGGGGTTCAAGGGCGATTCGCAGGGCCCAAAAGACCCGATACATGACCAAAACTCGTCGTTTTCTTGTTTTATAGACGTTTTCATGAGCTATTGCCCATAGTTCTGGGGTTCCATGGGAATTTGCCTGGCCCGTAAATACACGATACATGTTTGAGAGTTATGAACAAAAACTCATTGTTTTCGCGTTGTATGGGCGTTTTCATGAGCCTCTGCCCACAATTTTGGGGTTCCAAGGCGATTTGTATGACTCGTAACACCAGATACATGTTTGAGAGACATAACCAAAAACTCGCCACTTTCGCGTATTATGGAGGTTTTCATGAGCTATTGCCCACGGTTTTGGGGTTCCGTGGGAATTTTCATGGACCGTAAAAAAACGATACATGTTTGAGAGTTATGAGCAAAAACTCGTTGTTTTCGCGTTTTATAGCCGTTTTCATAAGCTATTGCCCACGGTTTGGGTGTTCGAGGGCGATTTGCAGGGCCCATAAGACCCTATACATGTTTGAGAATTATGACCAAAAACTCGTCGTTTTCACATTTTATGGCCGTTATCATGAGCTTTTGTCCAAAGTTTTGGGGTTCCAGGGCGATTCGCAGGGCTCAAAAGACCCGATACATGACCAAAACTCGTCGTTTTCTTGTTTTATGGACGTTTTCCTGAGCTATTGCCCACAGTTCTGGGATCCCATGGGAATTTTCCTAGCCCGTAAAGACACAATACATGTTTGAGAGTTATGAACAAAAACTCGTCATTTTCGCGTTTTATGGGCGTTTTCATGAGCCATGGCCCACAATTTTTGTTGGAGATATGCCCTAGAGGCAATAATAAATGTAGTTATTATTATATCTTTGTGTTTATGATAAATGTTTACATTCATGCTATAATAGTATTAACAAGGAAACTTTAATACTTGTGTGATTTGTAAACTTAATTTGAAGTCCCTAGTAAAGCCTCTATATAATACTAGCTTGTTGGTTAATAGATGATTGTGGTTTCCCTATCATGAACATTGAGATGTTATTAACAACAAGATCATATCATTAGGAGAATGATATGGTGGACATACTCCTATAGATAAGCGTAGCATAAAGATCAAGTCATTTTAATAGTTCAATTGCTATATGCTTTCTGATACATAGTTATCTAATTCCTTAGACCATGAGATCATGCATATCACCTTTACCGGATGGATGCTTTGATGTCATCAAACACCACACCGTAACAGGGTGGCTATAAAGGTGGCATTGAGTGTTCGAAAAGTATTGGTTGAAACACATGGATCAAGAGTGGGATTTGTCCATCCATATGACGGATAGATATACTCTGGGCCCTCTCGGTGAAATGTCATCCAATTAGCTTGCAAGCATGTGACTGGCTCACAAGGGATCACATATCATGGGAACGAGAAAAGAGTACTTATCAAGATTAGGTTGAACTAGGTATGCAGAGATACCGACGATCATAACCTCAGATAAGTAAACTATCGAGAGACAAAGGGAAATTGATATCGTATGTAAGTGGTTCATTCGATCGCAAAGTAATCGTAGAAATATGTGGGAGCCATATGAATTTCCAGATTCCTCTATTGGTTATTGTTCGGAGAAGTGTCTCGATCATGTCCGCATAGTTCACGAACCGTAGGGAGACACACTTAAGGATTCGACGTTGTTTGAGTAGTTATGGAATGATGAGAAAGAGACCGAATGTTGTTCGGAGTCTCGAATGGGATTCGGGATATCACGAGGAGATCTGGAATGGTCCGGAGAATAAGATTCATATCAGGAAAGTCCCGTTTCGGAGTTGGGGAATGGTTCCGGTGTTTTCATCAGGAACATTCTAGAAGGTTCCGGAATGTCCGGCACTCCGGGGGGGGAAGGGTACATGAATGTGTCATTGTAAGTTGGAATGATTGCATCATATACTAAGTGTCTTTGCTGTCCAAAATAAAGGGTTTATTTAAATCCTAAATTGAAAAGTCAAACGGCTAGTTTGAAAGTCAAACGGCAAGTTTTTGAAAGTGGAAAGTGGAGGAGAAGTGGAAACCGAGTTGGGGAGGGAGTCCTCCTCCCCAAGCCGGCGCCCCACCCAAGCCGAGTTGGGGAGGGACTCCACTCCCTCCCCTTGGCCACGCCTCCCACCTATAAAGGGAGGGGCAGGGCTGCCCCTCCTAGCACACAAGCCCCTCTCCTCTAAACCTAAACCCTAGCCACAGCCTAGGGATTTCTCCCAAGCCGTCAAGTTAGAGCTTCTAATTGCCCTAGCCTCCGGTTTAGAGCCTTCTAATTGGTGTGTCTAAACCCTAGATCACCAAGAGCTCTCTCATACTCCACCATACTCGCTCGGCTTAAAGGCGAAGCCTCGAGATCTCCCTCTACTTGGGTACCACGCCGTTGTCTTTTAGGAATCATGAGGAGAGTGCTACAACCTCATTGCTGTGGAACAAGGAGAGGAAGGTCTTCGTAGCACGAACGTGTGACCGATTGCGGGGCGCTATGAAACGCTTGGCCGGAAGGATCGTCTCTGCGATCTTGAGATCGGGAAGAATCGACTACATCACCCACGAGAATCTGCTCTCGTTAAACACTTTGGAATCTTCGAGGGTGAGTTATTCCATCGACTCGTTGCTACAATCTAGTAGATAGATCTTGGCTTGTTTGTTTGTATGCGGTAGAAAATTTTTGTTTTCCATGCTACGAAACCCTACAGTGGTATCAGAGCCGTGTCTATATGTAGATCTGTTGCAGTAGAACACAATGGTCATTGTGGGCATTTATGCTTTATTGTCGATTGCTTCGTGTACTTTGCATCTTGCGGGATGTTGGGATGAAGCGGCCAAGCTAACCTTACATGACATCGTTCATGAGACTTGCTCCACGCTTGACATGCAACTCGTATTGCATAAGTGGCTTTATGGTGCTGTTTCTCCCAGCATAGTGGAGATCCAATTTACAACGGGTGATTAACAATACTAGTATCAATGTTGTGGTTCTTGTTCGTAAGTTAGAACGACACTTATGGAAAGCCCCAAACCACGTAAAATATGCAAAGAAAGTAGAGGCGTCTAACTTTGTTTTGCAGGGGTGTGCAGTGATGTGATATGGCCATGATTGTGATTATATTTGATGTATGCAATGTTCCTTATTGTAAGTTGGCAACCGACAGGAGCCATATGGTTGTCTTTAAGTTATGTTAAGACCCGTGTCTATTCAAAGTAGTTGTAATAATTGAAGCTGGTGGGCGACAACCATGAAGAAGCGTCATTGACCTTGATGCTATGCCGGTGATGATGGAGATCATGTTCGTGCTTGAAGATGGAGATCGGAAGCACAAAGAAGAAAGACCATATCATATCACATATTATGAATTGCATATGATGTTAATCCTTTATGCATCTTGTATTGCTTAGTAGACGACGGTAGCATTATAAGATGATCCCTCATGCACATAAATTTCAAGTTCTAAAGTGTTCACCCTTAGTATGCACCGTTGCTAAAGCTGGTTGTTTCGAAGCACCACGTGATGATCGGGTGTGTTAGATTCCACGAGTGAATACAACGTAAGCAAGCCAGATTTGCTTATGCGGTAACTAAGGTTTGATCTTGACGAGCCTAGCATGTACAGACATGGTCTCAGGAACACGGATCACCGAAAGGTAAAGCATGAATCATATAGTAGATATGATGAACATGTCGATTGTTCGCCATTGAAACTATATCAACTCTCGTGATGATCGGTTTTGATATGGTGGATTTGGTTCGTGTGATCACTAAAACAATGTGAGGGATGTTGTTTTGAGTGGGAGTTCACCTAGATTAAACTTTATTATTAATTTGAACTCAATTTGTCATAAACTTAGTCTAAACTATTGCAAATATGTTGTAGATCAATGGCAGCCCCTACCATCAATTTTAATGCGTTCCTAGAGAAAGAAAAGTTGAAAAACAATGGAAGCAACTTCGCGGATTGGTTCCGCAATTTGAGGATTGTCCTCACACTGGTAATTTGACCTATGTCTGGATGCACCTGGGTGACCCACTGCAATGATGCTACCGATGAAGTAAAGAATGTTTACCTTGCTCGGAAGAATCAGTACTCCATAGTTCAGTGTGCTATCTTGTATGGTTTAGAATCGGAGCTTTAGAAAAGGTTTGAGAATTCAGACCCACATGATATTGTCCGTAATCTCAAATTGATCTTTGAGACTCACGCGGCGATTGAGAGTTATGAGGCTTCTGAAAAGTTCTTTAACTGCAAGATGGAAGAGGGCAGCTCCGTCAGTGAGCATGTGCTTAAGATGTCTGGTCACGCAAACAAACTTAAAAGCTTGGGTATAGTGATTCCTAATGCTTTGGGGATTTACCGTGTCCTCCAATCACTACCACCAAGTTACAAGAACTTTGTGATGAACTACAACATGCAGAACATGAACAAGCGATTGCGGAACTGTTTGCTATGTTAAAGTCTGCAGAAGTGGAGATCAAGAAAGAGCACCAAGTGTTGTTGGTCAATAAGACCACTAAATTCAAGAAAGGCAAGTCTAAGCAGAAGGGACACTTCAAGAAGGGTGGTAAGAAAGTTACCACGCCAACGAAGAAGACCAAGGCTGGACCCAAGCCTGCTACTGAGTGTTTTTACTGCAAAGGAGAAGGTCACTGGAAGCGGAATTGCCCAAAGTACTTGGCGGATTTGAAGAACGGCAACATCAAGAAGAAAGGTATATCTGATATACATGTTATTGATGTGTATCTCACTAGTATTCGTAGCAGTGCCTGGGTATTTGATACTGGTTCGGTTGCTCATATCTGTAACTCGAAACAGGAGCTACAGAATAAACGGAAGCTAGTGAAGAACGAGGTGACGATGCGCATGGGAAACGGATCAAAGGTTGATGTGATCGCGGTCGGGACGCTACCTCTTCATCTACCATCGATATTAGTTTTATACTTAAATAATTGTTATTTGGTGCCTGCGTTGAGCATGAACATTATATCGGGATCTTGTTTATTGCGAGACGGTTACTTGTTTAAATCCGAGAATAATGGTTGTTCGATTTATATGAGTAATATGTTTTATGCACATGCACCTTTGATAGATGGTCTATTCTTGTTGAATCTCGATGGTGGAAATACACATATTAATAACATTGAAGCTAAACGTTTGTAATCAAGCGATAACTCGACCTATATGTGGCACTGTCGTCTTGGTCACATTGGAGTGAAGCGTATGAAGAAACTCCATTCCGATGGACTTCTTGAATCACTTGATTTTGAATCACTTGAAAGATGCGAAGCATGTCTAATGGGAAAAATGACTAAGACTCCATTTTCTGGTATGATGGAGCAAGCTACGGACTTATTGGAAATCATACATACCGATGTGTGTGGTCCAATGAGTGTAGCATCGCGCGGTGGTTATCGTTATGTTCTTACCTTCACGGATGACTTGAGTAGATATGGGTATATCTATTTCATGAAACATAAATCCGAAACTTTCGAGAAGTTTAAGGAGTTTCAAAGTGAGGTAGAGAATCAACGTAACAAGAAGATTAAATTTCTACGTTCTGATCGTGGAGGTGAATATCTAAGTTACGAGTTTGGCGAGCATTTAAAGAAATGCGGAATACTTTCACAATTGACACCGCCGGGAACACCACAGCGTAATGGTGTGTCCGAACGTCGTAATCGAACTCTCTTAGATATGGTTCGTTCTATGATGTCACTTACAGATTTACCGCTATCATTTTGGGGTTATGCATTAGAAACAGCCGATTCACTTTAAATAGGGCACCGCCTAAACTGCTAAAACGACACCGTATGAATTATGGTTTGGGAAGAAACCTAAATTGTCGTTTCTTAAAGTTTGGGGATGCGGCCTATGTAAAGAAGTTACAGCCGGACAAGCTTGAACCCAAAGCGGAAAAATGCGTCTTCATAGGATACCCGAAGGAAACTATTGGGTATACCTTCTATCATAGATCCGAAGGCAAAATCTTCGTTGCTAAGAATGGATCCTTTCTAGAGAAGGAGTTTCTCTCGAAAGAAGTGACTGGAAGGAAAGTAGAACTCGACGAGGTTGTCGAACCTTCTCTCGAAATTGCGAGTAGCGCAGCGCCGGAAGAAGTTCCTGTGGTGCCTGCACCAATTAGAGAGGAAGCTAATGATGATGATCATGAAACTTCGGTCGAAGTTGCTACAGAGCCTCGCAGGTCAACGAGAACTCGTACCACTCCAGATTGGTATGATCCCGTTATGAGTGTCATGTTGGTGGACAACACCGATGACCCTGAGACATATGAGGAAGCAATGATGAGCCCAGATTCCAATAAATGGTAGGAAGCCATGAAATCCGAGATTGGATCCATGTACGAAAACCAAGTATGGACTTTGGTGGACTTACCGGATGGCCGGAAGGCTGTCGAGAACAAATGGATCTTCAAGAAGAAAACAGATGCTGATGGTAATGTTACTGTCTATAAAGCTCGACTTGTCGCAAAAGGGTTTCGACAAATTCAAGGAGTTGACTACGATGAGACTTTCTCACCAGTAGCGAAGCTAAAGTCTGTGAGGATTATGTTAGCAATCGTTGCATATTACGATTATGAGATATGGCAAATGGATGTCAAAACAGCATTCCTCAATGGTGACATTGATGAAGAGTTGTATATGATGCAACCCAAAGGTTTTGTCAATCCTAAAGATGCTAACAAGGTATGCAAACTTCAACGGTCCATCTATGGATTGAAGCAAGCATCCCGTAGTTGGAATCAACGTTTTGATAAGGTAATCAAAAGTTTTGGTATTATACAAACTTATGGAGAAGCTTGTATTTACAAGAAAGTGAGTGGGAGCTCTGTAGCATTCTTAATACTATATGTGGATGACATATTGTTGATTGGGAATGATGTAGACCTTCTTAATAGTGTCAAGGAATATTTGAATAATAGTTTTTCAATGAAGGATCTTGGCGAAGTAGCTTACATATTAGGCATAAAGATTTATAGAGATAGATCAAAACGCCAAATATCATTGTCACAAAGTACATATTTGGACAAAGTTCTAAAGAGGTTTGGAATGGAAGATAGCAAGAAAGGGTTCTTGCCCATGTTGCCCAATACGACCTTGAGTAAAACTCAGAGTCCGACATCGTCAGAAGATAGAGAAAGGATGAGTAAGACTCCCTATGCCTCAGCCATAGGATCTCTAATGTATGCCATGCTATGTACTAGACCCGACATTGCATATGATGTTAGTTTCACTACCAGATATCAAAGTGATCCAGGAGTGGATCATTGGACAGCGGTCAAAAACATCCTTAAGTACTTGAGAAGAACTAAGGATATGGTTCTTTCTTATGGAGGTGATGAACAGCTCGTTGCTAATGGTTACACCGATGCTAGTTGGAACACCGATCCGGATGATTCTAAATCACAATCTGGATACGTATTTATTTTGAATGGTGCAGCAGTTAGCTGGAGGAGTGCAAAACAAAGCGTTGTGGCGAGATCTTCAACTGAATCGGGATACATGGCTGCTTCAGAGGCTTCACAAGAAGCGATATGGATGAAAGAGTTCATTACAGAGCTAGGTGTGGTTCCTAGTGCGCTGGACCCAATGTCTATCTACTATGATAACATGGGCACCATAGCCAGTGCGCAAGAACCAAGGTCACACAAGAAGCTGAAGCACATCAAGCTACGTTTTCACGCTATTCGAGAACATATCCAAGATGGGGATATAAAGATTTTCAAAGTACACACAGATCTGAATGTGGCGGATCCGTTGACTAAACCTCTCCCGAGGGCAAAACATGACCAGCACCAAACTGCCATGGGTGTTCGGTATATTACCATGTAATCTAGATTAGATGAATCTAGTGCAAGTGGGAGACTGTTGGAGATATGCCCTAGAGGCAATAATAAATGTAGTTATTATTATATCTTTGTGTTTATGATAAATGTTTACATTCATGCTATAATAGTATTAACAAGGAAACTTTAATACTTGTGTGATTTGTAAACTTAATTTGAAGTCCCTAGTAAAGCCTCTATATAATACTAGCTTGTTGGTTAATAGATGATTGTGGTTTCCCTATCATGAACATTGAGATGTTATTAACAACAAGATCATATCATTAGGAGAATGATATGGTGGACATACTCCTATAGATAAGCGTAGCATAAAGATCAAGTCATTTTAATAGTTCAATTGCTATATGCTTTCTGATACATAGTTATCTAATTCCTTAGACCATGAGATCATGCATATCACCTTTACCGGATGGATGCTTTGATGTCATCAAACACCACACAGTAACAGGGTGGCTATAAAGGTGGCATTGAGTGTTCGAAAAGTATTGGTTGAAACACATGGATCAAGAGTGGGATTTGTCCAGCCATATGACGGATAGATATACTCTGGTCCCTCTCGGTGAAATGTCATCCAATTAGCTTGCAAGCATATGACTGGCTCACAAGGGATCACATATCACGGGAACGAGAAAAGAGTACTTATCAGTAACGAGGTTGAACTAGGTATGCAGAGATACCGACGATCATAACCTCGGATAAGTAAACTATCATGAGACAAAGGGAAATTGAAATCGTATGTAAGTGGTTCATTCGATCGCAAAGTAATCGTAGAAATATGTGGGAGCCATATGAATTTCCAGATTCCTCTATTGGTTATTGTTCGGAGAAGTGTCTCGATCATGTCCGCATAGTTCACGAACCGTAGGGAGACACACTTAAGGATTCGACGTTGTTTGAGTAGTTATGGAATGATGAGAAAGAGACCGAATGTTGTTCGGAGTCTCGAATGGGATTCGGGATATCACGAGGAGATCCGGAAAGTCCCGTTTCGGAGTTAGGGAATGGTTCCGGTGTTTTCATCAGGAACATTCTAGAAGGTTCCGGAATGTCCGGCACTCCGGGGGGGAAGGGTACATGAATGTGTCATTGTAAGTTGGAATGATTGCATCATATACTAAGTGTCTTTGCTGTCCAAAATAAAGGGTTTATTTAAATCCTAAATTGAAAAGTCAAACGGCTAGTTTGAAAGTCAAACGGCAAGTTTTGGAAAGTGGAAAGAGGAGGAGAAGTGGAAACGAGTTGGGGAGGAGTCCTCCTCCCAAGCCGCGCCCACCCAAGCCGAGTTGGGAGGGACTCCACCCCTCCCTGGTCCGGCCCCTCCCACCTATAAAGGGAGGGGCAGGGCCTCCCAGCACACAAGCCCTCTCCTCTAAACCTAAACCCTAGCCACCCTAGGATTTCTCCCAAGCCGTCAAGTTAGAGCTTCTAATTGCCCTAGCCTCCGGTTTAGAGCCTTCTAATTGGTGTGTCTAAACCCTAGATCACCAAGAGCTCTCTCATACTCCACCATACTCGCTCCGGCTTAAGGCGAAGCCCTGCGAGATCTCCCTCTACTTAGGTACCACGCCCGTTGTCTGCGGAATCGCGAGAGAGTGCTACAACCTCCGCCTTTGGAACAAGGGAGAGGAAGGTCTTCGTCGATGCAAGCGTGTGACCGATTGCGGAGGAGCGCTAGCAGCAGCGCCAGAAGGATCGTCTACGCGATCTTGAGATCGGGAAGAGTATGACTACATCACCCACGAGAATCTGCTCTCGTTAAACACTTTGGAATCTTCGAGGGTGAGTTATTCCATCGACTCGTTGCTACAATCTAGTAGATAGATCTTGGCTTGTTTGTTTGTATGCGGTAGAAAATTTTTGTTTTCCATGCTACGAAACCCTACAATTTTGGGGTTCCAAGGCGATTTCTACGACTCGTAACACAAGATACATGTTTGAGAAACATAACCAAAAACTCGCCGCTTTCGCGTTTTATCGAGGTTTTAATGAGCTATTGCCCAGAGTTTTGGGGTTCCGTGGGAATTTTCATGGCCCGTAAAGACACGATACATGTTTGAGAGTTACGACCAAAAACTCGTCATTTTCACGTTTTATGGCCGTTTTCATGAGCTATTGCGCACAGTTTTCGGCTTCCAGGGCAATTTAACGACTCCTAACACCCGATACGTGTTTGACAGTTATGACCAAAAACTCGTCATTTTCACATTTTATGGACGTTTTCATGAGCTATTGCCCATAGTTTTGGTGTTCCATGGGAATTTTCATGGACCAAAAAGCCACGATACATGTTTGAGAGTTATGAGTAAAAACTCGTCGTTTTCGCGTTTTATGGCCGTTTTCATAAGCTATTACCCACGGTTTTGGTGTTCGAGGGCGATTTGCAGGACCCATAAGACCCGATACATGTTTGAGAATTATGACCAAAAACTCTTCGTTTTCACATTTTATGGCCGTTATCATGAGCTTTTGCCCAAGGTTTTGGGGTTCAAGGGCGATTCGCAGGGCTCAAAAGACCCGATACATGACCAAAACTCGTCGTTTTCTTGTTTTATGGATGTTTTCATGAGCTATTGCCCACATTTCTGGGGTTCCATGGGAATTTGCCTGGCCCGTAAAGACACGATACATGTTTGAGAGTTACGACCAAAAAGTCGTCATTTTCACGTTTTATGGCTGTTTTCATGAGCTATTGCCCATAGTTTTCGGCTTCTCGGGCAATTTAACAACTCGTAACACCTGATACATGTTTTAGAGTTATGACCAAAAAATTGTCGTTTTCATGTTTTATGGCCGTTTTCATGATCTATTGCCCATAGTTTTGGTGTTCCATGGGAATTTTCATGGACCATAAAGCCACAATACATGTTTGAGAGTTATGAGCAAAAAATCGTCGTTTTCGCGTTTTATGGCCGTTTTCATAAGCTATTGCCCACGGTTTGGGTGTTCGAGGGCGATTTGCAGGGCCCATAAGACCTGATACATGTTTGAGAATTATGACCAAAAACTAGTCGTTTTCACATTTTATGGCCGTTATCATGAGCTTTTGCCCACAGCTTTGGGGTTCCACCGTGATTCGCAGGTCTCATAAGACCCGATACATGACCAAAAACTCGTCGTTTTCTGGTTTTATGGACGTTTTCATGAGCTATTGCACATAGTTTTGGGGTTCCATGGGAATTTGCATGGCCCGTAAAGACACGATACATGTTTGAGAGTTATGAACAAAAACTCGTCGTTTTCGCGTTTTATGGGCGTTTTCATGAGCCATGGCCCACAATTTTGGGGTTCCAAGGCGATTTGTACGACTCGTAACACCAGATACATGTTTGAGAGACATGACCAACAACTCGCCGTTTTCATGTTTTATGGAGGTTTTTATTAGCTATTGCCCACAGTTTTGGGGTTTCATGGGAATTTTCATGGCTCGTAAAGACACGATACATGTTTTATGGCCATTTTCATGAGCTATTGCTCACAGTTTTAGTGTTCTAGGGCGATTTGCATGGCCCATAAGAATTGATACATGTTTGAGCGTCATCAGCTTATTTCCCATTGTTTTGGTGTTCGAGGGATATTTGCAGGGCCCATAAGACCTAATACATGTTTAAGAGATATGACCAAAAACTCGTTGTTTTCGCATTTTGTGAATTCTTTCATGAACTATTGCCCACAGTTTTGTGGTTCCATGGCGATTTGAATGGCCCTTAAGACATGATACATCTTTGAGCGTTATGACCTAAAACACGGCATTTTCGCCTTTTATGGCAGTTTTCATGAGCTTTTTACCCACAGTTTTGGTGGCGATTTTTACGGCCCATAAGATCCGATGCATGTTTGAGAGTCATGACCAAAAAATGGGTGTTTTCGCGTTTTATGGACGTTTTCATGAGCTATTGCCCACAATTTTCTGCTTCCAGGGCAATTTACACGACTCATAACACTTGATACATGTTTGAGAGTTATGACCCAAAACTAGGCGTTTTCACGTTTTATGGTTTTTTTAATGAGCTATTAACCACAGTTTTGTGGTTCCAGGGCGATTTGCAGGGCCCATAAGACACGATACATGTTTGAGAGTTATCATCTAAAACTCGACGTTTTCACATTTTATGGCCGATTTCATGAGCTTTTGCCCAAAGTTTTGGGGTTCCAGGACGATTTCACGACTCGTAACACCGGATACACGTTTGATAGTTATCAGCAAAAACTCGTCATTTTCACGTTTTATAGCTGATTTCATGATCTATTGCCCACAGTTTTCGGCTTCTAGGGAAATTTAACGACTCGTAACACCCGATACATGTTTTAGAGTTATGACCAAAAACTCGTCGTTTTCACGTTTTAGGGCCGTTTTCATGAGCTATTGCCTATAGTTTTGGTGTTCCATGGGAATGTTCATGGACCATAAAGTCACGATACATGTTTGAGAGTTATGAGCAAAAAACTCGTCGTTTTCGCGTTTTATGGCCGTTTTCATAAGCTATTGCCCACGGTTTGGGTGTTCGAGGGCGATTTGCAGGGCCCATAAGACCCGATACATGTTTGAGAATTATGACCAAAAACTCGTCGTTTTCATATTTTATGGCCGTTATCATGAGCTTTTGCCCAAAGTTTTGGGATTCCAGGGCGATTCGCAGGGCTCAAAAGACCCGATACATGACTCCGTAATACCATTAGGGTAATGCGTTGTTGCAGAGGCCGAGTGTAATTGGTATCCTGCGATATTAATATATGCTCCTTTCCAAAAAAAAGTCACTACCCAAATTTTGTCAAGTCTTGTGGAAAAGTAGTCCCTTCAAAGCAAGTACTAGTGCAGACATTTTGTGAAGTTGTAACGATCGAGTTCAATGGCAGACGCATGTTATTCATATATGCATGTAAGGCATTTCTTTTACACTCTCACGCACAATTATAGATTTGATTTACTATGAAAATCCTTTGTACCTTCCTCGCTTCAGTCATCTCAATCCCTCTCGCTCCAGACGCATACAAGGACATATACACGTCAGTATGTGTAAGGATAAATTTTCATCGAGTTATATTTTCATATGTTATCACAACAAAGACAAATTTTGGGGGAAAAAATTATGTTATTTTTTCTTTTCAGACCCATGATTTTGTGATTTTTCTGTAGCCTACATTGTAGCATATTAACTAGCATATGTAGGTATCTTTCACAATTATATTTTGGAATTTTCAGAAACATCAAAATATTATATTCGGTTATTTTAAAATATCAGGATCATTAGAGCTCTAGAGCCAAAACACCTCACTCGTTTTACTTCGAACACTCTCGTTGATTCACCTACTACAGTGGTCCCTTTGTATAAAATAATAATAAAATCATCTGTACAAGATTCAAAAAATCTACAAAAATCTGGATGTATTCAATTATGTATCCTACAAGTAAGAAAATTCGCCACTCTAAATTCTTTAAATTTTGGGGAACACAAGAACTAAAACATCTGATAGAGTGAGTGTTATGAAAATATGCATCGTTAGCTATACTAAGATTTATACCTTAGTGAGTGTTTTAAATTAGCTTATAATACAAAGTGTTTTAAATTAGCTATAGAGTGAGTGTTCTGAAGATATGCTTAAAATACACCTAACCACCCGACCATTCCAATAGCTCGTCCCCTTTTATTAGGACCAAGGGCAATCCGTCGATACCCACGCATTGAATAGCCGTACCGGAGCTTTTGACCATAACCGTTACGATGAGCACAAAGGAGCCTCACGGTGTGGCACCGATGTACATGTGTAGGAAAGCAATTCTTTAAAAGAAATATTCGCATTACTGGAGGTTGCAAAATCTATTTTATTTTTTATGGGAATAGAGGTAACATGGTCG
The DNA here is from genome assembly GCA_023614405.1 of Avena insularis. NCBI lineage: Eukaryota > Viridiplantae > Streptophyta > Magnoliopsida > Poales > Poaceae > Avena > Avena insularis. The sequence goes on from CM042695.1 coordinate 43,254,384, forward strand.
ATGGTTTCCGCAGATTCTGACCAATGGCTTCTCTCGTATTTACTTAGCTTATGATGAAAGATTTGCCTCATCTAGGTAAAACTAAATTTTTGATAAAGGGTGACTTTGTTGCTTAAAGAGTTTTAAGTCATACACCTGGCATCTGCATAACAAAGATGTACACAGTCGTACCATGTTCAATGTCTAGAACCAAAGATAAAAAAAATAAACCAGACTAATTACATATCATCATGAGAAAGTGTAAAATCGCCTAAGGTAGAGGAGGGACGATCCGCAGATTATGCTATCATCCATGTCGGGCGAAAGTGTAAAAACACCTAAGGTAGAGGAGGGACGATCTGCAGATTTGAAATTTCTACCATTGGCGCACCACACAAGCGTGCTCCATAGATATCTTCCCTATCTGCGTGTGCCATGGATAATAGTTAGTAGTGGTGTGATGTCAATGACGCACCGGTGGTGCTCCATGGATAGACAAAAATGATGCACCACTAATAACTGTTTTCTTAGTACCGTGCATAGTGTCATGCTTACGGTGATAATCTCACAACCTCATGGTATGCATATTGTGGAGAATGTCCACGAGGGAGAGAGAAGAAGAAGATACCAAAACTTGGGGAGCCGTGTTGTGTCTTTAGAGCAGAGACCTGGGCCTTTATATAGGAGGAGGGGGACATGCACGCCTCTAGGGATCCTCCCTAGGTCCTACGGCCATGGTGTACCAAGGTTGGCGTAACCCATCCCTCTGGGCAATTTTATGATCTCCCCATTATGGAGATCTGTACTTGTTGGGCTCACCTCCTTGAACCGCCGGCAGAGACGTCCCGTTATTATTAGGCACCACGTTGGGTGCCGGCCCTGGCGCTGATGTTGCGGTGGACGAGAACCGAACCGTGACGGAGCCATTGAAGAAGGGCTGGGTTTCATACCTGATGATACATCTGATCCCGAGAACCCTGCCTCCGATGCCGTCCGTGAAAGGGCTGGGTCGGTACCAGCGCCATGCCCCGGGCGAGGCACGCCCAGCAGCTGTCCTGCGACATGTCCGGCGTGCACTGCGCCCAGGTGTAGATCTCCGGCAGCTCCTTGTCGAAGTCGGCCTGGCCGGAGGCGTAGAGGCGCGTGGAGGAGTTGAAGGCTGCGCTGCTGGCGGTGGCGTTCATGAGCTCCGCCACGACGCGTTGGAACCGCGCCGGCTCCGCCGTGGCGTTGCCGAGGTTGCGGATCTGGTAATACGTGTTGTAGTGGACGTCGTCAGCGGCGCGGAAGTGGACGTTGGTGTAGGTAAGCAGGCATGAGTCATAGAAGATGATGGCGTCCTTGTACTCGCAGGAGGCGAGGTCCTTGAAGCCAGCTGGAGCAGTAGGAGGCGGTGGCGTCGCTGCGGCAGAAGGCGAGAGCCCACACCTGCTCCGGGGCGACGCCGGCCTGCGCGGTGGCGAAGAGACCCGGGGACGTGGAGGCGTTCTTGGGCATGGTGGCGGCGAGGCTGCTGATACTCGCCTTGTATTCGTTGTCCGCCAGGACGCCGTTGTCGCCGCAAACCGGCCACGGGTATCCCAGGGTGCGGCGTGGTGAGGCGAGCAGTAGCGCCAGGGTGACGACCGCCACGGATAGGAGGAGACGGCCTGCCATGGTGGAGCGTGGAAGGCAAGGTTGGAGGGCTAGCTAGCTGTAATTTGTAGATATGCATGGCTAGCTGTAATAAGCTACATGGCCTGGCCGAAGCCCTTAGCCCAAGGAGAATTACTCACACATAGAGATGAAATCGACAATCATAAACATTGTAATAGAGATCATAATGTTGATAGAAAATAGTCTTACAATGTCGCCAATTAGAGAAGAGATCTACTATTACAAGTGGTGGAAGATGTCTATGATGGTGGAGAAAGGTTTAGAGGTTTAGATCTAGATCAGGAGGAGAAGAATCCCAGTCTTGAACTATCCAAGTCCCAAGACATGCTTTTGTGCTTACCTCGAAGTCACCGGTATGGCCACCTTTGTAGATTGGGTTGGGAAAAAACAAAGGACAAGCCTTCAAGCATGAAGGTACTTGATATTCTCGTATCTAAGGATTTATGCATCAGATAATAATGATGATTGACTATTGACATCAACGATCACACCTCATAGTGAACCATCCATTGGATCAGTTTAGTACCATTGTCCTTTTAACAATGTACTCCCATCGTTGGTGGTATCCTCAATTACAATAACTTTTACCATGAACATGAAGCTTGATCATCACACAACATATGGGCTAGTCCTAGAGGCGTGACTAGGAGCAACTTGGTGTTTATCTTTCTACATGTGCATATAAGCTTTCCTTTGATTCTCACAATCAACACACACAACTATTATAGCATAGAATAATAAACTTAAATAATAAACAAGTAAATATATAATAACTATTATTTCCTTTAGGGCATATTTCCAGCATAGTCGGCACCAGCACTAGCACCGTTCGTCCTCGGTTTGGCCAGCGCATGGAGAGTGAATGTCTCGCTACCAAGCATGGTAACCACCGTGGACATCGCCGGCCGCTCTGCAGGGTTTCGCTGTACGCAGAGAAGTCCTATGTGGACGCACTTGAGCACCTCTTTCTCCAAGAAGCTGCCGTTCATGCACGGGTCTACTATCTCCGGCACAGTCCCGGTCGTCCAGTGCTCCCACACCTGGATGCGCAGATTAATTTCAGCGCACATAGTCATAGCATTGCTCACCTCTTGGAAAAAAAATACAAGCGAATAATGTTGGATACCTTGGTTAGGAGATCTTCAGATTGCTGGGAGACATCGTGGATGTTCTTCCTGCCAGTCACGATTTTCAGGACCATAACTCCAAAGCTGAAGGCATCCGATTTCACGGAGTAGTTTCCGCGCATCATGTACTCTGGTGCCATGTATCCACTGAAAGATGAACACAACAAATCATGGGCATGGTTTAAATAGCTCACTACGCGACGAAAAATATATACTTTTGCACTCACTGTGTGCCGACGACACGGCTGGTGATGGCTTGCGTCTGTTCTCGCCCGAAGATCTTGGCGAGCCCAAAATCTGAGATCTTGGGGCTAAACTTCATGTCAAGCAGGATGTTGTTGGCTTTCAGATCACGATGGACTACTTTGAGCTGGGAGTCTTCGTGGAGGTATTGTAGGCCTCGAGCGATTCCCTCTATTATCTTGTACCTCATCACCCAATCCAGCTGTTCGCGTTTCGCACTGTCCCGTGCTGTGTCAGTAGAGAGATCATCGTATCAGGTATATACCTCGCTTAATTTGTGGAATAATTATTTTAAGGTAAAAAAATGGAGCTATACTACTAGTATATATATTGTACCGAAAAGGATGAGGTCGAGACTCCGGTTAGGAACGAACTCATACACTAGCAGCCTCTCCTGCTGCTCTAGGCATACACCAATGAGCCTGACAAGGTTCTTGTGACTGAGCTTCGCAACCAAAGCCAGCTCATTCTTAAGCTCCTCCACTCCTTGTGTTGAGCTATTGGACATCCTCTTGACTGCTATTTCCTCGCCGTCACGGAGTGTGCCCTGCAACCAAACCAGGACACACAGACACCCATATATTTATAAGTTCCGTTTTTTCAATGCAAATATGCTTATTCATTGTTTGCAAAATTAAATTGGTTCTATGATGGTGATATGCGAACATATACTGCATATCACTTCACCTTTATGGGATCATAGGGATGCACTTTAATTGCAATGAAGAGGGTTGGAAGGGACGAAATGACACAAACTATATTCCAATATTTGAGTTGCATTAGAGGGTTTAATATCTTGGACCCTTGAACTAACTGCTATGGTGGGACATTTATGTCAAAATGATTCATGTGTTTGCTCATAAAAATGGCCATAGGACCCATCGTAAGGGGTGTATTTTCTCATTCACTTGGCTACACCTAATTAGGCTCCGTCCAACAAGAATAAAACTTGACAAGATACTTATCATATTGTTAGAAATCTTCATGCTGTGTAAATCCATGCCGCTCTCGGGAACGCTTGTCACATATAAGTACACAGACACTTGATCTTGTCCTATTGGTGCATAGATGATTGGGCTTTCTCTCATTTGAGAGCATTCACTCGTTACAATTTTCTGCAGCAATTTACACTATCCCAAACTGCAAACCCAAAACACAAAACTATTGCATCTTTTATTTGTCAAACTTGCTAATCAATACCTTCAGCTTATCGTGGGTTCGATAACCTTTTCTTATTCAAAGGTACTACAATAGATATCCTACACTTGGGAGACATCATATCCTCGTGATGCAACTATTGATCACTATATCTGTTATCCTCGTTTGTGTTTCACTCTCATTTACTCGTATATATTCCAATGTATGTATGATCAACATCATAACTTGTCTATGCAAACGATTGGTGACATTATAATACCGGGTGGGCCTAGAGTATATATCTCCATCGTTAGAAGGAGAAAATACCAGCCTTGAACTACGAATGTCCCTAGAGTTACTCCCGTGCTTGTCTCGGAGTCGCCGTATGGCCACCTTTGTACGTGGGGTTGGAAAAAAACCAAGGACCCCTACCGGTATGAGAGTCTTGATTTTCTCATAAGATAATAATAATGATTGACTATTAACATCAACGATTGCACCTCATAGTAAACCATCCATTAGATCAGTTTAGTATCCTTGTCCTTCTCACAATGTATTCCCATTGTTGGTGGTATCCTCAGTTACAATAATTTATACCATGATTAGCAAATTTGATCATCACACAACACATGGGCTGGTCCTAGAGGCGTGACTAGGAACAACTTGATGTTTATCTTCCTACAGGTGCATATGAGTTTTCCTTTGATTCACACAAAGCAGGTATTGAATAGAATAATAAACTTAAATAATATATAAGGAAATATATAATAACTACTATTTATTAGGGCATATTTCCAGCATAGTCAGCACCGACACCATTCATCCTCGGCTTGGACAGCGCATGTAGAGTGAATGTCTCGCTACCAAGCATGGTGACCACCATGGACATTGTCGGCCGCTCCACACACTACAGGACGCGCGTGCTACGCCGAGGGCAAAAAGCCGTCGGCGTAGGCTAAAATGCCCTCGGCGTATGGTACGCCGACGGCTGCCCTCGGCGTAGCCTCCTCGGCAAAGGTCTCCCTCGGCAGAGCACGTAGAGGCCGTCGGCGTATCAAAATGCCGTCGGCGTATGCTACGCCGAGGGCGGGCAATGCCCTCGGCGTAGCGGCCGTCGGCATAGCTTTTCGACAGTTTGAAAAATATATTTCTTTTAAAAAAAAATTATTTTATTTTTTTTCTCAATTTTTGAATCTTTGAATTGTTTGACTCGTTAATCTCTCACTTTGAACATTTTTAACACTAATTATACTTAATATTTAATTAAATTGCAGTCTTGGTCAAACTTTCCGGCCGGTCACCCATCCTAATACTACTCCAGGTCCAGCACGCTTAACTTCCTCGTTCCTTCAGAATCTGTTTCCGCAAAGTAATTCATACATTGTTGTCAATACTATGATATCAATCCTATTAACCCTTATATCAACATGTCATATGTTTGTTTTTTTTTTAAATTACAAACAATTATCTAAGTAAACATTAATAAATAAGTAAAAATATTATTGAATTCAAATAAAAATATAATAATTTTACTTTTTTCTATTTTCTATTTAATATGGAATAATTAATATCTTTAAATCTGTAAATCGTAATTTAACAAATAATATGTCTAAATTGATCAGAAAAATGAGAGGAATCCAAATATGATATCCATATCAACTAATCATAAACAATTAATTACTAATCCCATGATGCATGTGTATGCACAATATGGGCACATTATCACAAACTATGACTTGATTCTAGCAATAACATTGGTCATTTGACCCGAAAGCCAAGAAACCTCGAATGAGATAGGTCATTTTGTGAAGGTTTTTTGAGACATAATCAATATATCAAGTTTAATATTTTTAATTATAACTATGTCACATAATATGACACCACGCGAAGGTTTCACATTGTTTCGATCGTTTTTGAATTTTTTATGCCCGTTTTAAACTATCATCAAACTTTGTCGAACGCCGGGCATGAAGATTCTTAGCTCGGGACCGAGCCTCGCTAAACTTGCATTGGATTTTTGATAAAATAGCATATTGTGAACCTAAAAATGATTTTTGTAAAAAAACATGAGCATCGGATCATGTACCTGTAGTTCATATCTGACCCACTTCCTATCGATTCGGCAGAAATTTGTCTTTTTTACCAAAGGTGGACGAAAAGGTTTCGGATCCCCTTATTGGTACATTGTCTATATAAGGTGGTATAGTATTTTTGTAAAATGTGTTGGTACCATTTTGAATTATCCATTTGGTGGTTGCTTCATAAAACCGTCCATTTTTTGTGCTCAGAAAATGGGAAATGGCTTTTTGGTGCGACGAAAAGGAAAACTTCCTCCTGCAATATTGTTCGCCATCCCATGATGCATTTGTATGCACAATATGGGCACATTATCACAAATTATGCCTTGATTCTAGCCATAACATTGGTCATTTGACCCGAAAGCCAAGAAACCTCGAATGAGATAGGTCATTTTGTGAAGGGTTTTTTGATACATAATCAATATATCAAGTTTGATATTTTTACTTATAACTATGTCACATAATATGACATCACGCGAAGGTTTCGCATTGTTTCGATCGTTTTTGAATTTTTTATGCCCATTTTAAACTATCGTCAAACTTTGTCAAACGGCGGGCATGAAGATTTTTAGCTCGGGGCCGAGCCTTGCTAAACTTGCATTGGATCTTTGATAAAATAGCATATTGTGAACCTAAAAGTGATTTTTTGTAAAAAACATGAGCATCGGATCTTGTACCTGTAGTTCATATCTGACCCACTTCCTGCCGATTCGGCAGGAATTTCTCTTTTTCACCAGAGGTGGATGGAAAGGTTTCGGATCCCCCTATTGGGACATTGTGCATATAAGGTGGTATAGTATTTTTGTAAAATGTGTTGGTAGCATTTTGAATTAGCCATTTGGTTGTTGCTTCACAAAACCGTCCATTTTTGTGATCGGAAAATGGGAAATGGCTTTTTGGTACGACGAAGGAAAACTTCCTCCTGCAACATTGTTCGCCATCCCATGATGCATGTGTATGCACAATATGGGCATATTATCACAAACTATGCCTTGATTCTAGCCATAACATTGGTCATTTGACCCGAAAGCCAAGAAACCTCGAATGAGATAGGTCATTTTGTGAAGGTTTTTTTGAGACATAATCAATATATCAAGTTTAATATTTTTACTTATAACTATGTCACATAATATGACACCACGCGAAGGTTTCGCATTGTTTCGATCGTTTTTGAATTTTTTATGTCTGTTTTAAACTATCGTCAAACTTTGTCGAATGTCGGGCATGAAGATTCTTAGCTCGGGACCGAGCCTCACTAAACTTGCATTGGATTTTTGATAAAATAGCATATTGTGAACCTAAAATGATTTTTGTAAAAAAACATGAGCATCGGATCATGTACCTGTAGTTCATATCTGACCCACTTCCTGCCGATTAAATGAGAATTTGTCTTTTTCACCAGAGGTGGACGGAAAGGTTTCGGATCCTCTTATTGGGACATTGTCCATATAAGGTGGTATAGTATTTTTTTTAAATGTGATGGTAAGATTTTTAATTAGCCATTTGGTGGTTGCTTCACAAAACCGTCCGTTTTTTATGCTCGGAAAATGGAAAATGCCTTTTTGGCGCGACAAAAAGGAAAACTTCCTCCTACAACATTGTTCGCTATCCTATGATACATGTGTATGCACAATATGGGCACATTATCACAAACTATACCTTGATTCTAGCCATAACATTGGTCATTTGACCAGAAAGCCAAGAATAAACCTCGAATGAGATAGGTCATTTTGTGAAGGTTTCTTTGAGACATAATCAATATACCAAGTTTTATATTTTTTCCTTCTAACTATGTCACATAATATAACACCACGCGAAGGTTTCGCATTGTTTCGATCATTTTTAAATTTTTTATGCCCGTTTTAAACTATATATAATGTTTTATGTTTTACTTAATTTTTATTTAAAAATGTGTAATATTTGAGTGTAGATAGATAGGTCTTATTTTTCTGCAAATTTTGATATATTATTTGTATTTTTCCGAATTAGAATGATTTAGTTATGATTTTTTAAAGTTTAATGAGATAAAATAAAAAATAGCTACGCCGAGGGCAGCCGTCGGCGTAGCATAGGATATGCCGAGGACAATTCTACGCCGACAGCTGCTTGGCGGAGCTGGCCTAGACGATGGCTACGCCGACGGCCTCGACGTTTGGCCGTCGGCGTAGCGACCGGCCGTCGGCGTAGCTTTCCATTCCTGTAGTGACAGGGTTTTCCTGAACACAGAGAAGCCCTATGTGGACGCACTTGAGTACCTCTTTCTCCAAGAAGCCACCATTCATACACGGGTCTACTACCTCCAGCACAGCCCCGGTCGTCCAGTGCTCCCATACCTAGATGCACAGTTTAATTTCAGTGCACATAGCGACAACATTGCTCACCTCTTGGAAAAATACAAGCGAATGTTGCATACCTTGGATAGGAGATCTTCAGATTGCTGGGAGCTATCATCGTCGGTGTTCCTCCTCCCAGTCACGATTTCCAGGACCATAACTCCAAAGCTGAATGCATCCGATTTTGCGGAGTAGTTTCCGCGCATCATGTACTCTGGCGCCATGTATCCACTGAGACATCAACACAAGAAATTATGAGCATGGTTTAAATATCTGACTACACTACGAAAAACATATAGTTTTGCACTCACTGTGTGCTGACGACGCGGCTGGTGATGGCTTGCGTCTGTTCTCGCCCGAATATCTTGGCGAGCCCAAAATCTGAGATCTTGGGGCTGAACTTCATGTCAAGCAAGATGTTGGCTTTCAGATCACGATGGACTACTTTGAGCTGGGAGTCTTCGTGGAGGTATTGTAGGCCTCGAGCGATTCCCTCTATTATCTTGTATCTCATCACCCAATCAAGCTGTTTCGCACTGTCCTGTGCTGTGTCAGTAGAGAGATCATCATATCAGGTATACCTAGCTTAATTTGCAGAATAATTATTTTAAGGAAAAAAAGGAGCTCAACTACTAGTATATATATTGTACCGAAAAGGATGAGGTCGAGACTCCGGTTAGGAACAAACTCGTACACTAGCAGCCTCTCCTGCTGCTCTAGGCATACACCAATGAGCCTGACAAGGTTCTTATGACTGAGTTTCGCAACCAAAGCCAGCTCATTCTTCAGCTCCTCCACTCCTTGTGTTGAGCTATTGGACATCCTCTTGACTGCTATTTCCTCGCCGTCAGGGAGCGTACCCTGCAACCAAACCAGAAACACACAGGCACACATATATTTATAAGTTCCAATTTTCCAATGCAAATATGCTTATTCATCGGTTGCTAGATTGGTACCTTGTACATGGCACCAAATCCGCCTTCCCCAATTATGTTGCTCTCCGCAAAATCACCCGTCGCAACTCGTAATGTTGAAATGTCAATCATCATCGAGTCTATGCTCTCCATGTCTTGGGTTTCAGCGGAGTATTTGGGGTCTGTGTTTGCACCAATATGTCACTATGACAGTAATAACAGACGTATTATAGGGATTTTTTTGGATGCTTTTTTCAGGATTTGAACTGGAATATTTGAAGGACATACATGGCTGCTTTTCTTCAGTCACTGGCCCCAGCCTCCTCCAGAAAAAGAAGCAGACCAGGAGGCATATGGCTGCTAGAATAGGCAACACAATTGCAGGGACGATGATAGGGACACTGTACATTTTTCCTACATGCGAATAATTAACCGGTTCCATAAAAACAAAATGGCGGATCAGAGTGTCAGATTTGTGTGCAAGCTCGAACTGAATAGAACATTGATCATACACTGTCATGCAAAAAGTAAAACATATGTACTACTCTTGGACTGACCTCTTTCAACCGCCGGCTGAGACGTCCCGTTATCAGGCACCACGTTGGGTGCCGGCCCTGGCGCTGATGTTGCCGACGAGAGCCGCACCGTGACGGACTGACGGAGCCATTGAAGAAGGGCTGGGTTTCATACCTGATGATACATCTGATCCCGAGAACCCTGCCTCCGATGCCGTCCGTGAAGTAGGTCGGTAACAGCGCCATGCCCCGGGCGAGGCACGCCCAGCAGCTGTCCTGCGACATGTCCGGCGTGCACTGCGCCCAGGTGTATATCTCCGGCAGCTCCTTGTCGAAGTCGGCCTGGCCGGACGCGTAGAGGCGCGTGGAGGAGTTGAAGGCGGCGCTGCTGGCGGTGGCGTTCATGAGCTCCGCCACGACGCGCTGGAACCGCGCCGGCTCCGCCGTGGCGTTGCCGAGGTTGCGGATCTGGTAATACGTGCTGTAGTGGACGTCGTCGGCGGCGCGGAAGTGGACGTTGGTGTAGGTAAGCAGGCAGGAGTCGTAGAAGATGATGGCGTCCTTGTACTCGGAGGAGGCGAGGTCCTTGAAGCCCTGGGCGATGCAGCTGGAGCAGTAGGAGGCGGTGGCGTCGCCGCGGCAGAAGGCGAGAGCCCACACCTGCTCCGGGGCGACGCCGGCCTGCGCGGTGGCGAAGAGACCCGGGGACGTGGAGGCGTTCTTGGGCATGGTGGCGGCGAGGCGGCTGATGCTGGCCTTGTATTCGCTGTCCGCCAGGACACCGTTGTCGTCGCAAACCGGCCACGGGTATCCCATGGTGGGGCGTGGCGAGACGAGCAGCGCCAGGGCGACGGCCGCCACGGACAGGAGGAGACGGCCAGCCATGGTGATGGGTGGAGCGTGGAAGGCAAAGGTTGGAGGGCTAGCTGCCTGTAATTTGTAGTAGATATGGCCAGTGGTGGGTGCCCGTCCTGCACTGCAGCCGCCGTGACTACAAGTCTTGTATGTGGACACTGGTGACGATCGATGCAGGTTCACGGCCCGGCAAACATTAGCTTTGTGCGATGTTTATTTTCTTCAGTAGCAACAAACCCGTAGAGGTATTTTATATTATATATATGTTGTTGTTCCGTTATCTCTCTGATGATAGTAGAACCCGTACGTCCCTAATTTGGGGCGCGTATGAAAAAAAATAGGTTCATGGCCCGGCCAGTTTTTTCCACGCCCGGCGACTAGGAGAAGAAATTTTGGCAAGGTGACCCGAATATTCCAATAAACTTTGACTCGGCCACGAAAGGCCCCCTTGGTACTATTTGTTAGATAGATCTCAACGTGACGAAGCCCACGCAAGGTTCCTACCGGGCGAACCTCAGCAAAACGGAGTAGCTGAAAGGCGCGTAACCGTACCCTTATGGATATGGTACTTAGCATGATGAGCTATTCCACCCTCCCATTGGGATTGTGGATGGAGGCACTTAAAACCGCCATTCACATTATCAACAGAGTACCAAGTAAGTTGGTGCCCAAAACACTGTATGAATTGTGGACAGGCAGAGTTCCCTCTCTGCACCACTTGAGGGTCTGGGGGAGCCCAGCTGAGGCAAAAGTTTTCAATCCAAACATTGCAAAGTTAGACCCCAAAACAGTATCTTGCCACTTTATTGGCTATCCAGATAAATCAAAAAGCTATCGTTTCTACTGTCCTGACAGATACACAAAGTTTGTAGAAACAAGACATGCAGTCTTCTTGGAGAACAAATTGATGAGGGGGAGCACGGTAGCTCGGGAAATTGGTCTTGAGGAGAAGAGGGTGCATGCACCTAATCCGATGACTTAGGAGCCATTTTTCTCGCTACCTGTTGTGCCACCATCTACAACCCCTGAGGTTGTGGTGCTGGCACCTGTTGTGATTCCACACGTGACAACAATGGGCGAAAGTTCGGAACCTGTCCATCAGGAGCCACCTGAACCCACTGTTGAGCACGAAAGGGAGCCAGAACAGCCTCATACTGTAAATGTGCCTGAACCCGAGGCAAGAAAAGAGCAAGAGTCTGATGAACTCAGAAGGTCTAAAAGAGAACGAAGACTAGCCATTTCCAAAGAAATTTACAAAGTCTACAACGTAGTTCATATGGAGGGCGATCCTACCTCATATGAAGAAGCCATGAGTAGCCCTCACTCAGCCAAGTGGGTGGAGGCAATGGAAGATGAAATGAAATCAATGAGTTCCAAAAATGTTTGGGACTTAGAGGAAATTCCTAAAGGAGCCAAAACAGTAGGATGCAAATGGGTGTACAAAACAAAGTATGACTCCAATGGAAATGTAGAAAAGTAAAAAGCTAGACTTGTGGCAAAAGTCTTTACACAAAGAGAAGGCGTGGATTACAATGAGACTTTTTCTCCGGTCTCATGTAAGGACTCCTTCAGAATCATCATGGCACTAGTTGCACATTTTGATTTAGAGTTACACCAAATGGATGTAAAGACGGCATTTCTAAATGGAGATTTAGAAGAAAATGTTTACATGAAACAACCCAAGGGTTTTTTCATGGAGAGGAAGGAAAATATGGGATGCCGCCTAAAGAAATCCATTTATGGGTTAAAGCAAGCCTCTAGGCAGTGGTATTTAAAGTTTAATGATACAATTAAAAGATTTGGATTCAAGGAAAATATTGAGGACAACTGTATTTATGCAAAGTTCAAAAGTGGGAAATATATTTTCCTAATTCTGTATGTGGATGACATCCTGCTTGCCAGTAGTGATGTTAGTCTACTACTAGAGACAAAGAAGTTCTTGTCATCAAATTTTGACATGAAAGACCTTGGTGAAGCTTCTTATGTTTTGGACATAGAAATTCACCGAGATAGAAAGAATGGAGTGTTAGGATCATCATGAAAGCATATTGTGAAAAGATTTTAAAGAAATACAATATGCATGCGAGTAATGCAACACCTGCTCCCATAGTCAAGGGCGATAGTTTTGGGAAATCCCAATGTCCAAAGAATCAATATGAGATCGATCAAATGAAGTCAGTACCATATGCTTGGTGTTGGAAGCTTACGGTATGCACAAGTGTGCACTCGCATACGACTTAGCTTTTATCACCGGGTACTCGGTAGATATCAAGAGAATCCGGGCATAGAAACCTTTGGAAGATGGTAAAGAAAGCTTTGCGTTATGCAAGGCACAAAAGGCCTCATGCTAACATATAGAAGATCTGATTCCCTAGAGATAAAGGGTATTCGGATGCTGATTTTATGGGAGATAAAGGCACGAAAGTCCACGACAGGGTATGTATTTACTCTCGCAGGAGGTGTTATTTCGTGGAGAAGCGCCAAACAGTCGATAGTTGCATAATCTACGATGTATGCAGAATTTATAGCATGTTATGAGGCCATGGGACAGGCGTTATGGTTAAAGAAATTTCTACCCGACTTGAAAGTGGTTGACTGCATCAGCAGGCCACTAAAGATGTACTGTGACAACGAGCCCGCAGTATTCTATGCTCACAACAACAAGTCGAGTAATGCTACAAAGTCTATAGATATAAAGTATTATGTTGTGAAGGACAAAGTCCAGGATCAAACTATAAGACTCAAGAATATAAGGACAAAGGATATGCTTGCGGATCCGCTAACGAAAGGCTTACCACCCAATGTGTTCAAGGAACACATAGCCGGCATGGGTTTAACGGGAAGCCTATGATCCATGGACTACAGAGGCCCAAAAGTAACAGGATTTGTTTCAAAACATGAAGGTATATAGTGGTTGTCTGATTCTATCGACAATTGAGCTGAGACGATGAAACATGCTCTATGTATCGGTCTGTGATGAAATAAGTAAAGTACAAAGTTAAAAGTAAAGTCGAGATCTAGGGGGGAATGTTAGATAGATCTCAACATGACGAAGCCCAACGGCCCGTCACGCTCCTAACTGCGCCCTGATCGGGGGCGCCCCAACCCTATCTGGTTGGTGGGCCCCTGTCGCCGCGCTATATAAAGTGGTGGGGAGCTGGCAGCGCAAGGTACGAGGTTCACCGTTGTGCCAACACCCCACCTACATCCCTACCGATCTAGGGTTAGCGCGAGCTGACGGGAAGCACCGCCACCACCGCACACCCACGCCGTCGCCCCCTATTCCCCATGGCCAATGACGGCGGCTCCAGCTCCGGGACCAGTTCCGGGATCCCCTCTGGCTCGTGCTTGTCGAGCCAGGGCGCAGGTGGTTCTCTCTTCCCTCTCTCCCTCTTTCCCTCTCCCAGACTAGTGTCTAGATGCCAAAGATAGAGTGCTACCGAATAGATCCGGTCTAGTCTATGGCGAAGCTAAGTTAACACTATCAAGAATCCTCGTGTGGCCAATACTTGTCGTGATTTTTGTCTAGATCTTTTTTTAAAATGGGGTGATTTTTGTCTAGATCATAAATGGAAATAGCCACTTTTCTCACAAACAAATAAAATAAAAATGCCACTTTCTCGACTAGCCCTTAGACAATCTACCTCTAGAGAAAATGAAATTGACATACTGACAAACGGAGATATAGTTTCCAATGACAAACGCCGTGACTTGTTTTATGAAAATGCTTCCACTAAATGAGAATGATGCCCTAAGGCCACTCCAACATCGGCACTAACATGGGTTAGAGCAGATCTATCGGCCCAACCCAACTCATCCCACGCACTAAAATTTAACCTCAATTGACATGGGCACGCACAATCAGCAAAACACCGGTGAGGAGGGCTTCCATTGCGACGATTCGAAGGAGAGGAGAATGAGGTCCGACGACAAAGCCATCACAGAGCATTCACTCGAACCCCAAGCTTCATCTTGGAAAGCCCGACATGGAGGCCATCGATCGAGGTCATAGGACCAGGCCTATAGTGCCCAGCTGCAGGCTGGCAAATCCAAGCCAAGTAGATGAAAGGGAATGATTAGAGCCAGACATGTGCGGCAGAGCCATTGTAGCAAGTATACACCCATCAAGGGGTTTCATGCCACCAAAAGACGAGCAAGTATATCCGGGGGATGACAGGCAGAGTTCGGCGACAACAAATCTTGTGAAAAATAGTTGCGAAGATAAGGGAAATGGAGAGTTGGATCTGATTGGGACGACCGATGAAGTCATGTGAGGAGTGTGGGTGGATGCAAAGAGGGCTGAGATTCTCGTGCTTAGCCACGTCGTGAAGGCTAGCAAAGAAGGTTGGCTGCCCAGGGGCAGTGCGAGAGGGGCATCATGGAAGGATATGAGGTGGGGGTGGGACACACGATTCTATGTTTCACAGTGTCGGGGAAGTGGTCCCGGTTCCACCTGCGGGCTTTGCGTGACAACGAGAGCCAACACAGGTGAGGGAGGTAGGGCTAAAAGCTATAAGGGTTTCTTCCAGAGTAGATAGACGACGCGGAGGTGTTTTTCCCTACTCTCCTTTCTGTATTTGTTTGCCTAACTATGAGAGAATCATCCTCTAGCATATTGTTTGTGAATTTTTTGAGAACCAAATCGTTATATCTAAGTTTCAAATTTTGTATGAATATTTATTTATCTGTGTGAATGATATTTTAAAAATGTTTTTGATATTTTGTAATACAATTTTATTTTTGTACTGCTATTGATGATTATTAATAGATCAGTGGAATTTCGCAAAAAAAATACAGTTTTCTGGTGCCATAAAAAAATTTCGTTACGAATCCTAGCTTATCTCTTCCTACTGGCCCTCTTGCTGAGTTCACACCGAAACTTATCGACACTTGCCCACCACCAGGGAAATTAAATTGACACTTGCCCACCACCAGGGAAATTAAATTGACAGATGGATCTAGTTTTCAGTGACAAATGGGTCTTTTCCTTATAATTGCTATCAACTACTCCCTCCGTTTGGGTTTATAAGTCCCGTGCGGATAACTAGGTTATCAATTTGAACAACAAAATATAAATAAAATAACATAAAAATTATATCATTAGAAATTTTAGAGGTTATATTTTCTAATGGTATAACTTTTATGATATATAAGTTATATTTTGTTAATCAAATTAACAAACTAGATAACTATAATCCCGAAAAGTGGGAGTACTGGTCATACATTGGCGTGTGAGACGGGTCAAACGCTAGCTAGTTAGTCCAGTCTACAAAATCTGCCTCCCACCTTCCAGTTCATTGCAAATTTGCACGCACCACACAAGGACGAGCATGGCCGTCCTGTTGGTGGCCATCATCGTTGCCTGCTTCCTTGTTGTCGCGCCCGGAGCCTCCGGATACCCGTTTCAGGTCTGCGGCACCACCGGCAACTTCGCGGCCAGCGACACCACGTACCTGGCGAGCATCAACTCCATGGCCGCCACCCTGCCGAGGAACGCCTCCACGTCCCCGGGCCTCTACGCCACGGCGCAGGCCGGCCAGGTGTGGGCCCTGGCGCTCTGCCGCGGCGACGCCAACGCCACCACCTGCTCCAGCTGCCTGGCGCAGGGGTTCCAGGACCTGCCCAGCGCCTGCCCCTACAACAAGGAGGCCACCATGTACTACGACGGCTGCTTCCTCCACTACTCCAACGTCAGCCTCAGCGCCGCCGCCTCCAACGACACCGCCTTCGGCTCGGCATACCCCTTCTTCTTCAGCGCCAACGCCACGGCGGAGCCAGCCCGGTTCGACCGCGTCGTGTCGGCGCTCCTCAACGCCACCGCCGACTACGCTGCCTACAACTCCTCCACGACGACGCTGTACGCGTCCGGGGCGGTCGCCTTCGACCAGGAGATCCCGGAGGTCTACAGCTGGGCGCAGTGCACGCCGGACCTCACGCGGGCACGCTGCCGGGACTGCCTCGCCCTCACCATCCAGCAGGGCTTGGGGACGCCGCTGTACAGTGTCGGTGCCAGGATTCTTGGGATCAGGTGCAGCATCAGGTACGAGAACAAGCCTTTCCTTGATGGCCCGGTAATGGTGCGACTATCGCCCGGCCCTGGAGCTCCGGCGCCCGCGCCGGCACCCTCGCTCAAGCCAGCACCGGCGCCCGCACCGGCTTTGGTGCCTAGTGTTGTGACGCCAGTAGCGGCGGTCGTAGGAGGTGAGTCACGTTTTTCAAGGAACCTTTCTACCATAACACATTTTTGTTTTTGGTTACGCTAAAAATCAGGCGCCTGATTTTAAGTTATATCTTAGTCATCTTTCTCACTATTGTGCCATAGCACTACTCCTAGTATCCATAAATTGTTTTTTTTTAGGTAGAGTTGTAACGGGTATCAAACTCACGGGTCAGAAATGGCCTTTAGGCCCAACATAAAAAAGGCTGTACCTTGGAGAAAACTTAAAGAGTTTTTTTTTTTCAGTACATAAGCTATGAGCTGCGCAAAGTCGGACAATCCTGGAAAAGTCTCAACACAGTGGAGAACCAAGGGCCTCCATCGGCCTCACCCAAATCAGTGACCCAAATAGTCACATTTTGTCAGTTCGAATCGTGACCCGGACAATATTTCGTTCGCTCTCCGCCCCTAACCAACCAGTACCATACAGAGGGATGACCCATTTTGTTCTCTATTTAGTGGACTGCTTCATGGGCCAAAATAATGGGTGGCTGCTTGCTGGGTCATGGGCCAGACTTGCGGGAGAGAGGACAGCCTTATTGTACTGTCCTGTCCGACTCGACCCATCGATGGACCAAGTTTGGTACACGGATGGGTCACGCATGGACCTTATGTCCGTTTGAGTCTTCCTACTAGGGTCAGCTTTTCGATCTGACTATCCAGCTAGACAAAAACAGATAGTCCAGGACCGTTTGAGTATTCCCGGTGAAGATGACCTAAAGCCCAAACCTAGACTCAGGATGCAAGCAGACCGGCCGCCTACTCGTCCGTGAAGCCTAATTGGCATTATTAGCGGTGTTCGTGTTTGCTAATTGGGTTGTCCGTTCTAGCCGACGGACATATGCAGACAAGCCAAAAGAAACCTAGCATAACTAAGAGTAACTCAAACAATTCAAAAAATAGGCAAGAAAATTCAGAAAGCAATGTTGTCGTGAGGATAAGCCATGAACAGAATAACAAATTCTGAATTCATTGCCCTATGGTCGAGTATAATAACCATTCTTATTTTGTTCAAGTTTATTGCATTCATATGAGGTGACATTTGTTTTCTAACATATACATTGATTTGGTTATATTTACAGGGAGAAAATACAGTGTACCTGGCATGGTTCTTATAGTTGGGCTGCCTACTCTAGTAGTCGCGACCCTTATCGCTGCCTTCTTTATCAGTAGGAGGAGGCAGAGGTCAACAACACAAGAGAAGGAACCATGTATATCTCATTCAAAATTTTATCTTTAAATATTGCACTTTAAAAGGAAAACTAATAATGGTGAAGCTGTTTTTGTCTACAGATCATAGTTACTCCAGTGAAGGACATGATAGTGAGAGTGTTGACTCGATGATGATGGACATTTCAACACTACGAGCCGCTACCGGGGACTTCGCGGAAAGCAACAAGCTTGGCGAAGGAGGTTTCGGTATAGTATACAAGGTGTCGAACTTGCAGAGATAGATTGGACTTTTTTTTAAAATGGAGCTGAGCAGCGTAACTAATATCTAGCCCAATTTTGTGCACATGCAGGGTACTCTGCCAGACGGCGAAGAGATCGCTGTGAAGAGGCTGTCCAGAAGCTCAACACAAGGAGTGGACGAGCTCAAGAACGAGCTCGCCCTGGTTGCGAAGCTCAAGCACAAGAACCTTGTCAGGCTTGTGGGCGTGTGCGTGGAGCAGCAGGAGCGACTACTCGTATATGAGTTCGTCCCCAACCGGAGCCTCGACCAAATCCTATTCATAGGTGATGTTTTGATCTAACAGAAATTTGGAATTGCAACTTAGAAACATTTTCTGAACATTGTGAGCGAAGAACACAGACATTGAGAAGAATAGGGATGAGCTTAACTGGGGACAGAGCTTAACGTGGAATCGCCAGAGGCTTGCAGTACCTCCACGAAGACTCCCAGCTCAAAGTAGTCCATCGTGATCTCAAAGCCAGCAACGTCCTTCTTGACAGCGACATGAACCCCAAGATTTCGGACTTTGGCCTCGCCAGGCTCTTCGGGCGAGGCCAGACGCATGGTGTCACCAACCGTGTCATCGGAACATAGTAAGTACTAGGAGCGTTTTTTCTTATCTATCTTAAAGGCGACTTTTGTTACATATGTTGGAGTGTGTAAACATCATGCATGTCGTATCATGTTGTTTTTAGTGGATACATGGCGCCAGAGTACGTGATGGGTGGGAACTACTCCGTGAAATCTGACGTGTTCAGCTTCGGAGTCATGGTTCTAGAGATCGTGACAGGGAAGAAGAACAGCGACACCATGCAATCGAAAGATCTCTTGACCACAGTATGCATGCATCTGCGCTCCATCACTAAGCTATATATCTTGACACATACCACAATGACTTAGCTCTTACATGCAGATGTGGGAGCATTGGACGTCTGGAACAGTGTTGGAGTCTGGAACAGTGAGACACGTAAATTGTTACAATGTAAGTCCTAGTTGGACTTCTACTTGCAGACCAAGTTATAGTGTAAGTCCTAGTTGGACGAGTTATATATAGTCTTACACTAATACAACATTGGTGATGCATCCGCATTGCAGAAGGTAGAGAGCATTACGAGATGGACTTCTACTTGCAGACCAAGTTGGTTGTATTCCCTCCGATCCATATTACTTGTTATAGAAATAGATGTATCTAGACATGTTTTAGTGCTAGATATCTACGGTTAATCTGGATTGGAGGGAGTAGTAAACTTGTGATCGATGAACTGACTGCATGGAGGTTGTTGAGAGGATGCAAGATGCAGGTTGTCGCTACCAAACGGACACCCCCGATGGATGCGTCTGGCGGTATGTCGTCGTATGCGCTCCAGTGGGTGCAGAACAACACGTACGTGAAGGCATAGCCGGGGCAGGGCACGCTGATCAACAGCGTGGCGAATGCGGCGGTCTAAGCCTTGCTCCGACACCTATTCTTCCTCATGCATATATTTACGTACTGCTTCATTTAATAATGGTGCATGATGCTTACACAACTTTTTGCAGAGTTTGTCAAATGCGTTCTCTGATGGATGGACTCGATCGAGTCGTGGTTAGCACAACAATACGTATATACTAACAAAATAAACCAGCTGCTGCTGCCTCCTTTCAAGAAGCCCTAGTTTTGCAATGCAATCCATGCATGTACTTTCGAATCCGGTGTATGCATGTGTCTAATCGGACGCGCGATGCTTAACTAGTTGTATATATTCGAGTTAAAATAATGTACTGGTGGGTGATATGCCCATCGTTCGTAATGATCAGTAATAAAGCTCTTATATGCTTTGCTTCAAAACAAAAACTTGACATCTTCCCTGAAATAAGCTTAATTTGGTTAATCATTTAATCTAATTAGAAGACATGGGCACCACGGAACTGTTCCATGAGAGCTTCGCACCATGAGTTCATCCACCCCTCGTGCACATCTGCAGGAGGACATGCAGCTGCAGCTTCCGCATTATCATCGTGGATATAATGCCATGGTGCTCTCGCGACCTCGCCGGCATAGGGTGGGCGTGGGCCGTCGCAACCAGGATATCCGACCGCCGGCCTCCTCTGCCGCCGCCGTGATCATATACGGTATGTGCCCGATGGTCTTTGGCTGCTCTGGGCTGTTGGCGGCCGTGGTCTCGCCGGCTGGCATGGTGGCCCCTGCCTCGCCACCGCCAAAGCTGGTCCGCCTAGGCATGCCGAACGACGAGGACGGTGCTGCCTCGCCACCGCAGCTGATCCGCCTAGACATGCCGCCTGCCCTTGCATCTGTGGCCCCCGTTGCATCCTGGTTCCGTTGGACATACGGTACAGCGGTACCTCGGTAGTTCTACGACTGGGTTGTGCGCCAAATCAGCAGTGTGCCTCGCGAGGGCACAGAGGTTCCTTCCCGAGGGATGTCCTAGGGCGTCATGCCCGGAGTCCTCCGGAGGGCGAGCGCCTGCCTAAAAATTTAAAATTGACATCCATCCATTATTGTACCTTTCTAAGCACGCGAGCAATACAATAAAACAGAAGTAGGGGCTTTACCTCCTCACGAGAGTCCTGAACCTGGGTAAAAATCCCTCTCGTGTTCACTCTCTGTCGTGCCGCCACACTATCGTAGCTGACGTTGTGGAGAAGCCCGGAACGCGTGTTCAGCCTCCTCATAAACTCAGGGCTCGTTGGACCCTTGTTCCTTCACGGGGCATATTCTTTGACATTTGGCGTGCCAGGTAGGGGGCTAAGGCGCGCTTCCAAGGTATTCTTTGGCCTGGCAGCATGGAGCCGAGTGCGGACTCGAAGGCCAGACAGGGAGACGCCCCGCGCTGGGGCACACCCGGCACCATCGCTTGCATTTTAGGCCGCTCCCAAGCTCTCGTCTCCGAGCGGCACTTCAAGCAGTTCTCCCGCAAGCTCGCGGCGGCAAGGCGTAGTGCTATCGCCGCTCCGCTCAGGTGGTCGCAACAGCCGATCTCCTTCGGCTTCGACCATCATCCGGGCTCCACCCGCTTGGTGAGCACCATACCAATGGTGTGCACCCCCACCGTCAACGGCGTCGTCGTGGCCAAGACCCTCGCGACGGTGGTGCCTGGCTGAATGTACTCTCGAAGGAGGCGTTCAGGGAGATGCAAGTGTCGACGGCCTGCCTCCTCCCGGCTCTACCGTTCTAGGGGGTGACGGAGGGCGCTGCCGTTCCTGTCGGCCAGATGCAGCTCCCTGTCACGTTCAGGATGAGCGACAATTACCACACAGAGCTCATAGACTTTGACGTCACCCGAATCGGACTGTTGTACAACGCCAAGATGCAGCTCCCTGTCACGTTCAGGATGTGCTACCCGACACTACCGAAGTTATGAATGAATGAGCTCTCTTTTTTCTATTTCTTTTTTCTTTTCTGCTAGTCCTTTTCTTTTCTTTCCAGTAACCTTTTTGTTCAAATCTAAAAAATTCAAATTTTAAAAATGTTTATACCCAAAAATGTTTAATATAAAAAATGTCCATATTCAAAAATTGTTCAGATTCAGGAAATATTCAAATTTCAATAAATAGATGATGGCTAGCCGCACATCCTCGTGCCTCATGGACCTGGCCCGTTCAACCTAAGATGTGTTTTCTGTCTGTTTTTTCCTCGTTATTAACGGTTCGGTCGGTTTTTTGGGTATTTGAAAAATGTATTTTTTCCATTTTTTGAAAAGTGTGCAAATATTTTTAACATTTTTAAAATACGAACTTTTTTCAATCTGAACAATGTTACAAATTTGAACGTTTTTCAAACACGAACATTTTTTAAATCTTAACTTCTTTAGATTTAAATATGGAATTTTTCAAATCTAAAACATTTTTTTAATTTGAATTTTTTTTAATGTGAACATTTTACAAATCTGCAAAAGAAACAGAAAAAAGAAAAGAAGAAACATAAAATGGAAGAAAGAAGCAGAACTAGGCCGGCCCATATCATGTGCAAGGGGGTGTGCGGCGCGCAGTAGAAGCTGACCTGGTCGGTATATAGCATTTGTGAGCCTAATGGCCGAGTTTGGCCACGTCCAACAGCACGGCTTGCGAGGGGCGGGATTGAGTCATTGAAACGCGAGATTGTGAAGGAGGCTACATTGTCGATCGGATATTGAGAAGGAGGCTGCAAGATTGAGTCATTCTTCTCGAAATAGGCTTTCGCTCCGCTATATTAATATAGCAATCACATGATACAGTCAAGATAGGATCGAAACAAAAGAAAATGCCAGGACAGCAGCAAACACACGCCCAAAAGAAACAAAAAGAAAACAAAATGGAGACAAGAGCGGATCAACTAAATGAGGACAACCCGCAACCGCTGCGCCCTTCGGAGAATGCCCACCACGCTCCTTGCAACGACTCGTCGAGCACCAAGCAGCACCCTCAGAAGGGACATCAGTCAATGCTGCCCCGACCAGATACTGGTCCTAGGGTTTCCCCCGGCACGCGGAAGGTAGTGGGGGAAGGGTAGCCCCGATGCCCTCCACAAAGGCAGGGTGGCACCCGAGAGCGGCACTGCGTCGGTGTCGAACCAGCCGACAAGGATTTCTCCCAATGCCCTCCCCACCATCCTCGGGCGAACCGTTGCAAAGGAGCCCCACGAGGTATGAGCCTCGCCACCACCAAACTTGCCGTCCACAAACATGCGCCACCACGATTACGAAGCCACCATCATCGTCTCAACGAGAGAATCGTTGCGAGGTCTGAAGGACAGAGGTTAGAAGTGGCTCGAAAAGGGATTCGCAGGACCGCGACCCGTGGGAGGGAACAACCTCCACCGCCATGGCGGGAGTCGACCGGACGCGGCTGCTGGTACACCAGTCCCAGTCAAGTCCGACCGAGTCCACCGGACCGTAAAGCCCCGACAGGGGCACACCAAACTCAAGAGGGTCTAGCTGGGCCCTGACAGGCCCATAAAACCCGCAGCCACGCTGCAACCGGCCAGTCACCATCGCCGCTGCACCCAACCCGAGCCAAAACGCCGCCTCACCTGCAGAGCCGGGTGCCACACGGTAGGCTGGCCCGCCCCCGACCCATCTGGAGCCCTAAGGGCCCAGATCTGGGTCGGTTGGGCCCGGCCAGCACCACCTGTCGCCACCAGCCGCCTGCTGCTTGCCACGCCGCCCTACAGCCTGCAGCCGATCCGCCGCCTCGAACTGACCCAGCCGCCGCCGGACCCCTGCCGCCCTACAAGCACCGCCGCCGGTGGAGAAGGTCCCCGACCCTGCCTCCTGCAGCGCGGGGGATGACATACCGCCGCCGCCGGCTCCACCTGGGCCGCGCCACGTGCACCTTGCCGACGGCGGCGACGAGGGTGAGGGATGGGGGAGGGGGAGGTCGGCCGGAGGAAGGTGGAGGTCCCCGTCGCCCTCGGGGGGGCGAGAGGGGACGGGGCGGTTTTTTTTCCGCAAGATTGAGTCATTGGGACGCGAGATTTTCTATTTTTAGTTTGCACAAGGTTGAGTCATTGAGACGCGAGGGGACCTTCTATTTTTAGTTTGCACAAGGTCACCGTTGGGAAGTCTATATGTCTAGATGAGCAGGCTCCGTTTATGCCTCAAGACCAACTAAATAAAAGCATAATTCTCAACAAAATAAATAAATAAAAGCAGCACACTAACATCATGTGATGTTTATTATTCTGCACAAAGAATAACACAGTATGGTTGTCTTGTGTTTAGGAACTCTTTCAGTCTATGAACCAACTGAGATAAGTTACACGGAGAAATTTGGAAACGAGCCCATCTGCATTCCATAGACCGAAGTTGAAGAGTTTTGATCTTTCGACGACCATAAAAGTGTTCTTCAAATTGGTCGAGTGAAGATCGGCGATGTAATGCTAGTTCAGTTGCATGGTCCAACCCATCCGATCGTCCACAAGACCCATCTGGAGGCTCGTCAGGGAGGTATATAGCTGTTTCGACACAGCACAGACTCTTTGCTTCCCGTCATATTCTACCCTGCAAAGCAGAAAAATATGCTTGGTATCAGACATCATCTAGCGGTATACGTATACGGCTTATACGTGCTCTCCACATAATCGAATTCACAAAAGACAGATTCAAGGTAGAGAAGGTGATTTACCTTTTCCCCAGATACGTAATGCTCCCTACAGGTGAAACCACAACAGCCGTCCCGGTGCAGAAAACTTCATCAGCGCCAAGCAGTTCATCTACTGACACAAGGCGTTCCTCCACCTTAAAACGAGCCAATTGCGTTAATTAACAACACATAGAATAAGGAGTTATATATAAGCGAGCAACATCGTTTCCCATCAGATGAATCGCCCTATAATGGGCAGGCAATATAAATTGTTGCACACATCAATCAATGCAGAGGCCGAGGCACATTCCCATTTCGAAAAAATAGCCCTTCAAAGCTAAGTAGATGGGACAGAATGTAGGATCTAGCTAGTTATGTAACTCTTGTGTAGTTGAGCCTGCTCTAAAATCATGCTAGTGTTAGAGCTGAAGCTGTTATAATCGCGACTAACTTGAGTTTTCCAACTAAAATATAAATTTTAAGACCACCATTTCATAACTTCTTGGAAACTCATGAGAAGAAGAACAAATTACCTTGTAGCCTTTGCTATTAGCAACTTCAATAATACTTTTCCTAGTTATGCCAGGCAGTATCGTTCCTTCTATTGCTGGAGTAGAAATAGTATTCCCCTGGTGCAAGAGATCATAACAAATGTAACTAATATTTCTGCAGTCCATAAGTTGGCGAAGTAACATTACACTGCAAGACTAAGAATGGGTATTCATTCTCCACAGAATAACAAGCAATGTTCTATGCAACTAAGATCAGAAATAAGATAGAAAAAATCAAATCGTGTTTACATCTTTTTGACAGATCAATGGAACCTCCGGAAATGATAGGTCACATAGGGTGAAGAATCCTGCTATTTGTAGAAGAGGGTTGTATTTCTTAACTAGGGTGGTGAGATACCGTGTAGTATTGTGGTGTACCACCCTCATAGGTTTGTATCACAAAAACTACTTATAACCTAACAAATGCAGATATTGAAACACGTTTACGGAAATAACCGAGTTTGCAATGTGAAGGACCATACTTTCACAACAAAAATATTGCATGAAGAAACTTCTTCCAGATATTTGTTGTGGACGGCGTCCAAATAGAGGACATCAGAATATCCTTTTTCATTTGCAGCTCTCTGTGCTTTCAACACCTATATGATGATGAAAAGTGTGACAATCAAGTAACAACAATTTCAGTTTCAAGTAGCCTGATGTACTAAGGAAATGATAGGAAGAGAGTCTATAGTTGCAAAAGTAATAGTTAAGTAAATGATGCCCCAAGAAATTGCAAGATGAACTTATGAAAAAATATAGCTTTGAGAGATGTTAATGTAAAAGTTACCAAGGCATAGTTTCCAATGGCTTTCACGCCTCCAGTTCCGCCAAGGACAGCACGGTGGAAATTATTTTCGACAATCAAATTAATGGGAGCTAAACCTTCCTGTGAAATAATGTTGAGAAACATAATAAACATCTACATACATTTTAGGATGAGCTTGTACTTATGCAAATATCCTGGTCGCATAACTACCATTGATCTATAGTAAACCACTCAAAAGGTAAGAACACTATTTGTGATGACTTTGCATGGGCATATGTCTTCCTATTTTTGATGAATGCCTAAATAATCTTGCATGAGTAAAAGGTAAAAGCCCAGTACAAACCTTGAAATAATTCCCAACAGGGGAGACATAAATGAGAAAGGTGTACTCAGGAGAAGGTGCAAGACCAAGAATAGCCCCACTTCCAATAAGTAGTGGCCTGATATACAAGGAACCTTTACCTGTAGGAGGCACCTAGAAATGTCATGAATTAAGATCAGGTATCACGATCATGACAAGGATTTAGTACTAAATACATAAACTAATGAAATCATCTTGAGAAAACATAACATTGCCTACCCATCTTTTATTTGCCAGAACAGTTTGTTTGACTGCATCCACGAATTGCTCGATGGTTGGTGCAGGCATGCATAGCCTATCTGAACCATTTATCATCCTCATTGCATTCTCCTCCGGACGAAATAAAAGTACAGACCCGTCAATTTTCCTATGTGCTTTTAGGCCCTCAAACAACCCCTACATACCGAAATATCAAATGTTTAAACATGCCTAATACTTTTAGGCCTTGAAAGAATACATAATTCACATGTCATCATGCTAAAAGTTTCTATTCCACCGCAGATATGAAACAGGGCATTCCAAGTTCACCCACACACCCGCTCACTAACCTGCCCATAGTTTAGAACTGCAGCAGACGGGCTTAGTGCTATAGTTCCAAATGGCAATATTTCACCTTTGGAAAAGATTCCATCTGGCCCGGATTTCGCCATGTACATAAAGTCGGTATCGACAAGGCCAAAGCCAAGGTTTTCCCAGTCCAAGTCAACTATCTCAGGCGTCTCCCTGGACAAAGTTCATGAATCTAGTCGAATCACGATCAGGGTGACACATGTAGTATTATAATACAGTTCATGCAGGCATACATGTATTTGGTCGCCATAGATGCTTGGCATCCTAATGTGGTACCAGCCTTGTGATGAAGAGTCGGCATCAAGTAAACCTGACTTTGGATCGGCAATAGAAAGAAAAAATACCGTTTATTAGTACTAGCTGACAGGGTTGCTTGACAGTTAAAACCATCTGCATATTTACAAGAATATACAAAAGCAAGCTAGCAAATCATAATTGTGGAAAGTGAATTGGGCATGGACTGACTCCTGTAAGTCAAGCAATCAAAAGGTTATCCATATAAAGATAGTTGTGATATGAAAAAAATTATTAGCCACAGTTTCATCCTAGCAAGAAACTATTTTGTAACAGATCTAGTCAAACTAGCATCTGCATATAGCAGATGAACACCATTTATACAGAGATACCACTATGTACGAGATTCAATCAAACAAGCATCTGCATCACAACACGTCAACGTCTTCTGCCATACAGAGATACCATTGACGTTTGTTAATCCTAAACGACAGCACTTCTGCTTTAGTTCTCCTCCCTATCTAAATTCTAAAGACAACAACAGCTGAGATAGCTCCGTACCCATTCATAACTAAGGGCATGGTAGTCTTTAATAAATTATTAAGTCATCATTAACAAACAATTAATTTCTATATCTAGCCAGTATAAATGTGTATGTATTCATATAAGTATGGAATCAGTATGTCGTGGCGGATCTATCCTTGTCACGCAGACGATTCATGGTGGTTCGGTCCTCGCCGGCAACGAGCAATGGCACGCTCTCAGCTACATAGGTGGTGGTTTGCCCTAGGCGATGACATCAAGACGTATAGGCAAAGCCTGGCTAGAGAAGTGGTGCACGCTCGGCGGCGGCTGCTGAACACCGCTGCGTCAAGGTGCGTACCAGATTCGCCTTCACTGCAGCATCCAACAACGACATAGATTTTTCGTCCCCGCGCTAAATGGAGGCGGTGCCTCTGCCTCCGTGTCTCCCAACGACCCTGTCCTCCTCCTCACATGTGTCTATTAGCGCCCTGATGTCGGGGACACTGATTAAATTAGGGCGGTCCTCGTATAGAAATACACAAGTATATAATGGGTAATACGGGTTTGGATTTGGATCAGAGCGGACAATTTAGTTAATAGAGGATTAGGGATAGGCAAAAGACTAAATTTCCCTTTTAAGTTTTGGAAAGGGAGAGGCACGAAAGCAAGCCTCGAACAACAGTTCACTACTGAGGTTTTCAATGGGTCAGCATTGTTTGCATTTTTGTCTCTCTCTTTCCAGTCTTTTTGGCACACGTGAGTCCATTCAGCCTACTAAATATCTGGCTGTAACATATGTTCTCTTTACGTGGTATACAAATAATTTCTGAAAACCAACAATAACATAAATTTGCAGGGATAAAAAAAAATTGTGGACACGACTGTGTGGTCCGCATTGAAAAAGGAAAAATCATGGGCAACAAGTATATACCTCTGTGGAAGCAAAGCAGCCGTTGTGTGCCATATCGAGTATACTTGACCTGAGTTCAAAAAAAAAAGAGAATACTTGACCTACCGGTAGTTTGTCTGCCGATAGGAAGTCAATTGATGCGAGAGCAGAAGAGGCAAAGCGAGCTCGCTTTATAGAGAATCCACCATGATTCGTAGGTGCAGAATGCACATGCTGTGTGAACGAAGCACCGTTTCGATCAATATTATTACATTATATTATACATGCGGTTGTTGTACCAAATAAATGCACCGACTTGACCGACACATATATCCATTATACTTATAGATTATTATTATTACTCTCTTTGTCCATAATTACTCATTCTAGATTTAGACAAAGTCAAACTTTATAAAGTTTGGTAGAACATATAGAAAAAACTATAAACATCTATAACACCGAATTTATATAATATGAAAATATATCTTATGACGATTCTAATAGTACTTATGTTGTATTGTAGATGTATATAATTTTTTCTATATGTTTGATCAAACTTCACAAAGTTTGACCTTGACTAAACCCAAAATGCAGGATATTTCCGGACATAGGGAGTATAAGTAGTTCCTCGTACATCCATGAAGGCACCACCCAAGAAGGATTAAAAGTAATAATCATCAATACTAGTATAAATAGGATTAAAAGTAATAAATATTACAAATAGGTCTGTGAATCACCTAGAGACAAGCTACGAACACTAGCGCAAGACGAAGACAGGTCACCGTGCTCGCTACTCCATCAGCAAAGAATGATAAAGCTTCACTAGTACAAACGCGTAGGCCTTAGCTGGTTTCTTGTTTTGGCTCAAGCTCACAGCCTCTAAGAACAGGCCCGTCGATAATGTTGTTCGAACTGAGCGACGAAACAGGGCCCACTACGGGAATAACTAGATAGGCCGACGGCCTTTTTATACGTCGACGACAAAATGTCGGGGCTGTCGGTGTAGCTTGACGGGCCGTCGTCGTAGGATAAATAGACCGACGGCAGCCGTCGGCGTAAACGGGACCGTCAGTATAGCCTATTAGGCTAACGATAGAGCAACGGTGTCAAGTCTACACTGATGGCACACCTATGCCGACGGCACACCTATACCGACGCCAAAGCCGTCGGCATAGCTATTTTTCTTTTTTTGCCACATTAACCTTAGAAAAATCATAACCAAATCATTTAAATTCAGAAAAATAGATATAATATATCAAAATTTGCAGAAAAATAAGATCTATCTATATAAACTTAAATATTATATATTTGTATTTTAAAAAATACATAAAAAATAAAAATACTTTTGTATAACATATTTTTCATTTTCCGAGTGCAAAAAACGGATGTTTTGTGAAGCAATCACCAAATAAAAGTTTCAAAATGATAATACCACATTTAAAAAAATACTAGACCATATTGAATGGAAAATTTCCTAACCTAGGTATCTCAAACCTTTCCGTTCACCCCTCGTGAAAAAGATAAATTCCTGCCGAATCGGTAGAAAATGAGTTAGATTTGAACTATAGGTACATGATATGATGCTCATGATTTTTTGCAAAAATTATTTGTAGGTTCACAATATGCTATTTCATCAGAGATCTAATGCAAGTTTAGTGAGGCTCGCTCTCGAGCTAAGAATCTTCATACCCCTTGATTTAGAAAGTTTGACGATAGTTTGTAAATAGGCATAAAAAATTCAAAAACGATCAAAACAATGCAAAACCTTCGCGTGGTGTCATATTATGTGACATATTTGCATGGAAAAATACCAAACTTGGTATATTCATTGTTTCTCAAAAAAATCTTCACAAAATGACCTATCTCAATCGAGGTTTTCTGGATTTCGGGTCAAATGACCAATGTTATTGCTAAAATCGCGGTATATTTTGCGATAATATGTCCATATTGTGCACACATGTGTATCATGGGATGGTGAACAATTTTGCAGGAGGAAGTTTTCCTTTTCGTCACACGGAAAAGCCATTTTCTATTTTTTGAGCGCAAAAAACGGGGCGTTCTGTGAAGCAACCACCAAATGACTAATTCAAAATGCTATCACCCCATTTTTCAAAAATACTAGACCACCTTACATGGACAATGTCCCAACCGGGGGAGCTCGAACCTTTCCATCCACCCCTAGTGAAAAAGACAAATTCCTGCTGAATCGGTAGGAAGTGGGTCCGATTTGAACTACATGTATATTATCTGATGCTCATGATTTTCTGCAAAAATCATTTTTAGACTCACAACATTATATTTCGTTAGATATCCACTTTAAGTTTTCTTTTTTGTCGCACCAATAAGCCATTTTTTTCCGAGTGAAAAAACGGTGTTTTATGAATCGTAACATAGTTTTGGTTGTTCTAGTATTAACAAGATACAATACATAACTAAATTTATGATAGGGATGTCATATTTGGATTCTTCTCATTTTTCTAATCGATTTGGATATATTATTTGTTGAATTACGATTTACGAATTTGTAGTTGTGAATTATTCAATATTAAATGGAAAAAGGCAAAATAAATAAAATTTGTTTTATTTTAATTTGAATTCAAGATAATTATTACTTATTTATTGTTGTTTTCTTAAATAAATGTTTGAAATTTTAAAAATAAAGGCGTGTGATACCATCCTCCAAGAGTTAATAGGATTGATATGGTAATATTATCAGTAAGGTCTAATTTTCTGATTGGATCTTATCTGAAAGGAACAGAGAAGTTAAGCGTGCTGGGCTGGAGTAGTGCTAGAATGGGTGACCATAAAGAAGTTTGACCATTAGTATAATTTAACCAGAAATTAATTATACTTAGAGTTAAAAAATGCTTGTGAGATTAATGAGGATAATTAAAAAATGCTTGTGAGATTAATAATTCTAAACAAAAACAAAAAAATTGGAAAAAAGTATTCAAAAAAAATTGAAAAAAGATAGGCCGACGGCATTGCCGTCGGCGTAGCTACCGTCAGGCAAACGGTCGTCAACCATGTGATGTGGACGCCACATCCTTTACACCGACGGTATCCTCTACGCCGACGGGCAAACAGGCTACGCCTAAAGGGTCGTACGCCAACGGTCATACGTCGACGGCAACCGTCGGTGTAGCCTACGCCGACGATAATCAGTGGCTACACCGACGGGGTCTGGCCGTCGGCGCCTGGCCTGTTTGCTGTAGTGGCCCCCAAAAAGATGAGCCCCCAAATCCACTAATCTAGCATTAGTAAATTCTTAATGGGAGAGAGGAAGTCCGCTCATCAAGCCGATGAGGCTGTTGAAAGTAGCAATGGTGTATGCACCGTTTCCATTCATCATCACTCCTGCCACATCAGTGACCAGGTTCGATTTAGGCTTGAACTTGGCCATTTATTAAGGATCCAAATGTCCAATGGGTTGTCGGCTAACTAGAAAAATAATGCATGTATGGCTGATTTGTCAATGGAAAAGACTACGTATATAGTTGATGGACCATCAGCTACTTCAGATTTTCAGTCTATAATGGGATCTTATAAAAATGTTATTAATGACTTCGATTTAGGGCTCTATTTCGCAATTCACACCGGGCCCCAATTTTCTAGAGACGGCCCTATCTAAGAACACATCATCGGAGCCGGTTTTCCTTTGCGGCTCTAAGATATACGACGTCAGGTGAAAAACATTGAAACGCTTCTAAGATGTGCAAGCTGAAGACGGCTAGTAGTATTGACCGCTTGCAAGAACTTCTCAATCTCAGATGGCCTCTAGTAGGGACCGTCTCCAATAGTCAGACAACCTGAGTAGGATTCAAACAAAGACCGTGTCCAGAACTAGGACGTCTCGAGGTGGCTGTTTGAAGTGAATGTCTCCCGTGTGTATAAATTATTTTAAATATAACATGCTAATTCAAACCAATCATAGTTGACATAATAAATAATCATGATTTAGCAGCCAGATAGACGGATTAATTTAAGTACTTATAGCAGTCCGTCAAAAGAAAACTATAATATTTACGACTAACATTAGCCCGATAGTTGGGGAAATCCATATATATATTTAGCCATTACATTATGAGCTCCCACCACGGGACGAGCCATCACCGGCCGCATGAGCACACGCGGAGATGAAGCCCGAGGGCGCGTACGCGCGGAGCTTTGGCGGCGCCAATTCCTCAAGGTTTGTCCAACGCCGAGCTGCCGCTTCTTGGCGGCCTCCGAGCGGACGAAGGCATCGCGTGCCATCGCGGCGACGAAGCGGCGAGCTCCCCTGCCTCCGGATCGGCGCCCCCAAGTTGTTGCGGCTCGACATCGTCGGGAATTTCTCGTTGAAGCGGCGACGGAGCTAGGGTTGGGACGGTGGAGGAATGTGGGTTTGGACCCTCACTCGCTCACGCGCGCCCTATATGTACCGGCCACGAAGAACGCTAAACGGGCTACGGTAAAAGTTTTACAGGCCGGGCAGCATATGCGGGTCTTGCTAGAGCTGCACGATTCGCACATGCCTATAAACTTGCTGGAATTTTACGTTTCCAGGCGGTTTACAGTCATTGTTAGAGTTGCTCTTATATATGTATATGTGTTTTTAATCTTTATACCTATCAAATGTATGTATTTGTACATACGGCAGCCTAGATTGTATTTAAAGGGCCTATACAGAAATTTATAATTTTTGAAGCTAAATTAACCGGTGATAATTCATAAAAATACGTAAGTTTAGTGCTGAAATATTTAACTGGACAGATGAAACACAGAGTGCTCGTCACGATTTACACTATCACAGACGAGAAAGAACTCAAGTCATCAATAGTAATCTATTTTTTTTGAAAACGAGCATATATTAACATCAAAAGATAGCATTACACTTAGCCTCTATAATAACGTATTGCCTAGCTACCACATGGATACACACAGCCCAAAAAAAAAGATAAATTACAAAAAAAAATCTCGCTACAGTTTCTCGTTCATTAAAACGGCAGTACTACCATCACCAAGACAGCACCAGAAGTCCATCTTCTCTAAAAACGCCTCCAAGAAGGGAATAATGCACAAACACCGTCATCGTCCGATCAAAGATCTAGGTTTTCACCCTAAAGAAATCCACGCTCTCAAAACAATACCTTCGACAAGGCCATTGCTAGGCACAACCAATTAAGACCAGACCTTAGGTTTTTGTTAGAAATAATGGGCTAAATCATTAGACCTACGTGTGATTTCAGATTTTTCCTAAATCTCAAAGCCCATGTGATTTGGCCCAAGTTGGTGGCAGCTCACATGTGTGTGTGGCAAGAGCTGTGGGAGCTAAAGTTTAGTCCCACATGGAAAGTTGAAGGGGAGTTGCACCACCTTATAAGGTGGAGTGTTGCACCACTTTGTAAGTGAGTGACAATAAGAGAGGTACACGCGCGCTCCTCCTCCTCCTCCGACGTCACTCGCTCGCACGCACGCTCGTCTCGTCACGACGCTCGCGCGCGGGTTGCGGGAATCTCGCCGAGCCGAGATTTATTTTGCTGCTCAGAAAAATGTGTGCGGTTAGACAGACGTGTCAACAGTTAGCGGATTCGGATCGCTCCCGGATCATGGGCTATCTGTAACCGACCCGAACGTGCGTGACGTGGGCTTGGTCCACTTCGTGTCCTGTACGGGATTTCCGAGCCGCTCTATATAAACGCCTATGCGGCTTCCATAATGTACGACACCAAACCAATCTAGAGTTTTGCCATCCTCTCTGCTTGTGCCGCCACCGTAGTCTACTCCATCCCGCTTGCCGGCGATCGGGAGAGCAGCTTTGTGATCCTGTACGGGAGAGGGCGAATAAGGTTTTTGGGAAGCGCTTCGCGCGACTGCTCAAGTTCGTCATCACGACGCGTCTTCCCGGTCGTCAAGCCGGACCTCGTGCACGTCGTCTTCAACGCCAACTTCTTCGACAGGCTACTGCACCAACGGCGACTACATCGACAACCGATCAGTACATACACCGTCATCGGATCTATTGTTTTACTATGGCTGTTAGTGCGTATAGTCTGATACTGTTCATGTTGATCAATACATCTAGTATGTTAGAGGTTCACGTGATTGTAGCTGCTGTTGTCATGATTTATATTCTGGAATTAATCGTGGAAATTATGCCTATTAATCCAACAGTTTTCACCCTAAAAGATAGGACCATAAGCTTCTCCTGTACTGCCCCCCCGCCCACCCGCCCGCTTGCATACCACTGCTCCAAGTCACGAGTCACCAAGCCAATTCCTTATCACCAAACGGACTCGAACCACCATTGTCAGTCCTCAGATCTTGGCCTTTATGACATTCTCCATCGGCACCATGGGACGAGAACATGCCACATAAGATTCACAGCCAACCGAGCATCGAAGTGCTCCCTCTGAACCCAAACGGCCAGAGTAAAAACATGGGTGTGCATGACTAAATCTCACCCGATCTAGCGATCTCTCGGCATATGCATACTATGGAGTTCACCGACGAAGCCTTCGGGAACACGAAGCTTCAGCCAGATCGATGACGATAGGCAACTGCCAGATCTTCACCTAGACAAGTCAGAACGTCACTGGCGTGCTCATCCGCAGCATATCCTGGC
The DNA here is from genome assembly GCA_023614405.1 of Avena insularis. Classification (NCBI taxonomy): domain Eukaryota; kingdom Viridiplantae; phylum Streptophyta; class Magnoliopsida; order Poales; family Poaceae; genus Avena; species Avena insularis. The sequence continues at coordinate 43,289,454 of CM042695.1, forward strand.
CCAGATCTGAGGCCGAACTCGCGATCAGCGCTACATCCCAATCCCCTCGCCCTCCACGTGCTCTCTTAGGAAACCATCCGTCCGGCGACCAGCGTGGCATACCGAGTCCCACCGCGCCGCCATGAGGACGGCGGGTCTAGGAGGAACCCTAGACCCGCGACCACAACACCATCACCCACAACCGCCTAGGGATGAGAGTCCGGCTGCAGCTGTCACCTGGCCAAGAAGTGTCGTTCTGACCACCGCATGGGCCTTCTTGAAACGGCGTAGCCCGAACCACCCCATTGAAGAAGACCGCCACACCCCTAGCACCTTAGCTAGGTACTAGGGCGCCGCCGCCACCGCGGCCAATGCTGGCGGCAGGTGGCGGAGGGAGGCGATCTGGGGGAGGGGGGAGGTCGGCGGCGCCGTGATCTAAGGGCCCTCCGGTGGCGCCTGGGGATAGCCACGGGAGGGAGGGAGGGTTACCTATCTACATAGCATTAATCTACTAATAACCGCGCATAGCGTAAACTCTACATATCTAAGGTGACATTCTCGTGACGGGCGACTTACAAATATGGAGTTAGTGGTAAGATACTGCAAATGGCTATGTGTCCGCAAGAACGGACGCCATAGTAACAGTTCGAACGACTGCTGCATGTTATTTAGATACGTCACTGAAAGCTTAGTGCAATCGTCCACCTGTAGTTTTTAATGGTCACTGTGGAGCACTTTCTGAGTACACATATATGAACACTGTGGAGCACTTTCTGAGCCACATCTCATCAACTAGAGTATAGACAAAATCAATTTAGTCATCAGCACTAGCTGTTTAGCTCACTGAGTTATATAGACATCAACAACAAGGGCTTATTAATGATTGTATACTGCTGACGGATGCCTCGGTCGTCGGTGCTGTCGATACTAGGCCTGTCCATGCTAAACCATTTTGTGCTGACATATATATGTCCAATGTATGAGGTTATTAGTTATGTCACCAAGCCAACTACCTGGTCCTGATCCTTCTCGAAGGATAGGACAAGATGTGAATTTTGTATTGGCATCGGCATTATTAATGATTTTCATAGCCAGTTTTGTGAATAACTTTCAGCGAGTTATTTCTACCATTTTCAATGAAGTATGTCTAAAGTAGAGTCGTAGAAACAACGAATCACGAATTTGGATTACAAGATGCATATTAGACCACGTCACGACTTGAAAACATATGTCAATACAACTTACAAATTCTGCTCACGGTGGTGGAAGTGCACCATTCAAGGACCAACGATTTTTGGTACTACTAGTGTTTATTGCACCAGACCCATGCCATTTAGTATCCCTAATAAAGTGCAAACCCATACTTTATTTTCCTTTACATCGTGCCTTGTAATAATTTCTCCTCCATGATTTTGAGAGATGGCGGTAAAAACCACAGATCTATAGAGAATTCTCATCAATGCGAAGAAAACCAAAAGCAATAGAAGTTACAAACATGTTATTGGACCACCGTAGCGATGAATAGAAGTATTCGAGCGAGCCAAAAACATGCCATCATCCTGGCCATTCCCTCATGGGAGCCGGTGAAAACTTGTCATAGTAGAGCTTATTGTAGTAGACTAACATGGAGTCATCATGCTAACATCACAAAGGACCAACACGTGAGAGAAGCAGCCCTCGTCGATAAAGATAAGCATAGATTAAAAGGAACATCGACCAAATCCAGTGAGATCTGCCAGACACACAGCTCCACATGCCCTTCGATGATGCTAGATCCAACAATGGGATGGGCGCTAGACGGGGAGGACTTTATTCAATCATCAGGGAGACAGCCACCGTCACGCCTTCCTAATATAAGTATGACATGAACCCTAGCCAAACTGACGAAAACATTAGAAAGTGGAGCCCTCCCGTCGACAAAGTTCAAGATCCACGGCCCCTCCATGCCCCTCCCATCGACAAACTGATAGATCGGTGGTGCCACCGACGGGAAGAAGCGTACTGGTCCAATTTCACGCCCTGTGTGTGCAGATCGCGATGGGGCAACTCGTGGTCCATGCGATACGTGCAGCTCCACCTCGTGGTTCATCGACAATAATATTGCATTAATATGCCGAAATCACAGTTAGCTACAGCAGCTTATCGGTGTGCATTCTGGCACTATTCATCTTGCAGGTACACTAGCCAACAAATGTCTTTAATCTTGCCAACATCTTTAAGGAGGGGGCCTTATTTATTGACCTTATAAAGTCTGTGATGCCAACATGGGCAATCCAACATGCATGGGCATGCAATGTCAGGATGGGCAATCCAACATGGGCATGCAATGTTCTATACGTATTCTGCAGCTACCAATGCTGGTGCTAAACTAAAATACATACACGCCGCTCTGTTGCTCCATGCTGTGGCATTACATGCATGGATGGAACGGTTTTTTTTTACCCAGTCACTATCTCAATAGCATAGTTACTGTAGAAATAAAAGTTTACTCTGCCAACTAACTCTATCCACTGCGTTTGGTGCCTCACTAACTCTATCCACTGCGTTTCGTGTAGGATGGTCTCTCTAAGATCGCAGTAAGGTCTCGATAAACCTCACTAGTGGAAACGAGGCCTCTAACACCGGTTCGTAGAGGCCTCTAACAGCGGTTCCAGAACCGCTATTGGGGGTTCGGTGTTAGAGGCCCCCCTTTAACAGCGGTTCTAAAGGGTGGCGCACGTGGGGCTGCCACAGCGCTAACCCCCCCCCCCCCCCCCTTTAACACCGGTTCGTAACGGCAGAGTTCTGCCGCCGCCCCGTTCCGGGCGTATTTCTGCGGCGTGGCGGGAACGGGGAGGAGGGGAGAGGGAATCTATCGGGAGCGGTATATACATATACATCGTCGTCGGTACATACGAGTACATGAATAATTAATCAACTATTATTATACACAAACATCGCCATTGTGTGGTATTCTCCGTAAACGTTGAAGCATCAAGTACAAGACAAACACGTTCAAGCATCTAAAGAGTTTTTGGATATCTAAAGAGTTCTCCGCCAGGCGTGACGACCTCATCAACTATGAACCCCGCCAATTCCTCTTGAATGGCTCGTATGCGGTCAAATGGTAGGAGTTGGTCCCGCATCCGTTCGATCTGAATATATATGAAGAATGGGGTAAATATATATAAGAATAAAACTCAACACAATTGATGATAATAAAATAATGTTGTGTACTTTGTTTACTTACTCTAAGTTGTTCTAGTGCGGCTTGGCCCGTCGCACATATCGTGTTGCGAATGAACTTGCAAACATAGTACCCACATAAGTTATTGTCGTGTCCCTGATGCGCGCACTTTACGAGAATAGAGAGTTCAATCAAAATAATAATCAATAAAGCATGATATAATGGAATTGGAAGCAGAATCAAAGAGATACGCAGACCTAGCTAGCTAGTATTACTTATATTTTGGTCTACAAATTTTAGTTCTTCTGACCATTTACCCACGGCCCTGCCCGTGAACCTTTTCCAAACCATGTCCGGCAAAGAAAATGGATAAAGGAGTAATTAATTACTTGTTGTCACGAAAGTTGCCGATCTAGTGCGATAATATGATTGAAATTACCTCTGGAGCATCTCTCTAAAGTCTGCCCATAGCTCTTTTTCTTTTCGTAACGAGTCCATGACAAGGACTTTTCCTGAGTTAGGTTGAATGACTAGCAGAATAAAGTGGAACCTACGCACGCATAACTCATCATCAGTTATACTTAACATCGAGTAAGCCGAAACAGAATGTGTACAAGAGAGGGTAACAGTACTCACGAGAAGTTGTAAGGCAATAGTATTTCCCTTTTGGTTTGTTGTCTCAGTAAAGACCTTAGAAGTAATCTTCTGTTTGCCCGGGTTTGGTTCTTACCACTTGTTCCTGAACTCTATTTGGGTCAACGAACCCAATGTCAAATAATACGCGGTTGCCTTGAGACGGAGCGAGTAACATGCATTGCCATGTAATGTCAACTAAGCAAATTTATGACACGACATGATAATTAATAAAATGGAGGAGGTAGTTGAAAGATTGCAGAAGTATAGATTGTTTTGATATTGGGTGCATACATTGAGAGTCTTGGGGTGTTTATAAAGTACTAGAAGACTTGAAGGGCAAAAGACTAATAGATATAGAATTGGATTACAATATTTAAACTACCAAATATGTCGAACTGTAATATACTCTAACAGCCTCCCGTAGTCAGATCGGTAGTGACGCGAACAGCCCAGTGTCACAGACGGTCTGACCGGAGCATAATCTGATGTCAATGTAGCCGGGAGTGGGGCATTCTAGTCATGGTAGTTAGTGCCGTTGGTGATGTCTTGATTAAATTGATGAGGTTGATGTGATCGTGGTGTTGTGGTCGATGTCGTTGTTGATCCTGGAGAAGTCACCTTAGTAATTTTTGATGTAGACTTAGCAGGAGTCTGAGTAGTCAAGATATGTGACACGTCTTGCCGAGTTTTTTAAACACCGGAGCACGCTGGGATAAAGGCACATGTCGATTTTTCCAATATAGGACGTACGAAGACAACGACCATCACGAACCATGCAAGCCCGAGCAGGAGTTGAAGAAGTAGAGAAGGTCTCCTTGAACGGTCGATGCATAGAAGTTGTCCGCCACTCCGCCGATGTGTTGGAGTAGATGAAGTAGCTTCACAAAGAAATTTGATTAGTGCAAAAATAAAAATTTAGACTGCGACTCTGGCGGCGAAGTCGTGGTGGACGAAGATGACGAGATAGTTGTCGATGGCGATTGAATTGTAGTGGTAGTTGATTTCGGGGATTAGACCCATATTTTTGGCTTGTATAAGCGCGACATTGCTCGTGGAGAGGAAGAACTTGTTGGCATTGATGTTGACCACGATCGATGGTGGCGGTGATGACGATGCGGCGAAGTTGTTGGTGTAGATGGTTGTCGGTGATGATGACCACAGGTGATGTAGATGCGGCCTTATATTGACGTCTTGGCGGTGTAAACATGCATATGCATGTCCCATAAAATCCAACTAGCCTGATGTAGAGCTGATCCATCCATATACCATGCATGCACATGGTCTTGCATGCAGCCGTGCATTGCACAACCTCCCATGGAGAGGTTGCTTGATGTCCAGTGTGTGCGTGGCCGCTGGTCGGCCAGAGGATCTTGAGGCAGTCCGTGGAGTACGCTGGAGTCCATTGAATCTGCTAGATTGTTTCACCGGCAAGAAAATAGAATTTGATGGCTAAAAAACATAAATCTAATTGGATTTGTTTTTTTGCTAAAACTACCTACGGGTGCCTAATGATAGCCGACCCGGTACTGGCCTGGCATGGGCCCACATGATTACACCGTGTGGATGATGAAGCCCAGGAAGAATTCAGATGACCAATGTCCATATGGGTGCGACTTTTTGGAGAACACAGCTAGCTATAGATGACCAATGCCCATACGGGTTAACCCTAATCTGTAACCGACTCGACCTATCCCGAGACCTAGCCTTCCCATATAAAGTACAGGAGGACACGACGAGGAGGCTCTCTCACCTCATACCCTAGAACACACCTCACGCCAGATTGCATATGCGCACCCTTGTAATCATCGGCATCGCCATCAATCAAGAACAGACAAGCAGGAGTAGGAATTTCCCTCCGGGGGCTGAACCTGGGTAAACCTCGTGTCCCCCGTATTGCGAATCTGTTAGTCGCTCCGCGATCTCCACCTTCCACTCCTTCGCCAAATCTCAAGTCCATAACAATGAGCATTGACGAGTCGAACCCTCGTCAACTACAGACTGATCTATTGTGATTGGAAGAAAAACTAGCTATGAGATGCGATGCCCCCGACGGAGATCATAGAGATCGATCTCGCCGGGGGCAACGCGGCGAAAGTGGTGGTGGATAAAACCTAGGCCGAGGAGCGACATGCTCTGATACCATGAAAGATTGCAGAAGTATAGATTGTATTGGTATTGGGTGCATACGTTGAGAGCCTTGGGATATTTATATAGTACTAGAAGATTTAAATGGAAAGAACACAAATAGAGATAAAATTGGATTGCAATATTTAAACTACCAAATATGCCTAACCATAATATACTCTAACAGTAGTAACTTAGCTAATTATCATAACATCACACATACCAAGATCATACCAAGATCATATGAATCTATAATCTTATTAATTAGGTCTTACATGACACCTCACACATGTTATTACCCACTATGAAGACGATAAAATAAATTAGTAACATGTGCAAGTTACTTGTCTATGTTATTTAGCACTATGACCAGCCTAAGGGTGAAATTTCTAGCAAAACATAGTTTTTTACTCCTATTTACATCTAGACAGTTTTTCTATAGCTAAAAATAGACAAGGTTCTCTCGCAGAACTTCGCACGGATAGTATTCATGAAATTAGAACTCCTATGATTTGGTCATGGTCCTATTTTTTCGCGCGGTCGTGGAAAACATCCAAGCAATGCAGCATGTCTCTTGGTCCTGGGAACGTGTACTATTGTCTTAAAATTCTTAGCCTAAATAGTTTTGAAATTCATGTACACATAATCGCAAAACTACTCTAGTATCGTCAACATGAGAAGCTATCCGCAAATTAGAGATAGAAATGAAAGATTTCATTGAAAACCCCTACGTGGTGGAGTTATCCATAAACTATTTAATTATGGCCAAATCGGCTAGACAACCAGTTGTGCCACCGCCAAAAATATCTACAAATTAAAGCTTCATTCAGAAGACAATTTTCTAAATTTTCAGGGCTGGTTGGCAGCTCATAAATGTCTCTAAGTAGTCAGAGAATGGGCCATGTAAGGCCTTTCACGATACGTGTATCTTAGCTCCATATCCTAAGTAATTTGTTTATGTGGCACTATAGTTAATGATAAAAGAGAGTGTTGTTGTATCTTAGCGCGCTATTATAGGCAATGCTATATTTTAAGAAATAGTTACTCCAATGGATTATTTCTTAAGGCTGTATCTAAATGTTTCATGCATTTAATAATTTGGGGTCCACGCATACTTCAGATTGGGCTAGCCAATGTTTCTACCTATGGTTCCTATTGTGGGGGTTGGCTCTAGCGGTGGGGTGTGTTCAATGTATGGTGTGTTTGTGATGTTGATCTTTGCTGGTGTCGGTGCAGCTATTGGCCGGGAGTTGGGGCAGTGCGCGGATGTGGTGTGCAGGTCCTGTCGATTTGGGGCTGGCTGGGCGTATCTCATGGGCTATTTATTTTGATTGCTATTGCGATTGGTTTGCTACTGCTACTGTTTTGGGCATTGCACGTGTGTGGTTGGGCTACACCGGGCTAAGGCTACTTGGATCGATTATTTGTCGTTCGTATGGCGGGTCAGTTCATGTCGTTATGAGTGTGGTATGTGCTATTGTGAGTATGGTGTGCGCATGTAGTTAGTTCTCCGGCTAGTACGGTGTCTCGGTGTTAATTGTATGGGTGTGCTATGAATTTTGTCGGTGTTCTTGGTGGGGCAGATGTGGCTAGGGTCGTCTGTTTTTTGTTTCCTTGAATGAATGTCAAGCAGCTGGCACGAGGCCACCATGTTTGGAAGCATGTTGGTAGTTTATTTTCGCTCTTTAAAGTTGATTGGCTTTCTTTTTTTGTTTTTTCGTGTATCTTGCTTGTTGTTATATTGATGCTTGTGTGTTGTGTTCTGCGGTATGCGGGATATCCAATGCTGATTTTGTTGATCGTTTGCTGGTCGTCATGTGTGGGCTTGTATTTTTGTTGCTAACGGTTCGACTAGGTTTGTTGCTGATGTGTTGCGCCACAACCGAAACCATTAATCCACCATCGGATGAACACTCCCACCATAAATTTTAAACGATGTTAGTAGAGGACGGTGCAGCAGAGCGCGTTGGGTCCATCTAGTAAACTACTATATCCAACGAAATTTCATCCATGCACCTGGGCACTAGTGAAACCCTTTTTTGGAAAATTTAGAAACTCAACCTTCAGTTATGCCAAAAAATCTGCCAAAATTATATAGCTAGATATATATCTCCAAAAAATCTGCCAAAAATATATAGCTAGATATTTACATCGAGGTTGTAAGCCAGACATTTCGCTTGTAGATATATACAAAAGGGACAAATTTATTACAAAACATAGTTTCTTACAAAACTAATTTTGGCATATATCTGGTACACTACGGGACGCGCGCGCTACGCCGAGGGCAAAAGGCCGTCGGCGTATGCCAAAATGCCCTCGGCGTATGGTACGCCGAGGGCTGCCCTCGGCGTAGCCTCCTCGGCAAAGATCTCCCTCGGCGGAGCACACTCAAGCCGTCGGCGTATGCTACGCCGAGGGCTTTGCCGTCGGCGTAGCGGCCGTCGGCATAGCCTGTCGACCGGTTGCAAAAATATTTTTTTTAATTTTTTTTTTGAAAAATAATTTTTTTTTATTTTTTTTCTTAATTTTTTTATTCTTTGAATTGTTTCACTTGTTAATCTCCTACTTTGAACATTTTTAACACTAATTATACTTACTATTTGATTAAATCCAGTCTTAGTCAAACTTCTCAGGTCACCCATCCTAATACTACTCCAACTTCAGCACGCTTAACTTCCTTGTTCCTTCAGAATCCGTTTCTGCAAAGTAATTCATACATTGGTGTCAATACTATGATATCAATCCTATTAACTCTTATATCATCATGTCACATGTTTGTATTTTTTAAAATTACAAACAATTATTTAAGTAAATATTAATAAATAAGTAAAAATATTATTGAATTCAAATAAAAATATAATAATTTTATTTTTTTGTATTTTTCTATTTAATATAGAATAATTAATATCTTTAAATCTGTAAATCGAAATTCAACAAATAATATGTTTAAATTGATCAGAAAAATGAGAGGAATCCAAATATGATATCCATATCAACTAATCACAAACCCTCCATTTTTGAATTAGCTATTTGGTGGTTGCTTTAGAAAATGCCTTTTTGCGCTCGGATAATGAAAAATGCCTTTTTGGTGCGATGAAAAGGAAAACTTGCATTGGATATTTGATAAAATAGCATATTGTGAACCTAAAAATGATTTTTTTAAAAAACATGAGCATCGAATCATGTACCTGTAGTTCATATCTGACCCACTTCCTACCGATTCAGCAGGAATTTGTCTTTTTCACCAAAGGTGGACGGAAAGGTTTCGGATCCCCCTGTTGGGACATTGTCCATATAAGGAGGTATAGTATTTTTGTAAAATTTGGTGGTAGTATTTTGAATTAGCCATTTGGTGGTTGCTTCACAAAACCGTCCGTTTTTTATGCTCGGAAAATAGAAAATGGCTTTTTGGTGCGACGAAAGAAAACTTCCTCCTGCAACATTGTTCGACATCCCATGATGCATGTGTATGCATAATATGGGCACATTATCACAAACTATGCCTTGATTCTAGCCATAACGTTGGTCATTTGACCCGAAAACCAAGAAACCTCGAATGAGATAGGTCATTTTGTGAAGGGTTTTTTGAGACATAATCAATATATCAAGTTTTCTATTTTTCCTTATAAATATGTCACATAATATGACACCACGCGAAGGTTTCGCATTGTTTCGATCGTTTTTGAATTTTTTATGCCCGTTTTAAACTATCGTCAAACTTTGTCGAACGACGGACATAAAGATTCTTAGCTCGGGGCAGAGCCTCGCTAAACTTTCATTAGATCTTTGATAAAATAGCATATTGTGAACCTAAAAATAATTTTTGTAAAAAAATATAAGCATCGGATCATGTACCTGTAGTTCATATCTGACCCACTTCCTACCGATTCGGCAGGAATTTGTCTTTTTCACCAAAGGTGGACGGAAAGGTTTCGGATCCCCCTATTGGGACATTATCCATATAAGGTGGTATAGTATTTTTGTAAAATATGGTGGTAGTATTTTGAATTAGCCATTTGGTGGTTGCTTCACAAAACCGTCCGTTTTTATGCTCGGAAAATAGAAAATGGCTTTTTGGTGCGACGAAAAGGAAAACTTCCTCCTGCAACATTGTTCGCCATCCCATGATGCATGTGTATGCATAATATGGGCACATTATCACAAACTATGCCTTGATTCTAGCCATAATATTGGTCATTTGACCCGAAAGCCAAGAAACCTCGAATGAGATAGGTCATTTTGTGAAGGGTTTTTTGAGACATAATCAATATATCAAGTTTGCTATTTTTCCTGATAAATATGTCACATAATATGACACCAAGCGAAGGTTTCGCATTGTTTCGATCGTTTTTGAATTTTTTATGTCCGTTTTAAACTATCGTCAAACTTTGTCGAACGGCGGACATAAAGATTCTTAGCTCGGGGCCGAGCCTCGCTAAACTTGCATTGGATCTTTGATAAAATAGCATATTGTGAACCTAAAAATAATTTTTGTAAAAAAACATAAGCATCGGATCATGTACCTGTAGTTCATATCTGACCCACTTCCTACCGATTCGGCAGGAATTTGTCTTTTTCACCAAAGGTGGACGGAAAGGTTTCGGATCCCCCTATTGGGACATTGTCCATATAAGGTGGTAGAGTATTTTTGTAAAATGTGGTGGTAGTATTTTGAATTAGCCATTTGGTGGTTGCTTCACAAAACCGTCCGTTTTTTATGCTCGGAAAATAGAAAATGGCTTTTTGGTGCGACGAAAAGGAAAACTTCCTCCTGCAACATTGTTCGCCATCCCATGATGCATGTGTATGCATAATATGGGCATATTATCACAAACTATGCCTTGATTCTAGCCATAACATTGGTCATTTGACCCGAAAGCCAAGAAACCTCGAATGAGATAGGTCATTTTGTGAATGGTTTTTTGAGACATAATCAATATATCAAGTTTGCTATTTTTCCTGATAAATATGTCACATAATATGACACCAAGCGAAGGTTTCGCATTGTTTCGATCGTTTTTGAATTTTTTATGCCCGTTTTAAACTATCGTCAAACTTTGTCGAACGGCGGACATAAAGATTCTTAGCTCGGGGCCGAGCCTCGCTAAACTTGCATTGGATCTTTGATAAAATATCATATTTTGAACCTAAAAATAATTTTTGTAAAAAAACATGAGCATCAGATCATGTACTTGTAGTTCATATCTGACCCACTTCCTACCGATTCGGTAGGAATTTGTCTTTTTCACCAAATGTGGACGGAAAGGTTTCGGATCCCCCTATTGGGACATTATCCATATAAGGTGGTATAGTATTTTTGTAAAATGTGGTGGTAGTATTTTGAATTAGCCATTTGGTGGTTGCTTCACAAAACCGTCCGTTTTTTATGCTCGGAAAATGGGAAATGGCTTTTTGGTGCGAAGAAAAGGAAAACTTCCTCCTGCAACATTGTTCGTCATCCCATGATGCATGTGTATGCACAATATGGGCACATTATCACAAATTATGCCTTGATTCTAGCCATAACATTGGTCATTTGACCCGAAAGCCAAGAAACCTCGAATGAGATAGGTCATTTTGTGAAGGTTTCTTTGAGACATAATCAATATACCAAGTTTGATATTTTTCCTTCTAACTATGTCACATAATATAACACCACGCGAAGGTTTCACATTATTTCGATCGTTTTTGAATTTTTCATGCCCGTTTTAAACTATATATAATGTTTTATGTTTTACTTAATTTTTATTTATAAATGTGTAATATTTTAGTGTAGATAGATAGGTCTTATTTTCTGCAAATTTTGATATATTATTTGTATTTTTCCGAATTAGAATGATTTAGTTATGATTTTTCAAAGTGTAATGAGATAAAATAAAAAATAGCTACGCCGAGGGCAGCCGTCGGCGTATGCTACGCCGAGGGCAGCCGTCGGCGTAACGTAGAATATGCCGAGGGCAATTTTACGCCGACGGCTGCTTTGCGGGGCTGGCCTGGACGATGGCTACGCCGACGGCCCCGACGTTTGGCCGTCGGCGTAGCGACCGGCCGTCGGCGTAGCTTCCCATTCCTGTAGTGGTATTTCGTAATAAAGTATATTACAACTGATAAAGAGATATGAAACTGATATAGATGGCATATTGAATCCGGGACTAAGTTCACCTAGGTGTATAGTACCATTTTTCAGCGAACAATATGAGTTCTAATAGGTCCTAAGGTGGGCAACCCAAGTTACTGCATGCATGAAAATCGGTTTCTTGATGGTAAATCTAAACTAGCTCTAGGTCACATACCGTCCAACCAAAATTCCCAATCAGACATGAATGAAATTTTATTTGGAGACCAAATTGTGATTATGGACATAGAAAATCAAGTTTTAGTTGGAGCAAACTCTACTAATGATTAAAAAAACACTAGTTGTGAACTAAAGCTTCCATTCTTTCCTATCTAATTTCCTTATCAGCATGCTCTTTGTTTTACAAAAACAGTTTTTAGATCAGTACATACAGAGTTCTAGGGAATGAAACAAGTCCCGATGTGGAATGGAAACTTGATTGTGGGATGGTGCTACCCTAGCTCGCAAAATTGTTTCCATTAGGGGTTGGGAGCATGTCGTGTAGCAGGACGAGTGAACTCACGTCATTAAGATGAAGAGTTTATTATGATTGTGTCACTACAATTCCGTGTATAACAAAACTTTGACTAGATTCAGTGTTATTGTTTTGTCTATACCACTTGAATCATCTCAGGCTGTCTATCGTAAGCTTGTGCTAATTTTCTGTATAGTACATTTGTTTCCTTACAAGTGGATTTCATATGGCTCAGTCGTTGTGACCGTTATACGAGTAAATGACACAAAACGACCACCATTGGGGCAGAGGTGACACATAACCACCAACTCGGTTCGTTTTGACGCAGAGCAATGAACATTGGGGCAGGGTTGTGACAAGAAGCACTGGTTGCTAAAATTTCTGCGTTTAATCTGTTTTCTAACCATCGGGGCCCGCCTTTCAGTAGACTACCAAAGTCAGATCCTACATCACCTTATCCAGGCCGCCAAGACACGGGGGTACATGAAGCCGGAGCCGTACCGAGATGGGAGGGGAAGCATACCTACGTCAGGGTAGGAAGGAGCACATTCTGAGTTCTACATCAAAGGCATCCCCTTACTGTCTGACAATTTCCATCATCGACAATATCTGTATGGACTATCAAGTTTGGAATAGAAGACCGTTTGGCCAAGCAACTGAATGGTATCTCGTGTATTTTTCTAAAGAGTAAATTCCAATTTTGACCCCCTAGTTTCAAATTTTGACACTAATTACCCCATTTAGATAAATTTTATCCTAATTACTCCGTTTAGCAAAAGTTATGCCAATTTTTACCCCGTGTAATATTTTGTGAGCATTTTGACAGGTGGGTCCATGCCATAAGTACAGGTGGTATGCTACTTAGAATTGTTTCCGTTGTGTCTGTTTACTTGCAATGTATTTTTCAATCTCCCATCTTGTTGTTTGTGTTTGTATAATCTGCGCTACATGAAGAACAAAGTGGACTGGATGTGGTGGAACGGTAGTGCTGCTAGTTGTGGTTTAAATAGGGACCATAAATGCTTCATGATATTTGACTAATATAGGCTCTTGCTTAGCGGATCAACCTACTAGGAGTTATATTCACTTCGTAGCGCAATGATTTTGCTTGTCGAAAGAGACATTTTTTGTTCAGGAAATACACTATTTTGATGAATAGACTGGACCAGCTCATCCAAAAAACAAAACGGTTCAGCTCATAACCTTACCGCTTCTCGCGAGAAACACAAAGCAGGAAACAAAAAACAAAGTGGCATGCCACATGTACTAGACACCCCCTGTCAAAACATTCGCAAAACATTACATGGGATAAAAATTGGAAGAACTTTTGCTAAATGGGATAATTAGAATGAAAATTTGCTACATAAAGTAATTAGTGTCAATATTTTGAAACTAGGCGGTATAAACTGTAATTCGCTCTTTTGTGAACTACTTGCAACTACTACACTATTGCAACTACTGCACCATCGCACGGATCTATTGCTTCTAAAACTAGTATAAGTACAAGTGACCCAAGCCTTCCTAGTTTCATACACAACAAGTAGAAGCCATCATGGAAGCTCAGACTAAAAAACTGATGTGCGACCTCCCGGCACACAACTCTGTGCCGGCCAAGTACGTGTTACCGTTCGAGAACCGCCCTCGCGACCAAGAGCTATTGGACGATCTGTCGGTTGCTCTCCCGGTCATCGACCTCCAAGCAGCCGTTGGAGAAGGCCGCCCGCAGGTCGTCCGCAAGATCATGGAGGCCGGCAAGGAGTTTGGCTTTTTCCAGGCACGTCATTGCCTCATATTGACGACACCGGCCCTATATGTAATTTGCGTTCCTAATGATCAGTTTTGCATTGCAGGTGATAAACCACGGTTTGGGGGAAGACGTGATCCAGGGCTTCCGTGAAGCTGCAGGGCAGTTCTTCGGGCTGCCTGAAGAGGAGAAGCTCCAATACTACTCCGACGACCAGAGCAAGCCCTTCCGGGTTGTCTCAGGCCACATCACGTCCTATAACAATACCAACGACATGCGCTACTGGCACGATTGCCTCAAGATTTGGTGCTACCCAGTCGACAAGTTGATGCACCAATGGCCATCACAGCCAGAAATATTTAGGTAATATATATGATTTAATTATATTTGGCAAAGTTGGAGTAAGCTGGGATTTACCTACACCTTATTACTTCATTGGGTATTACAATGGCTCATCTTATAAAATATTACAACTGTATATAACTGAAATGCAAGAAAAAATATGAGTGTGGTACAACATATACACAAAAAAACAATCAAAGGGGAAATTTATATTATGTTGTTTCTCCCAAGTGGCACAACACATTAGTGTGTAACATAATATTTTTATTCATATCGTCTTTTCTATAACCGGAGTATATTAATACTAAGATAATACCACTAAGATAATACCAATTACACCCAACATAATATTTAGAAGACATAGATGCACACAGCCGAAAGAACAGAAAAGAAAAAGAGAAAACAAAGTCCCCGCCGAAGCAATTAGAAACTCACATAAGCATGAGGAGGAGTGACACATACACTCCAAAAAGGTTCTCCAAAACAATGTATTCAGAAAGGTAACAATGCACAACACGATTGTCATCAGATCTAACCAGTATGGTCAGTCCTGGGTTTTCACCATAGAGAAGGTCTAAACCGGAATAATACCTTTAATAAGGGAACGAATAGAAAGCCCCATTTCTAGACCCATACAAGGTTGAACTGAGGGTTTTCACCTTGGGAATGGAGACCCCCAGATGAAGTATGTCGTTGTCACCATCACCACTCGCCAATATTGCAAAATTCCGACAATTCGTCACACGTGCTTCTCTTGATACTCCGCAAGAACACCTAGAATATTCAAATCGATCGCCACGACCCCCTAACAACACCTTGAATAGTGCCCAAGCAGATCCAAGGTGAACGGGGGGTGAGCGTCGGCGCAACGGATCGAGTACTGTGGTCATGTAAGAAAAGAGGAAATAGCCCATGGCCCTTTGTACCAGTCTTGATCTAGGACTTGCAGATTCTGCACCAATCTTCAGGTCCATCCATGAGAGGCTGAAGTACTCTGGATATGCATGTACAGTGGTAACGTACCACATCAGCGCCATGAGCGGCGTCGATTGATCCAGATTTGGAGCATTGCAGCTAGCTTGGACCATCAGGGCCACGACCATTAGCGTTTGGACCATCAGCTTATTGCAGCGAGGTTCCTCCACACGATCCATCCGAGTAAGGCATACACGTCCTTGTTGCAGATCAGATTCTCACGAGGTCAACCCCGATGGAGGCAATCCGACATCATCCTGCATTAGGCCTGAAGGAAAATGACCCGATCCTGGCTAGCTCGCCGGCCTAAGCTCTCGCGATGTGGCGTCATGCCGAGCTTCCATATCGAAAAAGTGGCAACGTGGAGAATGCATTGGGGACGCAGGGTGATCGATGCAACGTGGGGGGGAGGGACCTCCGCAGTAGCCTTCGATACAACCCATGATGTTAGTGAGGCTTTTGTAAAACATAAATGTGTTCTAGATGTGTATGTCTTAAACAATTAAATTTTGCAATCATAGATTCGTCTAGTTTTGTTTGCTGCTCTACTCTCTCCGTTCCAAAAATATAACATGTTTTACCTTTTATGAAACTAGCATGGTGGCCCTCGCAAATGCGAGGGCACAATCTGTAATTAGTTGAAAGTGTCTTAAAAAAAGTTACTATTTCAGGGATATCACATTTCAAGATAATAAATAGTACGACTATAGGACTACAAATAAATGTATGATAAATAAATTAAGACTATAAATAAATGTAGGATAAATAAAGTATCACATATGCTAAGTAACACCTTTACCCAACCAAAATTTATGGGCTAATGATGTTGGGTCATTTCATGAAACACACATGTGCATTGTTTGTAAGTAATATTATCTCAATAGTAGAAGTATGTGCGTTGTTAGGTCGGTATGTGAGGTTAAGTACCATTCATAAATTTAACTGATTAGCTTAAATGAAATTAATTCATTATCCTTAATAGTTAGGGAAAATTAAAAAAATAGAATTGTAATCTCAATATGTGTTTCTTCGTCACAATTAGTTTTCCAATTTCAAAACATTAAACCTTTTAAATTTTTACAGTCTTCATGGTGAAACTTTTACTTTTTGGTATGTAAACATTATTATAAAATTAAGATTAGTACGTTAACTCTATTTTAGTGGTATTTTTTGTTTTCAACCCATCCATTAACCATTTTAAATGTCATGAGTAAAAGTTAGAGAATTATGACATGAAGTTTTCTATAATGTCATATGTTTTGATATAGTATTTTATCCACGTTTGAAAATCTTTGCATGTTTCCTATTATTAATTCATTTTATATGCACACTCGACATGTATTTATGGTTCCATTTCACATGAATATATGGCTTGGATGACATGGCTCCACCTTTTTAACTAATGTTCAATTTTTTGAGTCACTGAAGGCCTGTGCTCTTTATGTTGACTCCACAACATAAAAAAAGGCACATACAATATTCAAAATATGTCTAATCATGCAAACCAAAAAATATCCATCGACACAATTTCTAATAAAAATTTACACATTTTAGGTCCACTAAATAAATAATTTGTGCCAAGATTTATTATGTGGATACGCGATATTACCTAAAGATTTATCGCATACCTAACATGCATGGTGGCGTTCTATTTGTAATATAGGATGCATACATTGTTTTATCTCATGAATATAAATTTTTGTGTATGATTTTGTGAATATGAAAAAATATACTAAAATAATTATATTTTCAGTTTCAACCCTTTTTTAAAACTTGGATCTACCATTTGTCATTATCAAACCTTTAACATCAAAGTGTGTACACCTCTTGGTGATGCCAAAAGGGTGTCTTGGCTAAAGGCTATATGTGTCATTATGTTTGTGCATGTAATTCGTAATATATGAGAATTAGGAAGACCTATTGTTTTTATGGATTTTATGCCGAGAAAGCTTACATTTCTGCAAAAATTTCTAGCATGTGCATAATCATTTTAATTATAATTGTGATGACATATTTCTTGGGATACTTAGGGATATATATCAATTTTGGCAAAAGGAAAATCCAATGGATTTGATTCGGGTGCTTTAGTGTTTCATGGAAATATCAATTATATCTCTTGTTTCTTGTAATATATAATAGATCAAGTTGATAATTTAAAGGCTGCATACGTTTATGTGGTAATATCTAGCTTTTTTAAAATAATCAACATGCTGATATCAACACATATAGACCAGATGTTTAAACTTAAAAAATAGGTAATAAGTCATTTGTAATTTCTATATTAATATTCAATGAGTATGATACGACAACATTCCGACGAAAGTTTTAATAAACTAATATTCAAAATATTTTATCTCTTTTAAATTTTGTAGATAAATTAAATATTTAGATATCGCATGGTGATTTTTGTATACTCAACCATGCGGGCAAAACTGCAAATGTACTACCTCTATTCCATTGAATAAGGCCTATATTTTTTTTGAAAAGTCAAACTAAATAAACTTTGACCAAACTTTTAGAAAAAGACTATCAAAAACTATGACATTATAAAGATATCACATGAAAATATATTTCACGGTGTATTAAAAAGTGTTGATTTTAGATTGTATATTGCATTGTAATACTATTTTCTAAGTCTGACTTTTAGTAATAAATATAAGACTTATTTATTGAAACAGGAGTATATATTACCACATGAAAGCTTGCTTCCGGCATTATCCTAGCTACTCTACAAAAAACATTGTTCTTGCTAGCTAGACTTGTGTACGATTTTTTCTTGAAGGAACGCAGAGCTAGCTAGTACACGTCTTAATTCGTAGAAAAAAAAGGTACTCCGGTCGGCCGGCTACATAGAGTGTCTACGTTTTATTTGAACGGACTCCTCTAGCTGGCTAAGTCTTTTATTCCAAACGGACTCGGCTATCCTAGGGATATATTCCCTAAAAAAGCTATTTTAAAAAAATCTATTGACACGTACCAAAAGTGTGTCAAATTTCTACCACACAGATTTACGTAATTAATTATATTTCTTTAAATCACAGCCACATATTTTAGATCCAACTGTCAAAATAATTCTGATGATGTGGATCAACCTGGTGCTTAGAAAAACAACCTTATATTTGCTTTTAGTATATAATAGATACATATATCTTGACGTATTTTAGTGTGCAGGTTCCAAACCTATACACTAAAATGTATTTCAGAAAAAACTAAAACATTTTATATTTTGAAATGGAGGGAGTACATTCCTTTGCTGTTTTATGCTATAATCCGGATCCTCTTTCATTTTAGTCAACAAAGTCACGGATTCAAGAATAAAGTTAATGGGTGTGCCTACAATCCATTACCAACAAATTTCCCTTAATTATTTGTCCTTTTATATAGGGGGAGTACATTAATGTTTATTTTCCATACGGTTTTAGTTTTGTTTAAAATTAAATTTCATAAACTTTGACCAGCTATATGTCAAACATATCAAAATTTACAATATAGAATATATTACTAGAATTGTCAAAAGATATTTTTCCCCAAGTAGATATTGGATTTTATCCAATTATAATTTGTCAAACCTTAAAAGAAATAACTTCGAATAAACCTACAACCTAGGATATAGCTTGATGTACAATAATTACTTTTAAAATGCTACTTATTTTAAGTATATATGTTACAATTAATTTTTAATGTGACATTTTTATCGGTTGTAATGCAGGGAGAGTCTTGCTAAGTATTCCACAGCAGTGCATGAGCTGGGGCGACGACTCCTCAGGATGATTGCTGAAGGGCTAGGCTTCGATGACCACGATTTCTTTGAAGGCGACCTAACTGGCGGGGACACGCCGATGAACGTGTTCTACTACCCGCCGTGCCCTGACCCGAGCCTTACTATGGGTGTCCGTCCGCATTGTGACCGTTACATCCTCACTGTTCTATCGCAGGGAGACGTCGGTGGTTTACAGGCCAAGTACAGGGGACGCTGGATCCGTGTCCAACCCATACACAACGCCTTTGTTATCAACTTTGGGCTTCAGATGGAGGTCTCGCATCGCATAAATCCTATCCATAATTTTAATTTTTAATATCAAAGATAGTATTGGCTAGTTAACATAAGTATATGTGTTTTTACTTATATAGATTGTGACCAATGGGCTGTTTGCAAGCGTCGAGCACCGGGTGGTGACAAACTTGGTGAAGGAGAGGATGTCAGTGGCAGCATTTATCAGGCCGAGTACGGACTCGAGGATTGGTCCGGCGCCGGGGATGATGAATGGCCCACCCAAGTTCAGGGACTTCACATGGGACGAGTATACGAAGGCATACGAGGCCACTCTTGGCAATAGGGAGGCCATGCTCGACTTCTTCAAGCTCTAGCACTGCAAGTGAAGCTAGCGTCAATGGGTTACATGCGCAAATTCCATGATATCCGCAGTTATTTAAAATTTCTTCAGTTCACCATTTGGTCTTCTACTACTCCCAACAGTTATTGTTTTAAGAACGCAGCTGCTCGCAAGGTTTTCTTTATTTGATAAGTTGTATTCGAGAACTAAGCCCCATATTGTTACCTGTATTCACATTACAGTGAAAAAATAATAATATGGTTTTATAGCCATTTCAATGTCATGCAATAATACACATCTACGCGGACCTTGTGATGCGCCAACGTCTCCTCCCGCAATACCGTCACTGCCTCCATGGTCCACGGGCCGCCACAACGACGCCGTTGCCCACACAATCGTCTCCTACAACACCCTCATCCTCGCCCACTAAGAGGCGGCCGGGTGGAGGGCTCCCTCACTGCCTACCAGGAGGTCACCGTGAGTACTAGCTACATTTTTTTTTGGAAAAGAGCATATATTAATATCAGATGATACCAATTACACCCAGCCTCTACAACAATACATTGCCCTAGCGGCCACACGGATGCACACAACCAAAAAAATGAAAGAAGAATTAAAAAAAGAAAAGTCCCGCTACAGTGACTCATTCATTGAAACAACAGTACTACCACCACCAAGACAGCACCAGAAGTCCAGCTTCTCTAAAAACGACGCCTCCAAGAAGGAAACAGTGCACAAACACCGTCATCGCCCGATCAAAGATCTAGGTTTTCACCCTAAAGAAAGTCCAAGCACTCAAAACAATACCTTCAACAAGGCCATTGCCAGGCACAACCAATTAAGGCCAGACCCTGAGTTTTCACCCTGAGAGGTAGAACCATGAACCTCTCCTATGCAGTCGCCCCCACTTGCATGCCACTGCTCCAATTCATAAGTCACCTAGCTAATTCTTCATCATCACCCAGACTCGAACCACCATTGTCTGTCCACAGATCTCGGTCTCCGTGACTTTCTCCATCAGCACCATGGAACGAGAACATGCCCCATGATAACAACAGCCAACAAAGCTTCGAAGCACACCCTCTGAAACCAAACGGTCGGGATAAAACATGGATGCGTACGACCGAATTCAATCCTTCCAGCAAACTCGCGGCATGATAGCACTTATAGAGTTCGCCGGCGGAGCCTTCCGGAACATGACATAGAAACCAGATCAATGAATACCAACATCCGGCAGATCATCGTCTTGGCTTGAGAGGGATCCAGGACCACCACCTTTATTGAAACCAAGCCAGCAGCCCCCCACGCCACCCGCCGGAAACTAGCAGGATCCGCCGCAAGACGGCAAGACCACCCGGCCGACCATTTCGACGGAGAAGGAGGCCACCACCACCGTGCCGGGGGAAGATGCCCCAAGCCCCCTAGTGTCGCGAACAAGGCCCGGGTCGCCCGGGCGCCGACGTCGACGGGACAGATCGCGGCGAGGCCCAGATCCCCGCCGCCGCCTGTCGCCATCGCCGCAACACCACCGCCAAACCAGTCGGGACGGACGCCGCCGCCTTCCCGCCAGATCGCGATCAGCCGCCGCCGTCACTCCCCCAGGTCTTTGCCTAGCGACGATCCGGACGGCGGCGGCAGGGAGGAGAGACCACGGGAGGGAGAGCTCGACAGGGAGGGGAGGCCATCCGGCGCAGCGTGGCGCCGCCGCGCGGGTGCGGGAGGAGGAGGGGTCGGGCACTAGCTACATGTCTAATATCTGACACAATTTCAGTTTGCCATGGCACTCAAATATCGCCGGTAACTCTTAGATGACATGTACTATATACTATAACTAATACCCACCTTGTTACTGTTATGACAAGCAAAATGGTACAATTTAGTGCCTTGATGCTTTTTTGGGGTGCTTTTGCGTTTCTTATAAACTGCAATTTCTTATTGAAAGTGCTCTAACAATCCAAGGTACAAGATTACAGTGGAGTCCTCGTACAACCTCATATAGTTGTTTCCATAATTGTCTCATTGTCTCACTCAAAAATATCCTCACCGGTTCCAGCACTTGAATCTCTCTCTCTCCCCCTCCACTCCTCCAATACCCATTGTCGAAGTCAATTGTGCCTCCCGCAGGAATGACACCGCGCCTCGCAGCTTTTCCAATTACTGCCTCTCAGCTTCTATTGGCATTGTCCTGCCGCCTGCTTCGACCAATACTATCCAGCTCGCAGCCACCCCGCCACATTTGCTAGTACGTCCCAATACCAAGTTTGATATTTTTCCTCAGACCATACTGCAGACCTTTGATTTCCGTAGAGTACACATGAACATCGTCCTCCCTTCCCTTGCAATGACAGCGGGGGCGATCGACTCCTTGTTTCTCTAACCAGAACTGAAAAACACACACGTGCTCTGCTTAATAGACGATCTAGATGAATAAAGAGGTCGGATAGGAGAAGCGATGAGTAAAGTCTATGGTGATAAACAGATCTTGAACATATGGATGCATCTGTCGGTCGGAGCACCCACAAATCGCATAGGAAGCCCCATCGCGGAACATGGACCTGCATGCTAAATTATTGCGTTGAAAAAAGTCATTGGGGGTACTAAAAATTATATTGTGTATGGGGTATGTAGGACGGCACCATATCGCACAGCTGCCATGGCACCTATGTTGTGTCGGCGTATGATGGGCCGTGGTGTTAATGACTTATTGCCGAGTAAGTGCTAGCTCACGGATGACAATGCGTGCCTAGCGAAAAAGTGCCACTTATGCACTTTCCCCGTCGCAGCTATCACTGACGTGCCAGCGCGAGCGCGATGATTAGGTGTGTGCCTCTGCATCTATAAGCGTCAGGGCCCGATCTCCGTCTTGTAGTGTATATGAAATGGGGTAGTTGGCCGGTGAGATCTACTGTTTTCTTTATGAGCTATAGAACAAATGCGCCCAGTAACATGGGCTGAATTTGCACAAAGGATCCATAAATCAATCTACAACATCTTTAATAGGCAGTGGTGGGTTATACCTGTCAGCCAGACAAGTGTAACCAGTCAACGGGCTGTTATTGATCATTTCCCAGTGTACGACTAACAATTAACGATTCTTGCAATGGATGATACGATTGGGAAATTCCTTCATTGGCCAAGGGCGGCACGAAAAACCGACGCCCCTATGTACCACGTAACACGATGCGCTGGCATCGTGGCTGCCATGGTGTATAAGTGGCCGCCATGATTGCTTATCCGCTGAGTAACTAACTTTTGCAGATATTTTTTGCTTGTGCCGCCCAAAAAAGTGTCGGCACGATTTTGTAGTGTAGCTTGATGAAAATTACCTTTTCTAGTCCACTAATAAATGTTCTTGAATGAAGTTGTGTAACATCATCAAGTGCACAATCTTCATTTGCAGACAAACAAAACACTAGTTATTAACAACATTGCGTAGATCATCCACACAATTATAAAATAATCGAGGTTTTAGGACTACTACTCACACTAGTCCAAAAAAGTTGACAAAACAATTGACAAATATGAAGTTATCTAGCTTAACCAAGCAAATCAGACATTTCTTTGTTAACTTAATTTCACAATGGTCTATTGAACATCGCATGGCATGGAGTGCAGCTAACTGAAATAAAAGTCCGAACTGATATAGAAATTCTTACAGCAGTCTATGAGTTGCAGGTACTACCTGATAAATTAATAATCAGGATCTACAGAGAGGAAGTTGCATCAGTGGGTACCTTGGTAGCACTGATTTAGAAGGATTTCAAGAGGCAAGGAAAATTAAATGAACTTTCAAGGTGCCGCCTATTTCAATGAACTTCTACAAAGCACAAACATTAAATCCTGTAAAATGTTTCATCAAAGTAAAGGAGCGGCCTTCCCACCATACAAAAGTATTGGTGTGGCACAAAATAGTAGAATACAGATAAAAGTTTGGCTTCCAAGTACTCCCTCCGTTTAGAAATATAAGATATTTTAGGTTTGTGAAAAAGATGTATCTATACATGTTTTAGTGTATAGGTTCAAATGAATCTAGACATTAAAAAATGTCTAGATACATCTCATTTACAAACCTAAAACATCTTATATTTCCAACGGAGGGAGTAGAACATAACTTTGTGGCCAACAGCAAGCTCATTAAATGGTTTGAACAGTCTAGCTAATGGTCTATAGATCTGTTGTTCATACCCTAGTTTCCCACTATAACATTTCAATGTAAATAAACTTTAAATGCACCTAAACAAAACTGCATTCAGATAAATATTTTAGCGTGCATGAGCATTTGAACTAATAGCCAAATGTGGAGTGGAACCATCTTAGTGGATCTCTAGAACGAAAAGTAGCACGAAGTAGCCAAATGGGTGGATTGCCAAAGAAGTAGTCTTCACATAGGGCCATTGATTTTACTTTGTTATTTTCTATCCTCTTAATTGCTTGACTTCGCTGTTCATTCCGCTCCAGGGCGGAATATGGGTGGAAAGAATTAGATCATAGTGGAATATAAAAAGAGAAGTGTGTTACTCGCTAGGCTACTTACTAACAAAATGCAGCGAGCCAACGACAAATGATTTATTTTTCGTAGGTAGAGCTGCCCAGCCGACGGAGTCGAGGATAATATATAATGTATAATGAAATAAATTCTTGCTTCCTGACCAGATAATGATATGATAAAGACGTCAAAGGAGGTGAGAAACAGAGGAAGATATTTAATAATACATAAAAATAGTTCACATATAATTAAGAATTATTAGTCGAGGAACTTTTTACATATGCGTAAAAAAATTCATGTCTTATTGTAATATGGAAAAGGTAAAAAAGTCATTTATTATTATAATACAGAAAATAATTAACATCCTGGAAAACCAGATCTTTTACCGCACATATAGGTGAGATGGAACGCTGAATTAAAGCTGTCACAGAGGAGGATATTTCATAATCCATAAAATGATTCACATATAACTAAAATCTATTAGTCGAGGAACCTACTACAGATGCATAAAAAGTTCATGTCTTACTGTAATACAGAAAAGGTAAAAAATCATGTCTTATTGTAATACAGAAAAGAATTAACATCTTTAACAAAGAGAGCATTTACCGCACATAGAGACGAGAAGGAGCGCTGAATGAAGAAAGCAACAGAAACACACTGTAATTAACTCCCAAAAAAAAAGAGCGACAGTATGATATGGCTGAGGCATCTTGATCCATGGTCCTCCAGAAACAGTTAGAAGATAGAACATTGAAGACTAACAACATAAAAACTAATGATACTAGCCACACTCAGATCTGAAACCTCTGGAGTGGTACCAGCGCCCAATATGACAATTAAGAAATATTAGTTGGCAGTACTTCAGAAAACAATGGGAAAATCAATCTTCTATTATATACTAAAAGCAATATAAGGAGATGTTTCGAGGCATCAGGTTGATCCACATTTCCCAAAATTATATTGATTGTTGGATCAGTTATTCACGGTTAAGATTTATAATAGATTAAAAGTTACGCAAACTGTTGTGACGTTACCTTGACACGTCCAAGCCTAAAAATAGGATCACTTTTTCTCCGTTAAGATTTAATAGTGAAAAGTTACACAAATTGTTGTTGGCATTGACACGTTTAGGTGTCTCTGAGATAGAGATAAGATAGAATAAAAAAAATGAAAAACGGTTAATCAAAAAGAAATCCGCTAATTATTTCCCACGCGCGACTCAACCAAGGATGAAAAAAAAGCTGCATGCAATACGTGTAGGTTGAAAGACAGATCGTGATGATTAAACAAAGGGATAGAAAGAGTTTACGTGCAAATACACTTTGTAGTGGTTAATTTTCTTTTTTACGGAAATTGAGGCCAATGGAGACGGAAGTAACGGACCTAACGTTTTGCAGTAACAGTCAGTAGTGGTGTTTCGCAAAAAAAAAACAGTCAGTAGTGGCATTTGCCTAATTTTGACAATTTTGGTGAC
Source organism: Avena insularis (assembly GCA_023614405.1). Classification (NCBI taxonomy): domain Eukaryota; kingdom Viridiplantae; phylum Streptophyta; class Magnoliopsida; order Poales; family Poaceae; genus Avena; species Avena insularis. The sequence goes on from CM042695.1 coordinate 43,315,304, forward strand.
ACAATCATAATGTTCTCGAGATTTAGGGATACATTCATTAAAAACCTTTCTTTTAACTACCATTCTCTATTCAACGTCTTTTAAACAAAAGCGAAGGTTATTTAAGAAATTGTTTACTTCTCCAGAGATGTCTCTTTCTATAAATTGTTCACTATACTCTACAAATCCTGTACGTGGGCATGTATAAAATTAAACTAAATGTTGGCTTCTTCCTTTTGGCTTAAAATATTGGTTTACTATACAAGACTATTTTTTGTAGATCAGTTTCAAATATTTGCTGCCCAATCTCCTATTTTGAGAATATACGCCTTTCATATATCCTTTGTAGTTTTGTAATCACAACAATATTAATAACTAATATAAGGAGTATAACTCACGCCTTATGATTTTAGATAATATGAAGAATTTAACTGGCCCCTACACACAAAAATAAATCAATATATGTGTTTTTCATAATCATGACATGCACATATTTTTTAAATATAAGAATATATGAACTTTCTATTTGAAGTTGTGTTAAAAAGAAATCCTAGAGGTTTGCAATTGTAACATGTGATGTTTTACTTAGCAATCTAGGTGTTCATAGAACTACAATATAGACGTTGCACAATATAAATATCTCTAAAACTATAGATTAAATTCTCACACACTATAATTTGATTAAGATGATGTCCTCGCATTTGCGAGGGCCATTGTGCTAGTTACACAAATAGTAACATGTGCTGCTGTTTGCAGATGCAATAGTAACACCAATAGTAATATATACAGTGGCCACCAGTGGCACTAGACTAAATGACTCAAGAACCCTGATCCAGGGTCCCGTCGAAACAGTTTGGGCAGGCGACCGACGATACAGAACATTGAAGTCGACTCTGAAAATTGAACATTGAAGACTCTGTACCGTCTGACATGCTTCAACTACGCATATGCTCGATCTAGAAGCTATAGGAAACGCGGTTGCAAGAGATGATTGTCACCCTGAACCAGAAACTCGAAATATACGGCAACAAGAGATGAACTCGGGTTTTGTCTTCCCAAAGTTCTACACCTTTTCTCTTGTTCTTTTATTCGAGCGAAAAGATAAATCATGTATAAAACCAATCTTCCTGTTGGATATCCTACGACTTGCCTAGTTAGTGGCAGTAGTAGTATAGAATAGGGTGTCACCATGAAACTTCTTCATCAATGCGTATACCATGAAACACGTACGGTATTTCCAACCTTCTTCATCAATGTGTATACCATGAAACTTTTACAATGCTGACGTTGTGTGTTCCAAAACGTGTGTGATGCTCCACACATTTAAGCAAAAGAAACCGTCTGGGATCTCTTCTACTAAACATACGGTATATCACTTTTGCTTCAGTCCCCCTCCTCCCTCCTCCCTTTCAAGCTTTGACAAACAAAAACTCATACCAATTGTTTTCAGGACCGTACGAACCCACCCGAAGTCCATATGATCCTCTTAGACGTATACTCCCCGTACACGAATACTTATGTGCCTGCAGAAGCGAAAATCGTAAGTTATATAACAGCAACAACAACAAAAAATTAAATATGACATGCAAAGACGTAGATCGCGATAATAAGAGGTGGGATCAGCCGTCCAGGACATGGATTATACTCAGTTCGACCGAGTACACATATACAGAGATATACGTGGCCTCGATATGGATTTCGACGGGTCAAAGAAATAAAATGGCCCATGAAACTTAAGTTTAGGGGGGGGGGACCGAAGCACACCTCACGGTATATAGGACCAGAACCATGTGTGATCTCAAATGTAATAAGAAATATAAAAAAGCACTAGCCGCCGCAAGCGCCTCGATGAACCATGCTAGCACCGATGGACGACACGAACATTGATGGTCACACCGGCACCATGTCATACGATGCCGATGCTGAGGTTAATTTAGTAGATCCTCCAGTGTCGTCACGCCGCTCTTCCTCGTCAATCCACCGGGTCGCGGTCGCCGAAGCTGCTCCTCCTCGTCAATATCCTTGCACAAGAACAGAACTAACATAGTTAGCTCTCAAAGTTTGGAATTTCATTAAGCCTATCATTAGGAAATATGTGTACAAAAGCTCCGTGAACAAATAAGTATAGATATTTCCGTTGTATGTATAAGAAGTAAGAATTTCATTAGATCCACCATGATTAATAGTCTAATGGATTTTCTAACCAAATACTAGGAGGATCACTACGAACTCTACTGTCCTGAACACATGAGCATGAAATATTCCCTCTATTTGTGAATAATCAAACCATATATTATAAGTAGGACTACAAACACAAAAGTAGCTTGATGAAAATTACCTTTTTATGAAAATAATCTTCTTGAATGAACTCGTGAAACATCATCAAGTGACACAGACTCCATCTACAGACACGCAAAACACTAATTATGAACAACATTTTGTAGATCAACTACACAATTATAAAATAGTCAAGGTTTTAGGACTACTACTCACACTACTCCATGAAAGCTGACAAAACAATCGACAGATCTGAAGTTTGCCAGCTTAACCAAGCCAATCAGACATTTCTAAGATAACTGAGAATTTCACAATGGTCTACTGAACATCGCATGACATGGAGTGCGGCTAACTGAAATGAATCTCCAAACTCAGCAGTATATGAGTTTCTTGAACAGCATGTTGTAGTTCATCATTGTTAGCAGTTACTACTTGATAAAGTAATAATCAGGATCTAAGGAAAGGAAGTTGCATGACTGGATACTTTGGCAACACTTATTTAGAAGAATTTCAAGAGGCAAGAAAAATTAAATGAACTGTCAAGGTGCGGCCATCTTCAATGAACTTTTACAAGGCAGAAACATTAAATCCTGAAAAATGTGTCATCAAAGTACAAGAGCGTCCTTCCTACCATAAAAATGTATTGGGGTGGCAAAAAAATAGTAGAATACAGATAGAAGTTTGGCTTTCCATGTAGCACATAACCTTGCTGCCAACTCAAGCTCATCAAATGGCTTGAACAGTCTAGAGATCTGCAAAATGTGCAATCAAAGTATAAGAGCAGCCTTCCCACCATAGAAATGTAGTGGCGTGGAAAACAATCCTAGAATACAGATAGAAGTTTGGCTTTCCAAGTAGAACGTTGTCAACAGCACGCTCATCAAATGGCTTGAACAGTATAGCTAGACTGTTGTTCATACCCTAGTTGGCAACTATAACATTTAAATATACATAAGCTTGAAGTGCACCTAAACAAAACTGCATTCAGGTAAATATTTTAGCGTGCATGAGCATTTGAACCAATAGCCAGTTGTGGAGTGGATCCATCGTACTGGATCTATAGAACGAAAAGTAGCACGAATTAGGAGATGATGTGGGGTTTGTTGCCATATAAGTAGTCTTCACTTTAGGGTGCTTGATTTTACTTTGGTATTTTCAATCCTCTTTATTGCTTGAGTCTGCGGCTCATTCCCCTCCCGTTCAGGATCCGGATGGCAAGAATTAAATCACCGTGGGAAATAAGAAGAGAAGTGTGTTACCCATTGGGCTACGTACTAATAAAATCCAGCGACAAATGATTTATTTTTGGTTATGGATAGAGCTGCCCAGTCGACGAAGTTGAGGATCTTATATAATGAACTGTCAAAAAAATTCTTGCTTCCCGAACAAATAAAAATATGCTAAAACCGTGAAAGAGGAGAATATTTTATAATGCATAATATGGTTCACATATAACTAAAAACTATTAGCCGAGGAACCTACTACAGATGCGTAAAAAAAATTATGTCTTACTGTAATATAGAAAATGTAAAAAATCATGTCTTATTGTAATACAGAAAAGAATTAACATCTTGAATAAACAGAGCATTTACCGCACATAGAGATGAGAAGGAACGCTGAATGAAGAAAGCAGAAGAAAACACACTAGTATAATTAACTCCAAAAACCAGAAAATAAATGAGCAACAGTATGATATGGTTGAGGCATCTTGATGACTTGATCCATGGTCCTCCGGAACCTTGACAACTACAATATAAAAATTAATGCTATTTTCCACACTTAGATCTGAAACCTCTCACGTGGTACCAGCGCCCAACATGACAATTGAGAAATATTAGTTGGCAGTACTTAAAAAACAATAGGAAAATGAACTACACCAATAGTAACATGTGCTGCTTTTTTTCGAAAAGGGTAATACTCCGGCCTCTGCATCGTTGATACACAAAACCTTTTATTAAAAGTTCAAATGCAATAGTACCATGTCATACTTTATAAAAAGTTCTACTTGACTTAGTTTTAAAGAAGCAATAGATTCAATTGTCAATAATGTTGTAACCAAATTAATGGTTTAAGCTATTTGTTATCTTTTGTGTGTTTTACCCAAATTATTATTAGGGCAAAATTATTTTTCTTTTAAAATTTCAAGGATTTAAAGTACTAAAAACGTTTCTTTTAGTTTTCAAATTGCTTCCGTATTTTGCATCAGTTGTTAGAGTTGCTCTAACCCTTAACACTGTCACAAAAATATAGTGAGGAAATGATAATTTTCAGACAGCTAGAGAGAGAGAGAGAGAGAGAGAGAGAGAGAGAGTGGCTATGGCAATAATCTACCCCTTAGCCCTGTGGAATGTACTCCATGTCAACAATTTCCACCTAGCGAAGGAGCTCCTGGAAGCAGACATGACCAAGTGTCTTCGTCAGAATTTCCGCCTTGTGTTGTTGTTCCTATGAACTCCACATGCCAATACGTTCTAGAGCGATATGGCAGATTTTTTGTCAATGAATAGAGTTGCAGGAGCAGTATCATGATTCAGTAACTCACTAAGAAAATGACGAGCCGATTTTTTCATGACATTATGTTGATATGTTTTGACAACATTTTTTTTAATCTAGTTACCAGATTACAGTCACTTGGTAACAGATATAGTAAGTAGGTTACCAGGTTTTGAGCAAAAATTAGAATATATCGAATACAAACTCAATATGCAAATCATTTTTATACAAAATCCACATGTAAAACTTATCTAGTAACGGTTAAGTACTAACCTGGTAGTTATGTAATTTTAACCTGGCAACTGGGGACGTTTTTTTGTTCAAAAAATATTAAGATGAGATACATTTAGTATATATCTTACTGTTAATTTTCCATCAGTTTTGTTGGCAAGGTAAAAATGGTACTCTTTAAAAATTGATTCCGGAAAGAATAGGTGCATGCTTAATTATTAATGATGTAAGGATTCCTTTAAACAATAATATTGGATGCTGGATTCCTTTTGATGGTATCCTGTTTCTTATGTTGTATTTTTCCATCATCTTCTATCTACTTTCTCCATGGATGCATGATTCCTTTTGAAACTTCCAAGTGCAAATAAGAGCAGAGGTGTCCTCCCCGTCTGTTCCTAGAGTCCCCTTCTTCTGAGCGCTGTCCGTGAGGGCCCGGGCCGATCCCGAGCTGTCTTCGCCGGTGGCGCCGGTCGGAGATAGCGGAGGAGAGGCACCGGGGTTGTAGGTAGGAGTAGTTTTAGGGTTTTCGGCTGTATGCCGGTAATTTGGAGTAGGGCATCGGATTTCTTCGGCCAGATCCGGCGTATCTGGTGGTGGTGATGGCTCTCGCTGCTACTTCGATGGTTGGAGCAGGGATTGAGCTCCACTTCTGCAGAGATCTCCGTCAATAAGGCCGTCTCTTCCTTCACCCTTATCTGGGTCCCCGCTTCTCTGCGTCCTCTCTTGCTGGACGGCCGTGGCGGCGAGGGGGAGGGAGGTTGCAGAGGTGGCGTGGCTAGTCTGGGTGTGAGGTGGGGGTCCTTCTCCGTCCTGGTGCTGCTGCTCGACGCCAGGCGGTCGCCGTCTTCTCTCGTTGCTCGGTCACCAAGGTGGTGGCCTGTGAATTTGGAGTGGATGGTGAGCCCCCTGCCAAATAAGAGCAGTTTCCTCTATCAGATCAGAGGAGATGGTGGGAAGTGGTGGCTCCTGGCCGGTCGTGGAGGCGAGGAGGAGCTGCTCCCCCAGGCCCTGGCGTTCGTGTCTGTCTCCCCCTTGGCCGGCCGCGGTGGCGAGGGAGGGTGGAGTGGAGACAGCCCAGATTTTGCTCTGTTCTGGTGGTTGCTTGGGCTTCCTATCTGGGAGGCCTTCTTCTGGATCGATTGCTGCTGCATCTTCTACGGCCTCTTCCCCTCATCTCGGGCAGGAGCTCTGAGGGGAGGGCTCGGCTTCATCGAGCGGCGGCAATGGATCATGGCTAGTCGAAGACGCTTCTCGATGGATCTTCTTCTCCTCCTAGGCGCTATGGTGGCGTGTAGAAGGAAGGGGTCTCCATGGAGTAGCGGCGGAGGCTGGCCTTGGAGAAGTGAAGCCACTTTCTGCTGCAGATCCAAATCGGAAGCTTGGTGCCAGCCGATTATGTTGGCCATGTCGAGGCCTTTGACCTCGCCGGCGTGCTCCGGCGTTTCTTCAACCTCCGTCGTGAGGCCCAGTAGTTGCAGAGTCGGGATGGGAGTAGGACCTGGTTGCTTTCTATTGCATATTTTTAGGGTCCTTGTTGTAAAGTGTAAGGCCTTGTTTTCATTTTCCTTTTTTCTAGGGGCCTGCACGAATATTTGTATCCCTACCGTCTTGGTTTATTGAAAGGCTTCCAGCCCCTTCGGGGGCTCTCCTGTTCAAGAAAAAAGTCCAAATATTTTATTATAAAATTATTTCCACTTTCCATGTTGAGGCACACACTTGTTTTCTTATTGTTCCTACTGAAGATGGGCTCCAATGGAAAGGTGTCAATACATAAAAGTATCTCTTTCATATGTTAAAATTTCATAGCTGCCTGGACCTAAGAGGTTTGTACCTGTTACTACTTTTTTTTTGTTCTCGCTCCTGCAAGGGGGTCTTCCTTAAGTATTTTTCAAGCTGACAATGGTTACATGTGGCATAATTTTGTTATCGCTGATGTTAGCACTTAGGTTCCTTGTGATTAATTCTACTCTGGAGAGATTGAATATGTTCTCAAATGCATACAGCCATTTAGTTATTGTTTGATAACAGAAATGACAGACTTCATTGTGATTTTCTTGGTGTAAAGATGTGTTTACCGTAACCATTCGGAGGTGGTGTACTACTAAGCTGAGATCTATTGTGCGACAAAGAGCGAATAGTACAACGCTTGCAGTACACACCAATATGACTTGGGAGAACCAGATTAATTGTGGTTACCGTGGTCAGTAAATTCAGTGGTTTATGTATGTACTCTCCCTCCTTTCCAGATTAATTGTGGCAGATTTGTCTAGCTAGATACACAGGTATATAGACGGTATTAGTGTGTATACATGGGAATCTAGACAAATCTTCGATAGATAGTTAATACGGAAGGGAAGTGCACTACATTTCAATTTTAGAATTTGGTAATTTATGATACATTGGTATAACTGAAAATAAAACAAAGAAAGTATATAATAAAATTATTCAAAATTAATTGGTCGTCTCTATTTTTAGGAGTCCTGCTGAAGTCACTGCTATAAGAGACTGGTATATATATCCACCCGGCAGCTTGCTCTCCATTGCTAGTTCATGCGCGGCCGGTACAATCAATAAGATAGTAGCACTACACTGAAAGCCCCCCATCGTATACTGTGCCCAGCTAAGTCCTTACTACCGCGGATTTCCGGCTAGCTAATTAGTTGAAATGAGCACCGCGGCAACCACGTTCTCTAGCCGGCGGCCGGAGTACGTGCCCAACCGCATCGACGACCCCAACTACATCCGCATCTTCGACACCACGCTCCGCGACGGCGAGCAAGCCCCGGGTGCCACCATGACCAGTGCCCAGAAGCTCGTCGTCGCACGCCAGCTAGCACTCCTCGGCGTCGACGTCATCGAAGCTGGCTTCCCGGCCGCCTCGCCTGACGACTTCCACGCCGTGCGCTCCATTGCCATCGAGGTTGGCAACACGCCTGTCGGCAGCCACGGCCACATCCCGGTGATCGCCGGACTCTCCCGGTGCAACAAGAGCGACATCGACGCCGCATGGGATGCCGTCAGGCACGCCCGGCACCCCCGCATCATCACCTTCATCGCCACGAGCGAGATCCACATGCAGCACAAGCTGCGGAAGACGCCGGAGCAGGTGGTGGCCATCGCTAGGGAGATGGTGGCCTACGCGCGCGGTCTTGGATGCCATGATGTAGAGTTCGCCCCCGAAGACGCTGGCAGGTATATATATGAAGTTGGACTATCAAAAAATTTGATTTAACCAAAAACATCCTTTTTGTTACACCTTACCCCTCTATTTCTTATTTTAAAATTAAAACTTTGAACAAATTAAACTAGAATCAAATATATTTTGCAAAATGTTGTTTTTAAATTCCAGAGAAGTTCTCAAGACGTTTTTCCAAATTTTCAAATAAAAAATAAACCCCCAATTTCTTTATTTTCCTATTCTCTTATGTAATTGTTAGAATACAGAAAATAAAAAGGGAAACAGAAAAGGAATTAGAAAAATAAAAATAAAAGAGAAACCCAGAGCCACCAAGCCCACAAGGCCCAAGGCATGACAGTTCATCCGACCCACATACCAGCCTTACCTAACCATGCCAACACCTCCTTGTCCCTAATGTCGCTACCTCCGGCCACTAGACGAGCAAGCTCTTGCTAGCCTCGACCTCGATGCTCCATCCACCAAGCAGGACCACTTCGGTTTTGTTCGATCTGGACATGCGCCGACGCCACCACAAGCCTCCCATCACCACTGTCTTGTTCTCCGTGCCACCTGCTCATCTTCTCTGACGAAGGCGTAGCTCCTCGGCAAGTCACTGTCGTGTGCTATCGTGTGTCCTTGTCCAGAGCTCCACGTCCCCGTTCGACACCGCGTTTTCCAGACGGTGAGATCCCTCTCAACTCTCACTAGCTTGAGCTCCGGCCATGGCGACTCCCATGAAGTTTGCGAGCACCCCTGGTGCCGTTGCTCTGGGTGGCTGCCCGCTTTGATGTACTCCCTCTATTTCAAAATATAAGATGTTTTAGCTTTGTGAAGCTAATGTATCTAGATATATTTTAGTATATAGGTTCAGAGAGATTTAGAGTGAACCTACACATTAAAGAAGTCTAGATTCATTAACTTCACAAAGATAAAGCATCTTATATTTTAAAATGGAGGAAGTAATAATCACCATAATTATCGAATGAGAGGAGCGGTGCACCGCTAGGATAGGGGCCGAAGTGGAAAAAGCACTGCAGCATACCAACGGGACTATACGTTTATTTCACAATTTTTGAGGGGTTAAATTGGAAAAAGGTCGCAACCGGCAAAGAAAAGTGGCTGACGAAAACCACTCACTGCCTTATCTATATATATACCAAATAATGAAGAAAAGAGTGTTTCTCCTCTTCCTACATTTTTTGGACCGTTTAATCTCTGCCAGTTTGAGGATATTATCCACTATTCCATCCATAAGTGAGTTAAGGGTTCTTTCTTTTTTTCCTTGATCGACCCTTTCCTCTTCCACAAAATATCGTTTGCATATCGGTACTAGCTTGTTCATTTGACTATCCCTACGCATGCTGGTGAGCGGCTAGTCATAGTGCAAGTAACTTTAGAAGTAACTAAGGGTCCAAATTAACAAATTTCTTATATGGTAGTGAGTTGATGAAGAGAGAGGAAGATGGAGTAATATACTACCTCCGTCCCAAGAAATAAGACGCCATTGTTTTGCCTGTTTTTTTAACCAAGAAATAAGGATGATGCGTCGTTGGCCAAGTTGAGATACGAGCTCAAAGAGGTAGGCTTCGCATGAAGGAAGTGGTGAAAGCAGTGGACCGGGCCGATTAAACCAAAGAGATTCTCTCAAGAAACTTGTGGTAGCTTTAGAATTTTCGTGAAATCTTATAACAACTTATTGTGAATTTTTTAGGTGAACTTAATTTATATATGGCATTGACCTTAAATAGTTATCTAAATATTTTACTTTTATTTTTCATAGTGATAGATTTTGAATATGACAACATATTTATGTAAAAAAATAGGTTAACTTAATTTATATATGCCATTGACTTTAAATAGTTATCTAAAATAATTTACTTTTATTAGTCTAAAAAGTATTTTAATAAAAATAAAACCGTACCAACGCTCCCCTCCATGGAAATAGTTATTGTCGTTGTGGTTGCCTGGAAGGAATAGAACCTCGTGCAAAAAAATTGTTGAAATTTAGAAGTTACCGGCTTTTGGCACATGTCACTGATGCACGAGGAGTTAGAGCCCCACTCTGGTCCCAATTTTATTCCCGTTTCGATGCAAGGGCATGTTTCCTAGTAGTAATAAAGATACAATGGAAGTTCATGTTTATCTGAGATGTGTATTACTGAACCAGCTTCATACGGAGCATGCATGGCGTGTTACTCGTGAGTGCACTTCACCGGAGGCATCGAGGTGCGTTTGGGGAGGAGAGAGTTAGTGGGCGACATGGGCCGCCGGAGTTGGGGAAGATAGAATTTCCAGTAGAGGGAGAGATATTTTGTGGGATCTTTTCAAGATTTTCAAAATTTAATCAAGTTAGACCCAACTGTTATAGTTTTGAAATTGTATTGAATTCAGATGTTGATGTCATTTTGATTATATCCCTATTGTTATAGTGTATATAAATACTGTTTTGTGGTTTCAATTGACATATTTTTAGATATGGAAAGTAATTACTCAGTCAAATTCAGTAATAAGTTATTTTATTATTTTGAGGGTGATAAATTATTTTCTAGTGGTGTATGTTATATTATGATCTAAATTAAATATTACTTTGTTATCGATCGTTGAAGACTAGGTTTTAACCATTATATATACCTGTTGTGAGCCGTCGGTTGGGACAGGTCGCATCTGATAATCCCCGTCGTGGTTTTTTCCTCTCTTTGTTGGAGAGATTTTTCACATTAAATCTTGTGTCCCCTGCTGTGATTTTGTTTTTGTTATTTTTTATTTGCTTGACGTGTTTATAACAGTGCATAAGCCTATGTGATGATATGTTTCACTTTGTCGTCTAGGTCAAACAAAGAGCTCCTGTATCATATTATAGAGGAAGCGATACAAGCTGGAGCAACAACCATCACCATTCCAGACACTGTTGGGTGTAATCTTCCTTCTGAATACGGCAAATTAATAGCTGACATAAAAGATAATACTCGTGGGATTGATAATGTCATTATCTCTACACATTGCCATAATGACCTTGGCCTTGCTACTGCAAACACATTAGCGGTACTCCCTTCACTTTATTTATTTATATCATCTAATACTATCTAATCATGCTACTAATTTAACTTATCTCTAGGGTGCATGTGCGGGGGCGCGACAGATGGAGGTTACTATTAATGGTATCGGTGAAAGAGCTGGAAATGCTTCCTTGGAGGAGGTGTGCTTACAATATTTTGGGGCATTGTTTCATGTTCATATGAATGTGTTGTAAAGTTTAGGAATGTGGTCTGATATGGTTTCAGTACTTGCCACATGTCTAATATTTGACACAAATCCAGGTTGTGATGGCACTTAAGTGTCGACGGGAACTCTTAGATGGCATGTATACTGGAATTAATACCCACCATATTACTATGACAAGCAAAATGGTACAATTTTGTGTCTTGATGGTTTATTCATATACCTTTTGCATCTCTTACAACTAGAAATTTATTATCAAATTGCTCTAACTATTGTAGGTACAAGAATATAGTGGACTCCACGTACAACCTCATAAAGCTATTGTTGGTGCCAATGCCTTTGTTCATGAAAGTGGAATTCACCAGGTGACTAATTTTGCACTGTCTTATTCACACTGAAGTTGCTAGATCGGTTTAAGTAAGGATGGGTTGAAAGCTTTCTTTTTATAACATAATCCCAGTTCGCTTCCTTATAAAATAATTTTATTTTGTAACGTTGGTTCTTATTTATAAATCTACTATTTACCACTTAACAATACTTGTGAATTTGATCAATGTTCCTGCCATTTTATTACATGTGAAGACTAGGAAAACCTAGCTTAAATTTAGTAAACACGGGAAAACGAATTTACTTTTGATAATGTTATATAAACTAGGGATGTTCTATTTGGCTCATTTATAATATATTAATTAATCAATATCTTGGTTCTCATTCTGAGACATGCAATTTTTTCATTTCCGGAAGGTGTTCATCATTGTTATATAACTTTTACTATTACATTATTTTAATTCTGAACGGTTTCCATTTTCATAATATTAGTTGGTTCAAAAAAATAAAAGCCTATAACTTATGTCTTTTTTAGGATGGGATTCTTAAATACAATGGAACATATCAATTTATATCACCAGATGACATTGGTTTAATACGTGTCAACGACTCTGGTATTGTCCTTGGGAAGCTCAGGTATCATTCAAACATCCCACCACCTGGTGAATGTACTACAAAAAATATTCAATGATGTCCCTTGGTTTCCATCTCTGTGAGGAACTCTCCTAATTTGCGGATGTTTGAGTTGGCTAACACGAATGCTTACACTTTGAATATTCATATAGTACGATAAACCCTTCTTATACTAAAACATATGACATATTATATATTCATGAAGTTGAACTTGGATGAAATCTCTATTTCTTTTTTTTTTTTACTGTATGTATAAATCGTCCAAGGCATCTAGAGGTCGAACTTATCTTCCATGTTTACTCTTTTAGACAATCTGAACTAGATACTAGATTGTAGTTTCCCATTCATAATTATGCTTTCTGATCTTATTTTTCAGTGGAAGGAATGGTGTTAGATCTATACTACTGGAGGTATTGTCTAGGAGGTCTTCTTGACCTTCGTTTTCTCGTTACATCATAAGGTCTTCTTTCCTGTTTTATAGTGACGTCCTTGTTGTTGAAACGTGTAGCTTGGATATCAGATCAATGACATTGAATTTGAGGATTTTTTTAAACGCTACAAAGAAGTTGCAGAGAACAAAAAGGTGATACTTAATACATCTTATTGTTTCAATGATATTATCTACCTTTTTGAATTCACTCTAAGAACCAGGAAATAATTGAAAATTAATACTTCCATTGATATATGTAAGTCATTTCAATTCTTTCTAAAAACCAGTAAGATTTTCTTCTATATTTTGTTACTCAACAACTATATTGTCCCATAGATGTTAATCCTTTTGAATGAGTATTTAGTTTCATTCATAGAGTTGTGCTCTCATATTTACCTGCTACTTTAGAAATCTACTATGCATAGCAGTTGATGAGTTGTTATTCTCATTATTTGTAGCGTATAACTGTCGAAGACATCAAAGCATTACTATCTGATGAAATATTAAAGCCTGAGGTTATCTGGTCCCTTGTTGATGTACAGGTACGCATATACTTGAGATATATTTGATTACTAATTAATTAATAAAGAATTGATGTCAAACTTTAAATTTTCCGCATGGCAGGCAACATGTGGTACATTAGGTTTATCTACAGCTACTATAAAACTAATAACTGTAGATGGAGAGGAGAAGATAGGATGTTCAGTTGGAACATGTCCAGTTGATGCCGCTTATAAGGCTATTGACAAGATAGTACAGGTTAGCCATGATAACATTGTTTTATCTTTCCACCACCATTTCTTATTTTATTTGCTTTATTTTTTAGATGTCCACTACACAAGTTTCCATGAGATGTATTATGGATGCAATCATTTTATGTTCATATATTAATTTAGGTAGACATATTTTCTAGCATACTACTATATATGATTGTGATATTTGAAACCACTAGAATAGAAGTCACATATTTCTAGTGGCTTGGGATGTAGCTTATTCCTATTGTATGATTTCTGACAGTACCAACAGCATATTTCATAAATCAATCACGTATACCAATAGTCTGAGATGTGTAATGGTTAGCGGCTTTAGGATGAAACTGCATTATTTGTTTCCTTGTTCTATTTGAACATAGCATGTACAAGAGAAGATTTGGAGGGCTCCTTATATATTTTATCTTCACAAACTAGTTCTGGAAAATAAAATGTTGTAATCATTTAGTTTAATTTGAAGGGCTTATCCATATGTTCACTTGCCATAGTTCATCATAGTATGTGGAAACTGAAATATTCCTATCATCTAAAACATATTATGTAAATTTCATTGGAAGAGCTTAGCCGCTTAATTATTCCTATGTTGATTAGGCCATTTGTATTTTAACTACTGAGTCATGTGTCATACATCGGGTAACTTTCTGATCAGCAACAATACAAAAATGTTGAATGAATGCATGGATATAACTGTGCTTGGCTAGCTCCTATTAATTTGCATGAAAGAAGTCCGGTGGATTGGTAGGTCTAGAGTTCGAAACCTTACATGTATTTTTACGCGAATTAAAACCTTATGTATCTGACTCCCTTAATTATGTTTCATGTCTTACCAATTGATAAAAACCTGATATGTTTTGACTTAATTTTGTAATTATAATCTCCAGATTCAAACTGTACTTCAAGAATATACTATGACCGTTGAAGGTGTTGATGCAATGGCAACAACTCGAGTGGTCATCACCGGAGATGTCAGCAACAATGAATACGCTTTGACGGATCAATGCGATAACAAACGTTTCTTTTGGTAAAAAAATACACAATTGCTCGTTGTTTTCACCCCTAGGGGTAATTGAAAATCCATCTATATCAATGACTTTTTTATTCTCATTGCCTATAATGACAAATGCCCATTTGGCTTCAGTGGGAGTGGCGTCGCGAAGGACGTTCTTTTGTCCAGTGTACGAGCTTACATGAGTGCTTTAAACAAGATGTCCAATTTTGTTGGTGTCCAAAGATCCAGCAGCGAAGCACCTGGAAGTATGAGCGTTCAAAAGACAGAAGAATGAAGTTTGGTGCTCCTCGCGTCCGTGGACCAGTGTGAAATGGCCTGCTAGGAAGTGTTGAACCGAAGCAAAAGCCCTTGAGTCTTTATTTTTGATTGAATTTGAATTGTAAATTCAAAAGACACGTGCACTTGCCACATATATATATATTTATAAAATAAAATAAATTCTAGAATTGTCGCATTTTGGGTTTGGGTTTACATTTTTACGGTGGGCATAAAACCCGACACCCGAAGCCCGATCCTGATGCCGAAATACCCGAAACCCGAAAAGTCGGGTGCAAAATCGGGTTGCAAAGCCAAAACCCGAATTAATTTATAGAAATCCGGGTTCTAGCCCACGGTACCCAAACAACCCGAAGTATACGTAAAGCCCAATAAGTTGTGTAGCCAAGCTAGCAGGCCAACTACAAATTTCTACTATCAGGCCCAAGAAGCAACAACAAAAGGTCACGTGAACACAATCCCCACACGTCCTGAAAACCTGAACTTTCCGATGCCCTGCCACCTGACTCGCAAGCCGCCGCCACAACTCCACCGCTCCTCTCCTCGAGTGCATCAGCGCCTTTGTGGCCGTCTCCATCTTGCCCGGCAGCTCCTCTGGCCCTCCTCTCTTCCTCCTTCTCCCAAATTCTCCATATTCTTTGACTTTTTTGCTCACGCAGCTTCTGCTCACCTGCGCCTGTCGCCGCCGGAGGCTACATCTACTCGACTCCGGCCACTCGCCATGCTGTGGGGATGTAGCACGAGGAGCGCCATAGGGATGGGATGCCACACCGGAAGAGAGCGTCTGCATCGAGCCGACAAAGGGCAGTGTCCCCATTTAGTTCGGATAAATCAGAAAACCCCGAACTCGAACCCGATTTCATTTTGTTTTTGAAAAAAATGCAGGATTTAATTTTGAGAACCCGAATTTCTGGAAACCCGACTAACCCGACCCGAATTTTTCGGGTTACCCGAACGCCCACCCTGAGTTCACATCATGGTTTGCGATAGGCGGAGCCATAGGGCCATCGATAGTGTCTTCTTCTAGGGATCCACACGAGCAAACTTCACATCATATATTGTCTAGTCATCGACCCGAGTCCACCACAAAGCCAGCCCATTTCTTTCCTTTGTCCCACTTTTTCCGTGGAAACAAGTTAGAAGCCAAAACATGAGAATCGCTTAGGACAAATGTACAATGGTAGAAAAAAGTATGTCTTGTTGAAGTGTATAAGTGGATTGCACTAGCCATTTTCATCAGTTCGGACTTTTGGTTGCGTTGGCTAGTGCATAAAGCTTAACATGGTATCAGAGTCTAAGGTCTCGAGTTCGAGTCCTGGCTTTCGCAATTTATCCTAAAATTGCTGTTGACCCCTCTATGTCCACGTATACGCCTCTTGAGTCATATGTGAGTTTCGCGCGTCGTCGCTCTCTTTCGGTTGCACGTGCTGACTTCTCCCCATCACAGGTGATGTTAAAGTGTATAAGTGGATTGCACTAGCCCTTTCCATTAGTTCGGACTTTTGGTTGCGTTGGCTAGTGCATGAAGCTTGACATGTCTTTCCTTAGCCCTTCATATCATCTAGAGAAGCTATTAAAGGTAAGTCATACAATATATTATCTCTAACTATCATCCTTAGCAATTAATGAGTGTTAACTATTTTGCAAAGAATATACGGATCTGGTAGATACATATGGTTGACTATTCTCCATAAGCAAGCATGATCAAAAACACACTATGTAATATTTTGTTTATGATTAGTAACAAATGCAACTAGATTATTTGTACTCTAGTGCAAGTGGGATACAAAAGGAGATATACCCTATAGGAAAATAATAAAAGGTGTTTATTACCATATCTCAGTTAGTTAATAATAGTTTTATATGATGCTATAGCTATATTAATTAAAAACATTGGTACACGTGTGGTATGTAAATAAACCAAGTACCTAGAGCCACTATTCAACTAGTTCATTGGTCAACTAATGATCAAGGTTTCCTAATCATGAACATTTATGTTAATTAATAATAAGTTCCTGTTATTAGTGAATGACACGACATACATGCTTACCCAACATAAATATTGAGCATGATCAATTGACGTAGTTCAACATTGCAATAATTAGGAAATAAAGTGACCTTTTCCTTAGATTGTGAAATTATATCTAATCACTATCACTGATGATCAAGGTTTCCTGATCATGGACATTTATGTTAATTAATAATAAGTTCCTGTCATTAGTGAATGACACGACATACATGCTTACCCAACATAAGTATTGCAGCATGATCAATTCACGTATTTCAACATTGCAATATAGGAAATGAAGTGACCTTTTACTTATATTGTGAAATCATATATAATCACTATCACTATGGCTGCCTTGACTGCATCATTATAACAGGGTGATCATAAAGGTGTTTATCAGATATTTCAAAGGGATATGTTGAGGCGTATATCGTATGTCTCGTTCATGAGGATGCGTATCACGGGAACGAGATTAAACAAGATATGTTGATACTGATGATCAGGTTTCGAACAAGTTATGTATCAAAGTAAAAAAAAAGGAATTGGAATCGACGTTTATAGGGTATATCATAGATAAGAGAAGTATCTTGGTCATGTCTATGAGGTTTCCGAACCGTAGGGTAACCCACTTAAGGGTTCCACAATGCTTGGAGATCGTTTTGGAATCATCGGATTACTGGTAGAAAGAGAAGAGAGAAAACCGAAAGGGTTCTAGGAGAAACCGAAGATAGTTCAGAATGATTGAAAAGGAGTTTTTGATCATGAGGAATTGTTTAATATGATTTTTATATTAATTATTGCAATTAATAAATTAAAGTATATTTTATTTTTTGGGCAAAAAAACTCCTATTGGGCCACTTCCCGGAGGGAAGAGCCCATGTGGGAGGGCCGCTGCCCAGGGCATGGGCCCAGACGGCCTTGGTGTCGTGCTCGGGTGGGGTGGGACCCACCTGGCCGCCGCCTCCCCTGGCGTGCCTCCTCCCTTTGTCCACCTTGCCAGTTGGTAGGTGGGAGTCACTCCCCTTCCCTTATATAAAGAGGGACACGTCAGGAGAAAAAAAATAATTAATAAATAATTTCTAAGGCATTTTTCTTAGGGATTTTTTCTCTCGCTCTCGTTGGCTCTCGTGCTCGCGGTTCCAACCAGAACTACGCGTATGGGAGATGACACAACTCCAGTGTTTCATCACACTACTAGATCCCTGTTCTATAAGGTCTACTTCCGCAATCCTGGCTAGATCGAGAAGAACGGGAGTCATTGTTGAGCATCAGATGTGTGCGAAACCATGGGGGTATTGCTAGTTGTGGCACCTGGATTATTGCGCGAAGAGCAACACGACCTTGAGGTCATCTAGGAGTATGACTACATCATCCATGTTCTTTGTGAACGTTAAACGATTTTGGTCTACAAGGGTATGTCACCGAAACCTCTCTCCGTTACAGCATTAGCTCATAACTATATCTTGGCACTGGTGTTATGCTAGTTAGAAAAAATATTTTTTTCTATCACGAACCCCTTCTATGATATTTTTTTCTATCACGAACCCCTTCTGTGGGCGCAAGCAATAACCCTTAAGTGTGTAATTGGGGCGCTAAAAAGCTTGGAAAATCAGAAATTTGGGAATTGTCCATAAAGATGGTCCCACTTTGAGTAAAATTGGGGTAGTGGCATTGGCACACCGGACATTTGTCATACTCACTCTAGTATTTTATTTTTGAAGAAATTAGACTATCTTCATTATAATATAGATGTAAACAGAAATATAGACTATCTTCACTATAATATAGATCTTAACTTCAATACTCTATCCGTTTCATTTTGCAAGTCCTGCGTGCATGCCTAGGTTATCAATTTGACCACTAGAACATAAATTTTATAGAACAAAAATTATACCATTAGAAAATATAACATCTAAAATTTCTAATAATACAATTTTGATATAATTTATATTTTAATAGTCAAACTAATAATCTAAATATGCGCATAGGACTTGTAAACTGAAATGGAGGGAGTACCGAGCTGCTCCCTGGTACGACCTATGATACCATATGTTCTTCATTATGCCCGTGCCTCATAAGGATGGCAATTTTATCCATGAGTATGGGTACCTGCGGGGTACCGTCCCCGTATGGATAGGGTATGAGCACACTTTTATACCTATGGATAATAGTCATACCCTACCTGTTAATCATGGGTATGGGCATGAGTATAAAATTGTATCCATGGATATATATCCATATCTTGTCCATTTAAACTGACATTTCAAACTTACCTATAGAGTTTCAACATGTGCGGCCGAGAAGTCTAGGGACGATTATGAGATTGCGACTTCTAAACTTCAATTCGATACTTTCATGTACTCGTCTACTATTAGTAAGTAGAGGTTATTGTATTTTCTTTAAATATGCTATTGATGAAAGTAAAATTTTGAATAACTTGTGTACTATTTGATATACCCGTCGGATACCCAAATGGTATGGGTACCTGCCAAGTATGGGTATGGGTAAAGTTTTATACCCGCGGATATGGGTATGGGTAAACTTTTGTACCCATTGACTACACGGGTATGGGTATGATATTGCTCTATCATGCACATACCCTTCCCATTGCCATCCTTACGCCTAGTCATGGGGTGTATTTAATCAGGGCCAGACCTAGGGGGACCGGAGGGGCGGCCGCCCTGGACCCAAAATTTTAGTTGGCCCTTCCGAGATATGTGTTGCGTATATGAGCTATAATAGATCTTAGAAAAAAATAAAAAATAAACAGTTTCAAGTTTCCTATTGGGCTAGGTTGGGCCCTCTACTTTGTTAGACACACATATATGTTTCAGATTTGGAGTCCATCACGGCATGTATATAACCTGCGATCATATCAGCTATCGATCTTTTTGATCATATTGTACGAAGGCACTCCGCACGCCGGTTCCTGCCTCGACATCGACTCCACGCTGCGCTCTCGGTCATAGGAAGACCCACACATGCGGCAAGCAGCACGTGTCGCCCGTAGGCCAATCGTCGCCTATCGCCTCGCACCCTCTTCCTCTGCCTGTGGCCTACCTCTCGTCTCGCCTTGGCCGTTCAGTGTCTGCAGGTCCGAAATCTGAATTTCTGATCTCGGTTTTTTGCAGTCTAACGTTGCCTCTAATTTTTGTTCTAATTAGTAGTTCTTCTTTATATTTTTAGTGTGGTTAATTGGTTATGTTACCAGATTCCGGTGCTAAGAAAAGAAAAAAAGGAAGAAAGAACAGAAGTTGATTGACTCACAGAGAGGATCCCTTCATAAATTTTTAAAGAGTGGCACGAGCAATTCGAGAAATTCAGTTGAGTTAGCACTAATTCTTATTGGGGAATAGAGTAATGTTGATCTAGAGGATGATATCGGTACATAGGAGAACGATGACATCGCGGGTAATAACAATATAAGTGATCACGATACCGCGTTTGATTCATCTCCTATAAAATCTGCTAGTGTTGATGAGGAACCAGTTAGTATGATTATTTATGATTTGGCATTCAGAAGAAGTTATTAGACGAGATTGATATTGATTCTATTGTCACTGACTTTGCTTCTAGGAATACACGGAGAAATTTTAAAGGTAATATGTAAACATTTTTATTTTTAGATGAATATTGCAAATGGGTATACTTGAAGTATTTATTCTTCATTATTTCATATGTGTATATCAAAAAAAATAGCAAGGAGCCCTAGATTTTAGTTTCGTCCCAGACCCCTAAAATCTCAGGACCGGTCCTGTATTTAATTTTGCTCCCGAGCACTTTTTTCTCTGTGGTGGGAAGAGACAAAATTTTGGTCGTCAAGCGCGGGTACAATGGACCACTAGTAGAAAACTAGCCAAAGAATTTGACCTTTAGTACCGGTTTCGTAAGAACCGGTACTAATGCATTTCGTAAGAACCGGTACTAAAGGATGCATTAGTACCGGTTTAACTGCTCAGGTCACCGGCATATCTTAGTACCGGTTCGTTTAGAATATATAGAACCGGTTCGTGTTACGAACCGGTACGAAAGGGTTTCGCGCCAAATTTGAGGCAGAGGTGGGTCCAGCGTTGCACCTTTAGTATAGGTTCATATAAAGAACCGGTACTAAAGGGTCTCCACATCTATTTCTTCACGCGAGCCACCCGAGCCAGCTCCATTTTTGCTTCTCCTTTCATATTTCCAAATATTTCCCTCCTCTCACACTCCAATAAATCTCCATTTTTCTCCACCATTTTGTCAAGATTGACGGCATCGGCCGTCTATCCAAGGGTTAGCAATATCATCCTAATTTAGCTTATTTCATTGCTAGTCTAACTCGTATCATTTTTCTAGTGCTAGCAAGGTGTTCGATGAAATGCCTAAGTTAGGGATTTCCTTCTTTTTATATGCAATTTGAGCTCAAATTGAAGTATGATTTTTTGGTTTTAGTATCGTCCCCGTCCTCATCGCCGTCGATCGCCAGCGTCGTCCCCTAGCCGGCACAACCTCGGCATGTCTCTTTTTTTTTTATAAAAACACTTAGTTTTATGTGATGATAAACTTGAATATTAATTAATTTGGTCACTCATATATTCATGATGTTGTGTAATTAATGATTTTTTATATACTTATATAATGCAAATGAATCGACAATGGATGTATGGTGACCGATGCCATCCCGAGTTTATTACTGGCATGCATTATTTTCTCAACGTGGCTGAGGCAAACAGGCGGTCAAATGGTTTCATTTGTTGTCCATGTAGTTCCTGTAAGAATACGAAGGATTACTCTACTTCAAAAACCCTTCACGTCCACCTGCTTGAGAACGGTTTCATGCCCGTCTACAATTATTGGACCAAGCACGGAGAAAGAGGGGTTATAATGGAAGACAACGAAGAAGAAGAGGATAATGACAACTATCCTATGTTCACTGAAGACGGTGATAGTAGAATGGGGGGAGACGAATCTGAAGAAGAGCCCATTTTTTATGAGCCCATTTTTTATGAGCCCGATGACGATTTGGGTCGGGCCATTCTTGATGCGAAGATAAACTGCGGAAGTGAAAAGGAGAGGTTGAAGTTGGAGAAAATGTTAGAGGATCACAACAAACTATTGTACCCAAATTGCGAAGATGGCTAGAAAAAGCTAGGTACCACACTGGAATTGCTGCAATGGAAGGCAGAGAATGGTACTTCTGACAAGGGATTTGAAAAGTTGCTGAAAATAATAAAGAAGATGCTTCCAGGGAAGAACGTATTGCCCTCTAGTACATACGAAACAAAGAAGGTTGTCTGCCCTCTAGGATTAGAGGTGCAGAAGATACATGCATGCATCAATGACTGCATCCTCTACCGCGGTGAGGAGTACGAAAATTTGAATGCATGCCCGATATGTGGTGCATTGCGGTATAAGATCAGGAGAGATGACCCTGGTGATGTTGAGGACGAGTCGTGCCCCAGGAAGAGGGTTCCTGCCAAGATGATGTAGTATGCTCCTATAATACCACGGTTGAAACGTTTGTTCCAAAACAAAGAGCATGCCAAGTTATTGCGATGGCACAAAGAGGACCGTAAAAAAGATGTGATGCTGAGACACTCTGCTGACGGGTCGCAGTGGAGAAAAATCGACAGAGAGTTCAAGTCATTTTCAGAGGACGCAAGGAACTTAAGATTTGGTCTAAGTACAGATGGCTTTAATCCTTTCGGGGAACAGAGCTCCAGTCATAGCACCTGGCCAGTGACTCTATGTATCTATAACCTTCCTCCTTGGTTGTGCATGAAGCGGAAGTTCATTATGATGTCAGTGCTCATCCAAGGCCTGAGACAACCCGGCAATGACATTGATGTGTATCTGAGGCCATTGGTTAAAGAACTTTTACAGTTGTGGCGTGAAGAAGGTGTACCTCTGTGGGATGAGCACCCACAAAAGGAATTTAACCTACGAGCGTTGTTGTTTGTAACCATCAATGATTGGCCTGCTCTTAGTAACATTTCAGAACAGTCAAATAAGGGATACAATGCATGCACACACTATTTACGTGAGACTGACAGTATATATTTGGGAAACAAGAATGTGTACCTGGGGCATCGCCGATTACTTCCAAAACAACATCACGTAAGAAAGAGAGGAAAGCATTTCAGAGGTGAGGCAGATAACCGAACAAAGCCTACCCGCTTTACTGGGGATGTTATATATGATATGGTCAAGGATTTAAAAGTGATCTTTGGAAAGGGTCCTGGCGGAAAATCTGTTCCGAATGATGTTGACGGACACATACCCATGTGGAAGAAGATGTCTATATTTTGGGAGCTACCCTATTGGAAAATCCTAGAGGTTCACTCTGCAATCGACGTGATGCACGTGACGAAAAATCTTTGCGTGAACCTGCTAAACTTCTTGGGCGTGTATGGGAAAACAAAAGATACACCGGATGCACGGCAGGACCAGCAATGTATCCACAAAGGAAACAACCTGAATCCAGAGAAGTATCAAGGTACTGCCAGCTACGCTCTTACCAAAGAAGAGAAGGAGATCTTTTTTGAAGTCCTGGGTTGTTGGAGATATGCCCTAGAGGCAATAATAAATATAGTTATTATTATATATCTTTGTGTTTATGATAAATGTTTACATTCATGCTATAATAGTATTAACAAGGAAACCATTAATACTTGTGTGATTTGTAAACTTAATTTGAAGTCCCTAGTATAGCCTCTATACTTCACTAGCTTGTTGGTTGATTGATGATTGTGGTTTCCCTATCATGAACATTGAGATGTTATCAACAACAAGATCATATCGTTAGGAGAATGATATGGTGGTCATACTCCTATAGACAAGCGTAGCATAAAGATCAAGTCATTTCAATAGTTCAATTGTTATATGCTTTCTGATACATAGTAACCTAATTCCTTCGACCATGAGATCATGCATATCACCTTTACTGGATGGATGCTTTGATGTCATCAAACACCACACCGTAACAGGGTGGCTATAAAGGTGGCATTGAGTGTTCGGAAAGTATTGGTTGAAACACATGGATCAAGAGTGGGATTTGTCCATCCACATGACGGATAGATATTCTGGGCCCTCTCGGTGAAATGTCATCCAATTAGCTTGCAAGCATGTGACTGGGTCACAAGGGATCACATATCACGCGAGAAAGAGTACTTATCGATGTGAGGATGAACTAGGTATGCGAGATACCGACGATCATAACCTCGGATAAGTAACATATCGTGAGACAAAGGGAAATTGGTATCGTATGTAAGTGGTTCATTCGATCGCAAAGTAATCGTAGAAATATGTAGAGCCATATGAATTTCCAGATTCCTCTATTGGTTATTGTTCGAGAAGTGTCTCGATCATGTCCGCATAATTCACGAACCGTGGAGACACACTTAAGGATTGACGTTGTTTTGAGTAGTTATGGTATTATGAGAAAGAGACGAATGTTGTTGAGTCTCGGATGGGATCCGGGATATCACGAGGAGATCCGGAATGGTCGGAGAATAAGATTCATATAAGGAAAGTCCCGTTTGAGTAGCGGAATGATTCGTGTTTTCATCGGGAACATTCTAGAAGGTCCCGGAATGTCCGGCACTCGGAGGGAAGGGTACATGAGTGTGTCATTACATATTGGAATGATTGCATCATGTACTAAGTATTCTTGCTGTCCCAAATAAAGGATTTATTTAAATCCTAAATTGAAAAGTCAAACGGCTAGTTTGAAAGTCAAGCAGCTTTTGGGAAGTGGGAAAAGAGGAGGAGAGGTGGAGGCCGAGTTGGAGGAGGTTCCTCCCTTGGCGGCGCACCTCCCTAGGCCGAGTTGGGAGGAACTCCTCCCTTGGCCGGCCAGCCCTCAACCTATATAAGGAGGCGGGGCTCCCTCCTAGACACACAAGTTTCCTATCCTCTAAACTAAACCCTAGATCTAGACCCGGTTTAGAGCTATTGGTTTAGAGCCTTCTAATTGGTTTAGAGCCCTCTAATTGGTGTGTCTAATTACTAGACCACCAATAGCCTCTCTCATAAGCTCCACCATACTGCACCGGCTTAAGCGAAGCCTCGGGATCTCCTCTACCTCCGGTACCACACCGTTGTCTTTGAGAGAGTGCTACAACCTCCATTGCTGGAACAAGGAGAGGAAGGTCTTCGTCGAGTACCGAACGTGTGACCGATCTGCGGGAGGCGCCTTGGGAAGGATCGTCTACGCGATCTTGAGATCGGAAAGAAATGCGACTACATCACCCACGAGAATCTGCTCTCGTTAAACACTTTGGAATCTTCGAGGGTGAGTTATTCCATCGACTCGTTGCTACAATCTAGTAGATAGATCTTGGCTTGTTTGTTTGTATGCGATAGAAAATTTTTGTTTTCCATGCTACGAACCCCTACAAAGGGTATCGAGCCGTGTCTATATGTAGATCTGTTGCAGAGTAGAACACAATGGTCATTGTGGGCGTTGATGCTTTTATTAGATTGCTTTTCGTGTACTTTGCATCTTGCGGTATGTTGGGATGAAGCGGCCGGGCTAACCTTACATGACATCGTTCATGAGACTTGCTCCATGCTTGACATGCAACTTCGTTTTGCATAAGTGGCTTTATGGGTGCTGTTTCTCCTAGCATAGTAAAGATACAATTTACAACGGGTGATCAACAATGCTAGTATCAATGTTGTGGTTCTTGTTCGTAAGTTAGAACGACACTTATTGAAAGCCCCAAACCACGTAAAATATGCAAAGAAAGTAGAGGCGTCTAACTTTGTTTTGCAGGGTGTCTGATGATGTGATATGGCCATGATTGTGATTATATTTGATGTATGCAATGTTCCTTATTGTAAGTTGGCAACGGCAGAGCCATATGGTTGTCTTTAATTTCTGTTAAGACCTGCGTGTCTATTCAAAATAGTTGTAATAGTTGAAGCTGGTGGACGACAACCATGAAGAAGCGTCATTGACCTTGATGCTATGCCGGTGATGATGGAGATCATATTCGTGCTTGAAGATGGAGATCGGAAGCACAAAGAAGAAAGGCCATATCATATCACATATTATGAATTTCATGTGATGTTAATCCTTTATGCATCTTGTATTGCTTAGTAGACGACGGTAGCATTATAAGATGATCCCTCATACACATAAATTTCAAGTTCTAAAGTGTTCACCCTTAGTATGCACCGTTGCCAAAGCTTGCTGCTTCGAAGCACCACGTGATGATCGGGTGTCTTTGATTCCGCGGGTGAATACGTAAGCAAGCCAGATTTGCTTATCGGAAGCTAAGGTTTTATCTTGACGAGCCTAGCATGTACAGACATGGCCTCGTGGAACACGGATCGAAAGGTAAAGCATGAATCATATTGTAGATATGATGAACATGATGATTGTTCGCCATTGAAACTATATCAACTCTCGTGATGATCGGTGTTGATGTAGTGGATTTGGTTCATGTGATCACTAAAACAATGTGAGGGATATTGTTTTGAGTGGGAGTTCACCTAGTTTAATTTCATTAATTAATTTGAACTCAATTTGTCATAAACTTAGTCTAAACTATTGCAAATATGTTGTAGATCAATGGCAGCCCCTACCATCAATTTTAATGCGTTCCTAGAGAAAGAAAAGTTGAAAACAATGGAAGCAACTTGGCGGATTGGTTCCAATTTGAGGATTGTCCTCACATGGTAATTTGACCTATGTCTGGATGCACCGCTAGGTGACCCACTAGCGCTGATGCTACCGATGAAGTAAAGAATGTTTACCTCGCTCGGAAGAATCAGTACTCCATAGTTCAATGTGCTATCTTGTATGGTTTAGAATCGGAGCTTCAGAAAAGGTTTGAAGAGTCAGATCCATATGATATTGTCGAGGATCTCAAATTAATCTTTGAGACTCATGCGGCAATTGAAAGTTATGAAGCTTCTGAAAAGTTCTTTAACTGCAAGATGGAAGAGGGTAGCTCGTCGGTGAGCATGTGCTTAAGATGTGCAGGCACGCAAATAAACTTCAAAGTTTGGGTATAGTGATTCCTAATACTTTGGGAGTTTACCGCATCCTCAATCACTACCACCAAGTTACAAGAACTTTGTGATGAACTACAACATGCAGAACATGAACAAAGAGTTGCCAGAACTATTTGCTATGTTAAAATCTACAGAAGTGGAGATCAAGAAAGAGCACCAAGTGTTGATGGTCAATAAGACCACCAAATTCAAGAAAGGCAAGTCTAAGCCAAGGGACACTTCAAGAAGGGTGGTAAGAAAGCTGCCACGACGAAGAAGACCAAGGCTGGACCTAAGCCTGAAAGAATGCTTTACGCAAGGAGAAGGTCCTCGAAGCGGAATTGCCCAAGGTACTTGGCAGATTTGAAGAACGACAACATCAAGAAGAAAGGTATATCTGATATACATGTTATTGATGTGTATCTCACTAGTATTCGTAGTAGTGCCTGGGTATTTGATACTGGTTCGGTTGCTCATATTTGTAACTCGAAACAGGAGCTGCAGAATAAACGGAAGCTAGCGAAGAACGAGGTGACAATGCGCGTAGGAAACGGATCAAAGGTTGATGTGATCGCGGTCGGCACGCTACCTCTTCATCTACCATCGGGATTAGTTTTATACTTAAATAATTGTTATTTGGTGCCTGCGTTAAGCATGAACATTATATCAGGATCTTGTTTATTGCGAGACGGTTACTTGTTTAAATCCGAGAATAATGGTTGTTCGATTTATATGAGTAACATGTTTCATGCACATGCACCGTTGATAGATGGTCTATTCATATTGAATCTCGATAGTGGAAATACACATATTAATAACATTGAAGCTAAACGTTTGAAATCAAGCGATAACTCGACCTATATGTGGCACTGTCGTCTTGGTCACATTGGAGTGAAGCGTATGAAGAAACTCCATTCCGATGGACTTCTTGAATCACTTGATTTTGAATCACTTGAAAGATGCGAGGCATGTCTGATGGGTAAAATGACTAAGACTCCATTTTCTGGTATGATGGAGCGAGCTACAGACTTATTAGAAATCATACATACCGATGTGTGTGGTCCAATGAGTGTAGCATCGCGCAGTGGTTATCGTTATGTTCTTACCTTCACGGATGACTTGAGTAGATATGGATATATCTATTTCATGAAACATAAGTCCGAAACTTTCGAGAAGTTTAAGGAGTTTCAAAGTGAGGTAGAGAATCAACGTAACAAGAAGATTAAATTTCTACGTTCTGATCGTGGAGGTGAATATCTAAGTTACGAGTTTGGCGAGCATTTGAAGAAATGTGGAATACTTTCGCAGTTGACACCGCCGGGAACACCACAGCGTAATGGTGTGTCTGAACGTCGTAATCGAACTCTCTTAGATATGGTTCGTTCTATGATGTCTCTTACAGATTTACCACTATCATTTTGGGGTTATGCATTAGAAACAGCCGCATTCACTTTAAATAGGGCACCGTCTAAATCCGTTGAAACGACACCGTATGAATTATGGTTTGGGAAGAAACCTAAATTGTCGTTCCTTAAAGTTTGGGGATCTGAAGCCTATGTAAAGAAGTTACGTCGGACAAGCTTGAACCCAAAGCGGAAAAATGCGTCTTCATAGGATACGAAGGAAACTATTGGGTATACCTTCTATCATAGATCCGAAGGCAAAATCTTCGTTGCCAAGAATGGATCCTTTCTAGAAGAATTTCTCTCGAAAGAGGTGACTGGAAGGAAAGTAGAACTCGACGAGGTTGTCGAACCTTCTCTCGAAATTGCGAGTAGCGCAGCACGGAAGAAGTTCTGTGGTGCTGCACCAATAAGAGAGGAAGCTAATGATAGTGATCATGAAACTTGGTTGAAGTTGCTCTGAGCCTCGAGGTCAACGAGAAATCGTACCACTCCATTGGTATGATTCCGTTATGAATGTCATGTTGGTGGACAACACCGATGACCCCGAGACATATGAGGAAGCGATGATGAGCCCAGATTCCAATAAATGGCAAGAAGCCATGAAATCCGAGATTGGATCCATGTACGAAAACGAAGTATGGACTTTGGTGGACTTACCGGATGGCCGGAAGGCTGTCGAGAACAAATGGATTTTCAAGAAGAAAACAGATCTTGATGGTAATGTTATGTCTATAAAGCTCGACTTGTCGCAAAAGGGTTTCGACAAATTCAAGGAGTTGACTACGATGAGACTTTCTCACCGATGGCGAAGCTAAAGTCTGTGAGGATTATGTTAGCAATCGCTGCATATTATGATTATGAGATATGGCAGATGGATGTCAAAACAGCATTCCTCAGTGGAGACATTGATGAAGAGTTGTATATGATGCAACCCAAAGGTTTTGTCGATCCTAAAGATGCTAACAAGGTATGCAAGCTTCAACGGTCCATCTATGGATTGAAGCAAGCATCCCGAAGTTGGAATCAACGTTTTGATAAGGTAATCAAAAGTTTTGGTTTTATACAAACTTATGGAGAAGCTTGTGTTTACAAGAAAGTGAGTGGGAGCTCTGGCATTCTTAATTGTATGTGGATGACATATTGTTGATTGGGAATGATGTAGACCTTCTTAATAGTGTCAAAGAGTATTTGAATAATAGTTTTTCAATGAAGGATCTTGGCGAGCTTACATATTAGGCATAAAGATTTATAGAGATAGATCGAAGCCAAATATCATTGTCACAAAGTACATATTTGGACAAAGTTCTAAAGAGGTTTGGAATGGAAGATAGCAAGAAAGGGTTCTTGCCCATGTTGCTCAATCGACCTTGAGTAAAACTCAAAGTCCGACATCGGCGAAGATAGAGAAAGAATGAGTAAGACTCCCTATGCCTCAGCCATAGGATCTCTAATGTATGCCATCATGTACTAGACCCGACATTGCATATCTGTTAGTTTAACTAGCAAATATCAAAGTGATCGAGTGGATCATTGGACGTGATCAAAAACATCCTTAAGTACTTGAGAAGAACTAAGGATATGGTTCTTTCTTATGGAGGTGATGAACACTCGTTGTTAATGGTTACACCGATGCTAGTTGGAACACCGATCCGGATGATTCTAAATCACAACTGGATTATTTATTTTGAATGGTGCAGCAGTTAGCTGGAGGAGTGCAAAGCAAAGCGTTGTGGCGAGATCTTCAACTGAATCGAATACATGGTCGCTTCGGAGGCTTCAAGAAGCGATATGGATGAAAGAGTTCATTACAGAGCTGGGTGTGGTTCCAAGTGCGCTGGACCCAATGTCTATCTCTTTGTGATAACATGGCGCCATAGCCAATGCGCAAGAACCAAGGTCACACAAGAAGTGAAGCATATCAAGCTGCGTTTTCACGCTATTCGAGAACATATCCGGGATGGGGATATAAAGATTTTCAAAGTACACACAGATCTGAATGTGGCGGATCCGTTGACTAAACCTCTCCAGGGCAAAACATGACCAACACCAAACTGCCATGGGTGTTCGTATATTACCATGTAATCTAGATTGGATGACTCTAGTGCAAGTGGGAGGCTGTTGGAGATATGCCCTAGAGGCAATGATAAATATAGTTATTATTATATATCTTTGTGTTTATGATAAATGTTTACATTCATGCTATAATAGTATTAACAAGGAAACCATTAATACTTGTGTGATTTGTAAACTTAATTTGAAGTCCCTAGTATAGCCTCTATACTTCACTAGCTTGTTGGTTGATTGATGATTGTGGTTTCCCTATCATGAACATTGAGATGTTATCAACAACAAGATCATATCGTTAGGAGAATGATATGGTGGACATACTCCTATAGACAAGCGTAGCATAAAGATCAAGTCATTTCAATAGTTCAATTGCTATATGCTTTACGATACATAGTAACCTAATTCCTTCGACCATGAGATCATGCATATCACCTTTCTTGGATGGATGCTTTGATGTCATCAAACACCACACCGTAACAGGTGGCTATAAAGGTGGCATTGAGTGTTCGGAAAGTATTGGTTGAAACACATGGATCAAGAGTGGGATTTGTCCATCCACATGACGGATAGATATTCTGGGCCCTCTCGGTGAAATGTCATCCAATTAGCTTGCAAGCATGTGGGTCACAAGGGATCACATATCAGGAACGAGAAAGAGTACTTATCGATGTGAGGATGAACTAGGTATGCGAGAATCCGGCGATCATAACCTCGGATAAGTAACATATCGTGAGACAAAGGGAAATTGGTATCGTATGTAAGTGGTTCATTCGATCGCAAAGTAATCGTAGAAATATGTGGGAGCCATATGAATTTCCAGATTCCTCTATTGGTTATTGTTAGGAGAAGTGTCTCGATCATGTCCGCATAATTCACGAACCGTAGGGAGACACACTTAAGGATTGACGTTGTTTTGAGTAGTTATGGTATTATGAGAAAGAGACCGAATGTTGTTCGAGTCTCGGATGGGATCCGGGATATCACGAGGAGATCCGGAATGGTCCGGAGAATAAGTTTCATATAAGGAAAGTCCCGTTTCAGAGTAGCGGAATGATTGCGGTGTTTTCATCGGGAACATTCTAGATGGTCCCGGAGTGTCGCACTCGGAGGGAAGGGTACATGAGTGTGTCATTACATATTGGAATGATTGCATCATGTACTAAGTATTCTTGTTGTCCCAAATAAAGGATTTATTTAAATCCTAAATTGAAAAGTCAAACGGCTAGTTTGAAAGTCAAGCAGCTTTGGGAAGTGGGAAAAGAGGAGGAGAGGTGGAGGCCGAGTTGGAGGAGGGTTCCTCCCTTGGCGGCGCACCTCCCTAGGCCGAGTTGGGAGGAACTCCTCCCTTGGCCGGCCAGCCCTCCAACCTATAAGGAGGCGGGCTCCCTCCTAGACACACAAGTTTCCTATCCTCTAAACTAAACCCTAGATCTAGACCCGGTTTAGAGCTATTGTTTAGAGCCTTCTAATTGGTTTAGAGCCCTCTAATTGGTGTGTCTAATTACTAGACCACCAATAGCCTCTCTCATAAGCTCCACCATACTGCACCGGCTTAAGCGAAGCCTGCGGGATCTCCCTCTACCTCCGGTACCACCCGTTGTCTTGCCGGAATCGCGAGGAGAGTGCTACAACCTCCATTTTCTTTGGAACAAGGGAGAGGAAGGTCTTCGTCAGTACGAACGTGTGACCGACTGCGGGGAACGCTGCTTGAGGAAGAGGATCGTCTCACGCGATCTTGAGATCGGAAAATCGACTACATCACCCACGAGAATCTGCTCTCGTTAAACACTTTGGAATCTTCGAGGGTGAGTTATTCCATCGACTCGTTGCTACAATCTAGTAGATAGATCTTGGCTTGTTTGTTTGTATGCGATAGAAAATTTTTGTTTTCCATGCTACGAACCCCTACATGGGTAGCATCAAGGTCCCGTCTGGCTTCTCGTCGAATATAAAGGGAATAATAAACATGTCAGAGAAAAAGTTTCAAAACCTAAAGTCTCATGACTGCCACGTGATTATGACACAATTACTTCCGGTTGCATTGAGGGGCCTTCTGCCAGAAAATGTTCGAGTACCCATTGTGAAGCTATGTGCGTTCCTCAATGCAATTTCTCAGAAGGTGATCAATCCACTAACTCTACAAAATTTACAGAAGGATGTGGTGCAATGTCTAGTTAGCTTCGAGTTGGTGTTCCCACCATCCTTCTTCAATATTATGACGCATCTCCTCGTTCACCTGGTCGAAGAGATTGGCGTTCTCGGTCCTGTATTTCTACACAACATGTTCCCCTTTGAGAGATTTATGGGAGTCTTAAAGAAATACGTTCATAACCGTGCTAGGCCAGAAGGAAGCATCTCCAAGGGCTATGGAACAGAGGAGGTCATTGAGTTTTGTGTTGACTTTATTCCTGACCTTAAGCCGATCGGTGTTTGAATCGCTATGAGGGAAGACTGCGTGGAAAAGGCACACTAGGAAAGAAAGCAACAATGTGTATGGACGGACATTCTTTCACTCAAGCACACTACACAGTTTTACATAATTCTAGCTTGGTGGCTCCGTATATAGTGGAACACAAGAATATTTTACGCTCGGAATACCCGGAGCAACGTGAAGATTGGATTGATGGAGAACACATGAAGACTTTCGGCGGTTGGTTGCAAACACGTCTCATTAATGGCACTGATGAAGAACAGCTATACTTGTTGGCCAAGCAACCATCTTCGACTATATCGACTTTTCAAGGGTACGAGATAAATGGAAATACATTTTACACGATCGCCCAAGATAAAAAGAGCACCAACAAAAACAGTGGTGTTCGCTTTGACGTAGCAGAGGACAATGGGAAGAAGATCACATATTATGGATACATAGAGGAGATATGGGAACTTGACTATGGACCTACTTTCAAGGTCCCTTTGTTCCGGTGCAAATGGTTCAACTCGAAAGGAGGTACATGTAGACCCGCGGTACGGAATGACTACAGTGGATCTCAAGAATCTAGGGTACGACACCGAACCATTCGTCCTAACCAGTGAAGTGGCTCAGGTTTTTTATGTGAAGGACATGTCTACCAAATCGAAAAAAAGAAAAGAAAGGCAAGAGGACACGTCATACGATGAGCCAAAGCGCCACATAGTTCTTTCAGGAAAAAGAAACATCGTGGGAGTAGAGGACAAGACAGACATGTCAGAAGATTATAATAAGTTTGATGATATTCCACCCTTCAAGGTGAAAACTGATCCAAGCATCGTGTTAAATAATGAAGATTGTCCATGGTTGCGTCGCAATCAGAAGAAAGGGAAACACACAAAGAAAACTCAGAAGACTAGATAGGGATGTTGTTGGTGATGTGTAATGATGTATTAAACCTTTCTCCGTGAACATTGTCCGTGCTTCCAAGACCCCGATACCAGCGACGGCGACATCGGCGACTACGACGACTACAATGGCGACGTTTATAGGGCTAGGCACGAGTATGACTGAATCACTCCAACATTCAAAAACAAGTTTGGTTGATTGTGACTTAATCTGGCCATGTATCTTAATTTTCAGTTGAGCTATGTACTTTAATTCCAGTTCAATCGTAATAAAAGTTTATTCCCGCCCATTATTTCCCGCCCTTTTCCTCTCGCCCGTTTCCTCCGTCATTTGGCCCGAGGTAAGATTGTCGAGGAAATAAAGATCCGGCCTGGCCACACACCACCGCCACGCAGGCCCGCCGTGCAGCTCCTCCTGCCTTCGAGAGACACGCCACCGCGCTCAGCGATGGCCAACCAAAGACACCGCAACTACCGCCATGGAAACCTCGAGACGAGGAAAGAAAGCCCCGCCACCTTCACAGGCGCCGCGGCCACGCAGCGCGAGGGAGGCGCGAGGAGGGACCGCCGGTTGTTGGGGAGAACCGGTTGGGGGAGGCGCGGGGAGGGACCGCCATTATATGTGAACATTTATAAAACAAAAATATAAACAAGGTCTCTTTTAAGGTACCTTTTACTGCTGCCAGGGTTAGGATAAGTATGATTACATCCAACGGTTAATATAATGGGTATTTTAGACATTCCCTGTGACAGTTATTATTCCCGACGTTACTGATTTTATGAAAACAAGATCTCACACCCGCCGGCCATGGTGGCTTCCAGCTCTGACGACCTGACGACACCTTCGACAGGCGCGCCCCTCTTGCCGCGACCATGACGGAGGTGGATGCAACCGTGCCGTGCGGCTCCCCGAACTGGGAGGTGCTCGTCCTGCTCCGTCCGACGCCGGACGCCCCGTAGCCAGAGATGCGACCTGGAACGCGAGACTTGCAGGTTGTCTAGGAGATGCTAAAATGGAGCAGGCGGCTTGTCTGGAGTCCACTATGGTGAACGGTGGCGACGTGCTCCTCTTTGCCAAGGGCTTCAATACGCTGCATGGTCCTCCGATATCCAGTGGCATCGTGGCAGTGTACTAATGTGGCGTCGGCGCCGCCGCCGGTGACCACGTCGTTGCCACGCTCCCAGCTGCCACCTCGGCACAGCAAGTCTTCTGGTGTCCGCCTCCTCCGATGACGGTGCGGCAGGCATCACAGGAGCTCTGCGTCATTCTTGCCTTCATCGGCGAGGTGCCACTCCCGTAGTTGGCCGTGTATACTTTGCCGCGCTCTGGCTCGTCATCAACGCCTCTCGTCGGGACAACGTCTTTGTCCACGATCCAGATCGTCGGCCCAGTAGTTGTGCTTAGACCTGAGCGCCGCTCCCGGCAGGACTGCGTCGTGCTACACGGCCTGGCGGCGGCGAGGTAGCTGTGCGTGGGCCGTGGACCTTCTCTGGCGCGGCACTGGGCTTGTGGCCAGCGGGTGGGAGTGTAACCATGTCATCGTTTATGACCTCAGGGCAACGATGACGACGGTGGAGGCATAGAGGGTTCGTCGTTGGCAAGACGTATTGGTCTTGTGCCTATTTTAATTTTACAGGGAAGTTGATTTTTTAGTGTCGTGTACTCGTGTGCCTATTTTGCCCTCCACTTGTTGCGAGTAACAATCGTACTGGTCAAGATTTTAACTCCAGTATGATTTGATACGAGCTTTTGGATCGACTGCAATTAACGGCCCTTATTAATTTGAGGGTACTACAAAATACCTCATAAACAAATACAGAAATAGCAAAACTCTAGGAAAACAAAAAAAAACTAAAACTTTTGGTACCGGTTGTTATTTGAAACCGGTAAAAAAAAGCATTAACACAGGTTGTCATTTGGAACCGGTACCAAAAGTCCACCCTATACTTCCCGTACGTGTGCTCCAATCGATATACAACGACGACGCGATGACGCCTTATCCAAATCGCCAAGCCGCCGCCGCCGTCACCGCTCCCCCGGCGCAGCTCCCCGGCCGTGCTCCCTCCCCGGCGCAGCTCCCCGGACAAGCTGCCGCCGTCCTCGGCCGGCCGCTCCGCCCGCTCGCCGGCCGTGCTCCCTCACCGTCGCCGCTCCCCCAGCGCAGCGACTCCCCCGGCCGGCGCCAAGCCACCGCCGCTCCGCCGCTCGCCGGCAAGTAGCAGGTGAGTCCTCCCCTTGTCCCCCTCCATCCGGCTCGTTGTTTCCGCGGATGAGGTTGACCGCCGGCGTGGCGCATTAATGGGGAGGCGGCAGGTGGCGCGGCCCCTCGCCAGCGCCGCTGCGTGCCTCACGCTCGCCGTGCTCGTCATCGCCTTTGTCGCCGCCGTCGTCCATGGCGCCAGCGTGCCATCGTCGTCCGTGGGCATCGGCCGTGGCCGTGGCTGCTCGTTGCAAGTGTTAAAGAACCAATCATCTATTCATTATGACATAAGATAATTTTGAAATCTGTGGAGTTTGGATCATCATCCGATCAACTATCTAAGTTAAGCAATACTTCTTTACACTATAAGCTTCAAATTCTAGTTTCTTATATATTAACAGCTATAGTAGATATACGCTGAAACTAATAACTAGGATACTGGTGGGACTAAAGTGAGGACATAGCTCTTGTCTTCCTTTCCGATAGTTGTGTTAACTTTTGAATGAATTTTCATTTTGCTGTTGTTTTGCACTAAGTCTGATCAATTCAGAGTTTGGCCTGATAAAACTCTGGCATGTCTATGCATGGCTCATGCTCCCTATTGCCATCATGCTCCCTATTGGGGCTAGCTTAACCGACATCATGCATAACAATTCATTCTTATTGTTTCATTTGTGAAGATGTTTTTTAGACATAAATATTTCGAGGGTCAACTTTGTGTCTATCAATCAATTCTATATAATATAAACCTCAAGAATAATTAAGGAGGTTCTTCTCTAGAAAGAGATGGCGATTGTTTTACTAGGTTCATACGTGTGCCATTCTTGAGCACTGAAGGTTCCTCGTTCCTTCTTGGCATGCATGCATGTTTATGAAGGCTAGAACATCTACCGACAAATGGCATGCATTTGTTGCAGTCATGCTATCGTTGAGCTTACCTCACTTAATTATCAGCAGTGCTTTTTTCTCATATCGCTACTCACAGGATGTTACCAGCAAGCAGATGTTAAACTGTGTTCTGTCTTCTGTCTATTCAGATTTTGTAGTGACATTGAGCTATGGAGCACGACCCCTTCATCCGAGATGAGGAGCAAGAAGATATTGTGCAAAAAATGATATATGAGAGTGCCCGTGGACCAGAACCCGATGGAGATGACGATGATTTTGGCTCACAATTTCTGAACGATGTCGGTGAGGGACTTGAGTCTGAAGAAAGAAGAGACAACGAAGTGTCCTTAACAAACTCCGGCGAGGTGTATTTATATTAAGGCTATGTTCATCAGTAGATGCATTGATTTATTTGTATTGCACTTATTAACGAATAATTTTTATTTTAGCCTTCTGGATCATCGAGCAAATGTGATAAAGGGAAACGAGGCCCGACGCATCGTCTATCGGACGAGGGTAGGTTAGCCCTCACCGCATTTAAGGATAGTGGTGAACGGGTGGAACCCAAAGAGTACTGCCGTAAATTTATAAATCAAGCTGGAGTTATTGTTAGGGATAAGCCGAAGAACGCGGGGGATGAAGCTAGTTATGTCAACGATACTCTAATTTTTTTCTTTGGGACAGTCTACTGACACACTTCAACCTACCGGAAAACTTGACGGAAGGCCAGAAGACGAAAGTAAAGAAATGGACTCTTAAGAAGATGGCCA
Organism: Avena insularis; assembly: GCA_023614405.1. Taxonomy (NCBI): domain Eukaryota; kingdom Viridiplantae; phylum Streptophyta; class Magnoliopsida; order Poales; family Poaceae; genus Avena; species Avena insularis. The sequence continues at coordinate 43,352,765 of CM042695.1, forward strand.
CACAATTTTAGACCTGGAAGAAAAAATTATGGGCCAAATATGAAGATGCAGATCCAATATTCACTGAAAGTCTAGTGAAGATAGAAGCGCAATGGCCCGCATTTAAGGCATATAAGCAATCGTCTACTGCCGTGTCCCGATCAGTCACGGGTAAGAAAAATGCTGCAAAGAAGAAATATTTCCATAAATTGGGACCAGGTGGCTACAAGACTGCCATTCCAAAGTGGATAGCATTTGAAGATAAACTGATGAAAGCAAAGATCGTTCCACAGACAAAGGACTGGCCCAACCGGTCCAAGTTCTGGTTGTTCGCACATGGGACAGGGTTGGACCCAAAGACAGGGCGGATCGTTGCAAAGGGAAAATGGAAGAAAAAAATTGCAAAAGTCACGACGCTGCTTGTAGATGCAATAGAAAAAGTTAAAAAGGGAGATTACATTCCCGATAGAGCGAATGACGAGTTGACACTCGCCTGGGAATCTGAACACTTTGACGAATCTGAGCCCTCCTGGTGTCACCATGAAGGAAGCGTGGCGTGCTACCGACAGTTATAGAAGTCGTGCAAGAAAGAAGAAGCGGGACTTAGACCGGTTATCGGAATTGGAATGTAAGGTGCAAATTTGAGAAAAATCAAATAGACTCAACTAGTCGACGTAGGCACCGATCAAGAATCGCTTCTATAAGATACTCAAGCCGATGTTGCCCTATCTCAGCCAAGAAGCGGTGGGTTCCTCGCATCTTGTAGGATGTGGAGCAAGCTACCCGTGGATTATGTCACGGAGAAGACAGATTGAGCTACATGTGCCAATGAGGAACATGTCCATTAAGGTGGCGATGGCTATGTTTACCCAAATGAAGATGGAGCAACGCACCATCATATGCCCATTCCTGGCTATGCTCGTCGGGTGGACGACGTTAGACGGGTTATGAAACAATGGATCTTGATTTTCCGAGGTGATGATGAGAAGACAATGGGCGATGTCAAGCGCAGTTTAGCCCTATGGAACAAGAAATACATTGTCTTTTCGCCAAGGCCAACAACTCCTTCTCAGCAGATCCACATGAGCAACAAAGTCCACATGAGCAGCAAATGCCATCGACTCCTCCCGGTAGCGATCCACATGAGCAGCAAAGTCCACACCTACTTGAGAGGGACGGTAGCTGAGTCCACCATCTCGATATCCTCCGCGTGAAAGCGCCGTTAAGCGGAATGGTTCGCCGACTAGGAAGAGACTTAGAAAGGAGAAAGCACCGCCTATTGAAGTTACCTTGGGAAAGAACTATCGAGGAATGCCGTAATCTCTAAGTCCGGTGGAAGCCCATTTTGCTAAGAAAGTGCGGAGATACCTTTTGAGAAGACACTAGATCCGGTGAAAGTTATGCGTACTGTTGAGAATCTATATGACCTGTACCATCGCCATCGTCGACTATAGGCATTCTATTGAAAGGTCATATGACGAGATGGTCCTGGCTAAAAAATCTGATCAATCGGTGGTCCAGGCAAAAAAAGGGAAACAAGTGCACCAGCTCGGAGAACAACCCGTTCAATCGGCCCCCCTCTCAAGGTGTTTGACAAGAAGGCCGTTCAAAGTTCTCGACAAAACACAACCGATTACCCCATCGCTGAAGTAGCATATAAATTTGTTCAAGGGGAAGATTTGGTCGAGAATGTCAGGTTGCTATCAACAAGTATGCGTAATTTGCATATATGGTACACTAATGCCACAAAGAGAGGGATCGAGGCTATCATGGTGCGAGTTAAGGATGAGCACTACTTCCAAGAATACAGTGTGAGCGTTGAATTCTGCGAACTTTTTCAGTTATACAATCTCCGGGCCCTCGACAAATCTAGCATCAGTTGTTATTGTCTGTAAGTGATTTATTTATGTAATTTGAGAAGTCTTTAGCTCAGCTCGTTCATTGTCTGCAATTATACTCAATATAATCTTTTATGCGCTATATTATGCAGATTGAAGAAGCTCGAATGCAAAAGGGATGAAATCAAGGACATTGGGTTCATTGACCCGGATACAATGCATGTAAAAACCATAGAAGATCCCATATATAACAAGGATACACCGGAGACTTTGCTAAGGTTTTTAAAGCGACAACGTGACAAAAAAATAATACTTTGGCCTTACAACTTTAAGTAAATGTTACTGTCTTCTAACACATTCTTTTTGCTCACCAGATGTTAAAATTTTAACTGATGAGTTATATCTATGACACTGCATATTTAAACGTACGCAGGTTCCACTTTATTCTTATCGTCATTAAAATGTATGATGGAGAAGTTGAAGTCTTTGACTCACTAACCAAAGAGCCTATACTATACAAGACGGCTTTTGATATGCTCAAAAAGTAATTTTAATTTCTTATTGGTTTTTTCGTTAATTTCCTGATATAAACAAATTGATAACTCTTTTATGCATTTTTTTTGTCGGGCAGCGTATGGAAAACGTTCATCGAGGAAGATCCGGCCGGTGGATGGAAACCGAAGCTGATATGGTGTTTGAACAAAGTAAGTAGTACTACCGAGGTCCACACACCTTTATCATACTTGATTATTGTTTGATTGAATTATATTCTTGTATAGAACTGCGCGAAACAACCATTGGGGACTAATCTATGTGGATACTACGTTTGCGAGTACATTCACAAGATTGTCAGCGAGAGAATGAATAATAAAAGAAATAAAGAGGTACGTAAACAATATTCACAAATTTATTTTGTTACCATCGGTTGTGCTGAGTTTTAGTCATAATTGTTTGATTATGATTTGATATATATATACACATAGCTCATGTATTTATTTGTATCTCATTCTTTTACAGTTGGCAAGAAAGCGGGACACGCTCTCAATCGAGGACCGCTTCAAAGCAATTGGCGAGGAATTGGCGGGATTTTTCCTTCGGGACGTCATAGCTAATTTCGGAGAGTACCACTATGCATGAAAATCGATCTTCATGCATGTACTACATGTAATATATAGTTTAGCTCGGAGAGTACCACTATGCTACATGTAATATATAGTATGCTCCGAAGAGTACCACTATGCATGTACTACTTAATTTGCGATCTTATGCAATTACATATTTTATATATATGCACCAAGTTGATATGCATCACCTTGATCTTCATGTACTACCTAAACCTAAACGCGTTTCTGGCACATCGACGTGATCCTCATACGATGAAACGATCCGATACCCTAAACACCTCCTAAACCCTAAACACTAAATTCTCTGTCAAATCTCTGCCACGTCCCCACATTTGGTACCGGTTCGTGTTACAAACCGGTACCAAAGACTCCAGCCCCGCTGACTCATGCGTGCCCACGTGGAGGCACTTTTAATACCGGTTCGTAAGGAACCGGTACTAAAGGGGAGGATGATTTAGTCCCGACTTATTGGTACCGGTTGCCAAACCGGTACCAAATCCCCTCTGGAACCGGTACAGAAGGGCATTTTACTACTAGTGGACATGTGTCCGCTTTATCTTTTGAGGGGAAAAAATGGCGTTTGTTTTTTAAATTTTGCCCGGTGTTTTTCTGAGTGCCCTTTCCCTCGTCTTTACCGAGCTGCATTTAAGTATTTTTCTCATATTTAGCCGAGTGGTCCATATTTTGCGAGTGTTTTCGGTATCCAACTCACAAACTACACATCTTTGTTGAGTTCCGAGCCTTCAAACACTAGGCAAAAAATTTGAGCAAGCCAAATTTTCATTTTTCTGATGTTGATCTGTCACGCACACAAAGCTTCGTGTAAATCTATGGGCCGGCACGGCACATCTCATGCAGCATATGAGGATTTCCTCAAAATCATTTTTCCTACTAACAGTATTCTGTATACAAATAAAATCTCACTTCTGTTCAAATAGACACAACAAAATTTTCAAGTTTCTGAAAAAAACATTTCTTGTATGAAAAGAGAAAGTGAATAAATAATAGTTAGAGAATGTGACAAAATAATTAATAATTAATGGTATAAGAGTGAAGGTCACAACCTTGTCATATTTCTGTGTTGCACGTTCATGGACATTGCAACAATATTGGAGGCTGAAGGTAAATAGTATGTAGTTTTTCGGAAGAAGAAAAAAGAATGAATATATATGTAGTTGACCAAACAATTAAGTAGCTAGCGATGAGCTAGGTCTTTAGCCGGTGAACACGCAAAGCCCATTTGCTCCTCGTATAGAATTCCCAATCCAGCCCGGTCACACAAAGCTGCAGCTTCACTCACGCCTTGGCCGGCGTACGTGGCTGCTCAGCTGGCGTATAAATCCCATCGCCGCCGGCGCATCGATCGCAGATCAGCCGTAAAACCATCACCCCCGCGTGCGCATCGGCACTTAGCCCAAATCATGGCTCGCGTGGACGGCGCCGGTAGCATGGCGGCGGCCGTGCTCCTGCTGCTGGTCATGTCGGCCGCGGCGCCGGTGGCCGACGCGGTGGCGGGGGGCAGCAGCACGGTGGTCGCCGGCATGGTGTTCTGCGACCAGTGCAAGGACGGCGCCCGCAGCCTCTTCGACTACCCGCTCTACGGTACGTGCGTAACCCACTAATTCTCCTCCTACTCATCATCACGATTCACGCCTCCATGGCCGCCCACCTAACCCACCATCCGGCAATGGCACGTCCTCCCATGCAACTTGCGTGCATGGCGACGCGATGCGCGTTTGCAGGTGCGCGGGTGGCGATCCAGTGCGGCGGCGGCGACACCCCGCTGACGGTGCGCGAGTGCAGCACCAACTGGTTCGGCGGCTTCTCCGTCCGCATGGAGGGCTCCCCGGACATGAACCGCTGCACGGCCCGCGTCGTCCGCGCCACAGGCCACTGCTCCGACTCCTCCGCCGCCCAGCCGCGGGAGCTCACCCTCGCCTTCCGCATGCTGGGACTCGCGCTCTACACTGTCCAGCCGCTCCTCTCCCAGCCCGAAAGCCCCATGGACTCCTGCCCCGCCCTCCCGCGCGCCACTCCGGCTCCCGCCGCCGCCAACGCGCCATCATTTTCGCCACCGGCCCCTCCTCTATCGGTAGCAGCGCCGGCCCCGGTGTCGTCGCCGGCACCTCCTCTTCCCCCGTTCTGGCGCCGCAGGCCCCGGCTCCTGCCCCCCATCCGGCGCCGCCCTCCAACGGTGCCGCAGGAGCACCCCGCCCTGCCGAACCCAGAGCCGCAGCCGCTCCCAACGCCGCAATCACCCGCAACGCCGCCTCCTCCATCCCTGGGCTCGGCGTGCGCGTACGACCTGTGGGCGCTGCCAGAGCACCGGTGCCACTGGAAGGTGGTGACTCCCAACACGACGGTGGCCATGGCGTTCGGCCCGCTGGCGGCGCAGCGGTACGGCCCGGACATGACGCTGCGCGACGCCCTCGACGGCCGCGGCGACGCGTACCGGACGCTGCTCCGGGAGGCCACGGCCGCGCTGCTCAACGCCTACTACAACGCGCCGGGGAGCCCCTTCATGTACCCGACCACCGCCAGCGTCATCGACCACCTCAACGGCGCGCTCCTCAGCTCCGCCCAGCGCGTGCTCATCGAGGGCGCCAGGTTCCGCCGCGCCAACGCCGGCGGCGGCGGGCCCGCCGGACGGACCAAGCTGCCGTGCGAGCTGGCGCCGTGCGGTGCCGCTAACTAGTTGATGATTCATTGGTTCTTCGTGACTCCTAGCTATAGGTGACGCAAGCGATCGACGCGAGTACGTGTGACGTAATTAATGCATCATTCGGTTCGCTAGCCGCCGCTACTAATTCAAGTGTGGGTGAGTGTTTGAAAAACAGTAATTCGTGAAATTAATGTCAGTTCAAATCGTCGGTGTTAAATTTGATAACTGAATTTGATTCAGTTAATATATACTCTGTAATCTTTGGGGAACCTTTCTATAGCATGTGAAAATGTAACCAAGTAACTGAAATTTGTGCGAATATTTGCTGAAATTGCATCTCATATCTCATAAATTAATCATAAGATTCACCATAGAAAAATTACACTGATGACCATAATCATATACGGGCAACTCACATTATTCTAAACATGATAGTACATAGAGATGGACAGATAATGAAGGTACTGCCACAAATCAAGGTACTTGTTAGCGACCCTCGTGCTGATCAAGTGCTACCGGGCACGAGTGGGCTGGCCCATCAAGATGACGACCACAAGACACGGCCCAGCAAGTGCGAGCGATGACCGAACGTGCGCCTCTCTTCTGAAGAGTGGATCAGGGGCTGAATATAAGGGGAGAGGTAATCTCTGTTAGAGGTTGGCTATTTGGACACGGCTGACGCCGTTCGCTTGTAGAACAATTCGAATTGTTGTATCGCCATTAATCGAAGCAATTTCCCGATTCTCGTTACCAAATAAATCACTCTCAACTCTAGTTTTGACATGACTCTAACACTTGGTATCCAGAGCCATTTGTTTTCCACCCACCACACACGCCAGAGATTTTGCATTCTCACACGACTCGATTTCAGGCGGCGGCTGAACGGAGGCGTATGGAGTTGTTGGCGAATCTGTCGCTGGAGGGCAATACGATCTACGAGACGGTGGCGGCGGCACATGAGAATCTCATGCTCGATATCCACAATCTCATCACCACGGTCGTGTCCACCTCTGTCACCACGGCGGTGGATAAGGCGGTCCACAAGGCCGTCAACACCACGGTTGGAGCAGCAGTGTGTGATATGCAAGCGTACACATATGGTATCGAGGCAGATCTATGCGCCTCAATCGGTCTCGCCTCCTAGGACAATGGTTCGAGTCCGTCCAGGCCACATAGGGGAGTCGTGGAGACCGACAACAATGAGCACCACTCGGCATCAGCTACGCGGGGGATGGAAATTGCTGCTTTTCAGCCCTATATCCCACCTCCGGCATGAGGTAGTCATGCTAGTACTTGACTTACGGTTGTGAATCCACCTACACCGGTCACGAATTCGTTTAATAGCCTCTTGAATCATGAGAAGCGAACATCCTCTAGTCATGGCAAACCCCCATACATGGATTTCCCTATGTTTTCTGGTGATAATCCTAAGTTTTGGCAAGCTCGTTGTGACGACTATTTTGCCATGTTTGACATGGATCCAGAATTGTGGATTGCGGCGGCAGTTATGCAATTTGAGAGCGATGCAGCGCAATGGATGTCCTCTGTGCAACATAAGCTATGTAGGGCTAGTTGGCAGGATTTTTTAGCAGCACTGTTGCAAACGTTTGGCAAAAATCAGCATCAACCATATGTTCGTAAGCTCTACCTCCTTAGACAAACTGGTTGTTGCTGCATACATTAGTGCATTCTCTGTTCAATGTTGCAAAGGTTTGGCAAAAATCAGCATCAATCATTAATTCGTAAGCTCTACCAGTTTGAACTGGCACCGTTGCTGCATACATTAATGCATTCTCTGCTTTGAGGATCAGTTTGGCATCTTATGAGCCAAATCCTGATATGTTGCATTATACCACTAGGTTTATATATGGGCTTAAACATGATGTTCGTTTAATAGTTGTTGTTCAACGACATCTTGATAGTGCCTATGCTATTGCTGCAATGCGGGAAGAAGTGAAAGATGATGATCAGGATTACTATGGTTTTCATTCTCGCCGATTCCAGTTTGCCGCTAAAGATAAGCAGTACAAGGCTCCTGCTCCTCGGCAGACTGACAAAGTGCGTGCAGCTGACATTGTCAAACAGCCTGCAGAACCTGATAAGCTTGCTACTCTCAAAGCTCATCGTCATGCAGAGGGTCTGTGTTTTGTCTGTGGAGAACGTTGGAGCAGAGATCATACATGCAATGCCACATTTCAATTGCATGTAGTCCAAGAAATGCTAGAATTCTGCAAGTCCGATTTATGTGATTCTGATGATAGTGTGGATGATCTCATGGTACTTTCGACTGAGACATAGAAAGCTACACTAGTGCCATCAGACTGAATTGCCAAATTGCAAGTATGGATGTTGTCTTCCTATTAGATTCGGGCAGTTCTCATTCTTTTGTCAGTACTAGATTAGCTCAGCATTTACCTAGAAAGCAACCTTTACCTAAGCAACAGCAAGTGCAAATTGGTGGTGGTGGTCATCTTTCTCAAGCTTCATGCACTAGCCAACGCAACCAAAAGTCTGAACGGATAGAAAGGGCAAGTGCAATCCACTTATACACTTCAACACCCCCTCTCACGTGTGACGGGGAGAAGTCAGCACGGGCAACCGGGAGAGAGCGACAGCGCACGAAACTCACGTATGACTCAAGAGGCCTATACGTGGACACAGAGGGGTCAACGGCAATTTTAGGATAAATTGCGAAAGGCAGGACTCGAACTCGAGACCTTAGGCTCTGATACCATGATAGGAATATGCAACTTGTATTCCTCTGCGGTACAAAGGCCACAATATATAGTGAAACATATGGGGAAACTACAATATACAAATTGTAGGGGTTCGTAGCATGGAAAACAAAAATTTTCTATCGCATACAAACAAACAAGCCAAGATCTATCTACTAGATTGCAGCAACGAGTCGATGGAATAACTCACCCTCGAAGATTCCAAAGTGTTTAACGAGAGCAGATTCTCGTGGGTGATGTAGTCGTACTCTTTCCGATCTCAAGATCGCGTAGACGATCCTTCCGGGCGCCGTTCCAAGAAGCGCTCCCTTGATCGGTCACATCGCGTTATTTTCGACGAAGACCTTCCTCTCCTTGTTCCAAAGCAGCGGAGGTTGTAGCACTCTCCTCGCGATTCCAGCGACAACTGGCGTGGTACCGGAGGTAGAGGGGAGATCCCGCAGGCTTCGCTTAAGCCGGTCTGCAGTATGGTGGAGCTTATGAGAGAGGCTATTAGTGGTCTAGTAATTAGACACACCAATTAGAGGCTCTAAACCAATTAGAAGGCTCTAAACCGAAACAGCTCTAAACCGGGGTCTAGGTCTAGTTTCTAGTTTAGAGGATAGGAACTTGTGTGTGTGTCTAGAGGGAGGCCTGCCCTCCCTTTATAGGTGGGAGGCTGGCGCGCCAGGGAGGAGGAGTCCCTCCCCAACTCGGCCTAGGGCTGGCCGGCCCGGCTTGGGAGGAGGACTCCTCCCCAAGTCGGTTTCAACTTCTCCTCTTTCCAAAGCTGGCAGTTTGACTTTTCCAATTTAGGAATTAAATAAACCCTTTATTTTGGACAGCGAGAACACTTAGTACATGATGCAATCATTCCATCTTGCAATGACACATTCATGTACCCCTTCCTCCCCCCGGAGTGCCGGACATTCCGGGACCTTCTAGAATGTTCCCGATGAAAACACCGGAACCATTCCCCAACTCGAAATGGGACTTTCCTTATATGAATCTTATTCTCCGGACCATTCCGGATCACCTCGTGATATCCGGATCCCATCCGAGACTCCGAACAACATTCGGTCTCTTTCTCATAATACCATAACTACTCAAACAACGTCGAATCCTTAAGTGTGTCTCCCTACGGTTCGTGAATTATGCGGACATGATCGAGACACTTCTTCGAACAATAACCAATAGAGGAATCTGGAAATTCATATGGCTCCCACATATTTCTACGATTACTTTGCGATCGAATGAACCACTTACATACGATACCAATTTCCCTTTGTCTCACGATATGTTACTTATCCGAGGTTATGATCGTCGGTATCTCTGCATACCTAGTTCATCCTCGTTACCGATAAGTACTCTTTTCTCGTTCCTGATATGTGATCCCTTGTGACCAAGTCACATGCTTGCAAGCTAATTTGGATGACATTTCACCGAGAGGCCAGAGAATATCTATCCGTCATGTGGATGGACAAATCCACTCTTGATCCATGTGTTTCAACCAATACTTTCCGAACACCCAATGCCACTTTTATAGCCACCACATTACGGTGTGGTGTTTGATGACATCAAAGCATCCATCCAAGAAAGGCAATATGCATGATCTCATGGTCGAAGGAATTAGGTTACTATGTATCGAAAGCATATAGCAATTGAACTATTGAAATGACTTGATCTTTATGCTACGCTTGTCTATAGGAGTATGTCCACCATATCATTCTCCTAACGATATGATCTTGTTGTTGATAACATCTCAATGTTCATGACAAAGAAACCACATCATCAATCAACCAACAAGCTAGTGAAGTATAGAGGCCATACTAGGGACTTCAATTTAAGTTTACAAATCACACAAGTATTAATGGTTTCCTTGTTAATACTATTATAGCATGAATGTAAACATTTATCATAAACACAAAGATATATAATAATAACTACATTTATTATTACCTCTAGGGCATATCTCCAACAGTCTCCCACTTGCACTAGAGTCATCTAATCTAGATTACATGTTAATATACCGAACACCCATGGCAGTTTGGTGTTGGTCATGTTTTGCCCTTGGGAGAGGTTTAGTCAACGGATCCGCCACATTCAGATCTGTGTGTACTTTGCAAATCTTTATATCCTCATCCTGGATATGTTCTCGAATAGCGTGAAAACGCAGCTTGATATGCTTTAGCTTCTTGTGTGACCTTGGTTCTTGCGCATTGGCTATGGCGCCCATGTTATCACAGTAGATAGACATTGGGTCCAGCGCACTAGGAACCACCCAGCTCTGTGATGAACTCTTTCATCCATATCGCTTCTTGTGAAGCGTCCAAAGCAGCCATGTATTCCGATTCAGTTGAAGATCTCGCCATAACGCTTTGCTTTGCACCCCTCCAGCTAACTGCTGCACCATTCAAAATAAATACGTATCCAGATTGTGATTTAGAATCATCCGGATCGGTGTTCCAACTAGCATCGGTGTAACCATTAACAACGAGCTGTTCATCACCTCCATAAGAAAGAACCATATCCTTAGTTCTTCTCAAGTACTTAAGGATGTTTTTGATCATTGTCCAATGATCCACTCTGGATCACTTTGATATCTGCTAGTTAGACTAACGCATATGAAATGTCGGGTCTAGTACATAGCATGGCATACATTAGAGATCCTATGGCTGAGGCATAGAGTCTTACTCATCTTTTCTCTATCTTACGCGATGTCGGACTTTGAGTTTTACTCAAGGTCATATTAGCAACATGGGCAAGAACCCTTTCTTGCTATCTTCCATTCCAAACCTCTTTAGAACTTTGTCCAAATATGTACTTTGTGACAATGATATTTGGCGTTCGATCTATCTCTATAAATCTTTATGCCTAATATGTAAGCTGCTTGCCAAGATCCTTCATTGAAAACTATTATTCAAATACTCTTTGACACTATTAAGAAGGTCTACATCATTCCCAATCAACAATATGTCATCCACATACGATTTAAGAATGCTCTGAGCTCCCACTCACTTTCTTGTAAATACAAGCTTCTCCATAAGTTTGTATAAAACCAAAACTTTTGATTACCTTATCAAAGCGTTGATTCCAACTTAGGATGCTTGCTTCAATCCATAGATGGACCGTTGAAGTTTGCATACCTTGTTAGCATCTTTAGGATCGACAAAACCTTTGGGTTGCATCATATACAACTCTTCATCAATGTCTCCATTGAGGAATGCTGTTTTGACATCCATCGCCATATCTCATAATCATAATATGCAGCGATTGCTAACATAATCCTCACAGACTTTAACCGCTACCGGTGAGAAAGTCACATCTTAGTCAAATCCATGAATTTGTCGAAACCCTTTTGCGACAAGTCGAGCTTTATAAACGATAACATTACCATCGACATCTGTTTTCTTCTTGAAAATCCATTTGTTCTCGTGACCTTCCGGCCATCCGGTAAGTCCACCAAAGTCCATACTTGGTTTTCGTACATGGATCCAATCTCGGATTTCATGGCTTCTTGCCATTTATTGGAATCTGGGCTCATCATTGCTTCCTCATATGTCTCGGGGTCATCGGTGTTGTCCACCAACATGACATTCATAACGGAATCATACCAATGGAGTGGTACGATTTCGTTGACCTCCGAGGCTCTGTAGCAACTTCAACCAAGTTTCATGATCACCATCACTAGCTTCCTCTCTTATTGGTGCAGGCACCACAGGAACTTCTTCCGGTGCTGCGCTACTCGCAATTTCGAGAGAAGGTTCGACAACCTCGTCGAGTTCTACTTTCCTTCCAGTCACTTCTTTCGAGAGAAATTCCTTCTCTAGAAAGGATCCATTCTTAGCAACAAAGATTTTGCCTTGGATCTATGATAGAAGGTATACCCAATAGTTTCCTTGGGTATCCTATGAAGACGCATTTTTCCGCTTTGGGTTCAAGCTTGTCCGTGTAACTTCTTTACATAGGCTTCATCCCCAAACTTTAAGTAACGACAATTTAGGTTTCTTCCCAAACCATAATTCATACGGTGTCGTTTCAAAGGATTTAGACGGTGCCCTATTTAAAGTGAATGCGGCTGTTTCTAATGCATAACCCCAAAATGATAGTGGCAAATCTGTAAGTGACATCATAGAACGAACCATATCTAAGAGAGTTCGATTCGACGTTCGAGACACACCATTCTGTTGTGGTGTTCCGGCGGTGTCAAGCTGAAAGTATTCCACATTTCTTCAAATGCTCGCCAAACTCGTAACTTAGATATTCACCTCCACGATCAGAACGTAGAAATTTAATCTTCTTGTTACGTTGATTCTCTACCTCACTTTGAAACTCCTTAAACTTCTCGAAAGTTTCGGACTTATGTTTCATGAAATAGATATACCCATATCTACTCAAGTCATCCGTGAAGGTAAGAACATAACGATAACCATCTGGCGATGCTACACTCATTGGACCACACACATCGGTATGTATGATTTCCAATAAGTCTGTAGCTCGCTCCATCATACCAGAAAATGGAGTCTTAGTCATTTTACCCATCAGACATGCTTCGCATCTTTCAAGTGATTCAAAATCAAGTGATTCAAGAAGTCCATCGGAATGGAGTTTCTTCATACGCTTCACTCCAATGTGACCAAGGCAGCGATGCCACATATAGGTCAAATTATCGCTTGATTTCAAGCGTTTAGCCTCAATGTTATTAATATGTGTATTTCTACTATCGAGATTCAATATGAATAGACCATCTATCAAAGGTGCATGTGCATAAAACACATTACTCATATAAATCGAACAACCATTATTCTCGGATTTAAACAAGTAAGCTCGCAATAAACAAGATCCCGATATAATGTTCATGCTCAACGCAGGCACCAAATAACAATTATTTAAGTATAAAACTAATCCCGATGGTAGATGAAGAGGTAGTGTGCCGACCGCGATCACATCAACCTTTGATCCGTTTCCCACGCGATCGTCACCTCGTTCTTCACTAGCTTCCGTTTATTCGTAGCTCTTGTTTGAGTTACAAATATGAGCAACCGAACCAAGTATCAAATACCCAGGCACTACTACGAATACTAGTGAGATACACATCAATAACATGTATATCGATATACCTTTCTTCTTGATGTTGCCGTTCTTCAAATCTGCCAAGTACTTTGGGCAATTCCGCTTAAATGACCTTCTCCCTTGCGGTAAAAGCACTCGGTTTCAGGCTTGGGTCCAGCCTTGGTCCTCTTCGTCGGTATGGTAACTTTCTTACCACCCTTCTTGAAGTGTCCCTTAGACTTGCCTTTCTTGAATTTGCTGGTCTTATTGACCATCAACACTTGGTGCTCTTTCTTGATCTCCACTTCGCAGATTTTAACATAGCAAATAGTTACAGCAACTCTTTGTTCATGTTACGCATGTTGTAGTTCATCACAAAGTTCTTGTAACTTGGTGGTAGTGATTGGAGGATGCGGTAAACCCCAAAGTATTAGGAATCACTATACCCAAACTTTGAAGTTTATTTGCGTGCCTGGACATCTTAAGCACATGCTCACCGACGAGCTACCCTCTTCCATCTTGCGGTTAAAGAACTTTTGAAGCTTCATAACTTTCAATTGCCGCATGAGTCTCAAAGATTAATTTGAGATCCTCGACAATATCATATGGTCGACTCTTCAAACCTTTTACGAAGCTCCGATTCTAAACCATACAAGATAGCACACTGAACTATGGAGTCTGATTCTTCCGAGCGAGGTAAACATTCTTTACTTCATCGGTAGCATCACTTGCAGTGGGTCACCTAGCGGTGCATCCGGCACATAGGTCAAATTACCATGTGAGGACAATCCTCAAATTGCGGAACCAATCCATGAAGTTGCTTCCATTGTTTTCAACTTTTCTTTCTCTAGGAGCATTAAAATTGATGGTAGGGCTGCCATTGATCTACAACATATTTGCAATAGTTTAGACTAAGTTTATGACAAATTGAGTTCAAATTAATTAATGAAATTAAACTAGGTGAACTCCCTCAAAACAACATACCTCACATTGTTTTAGTGATCACGAACCAAATCCACTACATCAACACCGATCATCACGAGAGTTGATATAGTTTCAATGGCGAACAATCATCATGTTCATCATATCTACTATATGATTCATGCTTTGCCTTTCGGCGATCCGTGTTCTGAGGCCATGTACGTACATGCTAGGCTCGTCAAGACAAACCTTAGCTTCGCATAAGCAAATCTGGCTTGCTTACGTTGTAGTCACCAGCGGAATCAAAGACACCCGATCATCACGTGGTGCTTGAGCGACAAGCTTTGGAAACGGTTCATACTTTGGGTGAACACTTTAGAACTTTAAATTTATGTTAATGAGTGATAATCTTTTAATGCTACCGTCGTCTACTAAGCAATACATGATGCATTAAGGATTAACTTAACATGCAATTCATAATATGTGATATGATATGGCCTTTCTTCTTTGTGCTTCCGATCTCCATCTTCAAGCACGAACATGATCTCCATCATCTCCGGAATTGAATCTAGGTCCATGATGCTTCTTCATGGTTTACGTCCACCAGCTTCAAATATTACAACTATTTTGAATATACACGCAGGTCTTAACCTAAATTAAACACAACAATATGGCTCCTTACTGTTGCCAACTTACAATAAGGAACATTGCATACATCAAATATAATCACAATCATGGCCATATCACATCAAGCACACCCCGCAAAACAAAGTTAGGCGCTTCTACTTTCTTTGCATATTTTACGTGGTTTGGGGCTTTCCATAAGTGTCGTTCTAACTTACGAACAAGAACCACAACATTGATACTAGCATTGTTGATTACCCGTTGTCAATTGGATCTTAACTATGCTAGGAGAAAGCAGGCACCCATAAAGCCACTTATGCAATACAAGTTGCATGTTAGCGTGGAGCAAGTCTCATGAGCGATGTCATGTAAGGTTAGCCGGCGCTTCATCCCAACATACCGCAAGATGCAAAGTACACAAAAGCAATCTACAATAAAAGCATCAACGCCCACAATGACCATTGTGTTCTACTCGTCTGAGATCTACATATAGACACGGCTCGATACCTTTGTAGGGGTTAAGTAGCATGGAAAACAAACTTTTCTATCGCATACAAACAAACAAGCCAAGATCTATCTACTAGATTGCAGCAACGAGTCGATGGAATAACTCACCCTCGAAGATTCCAAAGTTTTTAACGAGAGCAGATTCTCGTTGGTGATGTATTCGTACTCTTTCCGATCTCAAGATCGCGTGAGCGATCCTTCCGGCAGCGTTCATAGCGCTCCCTTGATCAGTCACCGTTCGATTTTCGACGAAGACCTTCCTCTCCCTTGTTCCAGCGAGCGGAGGTTGTAGCACTCTCCTCGCGATTCCGGCTGTGGCGTGTCTGGGAGGTAGAGGGAGATCATGAGGCTTCGCCTTAAGCGGTGCGAGTATGGTGGAGCTTATGAGAGAGGCTATTAGTGGTCTAGTAATTAGACACACCAATTAGAGGGCTCTAAACCAATTAGAAGGCTCTAAACCGAAACAGCTCTAAACCGGGTCTAGGTCTAGTTTCTAGTTTAGAGGATAGGAACTTGTGTGTGTCTAGAGGGAGGCCTGCCCTCCCTTTATAGGTGGGAGGGCTGGCGCCGAGGAGGGAGGAGTCCCTCCCCAACTCGACCTAGGGCTGGCCGCCCGGCTTGGGAGGAGGACTCCTCCCCAAGTCGGTTTCAACTTCTCCTCTTTCAGCTGGCGGTTTGACGAAAGCGCGGTTTGACTTTTCAATTTAGGAATTAAATAAACCCTTTATTTTGGACAGCGAGAACACTTAGTACATGATGCAATCATTCCATCTTGCAATGACACATTCATGTACCCCTTCCCCGGAGTCTTGGGACATTAGGGACCTTCTAGAATGTTCCCGATGAAAACACGGAACCATTCCCCAACTCGAAATGGGACTTTCCTTATATGAATCTTATTCTCCGGACCATTCCGGATCACCTCGTGATATCCCGGATCCCATCCGAGACTCCGAACAACATTCGGTCTCTTTCTCATAATACCATAACTACTCAAACAACGTCGAATCCTTAAGTGTGTCTCCCTACGGTTCGTGAATTATGCGGACATGATCGAGACACTTCTAGAACAATAACCAATAGAGGAATCTGGAAATTCATATGGCTCCACATATTTCTCGATTACTTTGCGATCGAATGAACCACTTACATACGATACCAATTTCCCTTTGTCTCACGATATGTTACTTATCCGAGGTTATGATCGTCGGTATCTCTGCATACCTAGTTCATCCTCGTTACTGATAAGTACTCTTTTCTCGTTCCCGTGATATGTGATCCCTTGTGACCAAGTCACATGCTTGCAAGCTAATTTGGATGACATTTCACCGAGAGGGCCCAGAGAATATCTATCCGTCATGTGGATGGACAAATCCCACTCTTGATCCATGTGTTTCAACCAATACTTTCCGAACACCCAATGCCACTTTTATAGCCACCCTGTTACGGTGTGGTGTTTGATGACATCAAAGCATCCATCCAGTAAAGGCAATATGCATGATCTCATGGTCGAAGGAATTAGGTTACTATGTATCAGAAAGCATATAGCAATTGAACTATTGAAATGACTTGATCTTTATGCTACGCTTGTCTATAGGAGTATGTCCACCATATCATTCTCCTAACGATATGATCTTGTTGTTGATAACATCTCAATGTTCATGACAAAGAAACCACATCATCAATCAACCAACAAGCTAGTGAAGTATAGAGGCCATACTAGGGACTTCAATTTAAGTTTACAAATCACACAAGTATTAATGGTTTCCTTGTTAATACTATTATAGCATGAATGTAAACATTTATCATAAACACAAAGATATATAATAATAACTACATTTATTATTACCTCTAGGGCATATCTCCAACACAAATATATACATCTAACACCCCCCCTCAAACTCATGGTGGATCCACAACACTGAGTTTGGAGAGTAAGAAATCATGCTGCGCTCTGGTCTGTGCCTTCGTAAAGAAATCCGCCAACTGTAAATCTGAAGGCACATACTGAAGCGCAACAACTGACTGCACACGAAACACGTGTATAGAAAGCATTAACACCAATATGCTTGGTAAGCTCATGCTTGACCGGATCACGTGCAACACTAATAGCACCTGTACTGTCAGACAAAACCAGAGTGGGTGTGGTAATAGAGACCCCAAAATCCGCAAGTAACCACCGTAACCAGGTCACCTTAGAGTCAACAAGGTCATAGAACACAACTCAGCCTCAACACTCGAACGGGAAACCGCTGTCTGTTTCTTCGTATTCCAAGCAATGAGCGAACCACCAAGAAACACAGTAAGCAGAAAGTGAATGGCGATCCGAAGGATCACTCGCCCACGTAGCGTCTGAATAGCACTGGAGCTGGAGGGATCTAGAACGAGGAAAGAAAAGGTGACGAGTGATCGTACCACGAAGATAACGAAGAACACGGAGAAGATGACTATAGTGAACAGTGGTAGGAGCAGAAACAAACTGACTCAGAATATGAACAGGATAAGAGATGTCAGGATGAGTGACAGCAAGATAAACAAGACTCCCAACAAGATAATGATAACGCGTCGGATCAGGAAGAGGATCACCATCAGTAGGTTGAAGCTTAACATTAAGCTCCATAGGGGTCTCAACAGTGCACTCATCCCCAAGAGCAGCACGAGCAAGAAGATCCTGAATATACTTTTCCTGGGAGATGTAAAAGCCATCAGAAGTGGAGGAAACCTCAATCCCAAGAAAGTATCGAAGAGACCAAGATCAGTCATAAGAAACTGATCACGAAGACGAGCCTTAACAAAGGCGATATACTCAGAACCATCACCAGTAATGATCATATCATCAACATAGAGAAGAAGAAGAGTGCATCCACGAGGAGAAGTGTGAACAAACAGCGTTGGATCATGAGCACTAGGGGAGAAACCAGCAGCAGTCACTACAGAAGCAAAGCGTTCAAACCAGGCATGAGGGGCCTGTTTGAGGCCATAAAGAGAACGTCGAAGACGACAAACCATCCCCTCGGGAACAGAATACCCAGGAGGAGGCTGCATATAAACCTCCTCACTCAACTCGCCATTGAGAAAGGCGTTCTGAACATCAAGCTGGGACACAGACCAGTGACAAACAGAAGCAACAGCAAGGAGAGTACGCATAGTGGTCATATGAGCCACAGGAGCAAAGGTCTCATCATAGTCACGACCATGCTCCTGCTGAAAACCACGAGCCACAAGACGTGTTTTATAGCGCTCAAGAGATCCATCAGAGCGGGTCTTAATCTTATAGAGCCACTTACACGTGATAGGACGAACACCGAGAGGGGGAGAAACAAGATCCCAGGTGCCAATGCGCTCAAGCGCAGCAATCTCCTCAGCCATGGCCAGCTGCCATTCAGGATGATGCTCAGCATCCCGATAAGAAGTCGGCTCGGAGGCAACAGAAAGACCATGCTGACCAGGAGAGTAACAGTTGGGGGCACGACGCTGACGAACAGGACGAGTAGAGGGAAGCTCATCAGAGGAAGACGACTCAGGAGACGACGATGAAGAAGAAGGGATAGCAGAGGAAGACTCCGTAGAACGAGGAGAACTAGGAGAACTAGACGGAGCAGAGGAGGATGGTGTCGAAGAAGAGACGTCAGGGGGAGGAGATCCTGAAGAAGACACAATAGGAGTAGAAGGAGGTGTGTCAGGAAAGAGAAGAAAAGAGATATCTTCCACCGGGTAGGTACCAGCGGTGGGACGAGGATAGAAAGGACGCGTCTCATGAAAAGTAACATCACGAGAGATACGCATCCGATGACCAACGGGGTCCCAACAGCAATAGCCCTTATGCTCATCACTGTATCCAAGGAAGACACTCAACAGACTGAGCGGTCAGTTTGGTGCGTTCGTGAGGAGCAAGGAGAACATAGCAAACACAACCAAACAAGCGAAGCATGGAGTAGTCTGGAGACTGTCCAGATAGGCCCTCAGGAGGGATACCACTCTGCAGAGCGGCAGAAGGCTGAATATTGATGAGGTAAGCCGACGTAGCGACAGCCTCAGTCCAGAAATGCGGCGGAAGAGAAGAAGCAATCATCATGGTACGAGTGGTCTCAAGAAGATGGTGATGCTTACGCTCAGCAACGCCATTCTGGGCATGTGCGCCAGGACAGGAGAACTGAGCAAGGGTGCCCTGCTCAGGAAGAACACCTCGCAACATTTGGGAGATATACTCACCAGTAGAATCAGCATGAAACACACGAATGGGGGAAGAATATTGAGTATGGACCATGGCCGCAAAACGCTGATATATGGAGAGCACTTCACTGCGAGAGCGCATAAAATACAACCAAGTGTACCGAGAAAAATCATCGATGAATAAAATATAGTAGCGATGGCCCCCTTTCGAAGCGAAAGGAGCTTTGGTCATTCCAGAAAAAACCTCCATACCTTAATAATAGGGGCTTGTGTATAAAGGAAAGCAGCAAACCGGTCAAAGGAGAAGCTATTCTATCTCAACCGGACCCCAAACATCGGAATGAACTAAATCAAAAGGTCGCTAAGATACAGATGCGCTAGTAGGATAGGGAAGCTGAATTTGTTTACCCAACCTACAACCCTGACAATGTAAAGACCCATCTCCTGAGACAGACCCCAGAA
The DNA here is from genome assembly GCA_023614405.1 of Avena insularis. Lineage (NCBI taxonomy): Eukaryota > Viridiplantae > Streptophyta > Magnoliopsida > Poales > Poaceae > Avena > Avena insularis. The sequence continues at coordinate 43,372,821 of CM042695.1, forward strand.
GACCACGATGAACTAATGACGACATGCGAGAGTCACAAAGGTGACCAAGACGATGATGCCACTTCTGAAAGGAGCTGGTAGCAGAGGCGACGACCGGAGAAGAACTGGCAGCGGAAGAAACACGAAGCCAGTCGAACTCCCAGAGTCCTGAAGAGTCATGGCTGCGAGGGCCAGCTCCAACCAGGGCATGTGTGCGACGGTCCTAGACAACACAATAATCAACATCAAGAATGACGCGACAACCAGAGTCAGTAAGCTGACTAGCAGAGAACAGATTCATATTAAGAAGAGGGACATGAGAAATATCAGGAACAGAAAAAGAAGAAGTAGAAAGGGTGCCCCGACTAGAAACAGGAAGAGAGGTACCATCAGCCGTGAAAACACGGACAGGAGAAGGGAGATAACAAAGAGCAGACAGAAAAGAAGACTCAGACGTTATATGAAAGGAAGCTCCAGAATCCAGATACCACGGGGACGTACCTGACTGTGTAGAAGGTGGTGGTCGTGCAGTGCCTGAAGAATCATTCACACAATAGTGCCTGTCGAAGAAGAGCCTGTAGCAGCAAGCAGACCGCGAAGACTCCTAATAATGTCCTGATCAAAGAGAGCAACTACTGAAGATCCGGAAGGAGTTGACTGCCCACGAGCCTGGTGCTGGCGGCGTGGCGGGATCCTGTATAACAATTGCAAGTGTGGCCATCCTTATTCTGATGAAGAGCGATGATTTAAGAGAACCACGGCGACCCTAACCATGAGCCTGCTGGTGATGACTCTGACCCTGAGACTGCTGGTGCTAACTCTGACCCTGACCTGGAGGAGTGGGTAGTATCGGCGGTGGCATAGAGAACCGCGACTGAGCCGAGGGAGCAGACGACATAGGAGGACCACGATTAGCAAGCACAGATGGAACCGCAAGAAGACCAGCACCACGGAGACGAGTCTCCTCAGCCCGAAGCTCAGACAATACCTCAGAGAGCGGAACACGACCATGAGCATTCAGCTGAGCACGCCGGGGCTCAAACTCCTGGCGGAACCGAGACAGGAACTCATAGATGCGGTGAAACTCCAAATCTGAGCGCATAATCTGGCAGCACGAGCATGTGCCACAAACAGCAGTACAGAGAGAGTCAAGCTGACGCCAGATAGCAGCACTCTGTGTATAAAACTCATCAATAGTGGAATCACCTGTAGCATCCCAATTGTCTAACAATTGTAATGCTACTTGGTCTAGTAATATAATGGCTACTTCATATATATAATTGCTGCATCATAATTAAATCATGCTCATGTCATCATGCCTCCTTGCATCTGAGCATCATATAAAACCCTTTTTGTTTTGGTTCTTCTCTCATATGCATTGTTAATTGTATTTGCCTCTTGATATTGTATTTGGTTCTTGATATATTGTTTAAAAGCCCAAGTTGAGTTGGGGGCATATCTTTTATTAACTCCACCACCTTTCTTTCACCACCTTATAATTCCACCACCCAACTAAATATGAGCTTGGCACTTATTGGTTTTACCTCTAGCTCATGTGGGTTGGGATGGATCCAATTCTATTTTTTCCACATGCTCTCATCTTAGCATCATGTTGTTTTCACATCATTGATATATGAGAGCCACATGGCCACCTTTGCATGCCTTGTGAGTGGAACCCTTCTTCCTAGCTTCCACATGGATTATCATGGAATTATGCTCATGTTGGAATATTTTGGGACTATTGATCATCTAGTGGAACATACACACTAGCATGTCCCATTTTATTTCAAACATGGCCATCTCCATCTATTCCACTTGGGACCTTCCTTTTAATTCTTTTTGCTTGGCTTTTATCCCAATCTTGGGAATGCATAATAATAATGCCATGTGATAATATTGTTTTCACAAGAATCAACATGGCAATAAATATTTTGCATGGGCCATGCAAGTACCACCTTTGGTTTGTCATTTGGATTTTATTTGATTTTAAAATGGATCATCTCTATATCTCTCTCTCCTTCTCCTTGGGCTTGATCTATGCTTGATCTTGCTCACACCCTATCATCACATCCCTATCCCTTCTTTGCTTGATCTTGTTGGAGCTTGTTTTGAGCCTTGCTTGATCTTGTCAAGAGTACCTCTCCATCTTATCCCTCTATCTCTCTCTAAAACCCTAAGCTAACCCTAAGCCTACCTCTCCATCTCCTCTAATCTACCCATGCCCCATCTAAGCTAAACCCTAACCCTAGCATGCCACACCTCCCTCTCTCGGCCTCTCTCTCTCTCACCTAGCCCCAACTACCCTCGGCCCCACACCCTATCTACTCCCTCTCTCTACCTCCTCCTAACCAAGCATAGCCGAGCCCCAACCAAACCCTACCCGATCACCTCCCTTCCCTTTTGCAAAAGTGCACCACCACCCCATGTGCCTCCTCTCCTTATCTTCCCAACCACCCCCCACCTCAGATCCATCCAGAAGGCGCCCAGGTCCCTCTCTCCCTCCCTTTCTTCCTCTCCTTGCAGCCTCAAACCCTGGCCTCGGCCACCTCCCCCTCTAGAAGTTCCCGAGCACACCAAGGCTATCCAGGAGCACCCAGGGCGTCCCCTGCTTCCTCTTCGACGACTAGGACCGTTTGAACCCGCTGGAACCTCGCCGGAGCGCCGCCGTCGCCACCATGCCGAGAGAGAGCCAAGGAAATCCCACAGCAGCCGCCCGATCTGGTCCACCTCGAGCGTAATATGCACCGTCACGGTCATTTGGTGAGCCCTCTCCTCCCGGACATCCCTTCTCCTCTCTAGCTCGCCATAACATCGTCGCTCATGAACACCTGCTGCCGCCGCCACCGCCGCCCGTGTCATCATGGCGTGCCTCTGTTCGCGCGTTTTCCCGTTCTGGAGACCTCCTTGCGGAATCCCCAAACACCAAAAGCGTAGCCCTAGATCCCTCTTCAAAGCGACTACCTGTACACCCAAAACCGTCCACCGTAGCTCTCGCCATCGTCTCCGGAAGTTTGTGGTTTCTCCGTCGCATCGGCTGTCAGCGCGTTGTCTCCGACCCGTGTCGGCCTCTGTTCATCTCTAGATCCCGGACAACCTGGCCCACCTCTGCTGTAAGCTCCTAAACAAAAGATCTAGAGCTATGTCCCCTCTTCAGCTTTCGTTTTTATCGCGACGTGATTCTCCCAGCAGATTCCGCCACCGTCGACGGAAGCGGCGGATCCGCCGCACGATCTCTTTGCCGTCAGCGAGCAGCAACAGCCGGTGTCGTTTTGCGCTAAGGCCCCTGCCCTTTTTCCCGCCTAAACCCGCCGTCCCGATTGCCCTTTGTCACCATGGAGTGCTTTTGCAAATAAACCAGCGAAGACCCGATCCACCACAGATCAGTCCTCCGCGCTGGGATCGCCCGTGTCACGCCTGAATTGGCGACAGGCTGCACCGGCCCCACTTGTCATCGGTAGGTAGGACCCAGTGAGAATAGCCCATGACCATACTTCTGCCCCGATCAGGCCAATTCACGCCGCCCGTGAGACCATTGCCCACCTGTCATTCTCTACGGGTAGGAAGCCAGCGAGTAACAAAAGCTTTTCTATAATCTGTTTAAAATTCAAACCTTTTCAAAATAAATTCAAATTCAAAATTAATTCTGTTTTTAAATATCTTTTAAAATACAAACTCAAATAATACATATAATATATGTTTTCAAATCAGAAAAATGTGAGGAATTCAAATATGCCATTCAAAATCTATTTTGAACAATTAAAATTCCAAGTTTATTTAAATTACATTAAATTGCCCTTTTACCTTAATTAATTAATAACTTTTGTTTTATAACTCCAAATTCAACAAATGATATGTCTAAAATGATTAGCTCGACGAGACCTTTCTGTTTATGCATTCCATGGTTTGATTTGAAGCATGCATCATATAAATATAATGGGTACAGCAACTTAACTGAGTATAAAATGTGAATAAAACCCCATAAAATGGTTTATTCTTGTATTCCACACCTCACCCATGCCATGCTACTTTATTGCCATGCCAATTATGCATCATTCATCATGGCATGATTGTTTGCTTGATGCATTTAAACATATGCTTGTGCACTTTATTTATGTTGGCCCTTGTTTGTTTGGTTCTTCTTGAATAGGCTTTGACGGGGATATATCAAGAGAACCAGGAGCACTACCCAGATCCATCACTTGCTTCAACTGAGCTGCCAGGCAAGCACTACCACATGCTTGCATACATATAGTACCTAATGCCTCTATCTTATTCTTGCATCATTGAGTCGCGATTGCATTAATCTGAATCCCAAGTATTGCATAGCCTTTACTTTTAAACCCAAAGCTTGTTCCTCCATCCCATGAGCCATTACTACAGGAGTTGTTTGAGCCATGCGAGTCATAGAACAACATGTGTAGGGTATGTGAGTGTCTGTTGGATAACGAGGTACCTAAACAACTTAACCTGAGTAGTAATGGGATAACTAATGAAAGTGGCATCGGTGAGCCATATTCTCTATTTGGTTTTCAGGCTCACTTGTGTCCGTAAGACCCAGTACTTGATTCATGTTCCAAGAATATTCGCGCTATCCACATCCGGGAGGCTTATGAACCCCTGAGCGAGCTTGATTCATTCTTATTTCTTGGGGCCACAAACTAGTTTGAGGTTTTATTTACTATCTGTACTTATGCCATGCTTTCTTGCTTTATTTAAATTGTGCAGTCTTGCACCTTTGTCTTGTTAGGGAAGCGGAGTGTTTTGCGGTGTCGACAAGCCCAGTCCACATTTTCGGGTTCCCGATCGTTCACACCATTGGCGCCAAACCTTGAGTCCGTCTCGAGTCGGCCAACTTCGTCATGGGTAGCTTAATGGGGTGGCCCCTGAAATATTTCTGAATCTGTGATCGCTTTGTCGTGGCGCCTTGTTGGGTTTGATTTGGTTTTCAGGCATATCGAGTGTGTGTTGCTATTTGTGCACCCTATGCATAAAACTTTCTAAAGCCGTGTCATGGTTATGGACGACTTAGAGCATAGTTTCTCGATCATAGACAAGCATAACTAAAGTACCGCTTTTAATTTGACTAGACTAGGTACCTGACTAGTAAATAGCGCAACACTCATGGAATGGATAATAAAACTGCCAACGGAAGGGGGGTGTTCGTCCGCTTCGATGGCGAGGAGGAGGATGGATCTGTGGAGATCACCGTTATAACTATTATAATTGTTATTAATTCATGGACATCCGTCTATCTCTAGTTAGGCGGATGGTTAGCAATATCTATAGAATTGTTAGGGTTTATCTTTTGCTGCAATTGCGTCACCCAGGTTGTGTCCCATTTAGAGGCATAAAGACTTGCTTAGTACCCTAGGGTCTCACACGATAAATTATTGGTTCGGATGAGCAGTACACTCGCAAGATGGATCTTGGGTGGAAGAGCAGACGATATGGGCAGCGATCATTCGTTGTAGAGATTAGGAGCAGGGATCCGTGAGATCGTGGCGGGATCTGCTTATTTATGGGGCATCTTATGCCGATTTGCTTCTTATCTGTACTCGGATTTTGTCCTCCGCTTCCGCTTGATACTCTGTTGATTGATGTATGAGGAGATATCCTAAACTATTATATCTACCTAGGATATTTGGATCTTGCCGTATGGCGTTGCTATATTTCCTTTCTTTTTAGATGGAATGTCTCTGATGTACTGTTGTATGGTGGCTTGCATACATACCCATTTGTGTATGTAGTTGATCCCTTCGCCTGCCGATTACGCTGCCCGTTCTTGTCCCGATGTTTGGAAATGGTTGGGACGGCCGAAAGGTCTACCTGTGAGTGGCATTTGGGCCCCACCGTACTATTTCAACCATTTCGAACATCCGGGCTTGTACTAGGGCGTAATTCACGAGGTAGTTACAATTGGTATCGAGCCATCCCGACCTTGAGGTCTCGACCAAATGGTCGTTGCATCTAGCAAATATTTTTGGTAGTTATGTATACTAGGGAAAAACAAAACGCGAGAGTAGGACTGCTTCCACTTTTCTTCTTACCCACCCACCACCCTTTTCTGGTAAGGAAGTGTAACGTTTTCAATCCTCTTCTTAACATTCAAACTAGGATTCACGTGTTCTGGGTTTCCGTAGTACCATAGAAAGTGTGTGTGTGTGTAATTCCTTGTCTATTTGTTGCATCCTTTTGTTATCACCATCTGCCTTTGGTTATCAATTGTTGGTACATTCCATACTGACAGGATTTTGAAAACCGGTGCGATCTATTTGACTCCTTGTTAACCGGTGCCATCTTCTTAAGGGTGTCCTTCCTTCTAGCAACTCGATATTCTGTGAAACATCAGTTGCTAATCTCTATCTGATAAGTGATTTTGCGCATCTATTGGTATTTTAATGCCAAAAAAAAATGCGGAAATTTTTTCTTTGATATATCTGTGTTTCCACACTCCTTTTCAGTCGTGTGTGAAACATTATCTATCTCCCTTTTATCAGCATGTCCATGCTAACTCATTCTTTTGTCACCGACGCTTAATCCTGGAGTTCCTTTTCATCGCCTTTTCTCTTGGGCTAATTACATAACGTGTGTCGATCCGATGCTGATGATTGTAATTTGGCTCTCGGCATAGCTATATTCCACTCATGATAAGTGTAGATTGGAATATGGAAAAATGCTATCAACCGTCACCACCTGGAGGATAAGGTTATCTCATGTGATTTTGAGTACACCGTGACCATATCTATGCATATTCAAGCATCCTTGGCAATCCGGAGTTTCTCAAAGCACTACAGCGGTCTATCATCTGTCCATCATGCTGCACATCTTTTGAACCCCATATCTGCACAATTCTCTTGGATACGAGGGAATTGCATCTTTTCGTCTCTGATAGCTTCTCTTACGGTATGAGCTATCATCGTTCCTTTATCCAAGATCTCTTTATCTTTGTAACCGGTGATCCAATCGAGAATGTGAACCAGGTGACATCTCTTTTTCTTCTGAAGGACCAGATAATCTATTCTTCCGGTGCATCTTCTTCAACACGAACCCGTGCTCTTAATATTGATCTTTCTAAGAGCGTTGAGCTTAGGAAGCGTTTCGAGCATTTGTTCGTTTCTCCCGCCTCTTGAACTTGATGTTCTGGGAATATCTTGTTAATCCATGGTGGTATATGTTGATAATATGCTGCCTATTCGATATCAATGGAAGGGCATGGAAGATCATCTGTGTCTCTTTCTCTCAAGCTTCGTGAACACTGCCTGTGTGCAAAGTTCTCAAAGTGAGAATTCTGGCTTCTTGAAGTCACCTATCTCGGCCACGTCCTTCTGCTAAATAGATTGCTTCAATTCTGGAATTAGCAAGTCCATTGTTAATTCCATCCTCCATCTTCAACCAATCCGGAGTTGTTCCTTGTTGGCAAGTTATCATCGTCGTTCCGCCGAAGATTTCCTCAAGACTGCTAAATCTCTCTCAATCCTTTCAAGAAGCACATGGAGTTCTTTCACCTCAGTCTCGTCAAGTGATCTCTTGAGACCCTCTCGCTCTATCGTCTATGCTCAATCCACCGGAGGCCATGAAGACTTTCCAGATCTTGTAATCCTTATGTTCAAGTGGTGCTATCTTTTTCTTTGTCTGTGGAATCTTGCAGATCTTCTCCGTAATCTTCCTTCATATCTTTCCGGTGGCTGGTTACTTATGATATGACGACAACATACTCACCCTTATCTATCTGTGAACCCGACAAATCGCTTGCACCTATCCTTGTTTTCTAGCGGAGTTCCATGAGCTCTTCTTGTCAATACCTTCAGTCTGTTTCGGTAGTTGGGTTGCATGGTTTTCTTATTCATGTGCGGAGTAATGCTTTGAGTGCGGGATGGAGTAGCTACCATACCACTACTCTTATCATTCGCTCTTGTACATTGAATTGGTGAATTAATGTGATTTCACTCATTCCACGGAAGTTAGAAGTGGCCTTTATCTCTCGATACTTTTACTTCCGTCCTTGTCTTTCCGGAGTGCTCTCTCGAAGAAAGTAATCAATAATCTCTTGTTGGTGATCTCGTCTTATCCTACACGGAGCAAAATCCTCAATTATCTGGTGGAAACAAACGCAAACTCCTTTCGTTCCTCGTCTTTCTACCGGCACTGGACATCCCCAAACAAGATGAAAGGAAACTATCTCTCTCTTTGTTTCATCAATTCTTTTTCGGTGGTAAAGCCAATTATGGTTGATGCCATCAGTTGCAAATCTATTGCATTAGCCTCAAGGCTAAAGAAAGCAATAAGTATCTCGGCAATAAACTCCAGATCCTCCATACTCTTTGCTTCTCGGGATTCCACCATGATCTGGCTTCATATCCGTCTCTGGAAGTTATATCCGCGCACCTCAAGTGCGTGATCCTTTGGTTCTTACCGGCGCAAGAAGAATCTAATCCGACGATGTCTAGCTAAATCTTTCTGTTGATATCAAGGGACTCTATTGTTTGAAGGCAATATTGTTTCTGTACTTCATTTCTTAGATCCGAGAGGAGATACGATGCTATTGTCATAGTGGTTCAAAACCTCTCCAATCTAGCTCTTTTTCTTCCGGCGAGGCAAAGATTCAACCTCTCTCGTATCGGTAAATCTTTAATCTTAATGGTGTGTCATTTCTTTCTCCATGATACATCATCTTGTCCTTTCTTTCACCAGTGGATCTTTCTCTGTTATCATGTTTCTTGAGAAAACCGGAGCTATGTCCATCCTGTCCTTCTTGTCTCACGACAATCCTTCAACTCTTCTAACCGTTGTTTCTCAGGCAAAACGCAAGACTCGCAACAAGTCTAGCAAGTTTTGCAAGGTGTAGTGGTCGCACCATTCCGTTCTTCATCATCTTGGGAACGTGAGGGTCACCTTCATTCAAACACCAGCCTCTCCTTGTGTTGTTTTCTTTTTCCTAGGAATCTCGGGGCGAGATTCTTGTTTAGTGGGGGAGAGTTGTAGCATCCCAATTGTCTAACAATTGTAATGCTACTTGGTCTAGTAATATAATGGCTACTTCATATATATAATTGCTGCATCATAATTAAATCATGCTCATGTCATCATGCCTCCTTGCATCTGAGCATCATATAAAACCCTTTTTGTTTTGGTTCTTCTCTCATATGCATTGTTAATTGTATTTGCCTCTTGATATTGTATTTGGTTCTTGATATATTGTTTAAAAGCCTAAGTTGAGTTGGGGGCATATCTTTTATTAACTCCACCACCTTTCTTTCACCACCTTATAATTCCACCACCCAACTAAATATGAGCTTGGCACTTATTGGTTTTACCTCTAGCTCATGTGGGTTGGGATGGATCCAATTCTATTTTTTTCCACATGCTCTCATCTTAGCATCATGTTGTTTTCACATCATTGATATATGAGAGCCACATGGCCACCTTTGCATGCCTTGTGAGTGGAACCCTTCTTCCTAGCTTCCACATGGATTATCATGGAATTATGCTCATGTTGGAATATTTTGGGACTATTGATCATCTAGTGGAACATACACACTAGCATGTCCCATTTTATTTCAAACATGGCCATCTCCATCTATTCCACTTGGGACCTTCCTTTTAATTCTTTTTGCTTGGCTTTTATCCCAATCTTGGGAATGCATAATAATAATGCCATGTGATAATATTGTTTTCACAAGAATCAACATGGCAATAAATATTTTGCATGGGCCATGCAAGTACCACCTTTGGTTTATCATTTGGATTTTATTTGATTTTAAAATGGATCATCTCTATATCTCTCTCTCTCCTTCTCCTTGGGCTTGATCTATGCTTGATCTTGCTCACACCCTATCATCACATCCCTATCCCTTCTTTGCTTGATCTTGTTGGAGCTTGTTTTGAGCCTTGCTTGATCTTGTCAAGAGTACTTATCCATCTTATCCCTCTATCTCTCTCTAAAACCCTAAGCTAACCCTAAGCCTACCTCTCCATCTCCTCTAATCTACCCATGCCCCATCTAAGCTAAACCCTAACCCTAGCATGCCACACCTCCCTCTCTCGGCCTCTCTCTCTCTCACCTAGCTCGGCCCCACATAGCTACCCTCTCCCTGGCCCCACACCCTATCTACTCCCTCTCTCTCTCTACCTCCTCCTAACCAAGCATAGCCCGAGCCCCAACCAAACCCTACCCGATCACCTCCCCTTCCCTTTTGCAAAAGTGCACCACCACCCCATGTGCCTCCCTCCTCTCTCCTTATCTTCCCAACCACCCCCCCACCTCAGATCCATCCAGAAGGCGCCCAGGTCCCTCTCTCCCTCCCTTTCTTCCTCTCCTTGCAGCCTCAAACCCTGGCCTCGGCCACCTCCCCCTCTAGAAGTTCCCGAGCATGCCAAGGCTATCCAGGAGCACCCAGGGCGTCCCCTGCTTCCTCTTCGACGACTAGGACCGCTGGAACCCGCTGGAACCTCGCCGGAGCGCCGCCGTCGCCACCATGCCGAGAGAGAGCCAAGGAAACCGTCCACGAGCCGCGCCGCCGATCCGGTCCACCTCGAGCACGTATGTCTGCACCGTACGGTCGCTGGTGAGCCCCTCTCCCTCCCGGACATCCCCTTCTCCTCTCTAGCTCGCCGCAACGTCGTCGCGCTCCGTCGAACACCCTGCGCGCTGCCGCCACCGCCGCCCGCTGTATCTGTGCGCGCGCGTGCCTCTGTTCGCCGCGTTTTTTCCCGTTGCTGGAGACCTCCTTCGCGGAATCCCCAAACACCAAAAACGTAGCCCTAGATCCCCTCTTCAAAACGACTACCTGTACACCCAAAACCGTCCACCGTAGCTCTCGCCATCGTCTCCGGAAGTTTGTGGTTTCTCCGTCGCATCGGCTGTCAGCGCGTTGTCTCCGACCCGTGTCGGCCTCTGTTCATCTCTAGATCCCGGACAACCTGGCCCACCTCTGCTGTAAGCTCCTAAACAAAAGATCTAGAGCTATGTCCCCTCTTCAGCTTTCGTTTTTATCGCGACGTGATTCTCCCAGCAGATTTGCCGCCACCGTCGACGGAAAGCAGCCGGATCCGCCGCCGCACGATCTCTTTGCCGTCAGCGAGCAGCAACAGCCGGTGTCGTTTTGCGCTAAGGCCCCTGCCCTTTTTCCCGCCTAAACCCGCCGTCCCCAGTGCCCCACCTGTCAGCCGCGGAGTGCTTTTGCAAATAAACCCGCGGAAGACCCAGTCCACCACAGATCAGTCCCTCCTCGCGCCTGGGATCGCCCACGTGTCACGCCCGGTGGCGGCGACCAGCTTACCCGGCCCCCACTTGTCATCGGTGCGGCTAGGTAGGACCCGAGTGAGAATAGCCCATGACCAGCTGCCCGCCCCTGTTGCCCGATCGGCCTGACCCACCCTTGGCCGATCCCACTATGCCCACCTGTCATTCTCTACGGGTAGGAAGCCAGCGAGTAACAAAAGCTTTTCTATAATCTGTTTAAAATTCAAACCTTTTCAAAATAAATTCAAATTCAAAATTAATTCTGTTTTTAAATATCTTTTAAAATACAAACTCAAATAATACATATAATATATGTTTTCAAATCAGAAAAATGTGAGGAATTCAAATATGCCATTCAAAATCTATTTTGAACAATTAAAATTCCAAGTTTATTTAAATTACATTAAATTGCCCTTTTACCTTAATTAATTAATAACTTTTGTTTTATAACTCCAAATTCAACAAATGATATGTCTAAAATGATTAGCTCGACGAGACCTTTCTGTTTATGCATTCCATGGTTTGATTTGAAGCATGCATCATATAAATATAATGGGTACAGCAACTTAACTGAGTATAAAATGTGAATAAAACCCCATAAAATGGTTTATTCTTGTATTCCACACCTCACCCATGCCATGCTACTTTATTGCCATGCCAATTATGCATCATTCATCATGGCATGATTGTTTGCTTGATGCATTTAAACATATGCTTGTGCACTTTATTTATGTTGGCCCTTGTTTGTTTGGTTCTTCTTCGAATAGACGCTGAGCAGGGGATATATCAAGAGAACCAGGAGCACTACCCAGATCCATCACTTGCTTCAACTGAGCTGCCAGGCAAGCACTACCACATGCTTGCATACATATAGTACCTAATGCCTCTATCTTATTCTTGCATCATTGAGTCGCGATTGCATTAATCTGAATCCCAAGTATTGCATAGCCTTTACTTTTAAACCCCACCGAAGCTTGTTCCTCCATCCCATGAGCCATTACTACAGGAGTTGTTTGAGCCATGCGAGTCATAGAACAACATGTGTAGGGTATGTGAGTGTCTGTTGGATAACGAGGTACCTAAACAACTTAACCTGAGTAGTAATGGGATAACTAATGAAAGTGGCATCGGTGAGCCATATTCTCTATTTGGTTTTTCAGGCTCACTTGTGTCCCGTAAGACCCCGAGTACTTGATTCATGTTCCAAGAATATTCGCGCTATCCACATCCGGGAGGCTTATGAACCCCTGAGCTTGATTCATTCTTATTTCTTGGGGCCACAAACTAGTTTGAGGTTTTATTTACTATCCTGACTTATGCCATGCTTTATCGCTTTATTTAAATTGTGCAGGTGCTCGCTTTGTCTTTAAGGGAAGCGGAGTGTTTCAGCGGTGTCGACAAGCCAGTCACATTTTCGTTCCCAGTTCACAGCCATTGGCGCAAACCTTGAGTCCGTCTCGAGTCGGCCAACTTCATGGGGTAGCTTAATGGGGTGGCTCTCAAATATTTCGAATCTCGTGATCGCTTTGTCGTGACGCCTCGTTGGGTTTTGATTTGGTTTTTCCGAGGCATATCGAGTGTGTGTTATTTGTGCACCTCGAGGTAAAACTTTTCAAAGCCGTGTCCGCGGTTATGGACGACTTGGAGCACAGTTTCTCGATCATAGACAAGCATAACTAAAGTACCGCTTTTAATTTGACTAGACTAGGTACCTGACTAGTAAATAGCGCAACACTCATGGAATGGATAATAAAACTGCCAACGAAAGGGGGGTGTTCGTCCGCTTCCTCGTCGGTAAGTGAGGAGGAGGATGGATCTGTGGAGATCACCGTTATAACTGTTATAACTGTTGTTATTAATTCACGGACATCCGTCTATCTCTGGTTAGGCGGATGGTTAGCGAGTATCTATAGAATTGTTAGGGTTTATCTTTTGCTGCAATTGCGTCACCCCAGGTTGTGTCCCCTTTAGAGGCATAAAGACTTGCTGAGTACCCCTAGGGTCTCACACGATAAATTATTGGTTCAGATGAACAGGTACACTCGCAAGATGGATAATGGGTGGAAGAGATGGACGATGTGGGCAACGATCATTCGGTGTAGAGATTCCGGGAACAGGGATCCGTGAGATCTGTGGGCGAGATCTGCTTATTTATGGGGCATCTTATGCCGATTTGCTTCTTATCCGTACTCGGATTTTGTCCTCCGCTTCCGCTTGATACTCTGTTGATTGATGTATGAGGAGATATCCTAAACTATTATATCTACCTAGGATATTTGGATCTTGCCGTATGGCGTTGCTATATTTCCTTTCTTTTTAGATGGAATGGCTCTGATGTACTGTTGTATGGTGGCTTGCATACATACCCATTTGTGTATGTAGTTGATCCCTTCGCCTGCCGATTACGCCGCCCGTTCTTGTCCCGATGTTTGGAAATGGTTGGGACAGCCGAAAGGTCTACCTGTGAGTGGCATTTGGGCCCCACCGTACTATTTCAACCATTTCTGAACATCCAGGCTTGTACTAGGAGCGTAATTCACCGAGGTAGTTACAATACAATGGACTTGCTAACCACGGACAGGTAAAGAGCATCCCAGACGGCTGATAGTTCTGACGAAGATGTGCCCACTGAGCGGCAATAGTAGGGAGACTCATGAACTCAATGCGCATCTTGAGTAACTGGAGGTGAGAACAGCAGCAGCACGAGCATCCTCATCGACCCACTGAGTGTAGGCAGTCAGAGTGTGGCGATAGGCCTCGAGATCAGAAGAGTACTACTTCAACTTCAGGTCATAAACAGCAACATCACTATCATCAGCACTCTGAGCAGCATCCTTGGCCTCCTGAGAGGTATCGGCGCCGAGAATAATCGACGTCGGCGGAAGAGGAGCCATAGGAGCAGGGGGCACGGTGGACAGGAGACCTCGCCTGAGAGCACACCCCAAAGACGGATACCACGCATGTGAACGCGCATAAAGGCAGCGAAATCAGGGAAATTCGCGCCGTCGAAGATCACCGGGCAGCGAGGAATCGCAACATAACCCGATGAAGAAGACATATCTCTCTCTCTTTTTTTCCTTTTTTTTTGGATCTAGATCTAGATCTGGTTGCTGAAAGTCAACGCTCGCGAGTAGCAATCTCCAGCCAATTCCTCCTAGAACAGGGCACCACCGGTGATCTGAGCACTGGGATAAGCTTGATCGGGGCAGCGCGAACCTAGTCCGGGGGAAATCGAGACCGGAAGAGAAGGCGGCTAAGACGGGCCCGCCGGCGGCCAGAAGGCTCGGAAGAGAAGGCTCGGGCAGGAGGCAGTGGGAGGAGGTGACGGGGCGGTCCGTTCGGAGGGCGACGGCGGGCCAGCAGGTCCTGGACGTGACAGCATGAGCAGGTCGGGCGGTACCCGCGAGGTGGAGTCCTGGACGTGGCGTCGAGTAGGAGCAGGTTGGGCGACACGTCTCGGGTGGCACGTCCTGGTGGAGTCGGCGGGATCTGTCTCCCGCGAGGTGAAGTCCCGCGAGGTGGAGCTTGGTGACGGGGTGATTGAAAACCCAGATCGACCAGGAACACAATTTAGATCTCGATCGGGGAGTCAGGCAGACCCAGATCGATCCAGATCTAAAACGGGGCAGAACGGGCGGCGACCGGATCGATCCAGATCTGAAACGGGGCAAAACGGGCGGCGACCGGCGGCGACGACTACGGCAAGGCCGACGACGATAGGGACGGTGGCGGCCAACGAAGTTGCGAGAAAGAGGACAGGACTAACGTGGCTCTGATACCATGTCAAGCTTCATGCACTAGCCAACGCAACCAAAAGTCCGAACTGATGGAAAGGGCTAGTGCAATCCACTTATACACTTCAACAATCTTCTTTGTGATCAAATGATTCCTAACTGTACGTGGTATGCCAATGGTTATCAGTTTTAGCCCCAATTCAAAATTATGCCTTTGAATTTTTTTGATGGAATCATAGGAATATATTGGCTCTCAGGTACAGGTACTATAAAAGTGAATCGACAGCATAAGTGCCTTTGTTTTGATGAGCAAGGTAAACATGTATTCTTTCAAGGTGAACCTCCAATCCACTATGAGTACACTATTGTTAAACTGCATCTAGCTGGTGCCAAAAGAAGTTCAGCGTATTCTTGATAAATATGATGCAGTATTTGCTGAACCAACCGGGCTGCCTCCACGTTGAGCTTTTAGGTAAAATCCCTCTAGGGTTTTTGCCTAACAAGTAAGGCGCCTGTATAAATCTTTATTCAAATATTTATTTAGAATATATTAATTCATAACTAACATATAATAAATATATATTTAAATTATCATTTATCTTAAACTTCTT
This sequence comes from Avena insularis, assembly GCA_023614405.1. Taxonomy (NCBI): domain Eukaryota; kingdom Viridiplantae; phylum Streptophyta; class Magnoliopsida; order Poales; family Poaceae; genus Avena; species Avena insularis. The sequence goes on from CM042695.1 coordinate 43,388,387, forward strand.
TTGGTCCCTTTTCCTTTATCCTTTCTTCGAACACCTTCAGATCTCCCTAAAACTTTTCTGGTCTCTCTCTCTTCTCATTTCTTTAGTGATTCCGAACAAACCATTAACGATCTCTAAGCTTCGTCCAGCCCTTATGCGTTCTACCTAACAGTTCGAGAATACTCCAGACATGGTCAAGACTCCTCTCTAACCAATGATCAACAATGGGACCTAGATGTCGATGATGACCACCTGTGCATTCCACGAAATTTGTCGTTGAACTGTAAATGTTGTGTCTTATTCCTTTTGTCTGCGATACTGTATTGTCCGAGGCTTGATCAAATGACATCACCATGTCAGGGTTCAATCTCGTTACCGAAAATACCATCTTTACTAGATCTGATAAGTAATATCCCTCATGACCTAGTCACACGCCACGCAGCTTATGGATATAACTTATCCGAGGGAGCCCAGAGTATCTTCCATCACGCGGATGGACAAATCCCGTTCTTGACACATACGCCTCAATTGTTCCTCCGGATATCCAATGACACCCTTATGATCACCGCTCCACCGAGGGACGTTAAGTGCAATCAAGGTATCCTTAGAAGACAGTGATTAGATATGGTCTCACGGTTTAACGAAAAAGTCACTATGTTTCCTAATCATCGTAACCTGAACTCTGTGACATGATCGTGATACGATGCTATAGATAGGGTATATTAACCATCTCATTCTCTAATGAAATGACTCCATTGTCAATTGGGGCCGAGGCACCAACATGATCAGGAAATCTTTGATCATCCGTTGACCAATGAACTAGTAACTATATTTTCATTGGGAACTACTGGTTGTTTGTATATCACACGTGTATTGACGTTTCATAATCAATATAGTTATAGCATGATACAAAACTTAATCATAAACTTTATAAAATATGCCAATAATCAATATTTATATTTGTCTCTAGGGCATATTCCCTTCACTTTCCTTATCAACATATTTGACCGCAAACAGAGTAGCCTCAGGGAAGTTTTCTGACTAAAGATAACATGAAGTGTCAGATAAAAATTGAGTTATGAAGGAATGTCAGAAAGCAAAATAAAAAGCAAGAACTCACTACCGAGATATCCGTGTTGGAATTATGCCCTAGAGGCAATATTAAAGATGTTATTATTATAATTATTATTCATGATAAAGTTTATATGCTAGAATTGTATTAAGCGGAAACTTTTAATACTTGTGTGGTTTGTGAACAACACCGTGTCCCTAGTACGCCTCTATGGACTAGCTCATTGATTAATTATGGTTAATGTTTCCTAACCATAGACATGAGTTGTCGATTAATAATGAGATCATATCATTGGGAGAATGATGTGATGGACAGACCCAAACTAAGCGGAGCAATTAGATCGTGTCATCGTGTTCATCTTTGCGAAGCTTTTCTTATGTCAAATATTGTATTCCTTAGACCATGAGATAATGCAACTCCCTGGTATCAGATGAAAGCTTTGAGGTCATCAAACGTCATCCTATGAGAGGGTGATCATAAAGGTGTCTCTCAGGTGATCGGAAAGTACCAGTTGGGTTGTATGTATCGAGATGGGATTTGTCCCTCCCAAGTCGGAGAGATATACTTCGGGCCCACTCGGTAATCGATATCAACACCGCTTGTAAGCATGTGGTTAAGGAGTTAATCACAAAGTGATATCGGATTACGGATCGAGTAAAGTACTTGCTGTGAACGAGATTGAACTAGGTATGACGGTACCGACGATCAAATCTCGGGCAAGTAAAATATCACGAGACGAAGGGAATATAAATATGGGATTGATTGAATCCTAGCATCATGGTTCATCCGATATGATCATCGATGAATGTGTGGGAGTCAATATGGGTTTCCAGACCCCGCTGTTGATTATTGATATAAGATCATGTCTGCATATTCTCGAACCCGAAGGGTCACACATTTAACGTGTCTCGACACTAGGATAGATTGGATAATTGGTTTATGAGTTTTTGTTCGGAGTCTTGGATGGGATCCGGGACATCACGAGAGGTTCCAGAATGGTCCGGAGAATAAGATTCATATAAGGCAATGCAGTTTTTGGAGTTTGAAATTGTTTCGGGTTAATCGGTATTGTACCGGAAGCTTCTAGAACCTTCCAGAGTGGGACCAACGTGTCCCCACTTGCCGGGAGGGGGCATGGGCCTATGAGGGAGTGCCCTGGCCGCATTGGGACAGGGGCACAAGGCCCCATAGGGCCCAGACGGCCAAACCCTAGGGAAACCCTAGGGGAGCTTCTAGAAGGGGGGGAAGTTGCCCCCCACTCCTCCCTCCTTTGGCCGTCGGCCTAGGGCTTGGGGGAGGGGCAAGGGCCAGCCGCCCAACCCTCTATATAAAGAGGGCTGGGGGCGCACCCCTTCCCACACCTCCTCCACAACCCTAGCCTCCCTACTGCCCCTCCTCTCTCTCTTCCTCCCGACTGCGCGTAGGCGAAGCCCTGCCGCAGAAACTCTCCACCGCTTGCACCACGCCATCGCGTTGTAGATCCAATCCATCTCTCCACCCTACTTGCTGGACCGAGGAAGGAGGAGACGTCGAGGTGCCGCACGTGTGCATCTCTCGGAGGCGTCGCCACTTGCGGTGTTAGATCGGATCGGATCGCGAGGAGGAGAAGCGAGTACGACTACATCACCCACGTTCCGTCGAATGTTCCGCTGTGCGAATCTTCAAGGGTATGAAGATCTCATCTATCCCCCCTCGTTGTTTGCATCTCCTAGATTAGATCTTGGCTTTCCCGTTCGCATCCGTAGAATTTTTTTGATTTACTATGCTGCCGAACCCAACAGTGGTATCAGAGCTAGATCTATGCGTAGATGTGTTTCGCGAGTAGAACGCAACATGGTTGTTGCGAGCGTTGATGTTTTCTGTTGCAACCCTCTTGTTTGTGTACTTCTTATGACGCGAGATAGTGAGATCGAAGCGGTCCAGGCCAACCTTACGCGACATCGTTCGCGAGACCGGCTCCGCACTTGACGTGTGGCTTGTTCCACACATGCGGCTGGTGGATGCCAGTTTCTCTCACTATAGTTGTCATGGGATTTACACCGGAGTTTGGCAACCATAATATCACCGTTGTGGCTTTCCGTAGGTAAGAATCGTTCTTAGCTTGCTACTCCCATAAGCCACGTAAAACATGCAACAACAAAGTAGAGGCATCTAACTTGTTTTTGCAGGGAGTGTTTTCTATGATATGGTATGGCCCAAGATGTGATGTGTATGTTGTATGCAATGATCATGTTTTGTAATGTTTCACGACTTGCATGTCGATGAGTACACAACCGGCAGAAGCCATATGGTTGTCTTTATAATTGTGTATGACCTATGTGTCAACTTCTTATATGCCATGTAATAGCTTTACTTTATCGCTAAGTAGTTAGCAATAGTTGTAGTTGCTATTCGTTGTGGAGGAAATCATGGTGGAGTGATGGAGATCATGCCGGCACGCACAAGATGCAGATCATTACGCGAAGATTGGCTATACCATGTCACATAAAGTTATATGCATGTGATGTTTATCCTTTTATGTATCTTATTATGCTTAGATCGCGACGGTAACATTATAAGATGATTCCTCACTTAAAGATCAAGATAAAACTGTGTTCTCCCCGTGTATGCACCGTTGCGAAAGTTCGTTGTGTTCAAGCATCACGCGATGATCGGGTGCTATAAACTCTACGTTCACATACAACGGGTGCAAGCCAGTTTTGCACACGTGGAAATACTTGGGTTTAACTTGACGAGCCTAGCATGTACAGACATGGACTCGGAACACATGAACCGAAAGGTTAAACATGAGTCATATGAATGATATGATCGACACTTTGTTGTCCACCATTGAAACCACATCTCTTCTCATGAAGATCGGATTAGGTGTGGTGAATTTGGATCATGTTCACTAAACAACTTGAGGGATGTTGAATTTAGTGGGAGTTCATCTAGTAATTTGATTAAGTTGAACTAGTTATCATGAACATAGTCTAATTTGTACTTGCAAATATTGTAGATCAAATGGCTAAGTCCAACTTCAACTTCAACGTTTTTGCTGAGAAAGAAAAGCTTAGAAACAATGGGTCTAACTTCACCAAGTTCCGAGAATCATTCTCGCTGGCGGACAAAAGGACTATGTCCTTGAGGATGCGCTAGGTGACGCCCCTGCTATAGATGCGCCGACTGATGAGAAAGCTGTTTATCAGTCGCGCAAAGATGATTATGGTGTGATTAAGAGCACTGTGTTGTTTGCTATGGAATCGGACCTTCAAAATCGTTTTGAAGATTATCCCGGGCCCTTTGAGATTCTTGAGGAGCTGAAAACCATGTTTCAGAGTCAGGCCCATTCTGAGAGATATGAGATCTCTGAGAAATTCTTTAACTGCAAGATGGAGGAAGGGAGTTCCGTTAGTGAGCACGCCATAAAGATGTCGGGCTACACTCAACGCCTTGAGCAACTGGACTGCAAGATTCCAGAGGAGCTCAAGATTGACAGGGTTCTGCAATCACTCCCTCCCAGCTACAAAAGTTTTGTAGTGACTCATAATCATATTCGTTCCACTGATACGATCACCGAGCTCTTCGCTAAGCTGAAAGCTGCGGAGGTGGACATCAAAAAGGATAATCATGTGTTGATGGTCAACAAGCCCCCCAGCTTTAAGAAAGGTAAGGGTGCAAAGAAGCCCTTCAAGAAAGGCGGCGGCAAGCGTGTTGCCCCTGCTGAGAAGAAGCTCAAGTCTGGACCTAAGCCGGACACTGAGTGCTTCTATTGCAAGGACAAGGGTCCTCGGCATAGCGTCCAAGTACTTAGCGGACAAGAAGGCTGGCACCATCAAAGGTATATTTGATATACATGTTATTGATGTTTTCCTTACTATCCCTCGTTGTTGTGCCTGGGTATTTGATACTGGTTCAGTTGCTAATATTTGTAACTCGAAACAGGAGCTACGGAGTAGACAGCGGCTTGCGAGGGATGAGGTGACGATGCGTGTTGGCAACGGATCAAGAGTTGATGTGATGGTCGTCGGCACACTCTCCTTAGTTTTACCTTCGGTATTAGTTTTAAACCTCAATAAATGTTATTATGTGCCTGCGTTGAGCATGAACATCATATCTGGATCGTGTTTATTGCAAGACGGTTATTCATTTAAATCTGAGAATAATGGTTGTTCTATTTATATGAGTAACATCTTTTATGGTCATGCACCTGCTATGAATGGTTTATTTCTTCTGAATCTCGAAAGGGATGAAACACACATCCATAACATTGAGGCTAAGAGATGCAAGGTAGATAGTGATAATACTACTTATTTGTGGAACTGCCGACTAGGTCATATTGGTGTAAAACGCATGAAGAAACTCCATTCTGATGGACTTTTAGAGTCTCTTGATTTTGAATCATTTGACACATGCGAACCATGCCTCATGGGCAAGATGATCAAAACCCCGTTCTCCGGAATGATGGAGCGAGCAACGGACTTGTTGGAAATCATACATACCGATGTATGCGGACCGATGAGTGTTTCGACGCGTGGTGGATATCGCTACTTTCTCACTTTTACCGATGACTTAAGTAGATATGGGTATATCTATTTGATGAAACATAAATCTGAAACATTTGAAAAGTTCAAGGAATTTCAGAATGAAGTGGAGAACCATCGTAACAGAAAAATTAAGTTTCTACGATCCGATCATGGAGGTGAATATTTGAGTTATGATTTTCTCACGCATCTTAAAGCAAGCGGAATCGTTTCGCAACTCACGCCACCCGGAACACCACAGCGCAATGGTGTGTCTGAACGCCGGAATCGAACTCTATTAGATATGGTCCGATCAATGATGTCTCTTACTGATTTGCCGTTATCATTTTGGGGTTATGCATTAGAAACCGCTGCATTCACTTTAAATAGGGCTCCATCTAAATCCGTTGAGACGACACCGTATGAACTGTGGTTTGGTGCTAAACCTAAGTTGTCGTTTCTTAAAGTTTGGGGATGTGAAGCTTACGTCAAGAAGTTGATGCCGGACAAGCTCGAACCCAAAGCGGAGAAATGTGTCTTCATAGGATACCCTAAGGAAACTATTGGGTATACCTTCTACCACAGAACTGAAGGCAAAGTGTTTGTCACAAAGAACGGATCCTTTCTTGAGAAGGAGTTTCTCTCGAAAGAAGTGAGTGGGAGGAAAGTAGAGCTAGACGAGGTTGTTGAACCTTCTCTTGAGTTGGAGAGTAGCGCAGCACCTGAAATTGTTCCAGTGCCGCCTGCACCAACAATAGAGGAAGCTAATGACAAGGATTATGAAGCTTCGCACGATGCTACTACTGAACGTCGCAGGTCGACAAGGTTGCGTGCCCCTCCTGAGTGGTACGGCAACCCTGTCTTAACTGTCTTATTAGTAGACAACAGTGAACCTGCGAACTATGAGGAAGCAATGATGAGCCCAGACTCTAAGAAATGGCTAGAGGCCATGAAATCCGAATTGGGATCCATGAGCGAAAACCAAGTATGGACTTTGGTGGACCCTCCTAGCGACCGAAAGGCCGTTGAGTGCAAATGGATCTTCAAGAAGAAAACGGACGCGGATGGTAATGTTACCGTCTATAAGGCACGACTTGTCGCGAAAGGTTTTCGACAAGTTCAAGGTGTTGACTACGATGAGACTTTCTCTCCCGCAGCGATGTTTAAGTCCATTCGGATTTTATTAGAAATTGCTGCGTTTCATGATTATGAAATATGGCAGATGGATGTCAAGACTGCGTTCCTCAATGGTAACATTGATGAAGAGTTGTATATGATGCAACCCGAAGGTTTTGTCGATCCTAAGGATGCTGATAAAGTGTGCAAACTTTAGTGTTCCATTTATGGACTGAAGCAAGCATCTCAGAGTTGGAACCTTCGTTTTGATCAAGTGATCAAGAGCTTTGGATTTGTTCCAAATTGTTACGAAACTTGTATCTACAAGAAAGTGAGTGGGAGCTCAGTGACATTTCTGGTACTATATGTGCATGACATATTGATTATTGGAAATGACATTGACATGCTTAACGAAGTGAAGAGTTATTTGAACAAATGTTTTTCAATGAAAGACCTAGGAGAAGCTGCTTATATATTAGGCATCAAGATCTATAGAGATAGACAAAGACGCCTGATAGCTTTAAGCCAAAGTACATACCTAGACAAAGTTCTGAAAAGGTTCAGAATGGATAAGGCAAAGAAAAGTTCAGTGCCTATGTTGTCAGGTAAGATATTGAGCAAGGCTCAGTGTCCAGCTACGGTAAATGATAGAGAAGCTATGAGCAAAGTGCCTTATGCCTCGGCCATAGGTTCTATCATGTATGCCATGTTGTGTACAAGACCGGATGTGTCCAATGCTCTTAGTTTGACAAGCAGATATCAAAGTGATCCAGGAGTGGAACACTGGACAGCCGTGAAGAACATCCTAAAGTACTTGAATAGGACTAAAGAAATGTTATTGGTCTATGGAGGTGATGAACTAAATTCGTAAAAGGGTTACGTCGACGCTAGTTTCGACAATCGACAAGGATGATTCTAAATCTCACGTGATACGTTTATATTTTGAATGGAGGATGAGTCGAGAAGCTGCAAGCAAAGCGTGACCGCAGGATCTACAGTAGAAGCGGAATACATGGCTGCTGCAGAAGCGTCAAGTGAAGGAGTTTGGATCAGGAACTTCATCACTGAGCTTGGTGTGGTTCCAAGCACTTTGGACCCACTGGAGATATTGTGTGACAACACTGGCGCCATAGCACTGGCTAAGGAACCAAGATATCATCCAAAGACCAAGCATATCAACTGCAAGTTTCATATAATCCGAGATTATATAGCAGATGGAGATCTGAAGATTAGCAAAGTACATACAGATCTGAATGTCGCAAATCCATTGACTAAACCTCTTCCACGTGCAAAACATGATCAGCACCTTAGTGCCATGGGTGTTAGATTGTTGCCAGATGTAAACTAGATTATTGACTCTAGTGCAAGTGGGAGACTGTTGGAATTATGCCCTAGAGGCAATAATAAAGATGTTATTATTATAATTCTTGTTCATGATAAAGTTTATATTCCATGCTAGAATTGTATTAAGCAGAAACTTTTAATACTTGTGTGGTTTGTGAACAACACCGTGTCCCTAGTACGCCTCTATGGACTAGCTCATTGATTAGTGATGGTTAAGGTTTCCTAACCATAGACATGAGTTGTCGATTAATAATGAGATCATATCATTGGGAGAATGATGTGATGGACATACCCAAACTAAGCGGAGCAATTAGATCGTGTCATCGTGTTCATCTTTGCGAAGCTTTTCTTATGTCAAATATTGTATTCCTTAGACCATGAGATAATGCAACTCCCTGGTATCGGATGAAAGCTTTGAGGTCATCAAACGTCATCCTATGAGAGGGTGATCATAAAGGTGTCTCTCAGGTGATCGGAAAGTACCTGTTGGGTTGTATGTATCGAGATGGGATTTGTCCCTCCCAAGTCGGAGAGATATACTTCGGGCCCACTCGGTAATCGATATCAACACCGCTTGCAAGCATGTGGTTAAGAAGTTAATCACAAAGTGATATCGGATTACGGATCGAGTAAAGTACTTGCTGTGAACGAGATTGAACTAGGTATGACGGTACCGACGATCAAATCTCGGGCAAGTAAAATATCGCGAGACGAAGGGAATATAAATATGGTATTGATTGAATCCTGGCATCGTGGTTCATCCGATATGATCATCGATGAATGTGTGGGAGTCAATATGGGTTTCCATACCCCGCTGTTGATTATTGATATAAGATCATGTCTGCATATTCTCGAACCCGAAGGGTCACACACTTAACGTGTCTCGACGCTAGGATAGATTGGATAATTGGTTTATGAGTTTTTGTTCGGAGTCTCGGATGGGATCCAGGATATCACGAGAGGTTCCAGAATGGTCCGGAGAATAAGATTCATATAAGGCAATGCAGTTTTTGGAGTTCGGAATTGTTTCGGGTTAATCGATATTGTACCGGAAGCTTCTAGAACCTTCCAGAGTGGGACCAACGTGTCCCCACTTGCCGGGAGGGGGCATGGGCCTATGAGGGAGTGCCCTGGCCGCATTGGGCCAGGGGCACAAGGCCCCATAGGGCCCAGACGGCCAAACCCTAGGGAAACCCTAGGGGAGCTTCTAGAAGGGGGGGGGAACTTGCCCCCCACTCCTCCCTCCTTTGGCCGTCGGCCTAGGGCTTGGGGGAGGGGCAAGGGCCAGCCGCCCAACCCTCTATATAAAGAGGGCTGGGGGCGCACCCCTTCCCACACCTCCTCCACAACCCTAGCCGCCCTACTGCCCCTCCTCTCTCTCTTCCTCCCGACTGCGCGTAGGCGAAGCCCTGCCGCAGAAACTCTCCACCGCTTGCACCACGCCATCGCGTTGTAGATCCAATCCATCTCTCCATCCTACTTGCTGGACCGAGGAAGGAGGAGACGTCGAGGTGCCGCACGTGTGCATCTCTCGGAGGCATCGCCACTTGCGGTGTTAGATCGGATCGGATCGCGAGAAGGAGAAGCGAGTACGACTACATCACCCATGTTCCGTCGAACGTTCCGCTGTGCGAATCTTCAAGGGTATGAAGATCTCATCTATCCCCCCTCGTTGTTTGCATCTTCTAGATTAGATATTGGCTTTCCCGTTCGTATCCGTGGAATTTTTTTGATTTACTATGCTGCCGAACCCAACAATCCGTTCATTCGGCCAAGCTCCAACTGTCAGGATTTGGACTTGTTTTAAGGGCATCATGGTATTGTTGAGATGAACTCAATAGAGACTCAATAGTTTGGAGCAATTCTTCACCCTTCTCGATCTTTTCTTTCAGTTGGCTCTTCTCCTCAGCGAACTCCTGGCGAACACCCTCAGTCTCGGCTTCATGTTTCTTCTGCATGTCGACGATTTGCTTCTCAAGCCAAGATATCTCATCTCGCTCTTTTTTGAGCTCGATTTGGTGTCGCCGTTCTTGTTCCAAAAAGTAAATCTTCAGTTCCGGCATAGACACATAGTCTTGGACTTTTTCTGCAAAAACGGCTTTCTTGGCTGCACCGAGATAGAAAACTGGGTAGAAATGAAAGCATGGAATGAAAGGATGAAATCATAGGGAAGAGGGAATACCTTCAACCTTAGAGAGTTTTTTTGTGAAGGTCCTCCACATTGGCTTCAGCGGTTGCTAAGATGAATAAAGAAAAAAGGGTTAACCTGGCAAGTAGGCGAAAGTTGACAAACAAAGCGGTTAGGGGGTAATACCTTTGCCCTTCATCTCGGCCTGCAAATCTTTATGCTCGGCAGAGATCTTATACTTCGGGAGCAAAGGTCTGGAAGGTTTTGGTGCGAGTGTTGGAGGAGACCTGCAAGGAATAGGAGAAAAAGAGGATTTGAATATAGTATAAGTTTCAAGCCGAGTAAAAACTCGACTTGAACCTCAGAAAATGAGGATTTGAATCTATAAGTTTTATGTCGACTAGAATCTCGGCAAATATAAACAAGACAATTATGATGTACGTCAACAGCCAATAAGCTACGATTTATTATGTGAACTTACGACCGAGCGAATACTTCATTCGACTGTAACCTCGTGGACTAGAAGATGTATAAGCATTTGCAGTATTAAGAAACAGTAAAACTCACCTAGCTAGGCCCTCTCACAGAGTTTTGACGCCACCAGCCGTCTGATCAGACGTATGCACGCTCAAGATTGTTCGGTCGTTCTGCAACTTGGCTTGGGTCTTGTTCGATGGGTCAGCTCGCGCAGAGAGGCCAACAATACATATCTGGGCTGCTACTCTGCAGGCCGAGCTGGATGCCCTCGCATTAATTGGGCTGGGTATCCGTGAAGTTTGTTGTATGGGCCGATGAGCTGGGTATCCGCAGGCCGACCTGGACACGCCCTCACATTAGTTCTTCTCTTCGTCGGTTCGGGAAGGCAGAGTGGCGGCAGGGCGAGGCCATGGAGGCGCTGCGTCAATTCATTGTTGCAGTTTATTGGCGTTTCCTTTCCTCGCGGTGATGGTGGTGGACTACCGTTTCGTTCTTCAATTCCTCATAATACAAGCTGCGCATATTTATTTCCCTCTCTCGCTCTCTTCTCGCCATCGACCTCCAACAGTGGAGGCTCCAATAGGTTCCCATGTTCTTCGCTTGGGGTTAGGGAGTTCCGCCGGTGGTAGGTGAATGGTGGCGGCTACTCTCTCTCGCTTCACTAGGACTGTCGCCAACCACGTTCATCTTGCCCTGCTGATTGAGGAAGACAGTTGAGGGTGTGAAGAAGCTGCAACAACCGTCTAGATCCGTGGCCCGTCCTAGAAGATGACGCCTCTGTTATCCATCCATGAACCACATCCCTTCTCCAATTGGTCATCTTTAGCAGTCCAATCTAGATGCCTGACTACCCATGGGGATTGGACTTAGGTTTATTCATTATAAAGCTCGGTTCACTTCTCCTTTGTAAATTCTGCTAGTGCATAATGATGATACCTGTGTTATTCTTTGCTCAAAGGATTTTTCATGTCGTATCTTCCAGTCTTTTTATCTTCTGTTCCTGTGAATATATTTTTGCAGAATGCTACTTCATAGAATGCTGCATCAGATGATTCTTTTGAAGACTGCTGGTTAGCTTATGTGCATCACCTCCCTACCACCCCCTGAACAAAATAACTCCATTGCATCAGATGATCTGGAATTCTGGGTACGCCTTACAAATAGTAGAAGGTCCGTCAAGTAAAAGTTTTTGTGTGTGTACTCTTTTTTTGGGGGGAGTCATATGTGTACTCCATTGCATCATCTGCAGTTCTACAATTTATCTCACTTCCTAACTTTAACTCTTGCAATTTATGGTTCACAGGTTCTCTGATGTGATATTTCCATGTCGCCTTCTCCCTTGGACTAACCATCTCTCTGTCTTCTTAAATCCCGGATGTATCAGTGCTGAAGCTCATGCTCCTTCTTGCTACTCTTACTACTTGAAACATGCACATTTTGTGCAGCCGCTAACTATCACATCGCGGAGTTGTATGTGGTTCGAGCTATAAATACTGATCAGCATGTTGTAAGCTCCATTTGAGGTCAAACAAGAGGCAACAGATAGCACTGTGTCTGTTGTGAAGATGGCACAATATCAATGGAAAATATTCTAAAGCCTATGCAGGTTAGAAACAAGTACACCAATAGGAACTGAAGTCTGTCTCTCCTTATACATCAAGTAGTACTTATCAAAATAGTTCTTCCACATTCTTTTGTAATCACATGTTTATCAAATTAATGATTGAATTATCTATGATGGTCTTTTCCATAAGGTAAAAAAAAGTGTGACTATAGAGAATATTTAGCCATTCATAGTTACAGTTACACTAAACAAGAAGAGAGTAACCACTTAGTGTTAATAATGTCTAATCGACTATATACTAAGATATTTCTGTGCTATCGTAGATCATGTATTCAACAATTTTCAGTTCTTCCGCAAACACGTGTGTTGATTAATGTGGCCCAGTATGTACAACTTTGAATGAACCTAGAGTTTTGTTCAAATATATTCGTAATTTACGTGACCCCATTGCATACAACTTTGAACGAACCTACAATTTGATCAAATTATGCACATATGTTTGCTCTTCTCTAAATATGTGTGCCAATTTATGTGACAGGTGAGCCTATATGTACAACATTGAGCAGATCTAGAATTTTGACGAACTATGCTCAGAGATGTATTCATAAACTCAGCCACAGTTTGAGGGCCGAATGTAGTTTCCTGATGTGGATGAGAGAGAGAGAGAGAGAGAGAGAGAGAGAGAGAGAGAGAGAGAGAGAGAGAGAGAGAGAGAGAGAGAGAGAGAGAGAGAGAGAGAGAGAGAGAGAGAGAGAGAGAGAGAGAGAGAGAGAGAGAGAGAGAGAGAGAGAGAGAGAGAGAGAGAGAGAGAGAGAGAGAGAGAGAGAGAGAGAGAGAGAGAGAGAGAGAGAGAGAGAGAGAGAGAGAGAGAGAGAGAGAGAGAGAGAGAGAATCCCTGGCCAGACTCGGAACATGAGTGTCTGCCGAAAGTGGAGAAGGAGGAGGAGGAAGCTCGGACACAATGCAAGTTGCAGAATGAGGGGCAACTACCAACAAGGAAGTTACCTGGCAATAGTGGGCTTGCGGTATGCCCTCTTGGAAGCTTTGCGCCTCTTGGTGGTTTGAGCTTGAACCACAGCTTCACCTGATGCACTGCGCTTCTTCCCCTTGACCTGGCCTCCCACAGCGAGAGGTGCAACCTCATGCACCTGTCAGGCTATGTCTCAGCTGGTGCGAAATCAAGGGGATAGGTGAATTATATTGTCACAGGATCTAAAATCTGACACTCATCAGCATCATCATGGTCATCCGACCATTCCATTAAAGGCTCGCGAATAGGAGGCCAAAGGCCGAGATAGAAGGGATGACTTGGATCCTAAACTGATTGGATCCTAAACTGAAAATACTTGGCCCACAGAAAGATAGAAGGCCAGAGGCCGAGATAACCCTCGATGCAGGAGATGAAAGAAGAAAGGGAGCCAATAGCATTGGTAGGGAGATGATGTGGTTGCAGATGGAAAAATTCAAAAAATGTTTTGCGAAATTTCTCAAAGGGAGAGCAAAGCCGTGCTCAAAATGGGACATGAACACGACAGACTAACTGGGGTGGGGATTTGGAGAGAGCTCGCCGATTGGACGGCGGCATTCGACCCCCCGGCGTGATCCGCCGCGTGGAACAGAGCCACTCTAGCTCCTCGACGAAGACCTCAGAGCCCTCCCAAGAGCCACGCTCGCTGGTGGACTCATCTATTTATTCCTCCTCGACGGCAACGATGTCTTGGGGGTCCATCGCCTCCTCCAGTTCGTCGATTTCTTCCTCCTATAGAAGAGGCAACGAATGTCGTGGCCTTGTCGCAACACTGAAAAAGCTTGCACGGGGAGGGTCAGAGAACGCTAGAGAAGAAGGTTGGCGGCAGTGGAGAAAACCCGAGGCGGCGGTGCTAAGATGATTACGGAGAGTGGAGGCGCTAGGGAGAAGAAGGGGGAATGAGGATAAGAATGGGGTTTTCCCCGCCTCCCTACTTAAGGGCGCAGTGGAAATTGCCGGTAGTGGAATCTCTTGTGTGGATAGGCCACAGTGTCGGCGTGTACAAAAATAACCATCCACTCAAGATCGCGCCACGTACATGGAAACCGATTGCCTCGTTGCAGTGAATCGGTCAAAGCAGTAACCGAGGCGCCGCATTGACGAGACCGCCATAGTGGTAACTGACACTGTGCTATAGCAACAGTGTCGTGTGTCAGGGGTTTGTGCAAAAAATGAGAACAAGTATGATGATTACATGCTGCCCAACATAAAATAATATAAAGCCAAGGGAGACTTGGAAAGTATTAGAGACCCCGAGGAAAATTACAAAATGTTGAAATGAGGTATAAAGACCGAGATAAGACTCGGCACAAGGAGACAAAGTATCATTCAGAGAGATGTCGGCAATTACTAATGTCGAGTCACGAGAGTTGGGCGACATAAGATATGTCAGATATATAAGGGGTATTCCAGATTCATTAAAGGAATCTGCCAAGGCCTATTAGACAAAACTGCCAGACCCTAACAGCTTTGGGGACTAATGTCAGGGGAATGGCCCCCGGTAGGGTCAAGAGAGGTAAAAAAGATAAGGTTGACTCAGACTCATCTTGTCCGAGTTAGGCCGAATAACCAAAGCCGAGTGATAACAGCAAGACAAGCCGAGTGATAACGTATGTTGGCACAAACATCCGAATGATTCTTAGTTGCAGGTACACTGAAGCCGAGTTATCGAAGCCAGAGCCGAATCATGGAGGGGTGATGCTCCTTAATAAGCACGCCTCTGGCTCCAAGTGTCACCAGACAGGATGGCGCACAATCCTGATAGCGCTACAGGATAACTATACCAAGTGGGCCAAAGCTGAACGCTGAGGGAAGCATTGGCGGCTCATTTGTAATTAATAACATCTAAAATTGTTGAAGTACAACGACATATAATGTTGGCTGAAAGTCATGTGGATCTGCAGTATTCCAAGAAAACTCTTAGCTCGGGTACGTACGCCGCACGCGGGGAGGTGGCACGGGCGGAACCTGATGCGCTCAGATCACTGCAGAACTTCGTTAGGAGACCCCAAGAGGAAGGTATGATGAGCACATCAGCAAGTCTCCCCTTAGAAAGAAACCAAGGTTATCGAACCAGTAGGAGGAAGGAAACGACTCAAAGGTATTGCTAACAACTTGGAAACCTGCACAACACAAACTCAAGACTTTGCACCAACAAACAGTGAGGTTGTCAATCTCACCGGTTTGCTGAAAACAAAGGATTAACTATATGGTGTGAAAGGTAATGGTGGTTTGCAGAAAGTATACAGTAATAGTGGAAGATTTATCAATGATAAAGATTAGAACGGGGTCCATAGTTCACTAGAAGTGTTCTCCCTAAGATAAACAAACATGATATACTGGGTAAACAAATTACAGCGGGGCAATTGGCAGGACACAGCAAGATATAACAATGCAATACTAGACATTCATAATCCTATGAGATTTGATTGGGCAATACAACAAGATACATAGACCGCCATCTAACTGCATCTATGACTAGTAATCCACCTTCCGGTTATCATCCGAACCCCTTTCAGTATTAATTTGCAACCAACGGATAACTGCTTTAAGCAAAGTGTGTAAGGTAAACAATCCACTTGTTCCATGAACAAGAGACCGTTGTTTTCTCCCTACTAGCAACAACATATCTACAACCTTAGAGATTTCTGTCACTTTCCCAGATTAAATAGAGGCATGAACCCACTATCGAACATAAATACTCCCTCTTGAAGTCACTAGCATCTACTTGGCCAAGATAGCTACTAGAAACGGAAAGCATGAAAGATCACAAACAATACAGACATGATAGAATCAATAAGATAGAACCATTGATCAATCTGACATAGTAATCTCAATATTCATCGGATCACCGTAAACACAACATGCATGATTACAAATAGATGATCTTGATCATGAACGGAGCTCACAAGATCTAAACATGGTAGCACAAAGGAGGATAGACAACCATCTAGCTACTACATGGACCCGTAGTCTAAGGTAGAACTACTCACTCTTCATACCGAAGGCTGGCATGATGATGAAGAAGGCCTCTGGGATGATCTCCCCTCCGGCAAGGTGCCGGGAAGAGCTTCAGATCCCCCCAATCTAGGAACGATGGTAACGGCGGCTACGGACTTCTTTGTGGAAGATTGATTGGGTACTTAGGGTTTGGTATCGGGGGCTTCTTATAGGCGAAGAGGCGAGGCAGGGACACCCAGGGTGGCCGCACCCCCATAGGCGCGGGCCAGACCAGGCCGTGCGGCCAGGGGGTGTGGCCCCCTGGTGGCTCTTCTCCGTCTCGTCTTCTAGCTTCGTGTTCCCCATGGTAAAATATTGACTTTGGCTTTTGTCCCGTCCAATTCCGAGAATATTGATTTTCTGCCTTTTTTGGAACCAAAATGTAAGAAAACAGCAACCGAGTCACGACATCTTGTTAATAGGTTAGTCCCAGAAAACATATAAAAATACCTCAAAGTGTATACTAAGCAAAGCAAAGTAGATACTAAACAAGCATGGAACATCAAAAATTATAGATACGGTTTCGATGTATCAAGCATCCCCAAGCTTAACTTCTGCTCGTCCTCGAGTAGGTAAGTGATAAAAAGAATATTTTTTGAGGTGACAGGCACCATCAAAATCAAGATCAAACCATTTGTAAGCATTGAAAGCTAGGATCAAAGAACTCTAAACATGAGCATGAAAGAAGAAGTTCTAACTGTAAGACAAAGTAACTATGCATGCAACATGAAAGGTTACAAACAAAGATAGTGAATAACAAGGCATTTAAAGACGTTTGTTTTTTCACATATAGAAAACATAGCATAGTGGCATTCAGCTTGTCCCTCATGGAGTAGCAAATAAATGCATAGGACATCTTCAAATTTCATAAGAGTGACTAGATACAAATAGTTTAAGAGCAAGCAATATCAACAATATGAATCAATCAATAAGTTTTAGGACAATGCACATAGAACTAAGAATGGCAACCATGCTCTCTTAATTGGTGCCTAAGGATAAAAGGTGGAGACTCAATATAATGGTGGAAGAAAGGCCCTTCATAAAAGGAAGCAGGGATTTCAAGTCTTAAAAAGAGCTTCCAAAAATTATGGTACTTGTTAGCTTTCAGCTCTCATTGCCCTTATCATAAGCATCTTGAAGTGATTAAGGTTAAAGTGAACAAACTATGGACAATATGCTTGATAAAGTATAAGTTGGCAATCTCATGTCCCTTGAATACGAGGGCCGCTCCTCATGCTACTCAAGTTTACTTACCGATAAGTTCATGTAATAGTAAGTACATGTGTATCATAGAGAACCGCCAACGGGGTACCCCTTGCACATGATACATGAGCTATCCCATAATCAAAATTACAAGGCAAGCAGACAATGAGCATCTCAGCAATCTTCTTATTTACCATGGGAAAATGATGCTTTTTTCTCTCTTTTCTCATATTTTTTCTTTCTTTTTTTCAATCTCTATCTCTTTTTTTATAAGAAGAATGCTTTATAGATTGCTCACTATGGTGATGCTGCAAGTTTCCACCATGATTAGGCATGGCTTAGGCTAGCGGCCCATGCGTTTATCTAACACACATACATAACTCTATGGACTTACAAGCTCCCCTTTCATTTCACACCGACGACATCTAGAAACAAAATAGCATGATATTAACTGGGTACAATGTACAAGTGCAATGTTGAAAGTGTTCCCCATGACAACATGGTTCTGCTAATTCCAACGTATAAGTGCAATCATATATAACATAGATGACACAATGGTTCAACTTTATTAGGGGCAAAAAAAATAAAGTGTGCCATCAAGTTTGTGAGAGCTTTAATCACTAGGTTTTCACATAACAAAGTGACTTTTTAATTGAAAGGTAGATGAAAACAAGAATATACTTGGAATGGCGTAACACACCATGCATAGGAATTTATAGTGGACACTTTGGAATAACTTGGTTTTTTGGGAGTTGGATGCACGAGTAGAGCTTAGTCATACAAGTGGAGGCTAGCAAAAGACTGGGAGCGACCAACTAACGGAGCAATAATGGCCATAATCATGCAGAGCGACAAAATATTACTAATCAAAGCATAAAGTGGTACCACAAGTCAAAAACTAAATGATCATAGAGGCTATGGTGACTGGTTCATAGTCATAACATGGTGTGAGCATGTGCCAAGTCAACCCAAACAAAGCATCAAAGGAGAATACCGCAATACTATGCTTTTGTATGCTAAAATAATGCATGATTCTTTTAAGGCATATTAAGCAATCCTAATTGTTTGGAACAAGTTATGCTACATCAACAATTACTAAGCATAAGGTCAAAACAACACCTAGCATGCCATGATAAAGTCTAAGTCACAGTCAAAACAAGCTCCTCTTGTACTACTAAAGCAAGAACTTTCTACTCCTCTCCAACACCAATCAACTTATTTGCAACAACACAGCGAGAACGGGGTCCAAAGTACTTTATTCAAGAAAACTAAGCAAACAAAAATGAAAACTAAGACACTCCAAGAACAACACAACTGTGCATGAAACAATAAAAATGAAGTGTCTAGAAAGACCTGAGATTTTTATTGATAAAGAAGGGGATGCCTTGGGCATCCCCAAGCTTTGACGCTTGTACCTCTTGGATATTTCTTGGGGTGACACAGGGTGGCATCCCCAAGTTTGAGCTTTTGTTTATTCTTCATCTCATTACATCATTCTTTCTCTACACATGAAAATTTTCCTTCATACAAAACTTCACACAATCTTCATTAACAACATTAGTGCATTCAAAAGATAATAGACCCTTGAGTTTAGATTTAGAACAGCAAAACCTTCACTAAAAACACAAGTTACTGTAGCAATTCCCTTAAAGAGCTCAATTTCCCAAAAAGAACGAAAAAAGGAATCAATAAGAAGCAAATGCAAATAATGGCAGAAATCTGTTAAAACAGACCAACATGTAGAAACCAATTTTTTCGAAGACCTTATGTTGCTCAATAAAAAAGTGTTAAACTAACGAAAGTTATCTAACAACCTGGGGGATTTATTCAGAAAATTACATCTCAATCCGACTTACAGAGATTTTACATGAATTTTTACGGTGGAGCACAAAAATCTGTTTCGGGACAGCAACTCCCCAAATCTTACTTCCCTCTCATTAGAGGTTATCCTTGGCACAAAAAGCAAATAAAAAGGATAAGGAGAGGTTATTACAGAGGTAATAACTTCCAAGACTCAAGAAAACTATTGGGTTATCTTCCAAGAAGTACTTTTCTTTAATGCCTTTAAGTTAGGCACAAGAAGCAAGAATCAAGTATTTTCAAATGAAGAAGAATTAACATCAACTTTCTTGCTCCTACCTTTCTTACCTCTCTTCTTCTCTTGAGGGAATATATGATTGCTTATTGGAGAAGCAAAATGCATAATGCCTTTTCCCACATCTATTATTGCTCCAAGGTGTTTCAGCAGGGATCTTCCAAGTGTAATTTGTCCTTTTCCTACACATTCAATAACAAGATAATCAGTAGACACCACTTTTCTTGAGATATTTGTACACACACCTTCATCTATTCCAATGGGTAATAAAGTTGCATTATTGGTAAGATATATTTCTTCTCCTCCTTTAGAAAGTCCCCAAAGATTCAAAGACTCATAGATATCTTTAGGCATAAGACAAAATTCAGACATTATATCACCACGAGCATCAAAAGTTTCACTATTTATAGCAACTTTTATTGTAGGAAAGCATTTTGAAGGCTCAGAATTTATTGGAACATAATCATGATGCTCTCTAAGCATGTTATAGCAATCTTTCAAAGCAACTATACGGGTCTCAAGAGTGTTCAACCTAGCATAGATGTTTATAAAGGAAGAATCAGACTTGCTAGGCATATTATAAATTATAATCAACTTCTTTATGGCATCCAAAGATTCATTCTCAGTACATCGAAAAATATATTTCCCAGCTACAACATCTAAAGCATATCTATAACAAAGAGCAAGACCATGGTAGAAACTATTAATAACTAGGCTAAGACACATCTTAGGTTCAGTTTTTCCTTGTAAATCAGAGATTATAGACCAAGATTCGTTGAAACTCTCTTCACTTTCTTGCTTGAAAGTAAATATCCTTTCCATAGGTGACACAGTGATTGGACCAAAACCAGACATGGTAGCAACTAAAGTAGAAACTAAATTTTTTTGTGTTTTTAATAAGAAAAAGCAAAACAAACGAAACTAAATTTTTTGGAGTTTTTAATAAAAAGAGGCAAACAAAACCAAGCAAAAGAACTAAGCAAAACAAAACAAAGTAAAGAGAAAGGTTGTGAGGGACTCCCATTGTGAAGCCGTCCTTATCCTCCCCGGCAACGGCGCTAGAAAACAGCTTAATGCGCTCATATCACTGTAGAGCTTCGTTGGGAGACCCCAAGAGGAAGGTATGATGAGCACATCAGGAAATATTCCCTCAGAAAGAAACCAAGGTTATCGAACCAGTAGGAGGAAGGAAACAACTCAAAGGTGTTGCTAGCAACTTGGAAACCTGCACAACACAAACTCAAGACTTTGCCCCAACAAACAGTGAGGTTGTCAATCTCACCGGTTTGCTGAAAACAAAGGATTAACTGTATGGTGTGGAAGGTAATGGTGGTTTGCAGAAAGTAAACAGTAACAACGGATGATGTATCAATGGTAAAGATTGGACCGGGATCCATAGTTCACTAGAGGTATTCTCCTTAAGATAAACAAATATAGCATGTTGGGTAAACAAAATACAGCGGGACAATTGACAGGACAGAGCAAGGCATAACAATGCAATACTAGACATTCATGATACTATGAGATTTGATTGGGCAATACAACAAGATACATAGACCGCCATCCAACTGCATCTATGACTAGTAATACACCTTCAGGTTATCATTCGAACACCCGCCGGTATTAAGTTGCAAGCAACGGATAACTGCTTTAAGCAAAGTGTGTAAGGTAAACATCCACTTGTTCCATGAACAAGAGACCGTTGTTTTCTCCCTAGTAGCAACAACACATCTACAACCTTAGAGATTTCTGTCACTTCCCCAGATTAAATAGAGGCATGAACTGTTGGAATTATGCCCTAGAGGCAATAATAAATATGTTATTATTATAATTCTTGTTCATGATAAAGTTTATATTCCATGCTAGAATTGTATTAAGTGGAAACTTTGATACTTGTGTGGTTTATGAACAACATCGTGTCCCTAGTACGCCTCTATGGACTAGCTCATTGATTAATGATGGTTAAGGTTTCCTAACCATAGACATGAGTTGTCGATTAATAATGAGATCATATAATTGGGAGAATGATATGATGGACAAACCCAAATCAAGCAGAGCAATTAGATCGTGTCATCGTGTTCATCTTTGCGAAGCTTTTTCTTAGGTCAAATATTGTATTCCTTAGACCATGAGATAATGAAACTCCCTGGTATCGGAAGAAAGCTTTGAGGTCATCAAACGTCATCCTATGAGAGGGTGATCATAAAGGTGTCTCTCAGGTGATCGGAAAGTACTTGTTGGGTTGTATGTATCGAGATCGGATTTGTCCCTCCCAAGTCGGAGAGATATACTTCGGGCCCACTCGGTAATCGATATCAACACCGCTTGCAAGCACGTGGTTAAGGAGTTAATCACAAGTGATATCGGATTATGGAACGAGTAAAGTACTTGCTGTGAACGAGATTGAACTAGGTATGCCGATACCAACGATCAAATCTCGGGCAAGTAAAATATCGCGTGACGAAGGGAATATATATGGGATTAATTGAATCCTTGCATCGTGGTTCATCCGATATGATCATCGATGAATATGTGGGAGTCAATATGGGTTTCCAGATCCCACCGTTAATTATTGATAGAAGATCATGTCCGCATATTCTCGAACCCGTAGGGTCACACACTTAACGTGCCTCGACGCTAGGATAGAATGGATAATTGGTTTGTGAGTTTTTGTTCGGAGTCTCGGATGAGATCCGGGACATCACGAGAGGTTCCGGAATGGTCCGGAGAATAAGATTCATATGAAGGAAAGCAGTTTTTGGATTTCGGAATTGCTTCAGAATGTTCGGTATTGTACTGGAAGGTTCTAGAAGCTTCCGGAGTGGGACAAACGTGGACCCACTTGTCGGAAGGGGGCGTGGGACTACGAGGGAGTGCCCTGGCCGCATTGGGCATTGGGCATTGGGAAGAAGGACCCATAGGCCCAGCCGGCCAAAACCCTAGGGGATCTTCTAGAAGGGGGGGAGAAACTTGCCCCCCACTCCACCCTTGTGGCCGCCGGCCCTAGGGCTTGGAGGAGGGGAAAGGGGGCCGGACACCCCCCTATATAAGGTGGGCAGGGGGCGCACCCTCCCCCCACCCCAAACCCTAGCCGCCATACTGCTACCGTCCTCTCTCTCTCCCGGCTGCGCGTAGGCGAAGCCCTGCCGCAGAAACTCTCCACCTTTGCACCACGCCGTCGTGATTGTAACACCCTCAGAATCGGCCCTATGCAAGTTTTAGCGAATCCCGCCAAACCCGCATAGAAACGATTCAAAGGTGCCCACAGGCACTTTCGTGCGGGTGGAAAACGAAGTAATAACATTACACAACAGTCCTCGATGGGACCCACAGAACAGATATATACAACAACAACTCAAAGAGTCAAGAATACGGATATACAATACAAAGATCCAAATCACCTTGAAAACGGTAGAGCGTCCGACTACGGACAAGATGCAAATGGGGCTAAGAGCCCTGAAGAATAACCAATGGCGTCCATAACCCTGCCCAGGCCAAGCCGGAAGGGTAACCCTGCTAACGACGTCGATCTTAAAACCTGCTTAAACAAAAGGGGTGCCGACAGAGGGCAAAGGAAAAAGAGAGCGGTCATCGAGGCCAAGACACGCGAGACTAGAATTGGCGGTCTCGCCTACATAGGTATGGTGGATCGGCGCAGCATGCACTAAACAACCTATAGAGACTCGATAAAACTGTCGGCTATCAGAGAGGGATAAGAGTGACCTATTCGGAACCATCCTGATACTACCACCAAACATACCCATCCTGGTATTTCCCCCTCGACACCAAACGAGGAAGTCAACCGAGGAACTCACACAGTTGGCAGTTTTATTTATTCACTTATCGTTGCAGCAATTACTAGTCAAGTATAGATAGTCATCCTGATAAAAATAAGCAGTGGGCAGTTTTAGTTAACCATTCCGTTGTAGTTGCAACACTTACTAGTCAGATACAATAAGCATGAGATATCCCAAACCCAGCAGTTGTTGATACTTTTATTTAGCCATTCCGTTGCAGTTGAGCTGATTACTAGTCACATCGGATACAAGTCAAATTATAACAGTAAACTTTAGTTATAGTTGTCTATGATCGAGAACTGTGCTCCAAGTCGCCCATAACCGCGACACGGCTTTAAAAGATTTGACTGCAGGGTGCACCAAAGTATCCACACGCGATTAGCATGAGATATCCACGCACTTCGACCCTTCTTGCCAGATCAATTAACATACACCCATCGGTATGTCGGCGGGGCCTAAGTCATGACGTTTCCCAGACCCAAAGCAAGTACATGGGGGCCACCCCACTAAGTACACCCGCAACAAAGTCGGCCGGGCTCCGAGACGGACTCAGGGTTTGTGGAGCCGGCTGTAAACGACTGGGAACCCGAAACTCTCGGGCTTGTCGATACAGCGAAAACGGGTCACGATCCTAACAAAGACGATGTGCTATCCATCGCACAATTTAAATAAAGCAAGAAAGCATGGCATAAGTACAGATAGTAAATAAAACCTCAAACTAGTTGTGGCCCGACAATACTTGGAATCAGTACTAAATCGATGGGGTGCCCACACATCCCACATGTGGTTAGCGCTCGATCTCTAACAGGTGTCAAGAACTCGGGGTCCCACGGGACACCAAAGGAGCTCGGAAACCAAATATTGTCTATCACCCACGGTGCCTCTGCATTACCTACTTCAATTTTAGTTATTAAACAGTAATTAAAGTTATAACCATCTCCAACATAAAGCTTATGGCAGCCTTCCAACAACGTGGTACTTGGACACGCATAAGACTTGAGCAAGCGACTACGACGCGCAAGTCCAACTATCTACCAAACAACAGGTAATAGGATGTGTCCAAGGCAATATAAGGCTGCAAGGGATATCACAGGTACGACAACTAGAGCATCGCAACACAGATAGCAATAGATCATCAGGAGGGAATAAATACTGTAAAAGTAAGATAGGTAGAAAGGGGGAGATGCTCGCCTGAAAACATTGCCGAAGGTTCACCCGAAGATCGGGTCGACACTCGCATCAACTCAACGGCCTTATCCGCGAAGAACCAAAACACTAGAAGAAACACCGGGTGCACTATTTAATACTACGGCAAAAGATCGGGCATGATGCATGTATGATGTATGACATGGCAAAGATGCGATGCAATTAGGCAATATTAAGCGGAACCGGAGTTCCGACAATTAAATATATGGTTCTAGTTGTTTAGGTACCCCGCAATTTAATGTTGTCTTAACATGGCAAAAATATAGCACCGGTTCGCTACACAAATTTAAATGGGAACAATATGAGACTAGATTAGCCCGCATATGGTCTCCATATTTAATTTAGGTGAATCGGCATAAGGCCCCCAAACCACACTAATATGCATGCGAGTATGACAATTTAATATGCAACAATATCAATATCATATATTATAAAAATATGAGGGGTCTCGGATAGGGGTCACACATTAGGGGTCTCGACGATCTTGGGCTCCGAGGGGTTCGGGGTTGGTCTCAGGGTTCGACGGGGGCGAGGTTCGATGGGATCGGTCTCGGACAACGGGAGTCGATCTTGCCGTATCCGAGAAGAAGGACTTGTTCGGCGTCGGGGTCACATCGGATTCGTCCTGGTCGGTGTCGATCTTGTCGTTGCGAAGATCTTGTCGGGTCCGTGCCATCGAGTCGTTCTTGGCATTCAGGGTGACGAACTTGGCGTCCGCGAGGAAGTACTTGGCGAATCCGTGTCGACGACCTGGGCGTCCGGGTTCTCGGGCGTCAGATCCGGGAAGAAGTGCTTGTCGATCTCGTGTCCTTCGGTCAAGACTTTGGCATGCCCGGTTCGGTCTCGGATCCGGATAGGAGGCCTTGATGTTCCGGGTTCTACAGTCGACGGGATCTTGGCACGGCTCCTCGGTGGTCTCGGCCGCGCATGGGGTACCAACATTCTTGTCAAGTCCTTGTCGATCTTGTCCATCACAGGGCCTTGAATCATCTGAACCAACATTGCCATATCGTCTCTCCATAGCACCGCCGCGCGCAAACCGTCAGAAACCGTGCACACAGGGCAGGACGTAGGGTCGGTGAGCAGCGGGCAGCGGTGCGGGACAAGGCAAGCACTAGGGCAGGCGGCTTCTGACCTGGGCGGAGGCAGCGAGGTGACCGAAGCAGGCGAACGGCGAGGTCGGAGAAGGAGAGTGGCGGGCCTGAGTGGAGGTCGTGGCCGACGGAGGGGTGGTCGGAGCGCCAGGGGAAGGAACGGGGAGGCTCGCCGACGCTGCAGGTGTGAGGGCGACGGCAGACGAGGTGACGCTGCCAGGCCGGCGGCTCGAGCTGGGACGGCGCGAGGTAGGGAGCATCTGAAGGGAACGCCAGGGAAGGCGAGGACGCGGGGTCTGGGATCGATCTGGGGCAGGTGGGGTGCTTCTCGGGCAGGCCAAGGAGGACGGTGCGGTGACGGGTCGAGGACGAAGCGCCTGGGCGGCGGTGCTGGCTCAGAGAGGCGCAGGGGCGGCTTGCGTCGAGGCAGAGGAGGGCAGGTGGAGGTGGGGAAGAGAGAGAGAGGGGGAACAGGCGCGTGGGGGTGGTGGGTCCGGGCGGGGTCGGTGGGACCGGTCCAGGGGAGTGGGTCGGGCTGGGGAGGTGGGGCCCGGGGAGAGAGTGGGGCCTGGGGTGGGGCGAGTGGGACCCGCGGGGTGGGGCCCGGGTTCCAGGGAGAGGGTGAGGAAGTGGGTCGGTGTGGGGAGGTGGGGTCGTTGGGTGTGTGTGTTGGGGGTGGGGCCAGGGTGTAAGGGAGAGGGGTAGGAGGGCTGTGTGTGGATGTGGGCAGAGGAGAGAGAGCGGATTGGTGAGGTGGCGGTGGGTGAGATGAGGTGGAGGGAAGGTGTGGTGGCGTGCTGGGGTTGGTGGGTAGACTAGGTTTGGGTAGGAAAAGATTGGGGTTTGGGTTTTATTAGTTTGTAAAATGTTTATGGTGTTGTCTTGTTTTAAATCTTTTTAGCAAAATAATTTTTAGGCAATTAATTTAACAGATAATTATAAGACTTGTTTTGGAATAAGAGAAGAGGTATTGTATCAGACAAAATAGTTTTTAGCTACACTATTCTGAGAGCCAAAGATGCATGATGATGACGATGCTCAAATGCAATGCACAAAAACAACGCGATTTTCTAGTAGTGGTTTTGCGGGATGCCACAGTGATGTAGATCCAATCTATCTCTCCACCCCACTTGCTGGACCGAGGAAGGAAGAGACGTCGTGGTGCCGTACGTGTGCATCTCTCGGAGGCGTCGCCACTTGCGGCGTTGGATCGAATCGGATCGCGAGGAGGAGAAGGCTAGTACGACTACATCAACCACGTTCTGTTGAACGTTCCGCTGTGCGATTTCTTCAAGGGTATGAAGATCTCATCTATCCCTCTCGTTGATTGCATCTCCTAGATTATATCTTGGCTTTCCGTTCGCATCCGTAGAAATTTTTCGATTTACTATGCATCGAATCCCTTCAGTGGTATCAGAGCTAGATCTATGCGTAGTTGTGTTTCACGAGTAGAACGCAACATGCTTGTTGCGGGCGTTGATGTTTTCTGTTGCAAGCCTCTTGTTGTGTACTTCTTATGACGCGGGATAGTGTGATCGAAGCGGTCCAGGCCAACTTTACGCGACCTCGTTCGCGAGACCGGCTCCGCACTTGACGTGTGGCTTGTTCCACACATGCGGCTGGTGGATGCCAGTTTCTCTCACTATAGTTGTCATGGGATTTACACCGGATGTTGGCAACCATAATATCACCGTTGTGGCTTTCCTTAGGTAATCGTTCTTAGCTTGTTACTCCCATAAGCCACGTAAAACATGCAACAACAAAGTAGAGGCGTCTAACTTGTTTTTGCAGGGAGTGTTTCTGTGATATGGTATGGCCCAAGATATGATGTGTATGTTGTATGCACTGTCATGTTTTGTAATATTTCACGACTTGCATGTCGATGAGTTCACAACCGGCAGGAGCCATATGTTTGTCTTTATAATTGTGTATGACCTGTGTGTCAACTTCTTATACGCCATGTAATAGCTTTACTTTATCACTAAGTAGTTAGCAATAGTTGTAGTTGCTATTCGTGGTGGAGGCAATCATGGTGGAGTGATGGAGATCATGCTGGCACGCACAAGATGGAGATCATTGCGCGGAGATTGGCTATACCATATCACATAAAATTATATGCATGTGATGTTTATCCTTTTATGTATCTTATTATGCTTAGATCATGACGGTAGCATTATAAGATGATTCCTCACTTAAAGATCAATATAAAATTGTGTTCTCCCTATGTATGCACCATTGCGAAAGTTCGTCATGTTCAAGCATCTCGTGATGATCGGGTGCTATAAACTCTACATTCACATACAACGCGTGCAAGCCAGTTTTGCACACGCGTAAATACTTGGGTTTGACTTGACGAGCCTAGCATGTACAGACATGGCTTCAGAACACATGAACCGAAAGGTTAAGCATGAGTCATATGAATGATATGATCGACACTTTGTTGTCCACCATTGAAACCACATCTCTTCTCGTGAAGATCGGATTAGGTGTGGTGAATTTGGATCGTGTTCACTAAACAACTTGAGGGATGTTGAATTTAGTGGGAGTTCATCTAGTAATTTGATTAAGTTGAACTAGTTATCATGAACATAATCTAAATTGTACTTGCAAATTTTGTAGATCAAATGGCTAAGTCCAACTTCAACTTCAACGTTTTTGCTAAGAAAGAAAAGCTTAAGAACAATGGGTCTAACTTCACCAACTGGTTCCGCAATCTGAGAATCATTCTCGCTGGCGGACAAAAGGACTATGTCCTTGAGAAAGCGCTAGGTGACGCCCCTGCTGTAGATGCGCCGGCTGATGAAAAAGTTGTTTATCAGTCGCACAAAGATGATTATGGTGTGATTAAGAGCACCATGTTGTTTGCTATGGAATCGGACCTTCAAAATCATTTTGAGGAGTTCGCCGGGCCCTTTGAGATTCTTGAGGAACTGAAAACCATGTTTCAGACTCAGGCCCGTTCTGAGAGATATGAGATCTCTGAGAAATTCTTTAACTACAAGATGGAGGAAGAGAGTTCCGTTAGTGAGCACTCCATTAAGATGTCGGGCTACACTCAACGTCTTGAGCAATCGGATCGCAAGATTCGGAAGAGCTCAAGATTGATGAGAGTTCGCAATCACTCCCTCCTAGCTACAAAGGTTTTGTAGTTACTCATAATCGATTGGTTCCATCGACACGATCCTCGAGCTCTTCGCTAAGCTGAAAGCTGCGGAGGTGGACATCAAGAAAGATAATCATGTGTTGATGGTCAACAAGCCTCCCAGCTTTAAGAAAGGTAAGAGTGCAATGAAGTCCTTCAAGAAAGGCAGCGGCAAGCGCGTTGCCCTGCTGAGAAGAAGATCAAGTCCGACCTAAGCCGATTAATCGAAAGTGCTTCTATTGCAAGGACAAGGGTCCTGGAAGCAATCGTCCAAGTACTTAGCGGACAAGAAGGCTAGCACCATTAAAGGTATATTTGATATACATGTTATTGATGTTTACCTTACTAGCGCTCATTGTAGTGCCTGGGTATTTGATACTGGTTCAGATGCTAATATTTGTAACTCGAAACAGGAGCTACGGAATATACGGCGGCTAGCGAGGGATGAGGTGACGATGCGCGTTAGCAACGGATCAAGAGTTGATGTGATGTCCGTCAGCATGCTCTCCTTAGTTTTACCTTCGGGATTAGTTTTAAACCTTAATAAATGTTATTATGTGCCTGCGTTGAGCATGAACATCATATCTGGATCGTGTTTATTGCAAGACGGTTATTCCTTTAAATCGGAGAATAATGGTTGTTCTATTTATATGAGTAACATCATTTATGGTCATGCACCTGCTATGAATGGTTTATTTCTTCTGAATCTCGAAAGCAATGAAACACACATCCATAATGTTGAGGCTAAGAGATGCAAAGTAGATAGTGATAATTCAACTTATTTGTGGCACTGCCGTCTAGGTCATATTGGTGTAAAACGCATGAAGAAACTCCATTCTGATGGACTTTTGGAGTCTCTTGATTTTGAATCATTTGACACGTGCGAGCCGTGCCTCATGGGCAAGATGATCAAAACCCCGTTCTCCGGAATAATGGAGCGAGCAACGGACTTGTTGGAAATCATACATACCGATGTATGCGGACCAATGAGTGTTTCGACGCGCGGTGGATATCGCTATTTTCTCACTTTTACTGATGACTTAAGTAGATATGGGTATATCTATTTAATGAAACATAAATCTGAAACGTTTGAAAAGTTCAAAGAATTTCAGAACGAAGTGGAAAACCATCGTAACAGGAAAATTAAATTTCTACGATCCGATCATGGAGGTGAATATTTGAGTTATGATTTTCTCACGCATCTTAAAGCAAGCGAAATCGTTCCGCAACTCACGCCACCCGGAACACCACAATGCAATGGTGTGTCTGAACGCCGGAATCGAACTCTATTAGATATGGTGTGATCGATGATGTCTCTTACAGATTTGCCGTTATCATTTTGGGGTTATGCATTAGAAACCGCTGCATTCACTTTAAATAGGGCACCATCTAAATCCGTTGAGACGACATCGTATGAACTGTGGTTTGGTGCTAAACCTAAGTTATCGTTTCTTAAAGTTTGGGGATGCGAAGCTTACGTCAAGAAGTTGATGCCGGACAAGCTCAAACCCAAAGCAAAGAAATGCGTCTTCATAGGATACCCTAAGGAAACGATTGGGTACACCTTCTACCACAGATCCGAAGGCAAAGTGTTTGTCGCAAAGAACGGATCCTTTCTTGAGAAGGAGTTTCTATCGAAAGAAGTGAGTGGTAGGAAAGTAGAGCTAGACAAGGTTATTGAACCTTCTCTTGAGTTGGAGAGTAGCGCGGCACCTGAAATTGTTCCAGTACCGTCTGCACCAACAATAGAGGAAGCTAATGATGAGGATCATGAAGCTTTGGACGATGCTGCTACTGAACATCGCAGGTCGACAAGGTCACGTTCCCCTCCTAAGTGGTACGGTAACCCTGTCTTAACTGTCTTGTTGGTAGACAACAGTGAACCTGCGAACTATGAGGAAGCAATGATGAGCCTATACTCTGAGAAATGGCTAGAGGCCATGAAATCCGAATTGGGATTCATGAGCGAAAACCAAGTATGGACTTTGGTGGACCCTCCTAGCGACCGAAAGGCCATTGAGTGCAAAT
This sequence comes from Avena insularis, assembly GCA_023614405.1. Lineage (NCBI taxonomy): Eukaryota > Viridiplantae > Streptophyta > Magnoliopsida > Poales > Poaceae > Avena > Avena insularis. The sequence continues at coordinate 43,419,161 of CM042695.1, forward strand.
GGATTTTCAAGAAGAAAACGGACGCGGATGGTAATGTTACTGTCTATAAAGCACGGCTTGTCGCGAACGGTTTTGTACAAGTTCAAGGTGTTGACTACGATGAGACTTTCTCTCCCGTAGCGATGTTTAAGTCCATTCGGATTTATTAGCAATTGCTGCGTTTCATGATTATGAAATATGGCAGATGGATGTCAAGACTGCGTTCCTCAATGGCAACATTGATGAAGAGTTGTATATGATGCAACCCGAAGGTTTTGTCGATCTTAAGGATGCTGATAAGGTGTGCAAACTTCAGCGTTCCATTTATGGACTGAAGCAAGCATCTCGGAGTTGGAACCTTCGTTTTGATCAAGTAATCAAGAGCTTTGGATTTGTTCCAAATTGCTATGAAGCTTGTATCTACAAGAAAGTGAGTGGGAGCTCAGTGACATTTCTAGTACTATATGTGGATGACATATTGATTATTGGAAATGACATTGGTATGCTTAACGATGTGAAGAGTTATTTGAATAAATGTTTTTCAATTAAAGACCTAGGAGAAGCTGCTTATATATTAGGCATCAAAATCTATAGAGATAGACAAAGACGCCTAATAGCTTTAAGCCAAAGTACATATCTTGACAAAGTTCTAAAAAGGTTCAGAATGGATAAGGCAAAGAAAGGTTCAGTGCCCATGTTGTCAGGTAAGATATTGAGCAAGGCTCAGTGTCCAGCTACGGTAAACGATGGAGAAACCATGAGCAAAGTGCCTTATTCCTTGGCCATAGGTTCTATCATGTATGCCATGCTGTGTACTAGACCGGATGTGTCCAATGCTCTTAGTTTGACGAGCAGATACCAAAGTGATCCAGGAGTAGAACACTGGACAGCCGTAAAGAACATCCTAAAGTATTTAAATAGGACTAAAGAAATGTTCTTGGTCTATGTAGGTGATGAGCAGCTCGTCGTAAAAGGTTACGTCGATGCTAGTTTCGACACCGACCCGGATGATTCTAAATCTCAGACAGGATACATTTATATTTTGAATGGAGGAGCCGTGAGCTGGAGAAGCTGCAAGCAAAGCGTGATCGCGGGATCTACAGTAGAATCAGAATACATGGCTGCTGCAGAAGCGTCAAGTGAAGGAGTTTGGATTAGGAACTTCATCACTGAGCTTGGTGTGGTTCCAAGTGCCTTGGACCCACTGGAGATATTATGCGACAACACTGGCGCCATAGCACTGACTAAGGAACCAAGATATCATCCAAAGACCAAGCACATCAACCGCCGATTTCATATAATTCGAGATTATATAACAGATGGAGATCTGAAGATTAGCAAAGTACATATGGATCTAAATGTCGCAGATCCGTTGACTAAACCTCTTCCACGAGCAAAACATGATCAGCACCTTAATGCCATGGGTGTTAGATTGTTACCAGATGTAAACTAGATTATTGACTCTAGTGCAAGTGGGAGACTGTTGGAATTATGCCCTAGAGGCAATAATAAAGATGTTATTATTATAATTCTTGTTCATGATAAAGTTTATATTCCATGCTAGAATTGTATTAAGCGAAAACTTTGATACTTGTGTGGTTTATGAACAACACCGTGTCCCTAGTACGCCTCTATGGACTAGCTCATTGATTAATGATGGTTAAGGTTTTCTAACCATAGACATGAGTTGTCGATTAATAATGAGATCATATCATTGGGAGAATGATATGATGGACAAACCCAAATCAAGCAGAGCAATTAGATCGTGTCATCGTGTTCATCTTTGCGAAGCTTTTTCTTATGTCAAATATTGTATTCCTTAGACCATGAGATAATGAAACTCCCTGGTATCGGAAGAAAGCTTTGAGGTCATCAAACGTCATCCTATGAGAGGGTGATCATAAAGGTGTCTCTCAGGTGATCGGAAAGTACTTGTTGGGTTGTATGTATCGAGATGGGATTTGTCCCTCCCAAGTCGGAGAGATATACTTCGGGCCCACTCGGTAATCGATATCAACACCGCTTGCAAGCACGTGGTTAAGGAGTTAATCACAAGTGATATCGGATTATGGAACGAGTAAAGTACTTGCTGTGAACGAGATTGAACTAGGTATGCCGATACCAACGATCAAATCTCGGGCAAGTAAAATATCGCGTGACGAAGGGAATATATATATGGGATTAATTGAATCCTTGCATCGTGGTTCATCCGATATGATCATCGATGAATATGTGGGAGTCAATATGGGTTTCCAGATCCCACCGTTAATTATTGATAGAAGATCATGTCCGCATATTCTCGAACCCATAGGGTCACACAACTTAACGTGCCTCGACGCTAGGATAGAATGGATAATTGGTTTGTGAGTTTTTGTTCGGAGTCTCGGATGAGATCCGGGACATCACGAGAGGTTCTGGAATGGTCCGGAGAATAAGATTCATATGAAGGAAAGCAGTTTTTGGATTTCGGAATTGCTTCAGAATGTTCGGTATTGTACCGGAAGGTTCTAGAAGCTTCCGGAGTGGGACAAACGTGGACCCACTTGTCGGAAGGGGGCGTGGGACTACGAGGGAGTGCCCTGGCCGCATTGGGCATTGGGCATTGGGAAGAAGGACCCATAGGCCCAGCCGGCCAAAACCCTAGGGGATCTTCTAGAAGGGGGGAGAAACTTGCCCCCCACTCCACCCTTGTGGCCGCCGGCCCTAGGGCTTGGAGGAGGGGAAAGGGGGCCGGCCACAAGTGATATCGGATTACGAAACGATCAAAGTACTTGCTGTGAACGAGATTGAACTAGGTATGCTGATACCAACGATCAAATCTCGGGCAAGTAAAATATCGCATGACGAAGGGAATATATATGGGATTAATTGAATCCTGGCATCTTGGTTTATCCGATATGATCATCGATGAATATGTGGGAGTGAATATGGGTTTACAGATCCCGCTGTTGATTATTGATAGAAGATCATGTCCGCATATTCTCGAACCCGTAGGGTCACACACTTAACATGCCTCGACGCTAGGATAGAATGGATAATTGGTTTGTGAGTTTTTGTTCAGAGTCTCGGATGAGATCCAGGACATCACGAGAGGTTCCGGAATGGTCCGGAGAATAAGATTCATATGAAGGAAAGCAGTTTTTGGATTTCGGAATGTTCGGTATTGTACCGGAAGGTTCTAGAAGCTTCCGGAGTGGAAAAACGTGGCCCCACTTGTCGGAAGGGGGCGTGGGCCTACGAGGGAGTGCCCTGGCCACATTGGGCATTGGGCAGAAGGCCCTATAATCCTAGCCGGCCAAAACCCTAGGGGATCTTCTAAAAGGGGGGGAAACTTGCCCCCTACTCCACCCTTGTGGCCGCCGGCCCTAGGGCTTGGAGGAGGGAAAGGGGGCCGGCCACGCCCCTATATAAGGTGGGCAGGGGGCGCACCCTCCCCCCACCCCAAACCCTAGCCGCCATACTGCTGCCCTCCTCTCTCTCTCTCTCCCGACTGCGTGTAGGCGAAGCCCTGCCGCAGAAACTCTCCACCTTTGCACCACGCCATCGTGCTGTAGATCCAATCTATCTCTCCACCCCACTTGCTGGACCGAGGAAGGAGGAGACGTCGCGGTGCCATACGTGTGCATCTCTCGGAGGCGTCGCCACTTGCGGTGTTGGATCGGATCGGATCGTGAGGAGGAAGGCTAGTACGACTATATCAACCACGTTCTGTTGAGCGTTCCGCTGTGCGATTTCTTCAAGGGTATAAAGATCTCATATATCCCTCTCGTTGATTGCATCTACTAGATTAGATCTTGGCTTTCCGTTCGCATCCGTAGAATTTTTTTGATTTACTATGCATTGAAACCCTTCATGAACCCACTATCGAGCATAAATACTCCCTCTTGGAGTCACTAGCATCTACTTGGCCAAGATAGCTACTAGAAACGGACAGCATGCAAGATCACAAACAACACAAACATGATAGAATCAATAAGATAGAACCATGAATCAATATGACATAGTAATCTCAATATCCATCGGATCCCCGTAAACACAACATGCATGATTACAAATAGATGATCTTGATCATGAACAGAGCTCACAAGATCTAAACATGGTAGCACAAAGGAGGAGAGACAACCATCTAGCTACTACATGGACCCGTAGTCCAGGGTGGAACTACTCACGATTCATACCGAAGGCTGGCATGATGATGAAGAAGGCCTCCGGGATGATCTCCCCTCTGACAGGGTGCCGGGAAGAGGTTCAGATCCCCCGATCTAGGGACGATGGTGGCAGCGACTTCGGACTGTTTCATGGAAGATTGGTCAGGTACTTAGGGTTTTGGTATCGGGGTCTTCTTATAGACGAAGAGGCGAGGCAAGGGGCACCCAGGGTGGCCACACCCCCCAGGCGCGGTCTAGGCTAGGCCGCACGGCCAGGGGGTGTGGCCCCCTGGTGGCTCTTCTCCGTCTTGTCTTCTGGCTCCGTGTTCCCCATGGTAAAATATTGACTTTGGCTTTTGTCCCGTCCAATTCTAAGAATATTGATTTTATGCCTTTTCTGGAACCAAAACAGAAGAAAACATGCAACTGGCACTGTGGCATTTTGTTAATAGGTTAGTCCCAGAAAACATATAAAAATACCTCAAAGTGTAGACTAAGCAAAGCAAAGTAGATACTAAACAAGCATGGAACATCAAAAATTATAGATACATTTTCGACGTATCAGAACCCCAAAGCCGCCGCCCCCGACTCCTCCTCCCACCTCTCCCCCGCTGCCACCGGAGGACGCCGACGGGAAAAGTCTGGCCGGCCAACGGTGGCAACAGGGCTGCTTCCTCGCGTGGTGGCCTCTCCTCCGTAGGGAGCCCCTTAGGTGCTCGAAGGTTGTCGCCCCGATGGCGATCTGATGGCGGTAGTGTCTGGAAGCCGGGGCGGAGGCCTCGGGCTTTGATGGAGGTTCTGTCGGGAATATGCCCTAGAGGTAATCATGTATGATGATATTTCCCATTGTATTCATAAAGATATTAAGTAGTCCTTGTATAAACATCTGATGTGTATCATTGAATATGTGATTCGGTTGGGGAACTATGCATTCATGTTGTTTGTACTAAATATGCTTGGTCATTGAGGTTGTGCTGGACACACAACTTAGACCAATGTGAAAGTTGGCTTGATGACTCGGTTCCACTTGTCATGGGCATGGAGATGCTATTCCAACTTACACAGACTCGTCTAAAGAGTTTAGCGAGTCGGGTTGACCCATATTGAGGTACAATGAACTAGCTGTCATTTGTATATCTCAATCAATGTAATCCTTAGACCTGAGGTTGTTGCATAGTCCAAGTTGAGGATCACCGACTTAGGTTTTGTCAAACGCTGATCCGTAACTGGTCAGTTATAAAGGCAGAGTTCAGGTCGACTGAGAATCAAGCTGCGTGATGTGAATAACCAAGATGGGATTTTGCCCCTCCACTTGGAGAGATATTCTCTGGGCCCTCTCGTGAGATATGATTCGGAAAGCATGGACATGCACGACTCGGTTAAGTATTAACCGAGGCGATCGACTAAGAGTTAGTCGGATGAATCACTTATCTCGAATCGAGAAGAGAGTCGGACTATTTAAGGGATGACATATATTCGCCTATAGTCTGACAAGGTATATCGTGAGGCAAAAGGGACTCGGACGAAAGTCGCATTGGAAAGGCAAGTCGTCATGACTCTTTGGTACTTGGGAGTCGGCACGTTCTGCTAGGAGCCGCGATCGACTGATCGATTGAGAGTCGGACTCCAATCGTGTCCAAGTAGCCATGAGCCTGCGGGGTCACACACTTAAGAGCGGGAGCAAGTTCGGATTGGATCTGAACCTGTAATCTGGTTGGGTTGGACCTAAACCGGATTAGGACTGAGTTAGTGAGTTGGACTCACGGTGACTAGTGTTATATGGGCTTTAGTGAATGGGTCGCGCGAGTAGAGACCACGTTCACTCCCTATATATAGTGGAGCACCGTAACCCAGAAAGGTTAATTGTTGTTCGGTTAGGTCATTCCATGTATTGGAAACCCTAGCTCCACAGTAGTCCTACCGTCGATACGAACCTAGCAGTTCGCCGCCGGTGCTCCTCCTTGTACGTGTGGATACCATTAGAGGTGTTGTACGTTCAGCACCAGGACGATCGGATCGTGAGGACTGCACTGCATCAAATGACGCGCTACATCAATAATCCGCAACTGCGCGTCTAGTGGTAAACCTCGTGGCCTTCTACCTCAGCTAGATCTTGGGATCACCACGTTCGAGGAAAAGTTTTGTTTTATCTCTGCGTGGCCCAACAGTGGTATCAGAGCGATAGCTTCTGGTTTTAGGTTCGAGATCTCGCATATGTGATATGCGGTTGGCTGTCGATGAGATCTATGTGCTGTTTTGGTGGTCGATCTATGAGATAGATCGGTTTTGTACAAGGTTGATTGGATCAACTGTACTCGGGGAATGGTAGATCTGATTTTCGTGATCATACAGCTGAGGTCGTGGAACGACATACCTCTACCGGTCGGCTTCCGCCATCGGGGTAGACTGTGACACGTAAATCCAGAGGTGGTGATCGAAGATCAAAAAGTTTGATCGAATCAGAACAATGGTCGGAATCCATGTCCAGACCGCCGGCTTCGCCCTGTCGTAGCGCTTTAGATGTCGTTGCGAGTTTCACAACGCCGGTAGATATTGTATCTATGCATAACTTGTTTTGCAGGAAGTTGTGAATGGTATGGTTCATGTGCATGTGATGTATATGTGTAATCCATACGTGATCTGTGAATCACGGTTTTTGTCAGCCGGCTGGAGCCTAGGTGCTGTCATTTTATTGTATAACGACCTGCGTGTCAGATTCTCCTTGTAATTTACTTTACTAAGCTAGTCTAGCTGTTTGGAGAACCCGGAAGGCATGCAAGGCGTTGTACATGTCGGCGACATGGAGTAAGACGGCAAGTGACAAGAGTTGGCACGAGTCGGATTACAGGCTTTGTGGAGATGCAGATCGCCATGAAGAGAGCCATACCATTTCACATTATAATTGCTTTATTTTGTGTTATTGTTATGTCTCAGTTTTACCTCTATTAGATAGTCGGTAAAATTTAATCCCTCAAAGAAGGTCTAGTCGGTTTTCCATTGGTGTTTGCACCATCACAAGTCGGACATTTTTGGTAGTGGGCTCATAAAATTGAGGTGCTGGCAATTCTTTCCGACTAGGTGGGTTCGAGTCGGACTCTTACTGCGGAAACACTTGGTAAGCTAGACGGGTCTATCACAACGGTTGTGGGACTCGGGGAAAAGTCGGATGGGAGCCGGGGCATGTGATGCCACCCGTCCAACATGAGTCGTATAAGATACGATTGACAAGGAGTTGTCTACCTAGATCACTTGGCGGCTAGCGGTGATGCTAAATCTCACTAGCCGACTTGCTTATTTAGGATCCTGAATCACTAAGTAACCATCGGAGGGGTGTTGGTTCTAGTGGGAGCATAAAATATTAAAGTATTTAATATGCTTGCTCTTTTATGAATACATGTCCTAAGTGTTTTGCATATTTTCTGTTGTAGATCATGGCACCAAGTAGTAGTCACTCTCAGATATCCGGTTTTGCGTTGAGAACTATCCTTGAGAAAGATAAACTGAACGACACTAATTTTACCAACTGGTATTGAAATCTGAGAATTGATCTCAAACAAGAAAAGAAGGACCATGTCCTACACAACCCACTTCCAGATGAGCCGAATGAGAATGCGACTGTCGCTGCCACCAATGCCTACCGTCGGGCTAAGGATGAGTCCACGGATATTAGCTGTCTTATGCTTGCTCACATGGAACCGTACTTGCAAAAGCAGTTCGAGCATGTTGAGGCCTACGATATGATCGAAAGCCTCAAAAGTATGTTCCAGGCTCAGGCGAAAACTGAGAGGTATCAAGTCTCTCAGGCTTTGCTGAGTTGCAAGCTTAAGGATGGTGATCCACTGAGTCCGCATGTGATCAAAATGGTTGGTTACGTGCAGTCTTTGGAGAGACTTGGCTACCCCATTAGCGAAGAGTTCGCTATGGATATAATTCGGAACTCTCTTCCTAGTGCATATGGGCAGTTCATTTCGAACTACCACATGCATGGTATGGATAAGAAGCTCACTGAATTGCATGGGATGCTCAAGCAGGCAGAGGTGGATCTCAAGAAGGGTGCCAGTCAAGTGTTGATGGTGCAGAATAAGGCTAAGTTCAAGAAGAGTTCTTGGACTAAGAAGAAGGCTAAGTCAGGAGGAAAGCTGTTAGACCCCTCCTTTGTAAAGGAAAAGGATCCCTGTGATTGCAATGCTAGTCCCTGGATCTATGCTAGCATCCACAGTTTAAGATGAAGTACACAGATACAAAGGTCATTTATTACATCCATTCCAGAGATTAAACATAGTCTTTTACAACTCAGGGCCATAGGCCTAATACAAGAGTTTGGAATAAGTAAATAAACACAAGTCTTCATCTTTATGTGCCACAGGCAAGCATGTTGAGTGTAGACTCATGACACCTAATCATCATCTGAATAACCTGCAACATCACAAGTTACAGCCACAGTGGGTCAATACTTTGGAATAGTATTGGCAAGTGATACCTTAGTAAATTTTTAAGTGGACTATAATACTATATGCAATTTGGCTAAGTGTAGCTTGGCTTGCTTTGCTTCAAAATAGGTTTTTCCTATTAGTTGAAATCACTAAGTTTTTCTTTGTCAAAACTCTCCCAAGAAACCACCAATAGACATTGGGGTCCTTTACCCTTGTTCACCCACAAGTTTTACTTAGAAGTTGGAGTGATGAGATTCTTGTAGCTTCCATGTCTTGATGCTCAAGTTGTCCATTGCCATGGACTTGGCTAAGTACTTAGGTTTTCCATCTGCAGAGGTTGTGCACTTTCCCCACCAGACTTGGTTTCCCAAGACAGGACCTTTCAGAAGCCTTTCCTTGGTCAAATGGACGCGCTCCAACCTATCATTCCCACTACCACCTACTGTCCAAGTGACTAAGTTCTAGCAACCTATATGATCATGGCAGAGCCCATATTGCCAAGTGGTTGCACTGTAAGCTTTCTCAACATTTGGCCTCCAAATCCCTTTGTGCCTGGGTGGCAAACCACAAGTGAGATACACAAGCCAAATCCATGGCCTTGTGTAACCACTCAACACAAACCAATCCTTCCATTCCACCCAGGAGGTTCATTTGACTTAGTTGTTTTATTAGGAAAGCATGAGTCCCATGACTTAGAAATATAGTCAATATAGCATGAATAGATTATACCAACCCTTGTTTGCTAATAGCTAGGCTAAGCATGGCATGGCAACTTAACTTAGGAGGATTTCCTAGCAATTCTACCATTCTACTCTACATAGGATTACCCAACATATCATTTGACAAAGGTAGCATGCATGACTTAGCAAAATATCTAATGCTAGTACAAAATATGGGAATGAAATATTCATGAAATATCACTTGCCTTGGTAATGGGGAGAGTAGCACTCCTCACAATCACAGTCACTAGCAAAATCTACACATAAAATTTGTAGCACACAATTACACACAAATTATATACAAACAAAATTATGTATGCATGCATGCAAGAAAGTGCTAAATGATGTTTTGTGAAAACCCATCCAGCAAGTACAAGATGCAGAAACAAAACTAAGTAAAAAGTTTGCTAACTAAATTTATTTAGCCCTAAAACAAATTGCTAAACAAAATCTATACTCAAAATGGACCTAAACATGTTTCTGCATAAGTAGTCATTTTATCAGATACTATTTGTTAAACACATTGTAGATTCAGAAAGGCCTTGATTCACTGAATCCAACGGTATAAAGTTTGCAAAATTCCAACGTGGGAAACTCAAGTTATAGTCATTGGAAATTTGGATCAAAATCTGGTTTGAATTCTGTTTTTAGATTTAACCCTAGCCACGCGTCGTGTTTCTATTGGCGCGTACCGCTTCGGCCGGATCGAGCTCTGCAGCCGTGGGATCTAAGTACCGCAGATCTACATCCGACGCTCCTAATCGTCTCCGACCCTACAGCGGGCGCTAGCGGCGTTGACTGGCGGCGGCGCGTCTGACTACGGCGGTGCCGGCGCTCTAGGTCACCCGGGGAAGCAAGAGGGCGCTTACCAGGACCGCAGTGGCGTGCTGAAGCTCGAGGTGGCTTTGGTTTGTCAAGGGGCGTGCGGATACGGCGATGATTTCTCGTCGGAGTGGAGGCAGGCGTCGGGCACGGTCAGTCGTCATCGTTGGCGAGGTTATCGATCACTAGGAGGCAAACAAAAGGCGTGGTCAGATGTAGGAGATCATGGAGAAGATGTGTGTGTGAAGGAGAAAGCTTGGGGCGGTCTGGACTTACCACTGGAGGTCGTCGGAGTTGAAACGGAAGACGGTGGCGGCCAGTCGTCGACGTTGCTGGAGCTACGGTTCATGCGGAGGCAAATGGGGTGTGTCAGTAGGTGCGCACGGACTCGCTGATCTTGATAGCATGAATGAGATATAGAGGGGAGCTCGGAACTCACCGTCGCCGCGGCCGATCGTCGAAACAATGGCTGCGGCGAGTTGTGGGCAGCCTGGTGGCGTGAAGGCGAAATTGATTTGGGGGAAATGGTCGCAAGGAGGGGAGATCTTATAGCCCGAGGCTCGACAAGAAACGCTCGCTGTATCAATGCTAATTAAGCTCGCGAAATCAGTGCTGCAACGGCCAGCGGCGGAGGTCGTGCGCGGAATCAGGGGTAGACGAAGCTGACGTGGACGGGGCCCGCTGGTCAGCGAAATAAACAGAGGGGGCGTGGGGTCTGGCTGTCAGTGGCTGAGTGAGTGCGCTCACGCGTGAGAGAAGAAAAGGAATGCCCCGGGTGGGCTTGTTGGGCTCACTCCGTTGCTGGGCTAGATTCCTGGCGCGCGGCCCTTTTGTTTTGTTTACTCCTTTTCTTTTTCTATTTCGATTTTCAGGAATGGTTTTGATATGAATTCAAACTCTTTTTGAATTCAAACTTTTCTGGGGTTTTTTTGTATGGTACAGTAGTCTCCAATATAGGTATTAAGCAAGTGGTTGCTTTGCAAAGGTTTGGTCAAGCTTGGGTTTAAAACAATCAGAGACTTTGCATCTGATTTGCAAATGTTTGAAAAGGGGTTTTGAAATTATTTCTAAGTTGATAACTTTGGTCTAAATTCTACACACAAACTTCCCAACAATGAAGGCAAGCATCTAAGTTCCTAATCTTTCAAACTTTCAAATGGTGATGGCCATTTGAATTAAATCTGCCCACATAAAATCATAGCACCATGTGCTTCTGTTTTTCTGAAATGAGTTTGAATATAATATCAAATCTATATGCATGCATGAGTGATATGCAAACTTTGAACTTATGATTTTAGGGATGTTACAAATCTAACCCCCTTAAGATGAATCTCGCCCTCGAGATTCGGATGGGCTAGCAAATAGGTGAGGGTGGTCTTTCCGAAGATCATCTTCTCTTTCCCATGTTGCTTCCTCTTCGGAATGATGATTCCATTGCACTTTGCAAAACTTGATAGTTTTTGTCCTTGTGACTCTTTCTGCAGTCTCAAGAATCTTGACAGGCTTTTCTTCATAGGTGAGGTCACTTTCTAGTTGAACTTCTTCCAAAGGTATGGTATCCTTCAAAGAAGACTCTTCCATTTCTGGGTGACATTTCTTAAGCTGACTCACATGAAACACATTATGGACAGCTGACAAAGATTCTGGCAATTCGACTTCATATGCAACTTCTCCCTTGCGACTTAGAATTTTGAATGGCCCAACATATCTCGGTGCCAACTTTCCTTTGACTCCAAATCTTTTCACTCCACGAAGTGGTGATACTCTAAGATAAGCTCTATCCCCAACTTCGTAGGTGACTTCTCTACGCTTAGAATCCGCGTAGCTTTTCCCGGGGACTGTGCTATCTTCAACCTGTCCTTAACCAATTTGACTTCCTCTTCAGCGTCTTTGATAAGATCAGGTCCAAACAAACTTCTTTCTCCCACACCGTTCCATAGCAATGGGGTGGTACACTTCCTTCCGTAGAGAAACTCAAATGGTGCCATCCCAATACTAGATTGATAACTGTTATTGTAAGAGAATTCTGCGTAAGGCAGACTTTCATCCCAACTTGCTCCATAGTCTAGGGCACATGCCCTCAACATGTCTTCAAGAATTTGATTAGTCCTTTCTGTTTGTCCATCAGTTTGAGGATGAAAGGCAGTGCTGAATTCCAACCTCGTTCCTAAGGATTCATGAAGTTGTCTCCAAAAGTGAGAAGTGAACTGAGTTCCTCTATCAGACACAATACTCTTAGGCACACCGTGAAGGCATACAATTCTGCTCATGTAGATTTTGGCTAACTTGGCACTTGTATAAGTTGTCTTCACGGGTATAAAATGAGCCACTTTAGTTAGGCGATCCACTACTACCCATATGGAATCATACCCTGACCTGGTCCTTGGTAGTCCAGTAATGAAATCCATACCAATATTTTCCCACTTCCACTGTGAATAGGCAAAGGGTTGAAGCAAACCTGCTGGTTTCTGATGTTCCGCTTTTACTCTACTACACACATCACACAAAGCAATATGTTCGGCGATGTCCCTTTTTAGATTGTTCCACCAAAATCTTTCTTTCATATCCATGTACATCTTGGTGTTTCCCGGGTGAATAGAATACGGAGAGTTGTGGGCTTCCTGTAGAATCAGTTTCCGCAACTCCGGGTCTTGTGGAACACAAATACGTTTCCCGTGCCATAAAGTACCTTGTTCGTCTATATGAAAACTTTTAGCTTTCCCTTGACTAATCCTTTCCTTAATCTCTTCGATTTCTTTATCAGTCTTCTGGGCTTCTTTAATCTGATCCAATAGAGTGGGTTGAACCTCCAAAGACATGAGATGTCCTTCTGGCACAATCTCCAATCTGATTTCTTTGAATTGCTTGCACAAGTCATCTGGCAATTCACCTTTGGTAAGGCCATTTACAAACACCTTACGACTTAGAGCATCTGCTACTACATTTGCTTTACTGGGGTGGTACTGCAAACTTAAGTCGTAATCCTTGATAAGTTCTAGCCATCTCCTTTGTCTCATATTGATTTCCTTCTGGGTGAAAATATACTTCAAACTCTTGTGATCGGTGAATACTTCACAGCGCTTTCCCAAAAGGTAGTGTCTCCATGTTTTGAGTGCATGGACAACAGCGGCTAACTCTAAATCATGAGTAGGATAGTTTACTTCATGAGTTTTGAGTTGTCTCGAGGCATAAGCCACAACTTTTCTGCCTTGCATAAGTACGGCACCTAATCCTTGATGCGAAGCATCACAATACACTTGGAAATCCTTTTCCAAATCTGGCAGGCACAGAACTGGTGCTGACACAAGTCTCTTCTTCAATTCTTGAAAGCTGAGTTCACAACCTTCAGACCAAGCAAACTTCTTGTCTTTCTTTAAAAATTCCGTCATTGGCTTAGCAATCTTTGAGAAATTTTCAATGAATCTTCTGTAGTAACCTGCTAAGCCAAGGAAACTACGAACCTCTTTTACGTTCTTAGGAGATTCCCATTCAGTCACAGCTAAAACTTTAGCAGGATCAACTGCCACTCCATCCTTTGTCATAACATGACCAAGAAAACCAACTTCTTCTAACCAGAACTCGCACTTGCTGAATTTGGCATAAAGTTTATGCTCCCTTAGTTTCTCAAGTATCAAGCGTAAATGTCTTTCATGCTCTTCCTTGCTCTTGGAGTAGACTAAGATGTCATCGATGAAAACGACAACAAACTTGTCAAGAAATTCCATGAACACTTTGTTCATCATATTCATGAAGTATGCTGGAGCGTTGGTTAAACCAAAAGGCATCACAGTGTACTCATACAATCCATACCTTGTGGTGAATGCTGTTTTAGGTATGTCTTGCTCTCTTATCTTGAGTTGAAAATAACCTGATCGGAGATCAATCTTCGAGAACACACATGCTCCTTCTAGCTGATCAAACAAGTCGTTGATTCTTGGCAAAGGATATTTGTTCTTGATAGTTACCTCGTTGAGAGATCGGTAGCCTATGCATAATCTTTGTGTTCTATCTTTCTTTTCTACGAATAAAACTGGAGCTCCCCAAGATGACAAACTTGGCTGGATGAATCCTTTCTACAACTGTTCTCCAAGTTGTTTCTTGAGTTCCTTTAGTTCATCAACTGACATTTTATAAGGCCTCTTTGCTCTTGGTCCAGAACCTGGTACCAAATCTATTAAAAACTCCACATCTCTATCTGGTGGCATTCCCGGTAACTCTTCCGGATATACGTCCGGATACTCACACACAATTGGCACAGTGTCCATGCTAACCCCCTTAAGAGAATTTAGCTTACTTCCTTTAGATTCAAAGTTGGATTTGAATTTTATCCGCTTTCCTTCAGGGGTTGTGAGTGTAACTGTACGATTTGCACAATCTAGTACCCCTTCATACTTAGCCATCCAATCCATTCCCAAAATCACATCCAATCCTTGGGAATTCAGGATTATCGTGTTCTTCGAAACTTATATTTTCCAAACTCTATGACTAGATCCCGGCATCCAAGACTCACTATCATATCTCCTCCCGGAGAACTAACTCTTATCGGACACCCAATGTTTTCAGATGCAAACCCATTTCTATCAACAAATGCTTTTGATATGAATGAATGAGATGCACTGGTATCAAAGAGTACAAATGCTGGAATTGAATTGAGTCTGAACTTACCAAAGAACAAAGATCGGGCTCCTCATAGACCTCCTCCACATTGATGTGGTTAACCTGTCCTTTCTGAAAAGGATTAGGCTTGTTAGATCCTTCAACTTTCTTCTCAGGGCACTCATTTGCATAATGCCCCAGCTTCTTGCATTTGAAGCACTCAACCTGACTGATGTCCTTTTTAGGCTGGTTTCCACTTCCACTTCCACTGTGGTGGCTCTTATGTCCACTCTTGTGGTTCTTGTACTTATCATTGTCATGACTGCGATGATGCTTGTTGTCATGACGGTTGTGGTTGTGGTGCTTGTCGAATTTCCCATGCTTGTGGGATCCTGAGCTTCCACTGTCATCATTATGAGTTCGTTTGTGAGACGATCCCGAGCTGTTCTTGTCGGAGTGCTTTCTCTTCCTACTCTCAACTTGCTTCATTTTATTCTCCAAAATAGAAGCCTTGTCACACAGAGACTGATAAGTTGGAACATAGGCCACAGACAACTGTAGGTTTAGCTCATCATTCGACCCTTCAAGAAATTTTTCCTTTCTTTTGGCATCTGTGTCAACCTCATCCAGTGCATAGCGTGCCAGATTGTTGAACTCTTCTATATATTCAGCCACGCTTCGGTGGCGCTGCCTCAGATTGTGGAACTCTTTCTTTTTCAGGCTCATCATTCCTGATGAGATATGAGCAGTGCGAAATCCATCTTCAAAGATAGCCCAAGTCACCTCATCAATAGGAGTGGTGATTTGGAAGTTGTCCCACCAAGTGGCGGCTGGCCCTTCCAACAGATGCGCTGCGAATCTGACTTTTTCAGCATCCGTGCAGCCCACGGTCACTAAGTCCTTGTTCACAGAACGTAGCCAATCATTGGCCACCATGGGATCAGTCGTCCCCGAGAACTTAGCTGGCCTCAACCGCAGAAATCTGGTGAGCATATCAAAACCCGGAGGATTGTTGTTGTTGTTGTTGTTGTTATTGTTGTTGTTATTGGGGTTGTTGTTGTTGTTGTTCTGGTTTTGGATGAATGTCGTCATCATTTGCATAAGTTGTGTTTGTGCATTCATCATTTGCTGCATTTCTGGGGTGATGTTGTTGGGGTTGGGGTTTGCGCGACGGGGAGGCATCTGTGGTTTGTTCAATTAGAGATAAGAATGAGATACCCATAGATGTTTTATGCACATTACATCACATAAGCAAACACATATCATGCAACACAAAGATAAAAGTTCAACAACAAGATAATAGTTTCTCAAAGTAAAACACACAAGTGGCAAGCCATCCACATGTCGGATGTGTTGGAGATATGCCCTAGAGGCAATAATAAATATAGTTATTATTATATCTTTGTGTTTATGATAAATGTTTACATTCATGCTATAATAGTATTAACAAGGAAACATTAATACTTGTGTGATTTGTAAACTTAATTTGAAGTCCCTAGTAAAGCCTCTATATAATACTAGCTTGTTGGTTAATAGATGATTGTGGTTTCCCTATCATGAACATTGAGATGTTATTAACAACAAGATCATATCGTTAGGAGAATGATATGGTGGACATACTCCTATAGATAAGCGTAGCATAAAGATCAAGTCATTTTAATAGTTCAATTGCTATATGATTTCTGATACATAGTTATCTAATTCCTTCGACCATGATATCATGCATATCACCTTTACCAGATGGATGCTTTGATAACATCAAACACCACACCGTAACTGGGTGGCTATAAAGGTGGCATTGAGTGTTCAGAAAGTATTGGTTGAAACACATGGATCAAGAGTGGGATTTGTCCATCCATATGACGGATAGATATACTCTGGGCCCTCTCGGTGAAATGTCATCCAATTAGCTTGCAAGCATGTGACTGGCTCACAAGGGATCACATATCACGGGAACGAGAAAAGAGTACTTATCAGTAACGAGGTTGAACTAGGTATGCAGAGATACCGACGATCATAACCTCGGATAAGTAAACTATCGTGAGACAAAGGGAAATTGATATCGTATGTAAGTGGTTCATTCGATCGCAAAGTAATCGTAGAAATATGTGGGAGCCATATGAATTTCCAGATTCCTCTATTGGTTATTGTTCGGAGAAGTGTCTCGATCATGTCCGCATAATTCACGAACCGTAGGGAGACACACTTAAGGATTCGACGTTGTTTGAGTAGTTATGGAATGATGAGAAAGAGACCGAATGTTGTTCGGAGTCTCGAATGGGATTCGGGATATCACGAGGAGATCCGGAATGGTCCGGAGAATAAGATTCATATAAGGAAAGTCCCGTTTCGGAGTTGGGGAATGGTTCCGATGTTTTCATCGGGAACATTCTAGAAGGTTCCGGAATGTCCGACACTCCGGGGGGGGAGGGTACATGAATGTGTCATTGTAAGTTGGAATGATTGCATCATGTACTAGGTGTCTTTGCTGTCCAAAATAAAGGGTTTATTTAAATCCTAAATTGAAAAGTCAAACGGCAATTTTTGGAAAGAGGAGGAGAAGTGGAAACCGAGTTGGGGAGGGATTCCCTCCTCCCCAAGCCGGCGCCCCACCCAAGCCGAGTTGGGGAGGGACTCCACTCCCTCCCCTTGGCCGCCGGCCCTCCCACCTATAAAGGGAGGGGCAGGGCTGCCCCTCCTAACACACAAGTCCCTCTCCTCTAAACCTAAACCCTAGCCACAGCCTAGGGATTTCTCCCAAGCCGTCAAGTTAGAGCTTCTAATTTCGCTAGCGTCCGGTTTAGAGCCTTCTAATTGGTTTGTCTAAACCCTAGATAACAAAAGCTCTCTCATACTCCACCATACTCGCTCCGGCTTAAGGCTAAGCCCTGCGAGATCTCCCCTCTACTTCGGTACCACGCCGCTTGCCGGAATCGAGGAGAGTGCTACAACCTCCGCCACTGGAACAAGGGAGAGGAAGGTCTTCGTCGTGTTCCGAACGTGTGACCGATCAAGGGAGCGCTGCCGGAACGCGGCGCCGGAAGGATCGTCTACGCGATCTTGAGATCGGAAAGAGTACGACTACATCACCCACGAGAATCTGCTCTCGTTAAACGCTTTGGAATCTTCGAGGGTGAGTTATTCCATCGACTCGTTGCTACAATCTAGTAGATAGATCTTGGCTTGTTTGTTTGTATGAGGTAGAAAATTTTTGTTTTCCATGCTACGAAACCCTACAGTGGTATCAGAGCCGTGTCTATATGTAGATCTGTTGCACGAGTAGAACACAATGGTCATTGTGGGCGTTGATGCTTTTATTGTCGATTGCTTCTTGTGTACTTTGCATCTTGCGGGATGTTGGGATGAAGCGGCCCGGGCTAACCTTACATGACATCGTTCATGAGACTTGCTCCACGCTTGACATGCAACTTGTATTGCATAAGTGGCTTTGCGGGTGCCTGTTTCTCCCAGCATAGTGGAGATCCAATTTACAACGGGTGATTTACAATACTAGTACCAATGTTGTGGTTCTTGTCCGTAAGTTAGAACGACACTTATAGAAAGCCCCAAACCACGTAAAATATGCAAAGAAAGTAGAGGCGTCTAACTTTGTTTTGCAGGGGTGTGTAGTGATGTGATATGGCCATGATTGTGATTATAATTGATGTATGCAATGTTCCTTATTGTAAGTTGGCAACCGGCAGGAGCCATATGGTTGTCTTTAATTTCTGTTAAAACCCGCGTGTCTATTCAAAGTAGTTGTAATAGTTGAAGCCGGTGGACGACAACCATGGAGAAGCGTCATTGACCTTGATGCAATGCCGGTGATGATGGAGATCATGTTCGTGCTTGAAGATGGAGATCGGAAGCACAAAGAAGAAAGGCCATATCATATCACATATTATGAATTGCATGTGATGTTAATCCTTTATGCATCTTGTATTGCTTAGTAGACGACGGTAGCATTATAAGATGATCCCTCATGCACATAAATTTCAAGTTCTAAAGTGTTCACCCTTAGTATGCACCGTTGCTAAAGCTTGTTGTTTCGAAGCACCACGTGATGATCGGGTGTGTTAGATTCCGCGAGTGAATACAACGTAAGCAAGCCAGATTTGCTTATGCGGTAGCTAAGGTTTGATCTTGACGAGCCTAGCATGTACAGACATGGTCTCAGGAACACGAATCACCGAAAGGTAAAGCATGAATCATATAGTAGATATGATGAACATGTCGATTGTTCGCCATTGAAACTATATCAACTCTCGTGATGATCGGTTTTGATATGGTGGATTTGGTTCGTGTGATCACTAAAACAATGTGAGGGATGTTGTTTTGAGTGGGAGTTCACCTAGATTAAACTTTATTATTAATCAGAACTCAATTTGTCATAAACTTAGTCTAAACTATTGTAAATATGTTGTAGATCAATGTCAGCCCCTACCATCAATTTTAATGCATTCCTAGAGAAAGAAAAGTTGAAAAACAATGGAAGCAACTTTGCGGATTGGTTCCGCAATTTGAGGATTGTCCTCACAGCTGGTAATTTGACCTATGTGGATGCACATTTGGGTGACCCACTGCAGCTGATGCTACCGATGAAGTAAAGAATGTTTACCTTGCTGAAGAATCAGACTCCATAGTTCAGTGTGCTATCTTGTATGGTTTAGAATCAGACTTTGCTTCAAAAGGTTTGAGAATTCAGACCCACATGATATTGTCCGTGATCTCAAATTGATCTTTGAGACTCACGCGGCGATTGAGAGTTATGAGGCTTCTGAAAAGTTCTTTAACTACAAGATGGAAGAGGGCAGCTCCGTCAGTGAGCATGTGCTTAAGAAGTCTGGGCACGCAAACAAACTTCAAAGCTTGGGTATAGTAATTCCTAATGCTTTGGGGATTTACCGTGTCCTCCAATCACTACCACCAAGTTACAAGAACTTTGTGATGAACTACAACATGCAGAACATGAACAAGCAGTTGCCAGAACTGTTTGCTATGTTAAAGTCTGCAGAAGTGGAGATCAAGAAAGAGCACCAAGTGTTGTTGGTCAATAAGACCACCAAATTCAAGAAAGGCAAGTCTAAGCAGAAGGGACACTTCAAGAAGGGTGGCAAGAAAGTTGCCACACCGACGAAGAAGGCCAAGGCTAGACCCAAGCCTGATACTGAGTGCTTTTACTGCAAAGGAGAAGGTCACTGGAAGCGGAATTACCCAAAGTACTTGGCGGATTTGAAGAACGGCAACATCAAGAAGAAAGGTATATATGATATACATGTTATTGATGTGTATCTCACTAGTATTCGTAGTAGTGCCTGGGTATTTGATACTGGTTCGGTTGCTCATATTTGTAACTCGAAACAGGAGCTACAGAATAAACGAAAGCTAGTGAAGAACGAGGTGACGATGCGCGTGGGAAACGGATCAAAGGTTGATGTGATCGCGGTCGGCACGCTACCCCTTCATCTACCATCGGGATTAGTTTTATACTTAAATAATTGTTATTTGGTGCCTGCGTTAAGCATGAACATTATATCGGGATCTTGTTTATTGCGAGATGGTTACTTGTTTAAATCCGAGAATAATGGTTATTCGATTTATATGAGTAATATGTTTTATGCACATGCACCTTTGATAGATGGTCTATTCTTGTTAAATCTCGATGGTGGAAATACACATATTAATAACATTGAAGCTAAACGTTTGAAATCAAGCGATAACTCGACCTATATGTGGCAATCGCTGCCTTGGTCACATTGGAGTGAAGCGTATGAAGAAACTCCATTCCGATGGACTTCTTGAATCACTTGATTTTGAATCACTTGAAAGATGCGAAGCATGTCTAATGGGAAAAATGACTAAGACTCCGTTTTCTGGTATGATGGAGCGAGCTACGGACTTATTGGAAATCATACATACCGATGTGTGTGGTCCAATGAGTGTAGCATCGCGCGGTGGTTATCGTTATGTTCTTACCTTCACGGATGATTTGAGTAGATATGGGTATATCTATTTCATGAAACATAAGTCCGAAACTTTCGAGAAGTTTAAGGAATTTCAAAGTGAGGTAGAGAATCAACGTAACAAGAAGATTAAATTTCTACGTTCTGATCGTGGAGGTGAATATCTAAGTTACGAGTTTGGCGAGCATTTGAAGAAATGCGGAATACTTTCACAATTTACACCGAAGGGAACACCACAGCGTAATGGTGTGTCTGAACGTCGTAATCGAACTCTCTTAGATATGGTTCGTTCTATGATGTCACTTACAGATTTACCGCTATCATTTTGGGGTTATGCATTAGAAATAGCCGCATTCACTTTAAATAGGGCACCGTCTAAATCCGTTGAAACGACACCGTATGAATTATGGTTTGGGAAGAAACCTAAATTGTCGTTCCTTAAAGTTTGGGGATGCGAAGCCTATGTAAAGAAGTTACAGCCGGACAATCTTGAACCCAAAGCGGAAAAATGCGTCTTCATAGGATACCCGAAGGAAACTATTGGGTATACCTTCTATCATAGATCCGAAGGCAAAATCTTCGTTGCCAAGAATGGATCCTTTCTAGAGAAGGAATTTCTCTTGAAAGAAGTGACTGGAAGGAAAGTAGAACTCGATGAGGTTGTCGAACCTTCTCTCGAAATTGCGAGTAGTGCAGCGCCGGAAGAAGTTCCTGTGGTGCCTGCACCAATTAGAGAGGAAGCTAATGATGATGATCATGAAACTTCGGTCGAAGTTGCTACAGAGCCTCGCAGGTCAACGAACTCGTACCACCTGCATTGGTATGATCCCGTTATGAGTGTCATGTTGGTGGACAACACCGATGACCCTGAGACATATGAGGAAGCAATGATGAGCCCAGATTCCAATAAATGGCAGGAAGCCATGAAATCCGAGATTGGATCCATGTACGAAAACCAAGTATGGACTTTGGTGGACTTACCGGATGGCCGGAAGGCTGTCGAGAACAAATGGATCTTCAAGAAGAAAACAGATGCTGATGGTAATGTTACTGTCTATAAAGCTCAACTTGTCGCAAAAGGGTTTCGACAAATTCAAGGAGTTGACTACGATGAGACTTTCTCACCAGTAGCAAAGCTAAAGTCTGTAAGGATTATCTTAGCAATCGCTGCATATTACGATTATGAGATATGGCAGATGGATGTCAAAACAGCATTCCTCAATGGTGACATTGATGAAGAGTTGTATATGATGCAACCCAAAGGTTTTGTCGATCCTAAAGATGCTAACAAGGTGTGCAAGCTTCAACGGTCCATCTATGGATTGAAGCAAGCATCCCGAAGTTGGAATCAACGTTTTTATAAGGTAATCGAAAGTTTTGGTTTTATACAAACTTATGGAGAAGCTTGTATTTACAAGAAAGTGAGTGGGAGCTCTGTAGCATTCTTAATACTATATGTGGATGACATATTATTGATTGGGAATGATGTAGACCTTCTTAATAGTGTCAAGGAATATTTGAATAATAGTTTTTCAATGAAGGATCTTGGCAAAGCAGCTTACATATTAGGCATAAAGATTTATAAAGATAGATCGAAACGCCAAATATCATTGTCACAGAGTACATATTTGGACAAAGTTCTAAAGAGGTTTGGAATGGAAGATAGCAAGAAAGGGTTCTTGCCCATGTTGCCCAATACGACCTTGAGTAAAACTCAGAGTCCGACATCGGCAGAAGATAGAGAAAGGATGAGTAAGACTCCCTATGCCTCAGCCATAGGATCTCTAATGTATGCCATGCTATGTACTAGACCCGACATCGCATATGCTGTTAGTCTAACTAGCAGATATCAAAGTGATCCAGGAGTGGATCATTGGATAGCGGTCAAAAACATCCTTAAGTACTTGAGAAGAACTAAGGATATGGTTCTTTCTTATGGAGGTGATGAACAACTCGTTGTTAATGGTTACACCGATGCTAGTTGGAACACCGATCCGGATGACTCTAAATCACAATCCGGATACGTATTTATTTTGAATGGTGCAGCAGTTAGCTGGAGGAGTGCAAAGCAAAGCGTTGTGGCGAGATCTTCAACTGAATCGGAATACATGGCTGCTTCGGAGGCTTCACAAGAAGCAATATGGATGAAAGAGTTCATTACAGAGCTTGGTGTGGTTCCTAGTGCGCTGGACCCAATGTCTATCTGCTGTGATAACATGGGCGCCATAGCCAATGCGCAAGAACCAAGGTCACACAAGAAGCTGAAGCACATCAAGCTACGTTTTCACGCTATTCGAGAACATATCCAAGATGGGGATATAAAGATTTGCAAAGTACACACAGATCTGAATGTGGTGGATCCGTTGACTAAACCTCTCCCGAGGGAAAAACATGACCAGCACCAAACTGCCATGGGTGTTCGGTATATTACCATGTAATCTAGATTAGATGACTCTAGTGCAAGTGGGAGACTGTTGGACATATGCCCTAGAGGCAATAATAAATATAGTTATTATTATATCTTTGTGTTTATGATAATTGTTACATTCATGCTATAATAGTATTAACAAGGAAACATTAATACTTGTGTGATTTGTAAACTTAATTTGAAGTCCCTAGTAAAGCCTCTATATAATACTAGCTTGTTGGTTAATAGATGATTGTGGTTTCCCTATCATGAACATTGAGATGTTATTAACAACAAGATCATATCGTTAGGAGAATGATATGGTGGACATACTCCTATAGATAAGCGTAGCATAAAGATCAAATCATTTTAATAGTTCAATTGTTATATGCTTTCTGATACATAGTTATCTAATTCCTTCGACCATGAGATCATGCATATCACCTTTACCAGATGGATGCTTTGATAACATCAAACACCACACCGTAACTGGGTGGCTATAAAGGTGGCATTGAGTGTTCAGAAAGTATTGGTTGAAACACATGGATCAAGAGTGGGATTTGTCCATCCATATGACGGATAGATATACTCTGGGCCCTCTCGGTGAAATGTCATCCAATTAGCTTGCAAGCATGTGACTAGCTCAAGGGATCACATATCACGAACGAGAAAAGAGTACTTATCGATGTGAGGTTGAACTAGGTATGCGAGATACCACAAGCGATCATAACCTCGGATAAGTAAACTATCGTGAGACAAAGGGAAATTGATATCGTATGTAAGTGGTTCATTCGATCGCAAAGTAATCATAGAAATATGTGGAGCCATATGAATTTCCGATTCCTCTATTGGTTATTGTTGGAGAAGTGTCTCGATCATGTCCGCATAATTCACGAACCGTAGGGAGACACATAAGGATTCGTTGTTTGAGTAGTTATGGAATGATGAGAAAGAGACTGAATGTTGTTCGGAGTCTCGAATGGGATTCGGGATATCACGAGGAGATCCGGAATGGTCCGGAGAATAAGATTCATATAAGGAAAGTCCCGTTTCAGAGTTGGGGAATGGTTCTGATGTTTTCATCAGGAACATTCTAGAAGGTTCCGGAATGTCCGACACTCCGGGGGGGAGGGTACATGAATGTGTCATTGTAAGTTGGAATGATTGCATCATGTACTAGGTGTCTTTGCTGTCCAAAATAAAGGGTTTATTTAAATCCTAAATTGAAAAGTCAAACGGCTAGTTTGAAAGTCAAACGGCAATTTTTGGAAAGAGGAGGAGAAGTGGAAACCGAGTTGGGGAGGGATTCCCTCCTCCCCAAGCCGGCGCCCCACCCAAGCCGAGTTGGGGAGGGACTCCACTCCCTCCCCTTGGCCGCCGGCCCTCCCACCTATAAAGGGAGGGGCAGGGCTGCCCCTCCTAACACACAAGTCCCTCTCCTCTAAACCTAAACCCTAGCCACAGCCTAGGGATTTCTCCCAAGCCGTCAAGTTAGAGCTTCTAATTTCCCTAGCCTCCGGTTTAGAGCCTTCTAATTGGTGTGTCTAAACCCTAGATAACCAAAGCTCTCTCATACTCCACCATACTCGCTCCGGCTTAAAGCCTCGAGATCTCCCTCTACTTCGGTACCACGGTTGTCAGCTTAGGAATCGCGAGGAGAGTGCTACAACCTCCATTTTCTTTGGAACAAGGAGAGGAAGGTCTTCGCCGAAAACCGAACGCAGGATCGATCAAGGAGCGCTGCCGGAATGCGGCGCCGGAAGGATCGTCTACGCGATCTTGAGATCGAAAAGAGTACGACTACATCACCCACGAGAATCTGCTCTCGTTAAACGCTTTGGAATCTTCGAGGGTGAGTTATTCCATCGACTCGTTGCTACAATCTAGTAGATAGATCTTGGCTTGTTTGTTTGTATGCGGTAGAAATTTTTTGTTTTCCATGCTACGAAACCCTACAGGATGGTCCAATAACAGGTTCACAAATAACAAGTACGATAATAAAAGATAACCGAGTAGTCAAGTCTACTCATCAGCATCAATCTCCTCCTCGACAAAGGTAAGACCTGCGTTCTCCATCGCAGTCTTGTTCTCCTCGATAGTAGTGGTCAAGGACTCAATCTTGGTCTTGAGAGCCCTCTTCTGGGAGCGAAGCCTCTCAATAACCATCTGCTGCTGCTCTAGCTCGAAATCCTTGGACTTCAGTTCCTCGGTCATGTCTCGGATCTTCTTGTTCCTATCCTGGACACGTTTCTCCTGACTCTTGAACTTACGGTCTTGGGTTACGAACTTTGCCTCCATTTCCTTGACTATCTCGTCCCCACAGGCGAAAAGCTTGTCCTTCTCGCTGAAGTTGCACTGAGCTTCGTCATTCTGAGCATGACGTTGGTCCCGTCTGTCCACGTGCCTAATAAGAGACTCTAAGTCCGGAGATAGAGACGTATTGGCTCAAGGCCCCTCGAGTCGTCCTCAAAGTCAATAGACTCTCCGTCATCATCACGTCTTCCGAAGACATGAAAGTGAGTGCCTCTAACCTGACGGGAGTGACGGCCTAACAAACGTCCTATCAGGTCCTGCATGACGACCTCCATGCCTCTCTCCTTGTCATCGTGCATAAGCTTGAAGACGATGGCCTCCGTAGTAGGCTCTGTTTGGCGTCCGGGCTGGTTCACCTTGAAGCCCCAGAGGTCCTTCCTCTCGAACTTGGTGAGTGGGTGCACCATGATAGTGGGAAGAGGGAGATCGAGCAAAGTGGTAAGCTCAACAATATGAGGACCAAAGAGGGTAGCCCGGAACTCCTCAACAGTGCTGATGGTAATAGGCATCTATTTATAAGATAGAAATGTTAGGACAACACAATTTTAAGATAAACATAAGGCAAAACACCATATACATAGTCATGGAAACAAAACACACAAGTCATGCATTCATTAAGTCATTACATCAATCAAGGTTCACTCTTATTCTAAGACAACATTTTTGGAAAATAAGGTGATAGATGGTGGTCCAACTAACGAAGTGTGCTCACAATCCTATCTCACTGGATCTGGTGGCTAACACAATGTTCCTAGATACAATCCACCTATCTTGTTCACATGATTCCATCACTAAGTCTATAATATCTCCCCTTAATTCTTGGTTGGTGGCTTCCAACTCTTGGGTAAGTTCCTTCTCTTTCTCTAAGTCCTTTTGGAGGTTGAGCATTCTGCACTTGACTCTTGCACCTAGTTCTTTGATAGTCCTCCAAGCTGCTTCTCTGGCTGACTCAAAGAATGTGGTGTGCATCACAGTGTTGGTGTACATGCAGAATCCCCTTTCTTTGTGGTTGTCTTCCTTGTTTTTGTACAAGTGAAGTTGCACCCACCAGTACTCCACTCCTTCATCCATCACTGGAAAGCCTTTGTACACAGCTGCACCATGTGCTTCCATTGCCACCATGAGGTCCTTGAGAATTTTGGGAAACTCAGTTTCACACTCCAAGATCATGGTCATGAGTGGTCCTTTCTTAACGGCTTCGTTGATGGAGTTCATCTACAAATAGAGATGAGAATGAGAAGATTAGAAAAGTTTACGAGAAGAATAGACAAGTGTAGAAGTAGTTGAAAGATTTTCCTTAGTGGTTTCCAATTCTAGGGTCATAATCCTACAGGCAACACAGTGCTCTGATACCATCTGTTAGACCCCTCCTTTGTAAAGGAAAAGGATCCCTGTGATTGCAATGCTAGTCCCTGGATCTATGCTAGCATCCACAGTTTAAGATGAAGTACACATATACAAAGGTCATTTATTACATCCATTCCAGAGATTAAACATAGTCTTTTACAACTCAGGGCCATAGGCCTAATACAAGAGTTTGGAATAAGTAAATAAACACAAGTCTTCATCTTCATGTGCCACAGGCAAGCATGTTGAGTGTAGACTCATGACACCTAATCATCATCTGAATAACCTGCAACATCACAAGTTATAGCCACAGTGGGTCAATACTTTGGAATAGTATTGGCAAGTGATACCTTAGTAAATTTTTAAGTGGACTATAATACTATATGCAATTTGGCTAAGTGTAGCTTGGCTTGCTTTGCTTTAAAATAGGTTTTTCCTATTAGTTGAAATCACTAAGTTTTTCTTTGTCAAAACTCTCCCAAGAAACCACCAATAGACATTGGGTCCTTTACCCTTGTTCACCCACAAGTTTTACTTAGAAGTTGGAGTGATGAGATTCTTGTAGCTTCCATGTCTTGATGCTCAAGTTGTCCATTGCCATGGACTTGGCTAAGTACTTAGGTTTTCCATCTGCAGAGGTTGTGCACTTTCCCAACCAGACTTGGTTTCCCAAGACAGGACCTTTCAGAAGCCTTTCCTTAGTCAAATGGACGCGCTCCAACCTATCATTCCCACTACCACCTACTGTCCAAGTGACTAAGTTCTATCAACCTATATGATCATGGCAGAGCCCATATTGCCAAGTGGTTGCATTGTAAGCTTTCTCAACATTTGGCCTCCAAATCCCTTTGTGCCTGGGTGGCAAACCACAAGTGAGATACACAAGCCAAATCCATGGCCTTGTGTAACCACTCAACACAAACCAATCCTTCCATTCCACCCAGGAGGTTCATTTGACTTAGTTGTTTTATTAGGAAAGCATGAGTCCCATGACTTACAAATATAGTCAATATAGCATGAATATATTATACCAACCCTTGTTTGCTAATAGCTAGGCTAAGCATGGCATGGCAACTTAACTTAGGAGGATTTCCTAGCAATTCTACCATTCTACTCTACATAGGATTACCCAACATATCATTTGACAAAGGTAGCATGCATGACTTAGCAAAATATCTAATGCTAGTACAAAATATGGGAATGAAATATTCATGAAATATCACTTGCCTTGGTAATGGGGAGAGTAGCACTCTTCACAATCACAGTCACTAGCAAAATCTACACATAAAATTTGTAGCACACAATTACACACAATTTATATACAAACAAAATTATGTATGCATGCATGCAAGAAAGTGCTAAATGATGTTTTATGAAAACCCATCCAGCAAGTACAAGATGCAGAAACAAAACTAAGTCAAAAAGTTTGCTAACTAAATTTATTTAGCCCTAAAACAAATTGCTAAACAAAATCTATACTCAAAATGGACCTAAACATGTTTCTGCATAAGTAGTCATTTTATCAGATATTATTTGTTAAACACATTGTAGATTCAGAAAGGCCTTGATTCACTGAATCCAACGATATAAAGTTTGCAAAATTCCAACGTGGGAAACTCAAGTTATAGTCATTTGAAATTTGGATCAAAATCTGGTTTGAATTCTGTTTTTAGATTTAACCCTACCCACGCGTCGTGTTGCTATTGGCGCGTACCGCTTCGGCCGGATCGAGCTCTGCAGCCGTGGGATCTAAGTGAGATCTGGCGGCTCAGATGCGCGCGTACCTCTTCGTCCATGTTCTAATCTACACCGCGGGATCTACATCTGACGCTCCTAATCGTCCTGACCATACACGAGCGGCGCTAGCGGCATTGACTGGCGGCGGCGCGTCTGACTACGGCGGTGCCGGCGCTCTAGGTCGCCCGGGGAAGCAAGAGGGCGCTTACCAGGACCGCAGTGGCGTGCTGAAGCTCGAGGTGGCTTTGGTTTGTCAAGGGGCGCGCGGATACGGCGATGATTTCTCGTCGGAGTGGAGGCAGGCGTCGGGCACGGTCAGTCGTCGTCGTTGGCGAGGTTATCGATCACTAGGAGGCAAACAAAAGGCGTGGTCAGATGTAGGAGATCATGGAGAAGATGTGTGTGTGAAGGAGAAAGCTTGGGGCGGTCTGGACTTACCACTGGAGGTCGTCGGAGTTGAAACGGAAGACGGTGGCGGCCAGTCGTCGACGTTGCTGGAGCTACGGTTCATGCGGAGGCAAATGGGGTGTGTTAGTAGGTGCGCACGGACTCGCTGATCTTGATAGCATGAATGAGAGACAGAGGGGAGCTCGGAACTCACCGGAATTCGCCGGCGCAGTCGTCGGAACAGCGGCGGCGTCGTGCGAGTTGTGGGCAGCCTGGTGGCGTGAAGGCGAAATTGATTTGGGGGAAATGGTCGCGAGGAGGGGGAGATCTTATAGCCCGAGGCTCGACAATAAACGCTCGCTGTATCAATGCTAATTAAGCTCGCGAAATCAGTGCTGCAACGGCCAGCGGCGGAGGTCGTGCGTGGAATCAGGGGAAGACGAAGCTGACGTGGACGGGGCCCGCTGGTCAGCGAAATAAACAGAGGGGGCGTGGGGTCTGGCTGTCAGTGGCTGAGTGAGTGCGCTCACGCGTGAGAGAAGAAAAGGAATGCCCCGGGTGGGCTTGTTGGGCTCACTCCGTTGCTGGGCTAGATTCCTGGCGCGCGGCCCTTTTGTTTTGTTTACTCCTTTTCTTTTTCTATTTCGATTTTTAGGAATGGTTTTGATATGAATTCAAACTCTTTTTGAATTCAAACTTTTCTGGGTTTTTTTTGTATGGTACAGTAGTCTCCAATATAGGTATTAAGCAAGTGGTTGCTTTGCAAAGGTTTGGTCAAGCTTGGGTTTAAAACAATCAGAGACTTTGCATCTGATTTGCAAATGTTTGAAAAGGGGTTTTGAAATTATTTCTAAGTTGATAACTTTGGTCTAAATTCTACACACAAACTTCCCAACAATGAAGGCAAGCATCTAAGTTCCTAATCTTTCAAACTTTCAAATGGTGATGGCCATTTGAATTAAATCTGCCCACATAAAATCATAGCACCATGTGCTTCTGTTTTTCTGAAATGAGTTTGAATATGATCTCAAATCTATATGCATGCATGAGTGATATGCAAACTTTGAACTTATGATTTTAGGGATGTTACAAAAGCAGGCTCCGGACCCGGTCCCAAGCGCTTCCTCAGGGACTAAGCCATCTCCTTCAGCCGGATCCACTTGCTTCTACTGCAAGGCGGATGGCCACTAGAAGAGGAACTGCAGCAAGTACTTGGCCGACAAAGCCAAGAGTGGAGGTATGACTTCCGACTCAGGTACACTTGTTTGCAATGTTATAGACATATATCTTGCTGATGCACCTAATAGTTCTTGGGTATATGATACCGGATCAGTTATTCACATCTGCAACTCGTTGTAGGGACTGGTAAGAACTAGGAGCATAGCAAGAGGCGAGATTGATATTCGAGTCGGCAACAAAGCAAGAGTTGCTGCTTTGGAAGTCGGCACAATGCAACTTCATTTACCTTCCGGATTCATTATGGAACTGAATAATTGTTATTATGTTCCAGTGCTCAGTCGAAACATTATTTCTGCTTCATGTTTGATGAGGCAAGGCTATGAGTCGAATATCAAGAATAATGGTTGTTCTTTGTATTTGAATGATATGTTTCACGGCTTTGCACCCGTCCAGGACGGGTTATTTATTTTGAATCTTGATGGTGAGTCGGTTTATAACATAAATGTTAAAAGGTTGAAACCAAATGATCTGAATATGACTTACTTTTGGCACTGTCGGCTTGGTCATATAAGTTGGAAACGCATGAAGAAGCTCCATGATGATGGACTCCTAACTTCGTTCGACTTGGAATCGTTCGAGACATGCGAATCTTGCCTACTTGGCAAAATGACCAAGACACCGTTTGCAAAGAGTTGCGAAAGGGCGTCCGACTTGTTGGGACTAGTACATAGTGATGTATGTGGACCAATGAGCACGACAGCCAGGGGTGGTTATGAGTACTTCATTACCTTCACTGATGATTTGAGCAGGTATGGATATATCTACTTGATGAAACATAAGTCGGAAGCCTTTGAAAAGTTCAAAGAATTCCAGAATGAAGCACAAAATCAACTCGGCAAGAAAATAAAGTTTCTTCGGTCGGACCGAGGAGGCGAGTACATGAGCCATGAGTTTGATGACCATCTGAAAAGTTGTGGAATAGTTCCTCAACTTACTCCGCCAGGAACGCCACAAAGGAATGGTGATTCGGAAAGGCGGAATCGGACCTTGTTGGACATGGTACGATCAATGATGAGTCAGACAGATCTGCCTTTATCATTTTGGGGTTATTGTCTAGAAACAGCGGCGTTCACACTAAACAGAGTACCATCAAAATCGGTAGAGAAGACACCGCATGAGATGTGGACAGGCAAAAAGCCAAGTTTGTCTTTTCTTAAGATTTGGGGTTGTGAAGCATTTGTCAAGCGACTCCAGTCGGACAAGCTTACGGCCAAGTCGGATAAGTGTATTTTCGTGGGGTATCCGAGGGAAACCTTGGGTTACTACTTCTACAACCGAGAAGAAGGCAAAGTGTTTGTCGCTCGGAACGGTGTCTTCCTTGAGAAAGAGTTTCTTAGTCGGGGAGTAAGTGGGAGCACGGTGCAGCTCGAAGAAATTCGAGTGGAACCGGCTAGTAGCGAGTCGGCAAAAACCTTGGAGGTTGAGCCGGTCGTGGTAGCTGAGCAAAGACTGTACTACAAAGATCGGCAAGATTACGAAGTGTTCTTGATGTGTTACTGTTAGACAGTGATGAGCCGGCAAATTATTCGGAAGCGATGGTGGGATCTGATTCCAAGTCATGGCTTGGAGCCATGAGATCCGAGTTAAAGTCCATGGATGAAAATCAAGTTTGGAACTTGGTTGATCTGCCAGACGGTGCAAGACCCGTCGAGTGCAAATGGGTCTTTAAGAAGAAAACTGATATGGATGGAAACGTTTCCGCCTATAAAGCACGCCTTGTCACGAAGGGGTTCCGACAAATTCAAGGAGTTGATTACGGCGAGACTTTCTCGCCCGTAGCGATGCTTAAATCAGTTCGGATCATGTTAGCTATAGCAGCCTATTTCGACTATGAGATATGGCATATGGATGTCAAAACGGCTTTCCTTAACGGAAATTTAACCGAGGACGTGTATATGATACAGCCCAAGGGTTTTGTCGATCTGGCTAATGTTGACAAGGTGTGCAAACTTCAGAAATCCATTTATGGGTTGAAGCAAGCATTTTGGAGTTGGAATATTCTCTTTGATGAGGTAGTCAAATCGTTTGGCTTCATCAAGAGTGATCATGATTCTTGTTTGTACAAGAAGTTTAGTGGGAACAAAGTAAATTTTCTAATCTTATATGTGGATGACATATTACTGATTGGAAATGATGTCCGGATGTTGCAAGAAACCAAGGAATCATTAGAAAGGAGTTTCTCAATGAAAGACTTGGGTGAGGCAACATACATCCTCGGAATCCGGATCTATAGAGATAGATCAAGGAGGCTCATTGGATTGAGTCAGAGTACTTATTTGGACAAAGTGTTGAAGAAGTTCAACATGGAATCGTCTAAGAAGTGGTTCTTACCGATGTCCCATGGTGTAAAACTTAGCAAGACTCGGTGTCCTTCGACAACTGATGAGCGAAGTCGGATGAGTGCGATTCCATATGCTTCTGCAGTCGGATCCATCATCTATGCCATGATTTGTACTAGGCCGGATGTTTCCTATGCTCTAAGTGTTGTGAGCAGATACCAGGCTGATCCTGGAGAGATCCACTAGACAGCGGCTAAAAATATCCTAAAGTACTTGAGAAGGACTAAGGATATGTTCTTGGTTTATGGTGGTGAAGATGAACTCACTGTAAAGAGTTACACGGATGCGAGTTATCTTACCGACTCTGATGATTCTCGCTCGCAATATGGGTACGTGTTTATTATAAACGGAGGTGCTGTGAGCTGGAAGATTTCCAAACAAGAGACTGTGTTTGCGTCTACAACAGAGGCTGAGTATATTGTCGCCTCGGAGGCAGCAAAGGAAGTTGTTTGGATGAGGAATTTCCTTATGGATCTTGGTGTGGTTCAGGGCTCGTCCAATCCGTTGGACGTGTATTGTGACAACAATGGTGCTATTGCACAAGCCAAGGAACCTAGACAGCACCAGAAGAACAAGCAGATACTCATGCGTTACCACCTGATTCGCCAGTTCGTGGATCAGGGTGATATCAAGTTATCAAAGGTACACACGGATGCAAATATTGCGGATCCGTTGACAAAGCCGTTACCACAGCCGAAGCATGAGGCGCACCTGAGAGCCATGGGCATTAGATGCTTAGACATATGATGTCAGAAGATTGACTCTAGTGCAAGTGGGAGACTGTTGGGAATATGCCCTAGAGGCAATCATGTATGATGATATTTCCCATTGTATTCATAAAGATATTAAGTAGTCCTTGTATAAACATCTGATGTGTATCATTGAATATGTGATTAGGTTGTGGAACTATGCATTCATATTGTTTGTACTAAATATCCTTGGTCATTGAGGTTGTGCTGGACACATAACTTAGACCAATGTGAAAGTTGACTTGATGACTCGGTTCCACTTGTCATGGGCATGAAGATGCTATTCCAACTTACACAGACTCGACTAAAGAGTTTAGCGAGTCGGATTGACCCATATTGAGGTACAACGAACTAGCTGTCATTTGTATATCTCAATCAATATAATCCTTAGAGTTGCATAGTCCGAGTTGAGGATCACTGACTTAGGTTCTATCAAACGCTGATCCGTAACTGGTCAGTTATAAAGGCAGAGTTCGGGTCGACTGAGAATCAAGCTGCGTGATGTGAATAACCAAGATGGGATTTTGCCCCTCCACTTGGAGAGATATTCTCTGGGCCCTCTCGTGAGATATGATTTGGAAAGCATGGCCATGCACGACTCGGTTAAGTGTTAACCGAGGCGATCGACTAAGAGTTAGTCGGGTGAATCACTTATCTCGGATCGAGAAGAGAGTCGGACTATTTAAGGGATGACATATATTAGCCTATAATCTGACAAGGTATATCGTGAGGCAAAAGGGACTCGGACGAAAGTCGTATTGGAAAGGCAAGTCGTCATGACTCTTTGGTACTTGGGAGTCGGCACGTTCTGCTAGGAGCCGCTACCGACTGATCGATTGAGAGTCGGACTCCAATCGTGTCCAAGTAGCCATGAGCCTGCGGGATCACACACTTAAGAGCGGGAGCAAGTTCGGATTGGATCTGAACCTGTAATCTGGTTGGATTGGACCTAAACCGGATTAGGACTGAGTTAGTGAGTTGGACTCATGGTGACTAGTGTTATATGGGCTTTAGTGAATGGGTCACGCGAGCAGAGCCCACATTCACTCCCTATATATAGTGGAGCACCGTAACCCAGAAAGGTTAATCGTTGTTTGGTTAGGTCATTCCATGTGTTGGAAACCCTAGCTCCACAGCAGTCCTATCGTCGATACAAAGCTAGCAGTTCGCCGCCGGTGCTCCTCCTTGTACGTGTGGATACTAGCAGAGGTGTTGTACGTTCAGCACCAGGACGATCGGATCGTGAGGACTGCACTGCATCAACTGACGCGCTACATCAATAATCCGCAACTGCGCGTCTAGTGGTAAACCTCGTGGCCTTCTACCTCAGCTAGATCTTGGGATCACCACGTTAGAGGAAAAGTTTATTTTTATCTCTGCGTGGCCCAACAGGTTCTCCCTCGGCGGATGGTGGTGCGGGTCGCATCTGCTGCCAGGGGCGCAGTCCTAGGGTTTCTCTCACGCCAAGACGAAGATCTACCTTCACCCTGCTTTCATTGATCTGGTGGTAGTGTCGTCTTCCAGAAGGCTCCGCCGGCGAACTCCCATGGACGATTCATGCTGGGAGATTGCTGGAACGAATGGGATTCGGTCACACGCAACTAGTTTTTTTCTGACTGTTTGATTTCAGAGGGAGCGAGGCGAAGCTCTGCAGTCTGTTTCCATCGTGGAACATGTCTTTAGTTCCATGGTGAAGTCAGTGTGCGGAGAATGTCATGAAAGCCAAGATTTGTGGACTAGCTATGGTGTGTCGAGTCCTGATGGCGATGAGGAATTGACTTGATGATTCGTGAATTGTAGCAGCAGCATCAGAAGGTGGGGGCGACAGCACAGGAGGAGTTCACAGTCTTACCTTGCATGGTGAAAATCCAAGGTCTGGTCTTAATTGGTTCTGCCTGACAATGACTTTGTTGAAGGCATTGTTTTGTGAGCGGGGACTTTCTCCGGGGTGAAAACCTATGATCTTTGATCGGGCGACGATGGTTCTTGTGCTCTGTTTCCTTTTTGAAGGCGTCGATATAGGAGATGTTGGACTTCTGGTGTTGTTCTGGTGAGGTTAGTGTTGCTGCTACTAAGGATTTTATCGTTGGAGCGGGACTTTTCTTTTTGTAATTCTTTTTCTTTTTGGTTGTGTGCATCCGTAATACCAATAGGGTAATGCATTGTTACAGAACCTGGGTGTAATTGATATCATCACGATATTAATATATCGCTCCTTTCAAAAAAAAAACTCTTAGCTATATTTTGTGATTTCATGGATCAGGCATAAAATTGATTACTTAAGACACGTGCGGCGTGCGCATGCATAACTACTACGAGTACTAGTTTAGCGTAAAAAAAAAACTACTACTAGTGAGAAAAAAAGTTGAAGCCCAGGCGAGGATTAGCTTATTTGACGCGGGCCAGGTTTCTTCGTGACTAGTCAGGCATCGAGTACCTAGGCTTGGTCGGGGATAAGGCCCAGCCCATATTGCCTGCTCCCCCTCTTCTTTGGGCGGCGGCACCCACCGGAGGTTGGCGCTGGGGTCATGGGCGGAGCCACCCACCGGCCGGTGACCCTGGGGTCATTTTCCTAGGATCAAGCTGGCGTGTTTCCTTTGTTGATTGAGTAGTTCTGCTGGAGAGTGATTCGTGTCTCATCGCCAGATGCAGTGCTGACGGATGTGAGTTCGCCGGCGACTTCGCCTCCCTATCTCTGCAGTCAACACCATGCTGCAGTGGCCGATATATAGGTACGGAGGATTTTACAAATTCCACACTTGGTTCAGCAATTTTCTTGATCTGATGATTGAAGGCCTAGTAGTATTTATTAGTGGCTTCCTCAGCTCACAGAGATCACTGTTGGGATCAGTTGCAATCTGAAAATTTGCTTCATCACGGAACATTCAGATTCAGTGGCAAGCCGCACTCACACCATACCAAGTCCCAAGTCGCACTCATACAATACCAAGGCGCAATCGATATTCGACAGTAGCAGATTTATTGCTGGATGGAACTTTTAACTGAACCTGGCTTCAAGTGCAGACACCTCCACAGCCTAGTCTTTCTACCACTGGCTCGGCCTGTTTATATATGCTGCCATCTCTCTTAATTTTTATGGTACTCTTGGTTCACTCAAGCATATTGCCAAAGCCACCAGCAAGATTGTGCCTATTGTACACACACACAATCCCTGTTCTTCAATCTTTAGGGGTTTCCTTCTTGTCTTTTCAGAGAATGGATACCCGGCGTTTTCCAGGTAACATAAAGAATCAAGAGTATAGAAAAAAAGGATGCTGAAGTTTTAATTCTGTACTACTTTTTTTTTAGATCAATACTGTACTACTTTGTTCTATTACAGCCAACATATATTGGACCGCAAAATAGGCCCAGTCCCTTTTTTTAATGCTCCCACGCATGGTTCCGCGAGAGAGTGACCATGTCATTTCAGAGAATGTACATGCAGTGTTGCAGGTAACAGAAAGAGTCGTGAATATGGAAATAAAAAATCTTGCGGTTTACCACTTCTTTATTCTTTTACAGCCAACATATATCTAATTTCAGGAAGGGGGCTCCTTCTTGAGGCAGGTTTTTTCAGCATTAGCAATCTACTGCAGCAATTCTTCCTGCAGATTTTTTAGAAGCTCTGTCAGGTAATAATAAGTTCTTTACTTCAATTATATTGATGAAGCAATTCTACTATGAGTTTTTTTCTAGATCAGACGGGCATTTAGTTTGAGTAGTTTCAGGTTGTCAACAATTCTTTTCTCCGGACAAGTTCTATGTGTAGAAAACTTACCGGTAGATAAATGCTTATGGAAAACGAGAAGGTATTTGTCTCAATAAAGAAACCGAGAAGGTATGATTACTTCTGTTATTACTCTTAAAAGGTAAACTCGAAGTAGGGCAGAACAACAAAAAATTGTCTATGGAAAATAATGGAAAAAAAAACCCATGCTATCTTGCTTAAAAAGGAAATCTACCACAAATAATTGTACGAATTTAGAAGATAATAAAAGGTAGAACTTCATACGAAGCATGCCACACTATATGGGAGCCTATGGTTCTTGAAACGCCCGACGTGCTGCCTCCCAGGGTGCAAGGGCCGGCCTGTTTATGCCGGTATGCGTGCATATTGCCCATAGCACGGTGATGAACCCGCCACCTTTTGCGAGGGCCTCCTTGTGGGCCTTGACATGCACCTCGTCGCCAGATGGCGCAATATACACCATTAGCTCTGTCCACAGGTCGGCCATCAGCTCCCACGCAAGATCATTATCCTCCTCTGCTTTCTTCATGAGCTCCGTCCCCAACTTGGCCCCCTTCTGCAGCACTGTAGCTGCCTCCTGCTGCCCTTTTCCCATCTCTATTAGACTCTTATATCTGGTTCCCTGGAGCCATAGGTGGTACCACCAAAATCTTCCAAGCTTCTCCTTGAACTCCTTCTTCATGTTCTTGTAAGCGCGATCAGTTCCATTCTTGTCTTCAGGTAGCAGCTCTGGTGAACAGGCCACCAAGTAGCCACAGTACTTAGACAAC
This sequence comes from Avena insularis, assembly GCA_023614405.1. Lineage (NCBI taxonomy): Eukaryota > Viridiplantae > Streptophyta > Magnoliopsida > Poales > Poaceae > Avena > Avena insularis. The sequence continues at coordinate 43,456,857 of CM042695.1, forward strand.
GTCGTCGCCACCTTCCGATGCGGCTCCATCGTCTCTTTCAACTCCTTGTGTTGGTACTTCACCTCCAGGAGGCTGGTGGCAATGTGGCAGATGAGGATGAACTCAGCGATGCTTTTGCTCTCGCACACCTGCGAGAGTAGGGGGCGGTATGGCTTGTGCTTGTCCAACTGCAGCTTGGACCAACAGGTCGTATTACGAGGGCCATCAATCTCCATGTGAGCTACCATGCATTCCACAATGGACTTCTTTACTTCCTTGGACACTGCCTTAGTAGGCATTGTGAAGGATAAGAGGGATGATAGCGGGCAAAACCTCAAAACAGAGAACTGCTCGAAGCAGAGTTTAGGGTGACCTAGCTTGCTTCGCACCCACTGGATGCAGCGCATGAGCCCGCTTAATAGTTGGCTCTCACGCCAGTGGGGCTTGGTGGTGTATTCACAGATCAGCGACACAGTGAGCCAGTTGGAGAGGATGAAGACGAGGAGCTCCCAAATTTGCTCGTAGATGAAGGCAAGGAAGAGCAGAGTGGTGGTGCTTAGGTCAATGGTAGCGAACAGCACCACAGGTGATTGGATGATGCTCTTGAGGAGGCATTTGGCCAGCGTTGCTGCGCCAGTATCTATGATGTAGTTGTCCTTGGTGATGCTATGGTAGGCGTATGACACGTTCCCGTTGCCACAGGCAACGAATGTGAGGAGGCAGAAGGCCCAGACTATGATGGGGAATAAGATGTAGTTAGCTAGGAAGAAGAAAGGGTCAGAGAGGACGACCGGTAGAACAGAGTGGTAGTACTCGGAGATGAATTGGATTTCGTCGTTGAAGACTTGGAACAATGCATCCTCCGTGCTTTGCTCCTCCTCCTCCTCCTCCTCCGCTTTCCGGGGAACATCCTCCTTGCAGAGACCCCTGAAGATGAGGTCCCTACAGTTTTGGGTCTCCTCATTGCTTATCGGAATGTCCTCGAACCTTCGGCGCAGAAGCTTGTAGAGAGCAAAGGATAGGCTTAATCTTTTGAGTCTGTGGTTTTCCTTGAGGAGGAGACCATTGGACGCCCAGATATCACCAACCGTGACAACGGTGGAGGAGCCAATGTCGTGGTTGGCATTGACTTGGTAGCCATGCGGACCAGCTTCCCTCTCCAAGCTGTCTTCTCCCATCACCGCGTACTTGCATGCCTCGAGCAGTTGTGATCCACCCACGCTATGCTGGGTCGGTTGCAGTACTATGACCTGGGCCATGTAGGAGTTGAGCAGCAGGGCGTTCTTGCCGTAGGCGAAGGAACGCTTCAGCAGCTCGGTGATGACAACCCTCTGCAGGAATTTTGCAGCAGCAAGGACCCATAAGGTGCCGTAGATGGCCTTCTTGCCGGTGCCCTTGACGTTGTTGAAGACGAGGTAGCCCAGCCAAATTATGCGTGCAAAGCGCTCGATGGTGCCAGACGAATACCACTCCATACCCATGCTGACCAGGATCGCCTCCACCTTCTTGCGGAGGAGCTCCACAAGAAGCATCCACATGAGGATCGTCCTGGCCCGCAGCGACAGCTCCTCAATGAGCTGCTGGCTGTATATGGGGGCACCTTCTTTCTTGTTCTTGGCCTCGGAGAAGAGGTAGGACATGACGGGGAGGAAGAGGGATAGCGAGGTGGAGAGGAAGAGGCGGACACTGGGGTTGAGAATGGCGCTAACATCGGAGATGCGACTGAATAGGTTGAGGTTGAAGAAGAGCGCGGCAAGGATGAACATGATGACAGAGGTGGCCACTGTGGTGGCCTCATTATTCTGGTCGGCGTAGGAGGATGTCAGGTTATACACGTAGGGGAACACTGTGCTGTTGCAGAATGAGTCTAAGCCTCCCATCTTCGTTCGTAGTCTACCAGCTCTAATAACTGAATTCCCTAGCTAGCTTGAATGGATTGAATTGAGCACCGCACTTATATATATGTGTGACATCGCGAATCGCAATCACAACAATGGCACTAAGAGAAAGTTAAAGCACCAGGTGGAGATAGAGCATCAGTATCTATGTTTTTGTCTTTTCTTTTTAAAGGCTTAAATCAATGGGGTCCCCACAGGCCACCGATACCTTGCTTTCAGTTCATACTCATTCTTTAGTGAAATTAGTAATCTGGATGCACTGCAATAATTTATTTTTCAATTATTATGCTAGCTATAGCATGACGGTCTTTCGGAGCAAATTATTTTCTTTCACTTTGTTCTTTTTTGTTTAATATACTTCTTTCGATTCATAATAAGTGCAGCTGTTTTAGTATAATATAAAGTTGTACTAAATCAATGACACTTAATAATGATCAGAGGAAGTGTGCCGTTAATAATGAGACACGGAAACACCTTTTGGAATTTTCTTTTAATTTGGTGGAATGCTCTAGCAGTCCAAGGCATGTGCTTAGAAAGGATACTGTAATTCGGTTCTCAGTATACTCACTAGTGCATGGCTCAGTACATCACCTGGGACCAAATTACCCTTAGGAACCTGCTTTAGTAGGATACAAACGAGCTTCTTAATCTAGTCGGTGTTTGTTCTCTTTCACGACGAGTGAACTTCTATTTAACACAGGGAAACAGAGGCTCTAGTCGGGAGCTCCTAAGGCAAGTATCCTAAAAGTACACGTAATTTGTGAGCTGCTATAGTATCTATGATCACAATCATCACTGAATTCTACTGACCAGCACTGCACCTTCTTTGGACTATATTCTGCTGATATAATCTATACACACTACATAATTAGTATAAGTTTTTTTCATGTCTTGTATCAGCGACCCCAACATCCACAGCTTAAATTTTTACTTAATTCACCCCCTTTTTATTGGGAGATTAGTAAGCTCTAATCAAGGATAATCATTTCCTAAACAAAAGAAGCTTTAAAGATGCTACATGAGCAAACACATTTTTTGGGGTAATTTTTTGGGGTCATTTGTAGTACACCATTGCATGTGCTCATTATTGACAGCCATTTTTGGCCAAAATGATGGACTACATGATGGAAGCCGGAAAACGGTGAAAGTCGGTCAAAACGCAGTTTATGAGAGCGTGAGTCGCTACCAAATGAAGATTCTAGAAGCCACTCAAGGAAAAAGGGTTCATGAAACGGATGACTGGAGGCGAAAGAAGGAACTAAGCCGAAACAATATAGAAGCAGCGTCAAGACAAAAGCCAGGATCGAATCGCCTTTGTGCCCATGAGACCAGGACTTAGTCGGAAAGAGCATGAATATGAGGCAGACACCACTCCAACACAGAAGGAAAAGTATCTCTACCAGGATTGACTGGGGCGATTGGAGTTTGGATCCAGTACTAAGACGGTGTACTTTTTACCTAGTTTAATACTAGTTTCCTACTATGGAATCCTCATTGTAAATGTGATAATAGCTATCCTAGAACTTTACGGAGAAACCATAGCCGCCCCATATGTATGTGAGGGCTGAAGGTCGATTGAAACTAAGCACACAGTCGACATACATCAATACAATCTATTTATTAGTACCTTCAAAATCCTTCTCCCTTGTTTTGTTTCTTCGGTGACTTTGACTACGTTTTCTTCTGTAGAATCGATAACCGAGTTAAGGGCGTTTAGGCTGACTTAGCTCAGCCAATAGTCGCTAGAACCTCAGGCGGGATACCGTACTGAGGAATCGTGGCTTCTGGTCAGAAAAGCACCAACTTATAGTGTTATGCATCTTGCCGTAACTTCGGCCTCCCGTAGATGTGTTGTGGTGCATCACCCTTGCTACTACTGATAACCTGAGTAAGACCTTAGTTGTTAGTCGGTCAAACAACTTGGTGACTCCTTATTCTACTTTCGCGAGTGTGGGGCCACCTTAAAACACAACACAAATATTGGCGACTCTGCTGGAAGGATCTTATTGTTAGATGTATATATTTGTATTGTAGTTTTCCCCATATGTTAGGGGCCTTCCTGTATATTCACACATATATCTGTATTATATATTGTGGCTTTTGGCCCCCAAAGAAATACAAGTTACATATTCTTGACATGGTATCAGAGCTAGGTTAGCCTCCTACTTGCAACTTCGTCGCTCCAGCCGCCACCGGCCCTATTGCCGACGGCCTTGCCGTTGTCGCCGTCGCCGGTCGTCGCCTGTCCACGTCCAGTTTCTGGCCGTCTATCGTCGTCGCCTGTTCCGTCTTCAGATCCAGATTCGGTTCTCGATCGGGTCTTCTCGTCCACAAGCAGGGTCACGCGTGGTTCATGTTGCCGTTCCTGACGCTGTTCCACGCGAGATCGAGCAGGGAGACGCGGGGATCGATCTGACCCGCTGCCTCCCGCCGCCCCGCCTCCTGACGCTCCGCGTGGCCGCCTCCTGACGCGTGACTGACGCCTACTACTCGACGATCCAGCGTGGCGCTGGCGAGAGCAGCGCCGCCTCTGACGGCGTGACCAGTCTCCCGCCGCCTTCCTGTCTTCCGCCGCCTTCCTGTCTCCCGCCACGGGATCGACCTCTTGGCCCCACCTCCGCCCACGTGACCCGGCGCTGGCGCTCCGCCCGCCCGCGTGACCAGCGCCCCTCCCGACGGCCTCGCGTGGCGGCCTCGCTGCCACTCCGCCCGACACGCCTAGCCGGCTGGCGGCTCGGTCTGCCCTCATCGGATCGATCAGATCTAGATCTGACCTGTGTCCAAAAAAAAGAGAGATATGTCTTCTTCATCAGGTTATGTTGCGATTCCTCGCTGCCCGGTGGTTTTTGATGGCGCGGATTATCCTGATTTCGCTGCCTTTATGCGCGTTCACATGCGCGGTCTTAGTCTTTGGGGCGTGCTCTCCGGCGAGGTCTCCTGTCCGCCGTGCCCCTGCTCCCGTGGCTCCTCTTCCGCCGACGTCGGTTGTTCTCGGTGCTGATGCTTTCCAGGAGTCCAAGGATGCTCGAGTCTTGATGATAGTGTCATTGCGCTTATGACTGAAGTTCAAGCGATACTCTTGACCTCGAGGCCTATCGACACGCCCGATCGCTTACACTCGGTGGGTTGATGAGGATGCTCGTCTCGCTGTTCTCACCTCCAATGTTACGCCAAAGATGTCTTCTTGAGTTCATGAGTCTCCCTACTATTGCCGCTCAGTGGGCTCATCTTCGTCAGCGCTACCAGCCGTCTGGGGATGCTCTTTACCTGTATGTGGACTCTACTATTGATGAGTTCTATACTCAGAGTGTTGCTATCTGGCGTCAGCTTGATTCTCTTCGTACTGCTGTTTGTGGCACATGCTCGTGTTGCCAGATTGTGCGCTCGGATTTGGAGTTTCACCGCATCTACGAAGTTTACATCTCTGCCCGCCAGAGTTTGAGCCCCGGCATGCTCAGCTGAATGCTCGTGGTCGCGTTCCGCTCTCTGAGGTATTGTCTGAGGAGACCCGTCTCCGTGGTGCTGATCTTCTTGCGGTTCCATCTGTGCTTGCTACCCGTGGTCCTCCTATGTCGTCTGTTCCCTCGACTCAGTCGTGGTCCTCTGTGCCACCGCCGATACTACCCACTCCTCCAGGTCAGGGTCAGCAGCCAGGTTCGTCGGTCAGAGTCGCACCGCAGCTCGTGGTCGATCGCCATGGTTCTCTTCACATCGCTCTTACTAAAACAAGGATGGCCACACTTGGGCCACCTGTTATACACGGGATCCCCTTACGCCAAAGACACTCGCTCGTGGTCACCGGCTCTTTCGGATCTTCGCAGCTTGTTCTCTCTCGATCAGACATTATCAGAGTCTTCGCGGTCTCCTTGTCGCTTCTGTGCTCTTCTTCGATAGGCACCGCCGGTTGTGGATCGATTCTTTAGGCCCTGTGCGACCACCACCTTCTACACAGTCAGGTATGTCCCCATGGTATCTGGATTCTGGAGCTTCTTTTCATATGACTTCTGAGTCTTCTTTTCTGTCCGCTCTTCGTTCTCTCCCTTCTCCTGTCCGTGTTTTCACAGCTGATGGTATCTCTCTCCCTGTTTCTAGTCGGGGCACCATCTCTACTTCTTCTTTTTCTGTTCCTGATATTTCTCATGTACCTCTTCTTCAGATGAATCTGTTCTCTGCTAGCCAGCTTACTGACTCTGGTTGTCGCGTCATTCTTGATGTTGATTCTTGTGTTGTCCAGGACCGTCGCACGCAGGGCCTGGTTGGAGCTGGCCCTCGCAGCCGTGACTCTTCAGGACTTTGAGAGTTAGACTGGCTTCGTGTTCCTTCAGCTGCCACTTCATCTTCCAGTTCTTCTCCGGTCGTCGCCTCTGCTACCAGCTCCTTTCAGCAGTGGCATCATCGTCTTGGTCACCTTTGTGACTCTCGTCTATCATCATTAGTTCATCGTGGTCTTTTGGGGTCTGTCTCAGGAGATGGGTTTTTACATTGTCAGAACTGTAGGTTGGGTAAACAGATTCAGCTTCCTTATCCTACTAGCGCGTCTGTATCTCAGCGACCTTTTAATTTAGTTCATTCAGATGTTTGGGGTCCGGCTTCTTTCGCTTTGAAAGGAGCCATCGCTACTATATTTTATTCATCGATGATTTTTCTCGGTACACTTGGTTGTATTTTATGCGCTCTCGTAGTGAGGTGCTCTCCATATATCAGCGTTTTGCGGCCATGGTTCGTACTCAATATTCTACCCCCATTCGTGTGTTTCGTGCTGATTCTGCTGGTGAGTATATCTCCCAGATGTTGCGAGGTGTCCTTCCGAAGGTGGCACTCTTGCTCGCTTTTCTGTCTCCGGCGCCCATGCCCGAATGGCGTTCTTGGCGTAAGCATCGTCATCTTCTTGAGACCACTCGCCATAATGATTGCTTCTTCTTCCGTTAGATTGGCCGAGGTCATTGCTACGTCCGCTTACCTCATCAACATTCAGCCTTTTGCTGCTCTACAGGGTGGTATCCCTCTTGAGCGCCTATCTGGACAGTCTCCAGACTACTCCATGCTTCCCTCGTTTGGCTGTGTGTGCTATGTTTTTCTTGCTTCTCGCGAATGCACCAAACTGACCGCTCAGTCTGTTGAGTGTGTTTTTCTTAGATACAGTAATGAGCAAAAGGGCTTTCGCTGTTGGGACCCCGTTGGTCGTCGGATGCGTATCTCTCGTGATGTTACTTTTGATTAGACGCGCCCTTTCTATCCTCGTCCCACCGCTGGTACTTACCCGGTGGAAGATATCTCTTTTCTTCTCCTTCCTGACACACCTCCTTCTACTTCCATTGTGTCTTCTTCAGGATCTCCTACCCCTGATGTCTCTTCTTCTACACCGTCCTCCTCTGCTCCGTCTAGTTATCCTAGTTCTCCTCGTTCTCCGGAGTCTTTCTCTGCTATTTCTTCTTCTTCATCGTCGTCTCCCGAGTCGTCTTCTTCTGATGAGCTTCCCTCTACTCGTCTTGTTCGTCAGCGTCATGCCCCCAACTGTTACTCTCCTAGTCAGTATGGTCTTTCTGTTGCCTCCGAGACAACTTCTTATCGGGATGCTGAGCATCATCCTGAATGGCAGCTGACCATGGCTGAGGAGATTGCTGCGCTTGAGCGCACTGGCACCTGGGATCTTGTTTCTCCCCCTCTCGGTGTTCGTCCTATCACGTGTAAGTGGGATCTATAAGATTAAGACCCGCTCTGATGGATCTCTTGAGCGCTACAAAGCGCGTCTTGTGGCTCGTGGTTTTCAGCAGGAGAATGGTCGTGACTATGATAAGACCTTTGCTCCTGTGGCTCATATGACCACTGTGCGTACTCTTCTTGTTGTTGCTTCTGTTCGTCACTGGTCTGTGTCTCAGCTTGATGTTCAGAACGCCTTTCTCAATGGTGAGTTGAGTGAGGAGGTATATATGCAGCCTCCTCCTGGGTATTCTGTTCCTGAGGGGATGGTTTGTCGTGTTCGACGTTCTCTGTATGGCCTCAAACAGGCCCTTCGTGCCTAGTTTGAGCGCTTTGCTTCTGAAGTGACTGCCGCTGGTTTCTCCCCTAGTGCTCATGATCCAGCGCTGTTTGTTCACACTTCTCGTGGACGCACTCTTCTTCTCTATGTTGATGATATGATCATTACTGGTGATGATCCTGAGTATATCGTTTTTGTTAAGGCTCGTCTTCGTGATCAGTTTCTTATAACTGATCTTGGTCCTCTTCGATACTTTCTTGGGATTGAGGTTTCCTCCACTTCTGATGGCTTTTACATCTCTCGGGAAAAGTATATTCAGGATCTTCTTGCTCGTGGTGCTTTTGGGGATGAGCGCACTATTGAGACTCCTATGGAGCTTAATGTTAAGCTTTAACCTACTGATGGTGATCCTTTTTCTGATCCGACGCGTTATCGTCATCTTGTTGGAAGTCTTGTTTATCTTGCTGTCACTCGTCCTGATGTTTCTTATCCTGTTCATATTTTGAGTCAGTTTATTTCTGCTCCTACCATTGTTCAGTATAGTCATCTTCTCTGTGTTCTTCGTTATCTTCGTGGTACGATCACTCGTCGCATTTTCTTTCCTCGTTTCAGCTCCCTCCAGCTCCAGTGCTATTCGGACGCTACATGGGCGAGTGATCCTTCGGATCGTTGGTCACTGTCTGCTTATTGTGTGTTTCTTGGTGGTTCGCTCATTGCTTGGAAGACGAAGAAACAGACAGCGGTTTCCGGTTCGTGTTGAGGCTGAGTTGCATGCTATGACCTTGTTGACTGCTGAGGTGACCTGGTTACGGTGATTACTTGCGGATTTTGGGGTCTCTATTACCACACCCACCCTGGTTTTATCTGACAGTACAAGTGCTATTAATATTGCACGTGATTCGGTCAAGCATGAGCTTACCAAGCATATTGGTGTTGATGCTTTCTATACACGTGCTCAGGTGCAGACTCAGGTTGTTGCGCTTCAGTATGTGCCTTCAGATTTAGCAGTATGATTTCTTCAAAGGCATGCACTAGAGCGCAAAGATGATTTCTTACTCTCCAAACTCAGTGTTGTGGATCAACCATGAGTTTGAGGTGGGTGTTAGATGTATATATTTGTATTATAGTTTTCCCCATATGTTAGGGGGCTTCCTGCATATTCACACATGTATCTGTATTATATATTGTGGCCTTTGGCCCCCAGAGGAATACAAGTTGCATATTCCTGACACTTATATCATACTACAATGGGCGGTCACGGATCACGAAAGCCCGACGACGATACTCCTGAAAACCTCACATGACCCACTTGTGACAAACTTTCAGAAGAAGAAAACAAGTTTTTTTAGGTAGAACTTATAATGACAAAGAGGCAAGGAGACATCGACTAGTTGCAACAACAACAACGAGAAGATGAGGTCCTAGGACAACTCAAAGATCTACAGAAGAAGAAGGAGAAAGAGGACATGGACGTGTTCTTGGCGACTTTGAAGAAAGATCAGCACAAGAACATCGCTTCAAGCGGTGACGCGCCACTGACGCCTCTAGATCCAACCGCTGTTAGTATTAATGGTATGTTTTCTTCTGATCAGTAGGCCACACCATGAGTAAGTGTCAAGGCAAGATGTATCTTGCATGATTCATCTTAATTTTTCGGAAACTTATAAATATGATTTCTGGGACTGACTCAGATTTTATGTTCCGGAGTTCCCATAACAAGATTCCTATCTTCACTCTCGACATCCCAAACTCGATTTTCCTGAGTCATGAGACTGGGCGATGTCTTTTGAGATCTAAAGTGGGCACATGCCAATCGACATAGATCGCAGAGTGAGGGTGGGTGCAATCATGCGATCCAGACTTTAGTTCCAACCGACAGAAATGGTGGACCATCTAAGGGATCGGGCTTTAGTTCTTCCCAAGAAATATAGAGGCAGGAAGGAATTCTAATTTCTATGGGTTCGTCTATGTATCAGTCGATTGAGATTTTCTTAAGTCTCAATCAACTAAAAAAAATGCAATCGTAGTTGAAAAAAGGGTGCAACTCAGTTACAATTGCATTTTTTTAATAGAAAAGTGCAATTGCATTTTTCTGCAGAAAAGTGCAACCAAGACTTAGGAAAACCAGTTGCACTTTTTTTAAACTGACCGTTGCACATTTCTTAGGTGATCGAGACTTAAAAAAATCTCAGCCGAATGAGAAATAGCAAAATCGAATTTCTTTTTTTTTTTGAGATAAAAGAGCAAAACTGAATTTCTATTTACCTAAAGTGAGGTGGCGTGGAAGATTTTTTCTTTTTTTAAAAGAATGATCTGCGACGTCCAACAAAAGCACATGCAACAAAGAATCCCTTTGTCTACTCTACAAGAATACTATCCACCGGTGTAAACGATATTTATTTTTTGTAATAAAGCATCCAATTCCCGAAAAAATGAATATTATCCACTGGTGGATGGGGAGAAACAAGCTGAATTCAGAGGGACAACAGCTGTCGGCTGAGGCTATAGTCATCTATCAAAAGCAAGCATCTATCAAAAGCCTCAACCAATGAAAGTGTGGCTAATCAGATAAAGTGGAGACCACCAGAGGGGACACACTTAAAATTAACACTGATGGGGCCTTTACAAAGGAGTCTGGCATAGGAGGATGGGGCTTTGTGGCTTCGTTAGAGGATCAAGTGTACGGTATCTCGCCCACATGACCAATGCGGCACTCCCTTAAGGTCAGGAGGATCATACGCTTGAAGGCGTGGTCTATTGTGACATGTGCACCTTTATGCGCCTAAACTTTGAGGCGTGGTCTCCTCGTGGCAACCATAAAAAAAATTCTAAAATTGATCCGGCGAAGAAAGATCTGAAGGACCATACCTAGAGAAATTTAATCTTTCAATACCACCATTAACATCAGGAAGGACATCTCGTCATCGAACAAAGGCCAAAGATCACTTTATATAGACTATACCATCTCCATCAACATGGAGGTCAAAAGGAAGACGACTAACAAAAGCCAAAAAATAATCATTTGAAAACACTATTCTTATAAAACAAATAACTCTTGGATGAGGTTCCCCACCCTTCTCGATGACGAGGAGGCCAGCCGGAAGAGGGAAAATTGAATTATGTAGGGGGAGGAAGTGAAGGCGACGACTAATGTGGTATGGTCCTAAGATGGCACATGCACATGTTTTCCGGGGGGAACATCCGTGCGAGAGAAACCCGCTTAACAAGGCCATGAAACTGCATGGAGGTTCTCACCCCGCACACGAGGTCCTTGGTATCACACAGTTCCGCGAGAAAAGGTCATGTGAATATATATCATAAGATTAGTTTGGACACACAGTTGGAAATCATAGGGAGAAGCCTAACGATTTGGAAGAAGAAAATTAATTGTAAGTAATTTGATATAGTTAGTTAGTTAATTAGTTAGTTAGTTACAGTTGGACTTCCATTGGACTTGTTTTGGCTCCACGCTTTTTTGAGCTCCCGTGTGCCACACAATGCTGATGTTGGAACTTCACTTGCCATGTCGCAGTCTAACTACCATGTACATTACACACGATTTGGTTGGATTAATCACATGCAAATATTGTCTACCACACACGCTTCTTGATTGATTCGTGTTTTGCCGCATTCCAGCCTTCCCCTCTCCTTCATAAATATAACAAGTGGCGGCGGCAGCGGTTGCCACAAATTGATAATTATAAGTTGCCTCGCCAATACTGTGGAGTCCCTGATAGGAATCAATACTCTTGACGGATCAAGCACGGTGGACGCATCTAGCAAGGCATGCACGCTACGGTGGGGTATTTCTGTCATCTCCCTTGCACCGACGGTGGCGAAGGGGGAGCACTCCACAACGCTTCTTGTCGAAAAGAATGATCTGCAGCACTCATAAAAAGCAAACGCAATACAAAATGGCCATTCTCTAGTCTAGAATAATATTTAGAACCGAGGAGGTAAGGTGGAAGTTGTGGATGTGTTGCCATGGGAACCATTTAGTTCTGGAGAAAACCCTGCTTAACAGGGCCATAAGATGTTCCATGGGTTTTTAAAGCTATGGATAAAATACAAAGAACATTTTTGTGGAGGTGAACTAAAATTGTCGAAGGAGGTTTGCCTTGTCAGCTGGAAATTTGTGTGCATGCCAAAGTCAAAAGGGGTGAGTGTGGGGGTGGTAGAGGTGTTGGGTGGGTGGGGGGGGGGGGGGGGGGGGACCTAGAAATCATGAGTTTGGCCTTGTCAACTAGATGAGCTTGCGCCCTTAGAACTGCAGGAGCTATATCCTGGGGTAAAAAGTCTCCTGTTGGAGATAAATGTTTAATGTCGCTGCTGAGGTGGCTGTTGGTAACGGCGAGAGAACATATTTCTGCAGCGACAAATGGTTAGACCGGAGGTTGGTTGAGGAGCTAGCACCAGATGTTGACAAGTTGATCAGTCTAATTACCACCACAAGAACCTTGGTTGAGGCTCGTCACAGAAGCAACTGGTTATATAACATAAAAACCCTCTCGACATAGAATCATTGTTGCAGGTTTTTGTCATACTAGAGGAGCTCAGATGTTTTAATCTTACCTCGAACACGGAGGATATCTAGGCATGGTCATACTAGAGTGGTACCTTCTCAACTATATATGTCTACTATGCGAACTCTGTGGTTAACATCGACGGTTCCTCTACAAAAATGATACAGAAAACTTGGGCTCCACTCGCTGCGTGCTTTTCATCCGGTTGACCACCAAAGGCGGGATTTGGATAGAGGATCGCCTGAACAAAAGAGGACTTCCACATCATGGAAAATCCGTATGCTGCAGCTTACAAAATGAAAATAAGCAACATTTGTTTATAAGCTGTGCAGTGTTAAACATTACTAGGAATTCAGTGACCCTCTAGGCTGATCTGCCTCATGCTGCTCCGACAATGTCAAGCTCCATGTCTGCCTGGTGGAATGAGATGAGAAAAACACTCCATGGCGATGACTAAGAGAAGATTAGCTCCCTACTTTAACTAGTCGTTTGGGGAATTTTGCTGGAGAGAAACAAAAGGGCGTTTGATAATGATACTAAGCTGGTTCACAAATCATACTCCCTCCGTCTGTTGGAAATTTATTCAAATTTAGATGTATCTATATACTAAATAGTGTCTAGATATATTCAAATTTAGATAAATTTGTGATATCTATTTTGAGACGGAGGAGGAGTACAAATCAAAACTGATGCACTATAAGGGGCTGCGGCAACCACAGGTCATTTGATCCAATGAAATCGAATGGGGACGAGGGAATCATATAAAACTCATACACATACACAGCATATATAACTTCAAATATATGAAGTAAACTAACTGGATAAATATAGCACAGGATACATAAGAATCATAGGGTCCACGGGAGACATGGATGCATTTGAGATCAGTAAGTACAGTTGGCGTAGGGAGTCTGAGTGGGATGAAGGAAGTTCACCGGAAAGCAGGAGACCCTGATATGGTACGGGCGTGTGCGGGCTAGGCCGACCTTGAACACCACCTTAGCTATCACCACTACCGTGCAGTTTGGCCAATGCCCCGTTCCGGCGTCCTGCGCGGACTCCGTGGTGCTATCCGACTCGTAGTACTCGGCCCACCCGGGGACATTGGTCATGTTCTCCGGTGACTGCACGTACTGCCCCTGATGGAGATGGAACCGGCTCATGTTCATGTCCGCTGAATACCACATAGTCGGACTGATCCATATCTCGGTGTTGAGGGTAGTGTAGCGCACCTCCATGCGCGGGCTGGTGTTGTTGGCTGTGAGGGTGAAATTGTAGAACTGCTGCCCCCCATACCAGCCCTTGTTGAGGCCTGCATCTTGGATGGAGAACTGGAGTTGTGGCGGGGACAGACTGATAATGACGACGACCGCGATGGCGATGACGACCAGAGTTCCTATGGCAGCGGCAACAAAAATGTGGCGGCTGCTCCATTTGTTAAGGGGAGGGACGCCATTTGCCATGGCAACTATGGGTTTGTCTAGCTATGCTATGACTAGCAGCTGGCTGGCGAGGTATTTAGAGTATATACAAGGACGCATGTGTGTTGTAGTATGGAACATCTGGCATTGTCATTGGTATAAGTTTCATGCTTCTCTTTTTCAACTTTATCTCAACATTTCTCTTCTTCCAGCTGTTCCAGTTGTACTAATATGCACAACATGCAATCGAATCCAATATACATACATATAAAGAAACCTCCATGATCTTTTTGGATATAATCGGCAATCGAAAGAATAGAAAGGAAATTTACCTAGTAAGAAAGTTTGATAGAGTGTGTTTGTCGGTTGCCTCCAACACTGTCCGACTAGTGCCCGTCATGATTCATGCACACACGCTACCAGGTCTATAATTTCCTCCAGATTCAATCATTGGGCCGACATGTTCTCCTATGTTCTTTCAAAAATGAAAAGAGACATTTGTTATTAGAGTGATGATTTCTAGCTCCCAACAAGATCAAATGATCCCTTTATTTTAAAAGTTAAAAAAATCATGTTTATAAGTGTAAAAAGGTAAGATACAATTCTAGATGTACCCAATGATTTATTCTACAAATGTACAAAGTTCTTTGATAATTTTTTGGTCCCAAAATGATCAATAATGCATGAAACAACCTTCGCCAAGAGTTTATTTTGAATGTAATTCGGCAACATACCAAACGTCACAATGTCTAGGTGTTTTGGTAAATATTGCACAATTAAAAGGATATATAAAAGAAATACATCTAAGTAATTATATGTATACCCGTTAAACTCAGCCTTGTCCACACTAATGGCCGACATTATGCATGCACACACTATATGCGGTTAAACCTAAGAAACTATGAGAGAGTATATATATGTTTATTCATTGCATGTCCGGCAGATGCCAATCGACATACATCGCATGGAGAAGGTGGGTGCAATCATGCGATTCCGATATTGTTTGATCTTCATCACGTTAGTATATGCCTCATATAGCTTTTGGTATAGTTTTGTCCTTTTTTCCTTTTAGTTTAATATATGGAGGATACGAGCCTACTAATAAGATCTCAGCTGCAAAGATAACTAAAGGACCAAGTACAGAACTTTTGTCACCTTCAAGACAGTTCCAAACGACAAGAAGTCTACACCATCTAACGGGTCGAGCTAGCTTTTGTTCTTTCCGAGAAACCGAGGTACGTAGGACGTATCTGGCTAGGCTACATTTTAACTTGCCCACTTTTACGGTACCTTTAACTTTGATTTCAGCGCACAATATACTTACCTAAAGTAATTCTATATTGCATGCCCTTCCTATGTGGTGGAGTATAAATGAAAGATTAATCTTGATGGTCTAAACAACCGTCAAGTGAGGTCTCTGAAGTAATTCTATATTGCATACCCTTTCTAAAGCAATTTATGGGCATGGGGCATAGAGGAGCACTTTAACTAGGAATGGTATAATAACAAGTGCTCCCGAGACATGACCTCCCTTAATTGTCCATGCATCCAACAACCTAGAGAAACCAACAGAAAAATATGGGTGAAGGCCGCAATGCCGAGCACAACACAAGATTCCAGTTCCTAGCCACAGTGCGCTGTCTGGTGGCCATCGTGGTCACCGTGCTCGCCGTTGCCGTGGTGGTCATGGTAATCGTTGTCGTCCACCGCCCTGTTGAGATGGCCTTCCGTAGCGACGGCTACGTCCAGGCGAAAGATTGGTGGCGGGTAGTGGCTAATACAACATCTCCGTATGCAGTCGCACCGTCATATGTCTACGGTCCTGCATCGTCGGTAGAAATGCTGTTCATCCTTTCTGCCGTCAACCCCAGCGGCCGCGGCGGGATCAAGGGCAGCATCAACATGATCCATTTCGTCGACACCCAAAACATGACAGAGATCGCCTATTTCAATCCCAAGATGTTCGACGCGAGTGCTTCGGTTAGCTTCGACCTGCCGCCGCACAGCTCGCATAGGTACAGGAGGTGGGTGACGATCTGGTCCAAACAAGAGCTGCGGTACCTGTACGAGAATCACCTCTATGACTCGAGCGGTTTCGGTGTGATGCTGGTGGTGGACACCATCTACACGCCAGCAGGGCATTCGGAGAAGAACACGTCCTATTACTGCTCGCCGGTGACCTTCATCCGCATAACCGAGGACCTCAACCCGCATGAAGGCGGCGATGTCACCTGCAAGACGGCCAAAGAACTAGGGTACAAGCCAAACTTCAAATCAACAACTTAATTTCTGCTAGTAGTCCTCTAGTGCTTCCATGCATGTTCGAGTGAGATATATGCTTCGTCTTAATTTTTCCTGCTTAATTTCAACGGTGTTCATGGACCTCCTTATTGGTCTGCTAGCTGTTGTTGTAACTGTTTTTCTGTTCGTGTCCTTCACTGAATCGAAATGCTTGCTTTTGTTTGTTTCGGGAAAAGACGACCAAGCTTAGTTCTGATGGTTTGATGTTTAAGTGCATGTCGTAAATCTTAGAACTTAAGCAGAGGCCGAAAGTAAACACTGTTATAATTCAAAAAAGGACTTGCATTATCCACCTAGACTTTACTAAAGAGAGATAAATGATCAGGATCCAGTTTTTCCATACATTGCCATATTAATGTATTCAAGACTGACTGCTGATGAAGTAGGCTAATATTAAAAAAATATTGATTAATAGAAGAATTATTGTAGCCAATATAATATTGGTGAACTAATTAACACGCCCATGGTAGCTGGATGACTTGGATTTCATAAACCCACACAACCGCCTAGGCCACACAACTATCTATGGCAATGTCGACATATAGGCTCAAACCCCACACAACTATCAGATCTCCACTTTGCGAAAAATTGATTCAGGGTTTTCGGCACCGCGACCTTGGTGCATGTGCTGCAAGACAGTCGCTTGACAATGGTAGTAAGGAGACATATTGTCAAACCGCCAAATCATACTTTCTGTAGGTACCCTAAAATTACAACATTTGCCATCTCCACCTGTTGTCAAATCGCCACTCGGTGTAGCCATGTCATGCTGTGTGTGCATCCCACATCCCAGCACAACTTGTCATCATGCTGACAGTCACACGTGGTACCTTCCGTATGCTGTAATGTTAGGCGTGTGGGTCTGGCTATTCATTGTTCCGTATGCTGTAATGTTAGGCGTGTGGGTCTGGCTATTCATTGTTAGGCATTTCTGTTATTTTGTATTGCGTTCTTTCTCAGGTTCAAGGTTTAGGAATTGACATGGGTGTTAGCATTGTGTGCATATTTTTCCTGATTGTTATAGGTAGTATTTCTGGCAAGTCACCGTGTTGGTGGTATTATGTCGTTCGTGTAATATATTTTTTATGGACACCACTAGTTGGTACCATGTCGACTTGTTCATGACTTGCTTAGGTAGGAGTGTGTCCATCTATTTTACATTTTTGTGGTTCTAGAAAATAGTGACACTAGACTTGAGCCTCATATTGTCGAATTCCTATTTGTGCACATCGTAATGATTAGATATTAATGTTGGAGATATATTTTTATCTAGTTAGGTGATAATTGTTGCCGTCTTTGATTTGCTAGCCAGCCTAAATCGGTTGAAAATTGCTAATTGTTGGCTTTGGACGAATACTGGCTAGTTGGTTGTTGCCTATTGTGTGTATTGGTAGCCTCTCTAAACATTTTCCGTAGAGAAGATGTGTAGTTGTTTAGGTGCTGCCAAAGGTGTCACTAGTAGATATGGTGCTGGGTTGATGTAATCCATTATTATGGTAAGATGATTATGGTTGTGTTGTAACTGTTTTTCTGTTCGTGTCCTTCAATGAATCGAAATTCTTGCTTTTGTTTGTTTCGGGGAAAGACGACCAAGCTTAGTTCTGATGGTTTGATATTTAAGTGCATGTCGTAAATCTTAGAACTTAAGCAGAGTCCAAAAGTAAGCACTGTTATAATTCAAAAAAGAACTTGCATTATCCATCTAGACTTTACTAAAGACCGACCGATGAAGTAGGCTAATATTCAAAAAATATTGATTAATAGAAGAATTATTGTAGCCAATATAATGTTGGTGAACTAACACGCCCATGGTAGCTGGATGACTTGGATTTCATAAACCCACACAACCGCCTAGGCCACACAACTATCTATGGCAATGTTGACATATAGGCTCAAACCCCACACAACTATCACATCTCCACTTTGCGAAAAATTGATTTAGGGTTTTAGGCACCACTACTGGAAAACACCCCTTTGGTTCGATCTCAATCGTGTCACTAGTCCCGGTTTATTACGAACCGGGACTAGTGATAGCACTAGTCCTGGACCGTAACGTCTCCAACGGCTAGTAATCGGGATAATTAAAAGCCCCGGGCCGGACTGGACCTCTAATCCCAGTCCGTAATACGGCCCGGGACTAATGACCTCGAGCCCGCTAGCTGCACTGTCCGGGGACTATTAGTCCCGGGTCATATCATGGTCTGGGACTAGTTCGTCCTCTATATAATGCAGCTTCCTGTCCATGGCCTGTCCATGGTGGTTATTTTACTCAAAGAAGTAAGCCGAGTTCATGCCCTTTTTTTTCTTAAGATTTGTCAAGATTTAGTTTGCAACCCCTAAATCCAAGGTTTTAAAAGGCTAGAACTTCATCCTTTCATATCTTATTGTTACTTTAGCTCAATGTGATAGAAGTAGACATATGGATTTGCATGCATGCATGCTCTAGAAGTAGAGGATTAAATGTGTAACAAATTTTGATTAGGTATAGAGTTACTGAAAATTGAAACATGTAATTTTAGAGTTTCAGAGCTTAGAATGGAATGAAGTTTTCATTGATAGAACAATAATCAAAAACTCCATATTTATCATGTTAATTGTTTTCTCTAATTCACAAATTGGTGTATGTAAATTTTTCAAAATTCAAAATTAATGCTCTAGAAGCTCTCATTGTAACTTGTATTAAATTGGTCACTGATTTCTATTTCTGATGCTGTGTAATGGTTTTTGATATACTTTTACTATATTGCATATGGTCCGGAAATGGATGTACGGTACTGACCGACTCTCTGGCGAGTTCATTAATGGCATGCATGTATTCATCTGTGTTGCTGATGCAAACAAGCGGAATGGTTTTGTATTTTGTCCATGTAGTGGATGTAGGAATCAGAAGGATTACTCTGACTCAAAAACACTTCACAGCCACCCGTTGAAGTCCGGTTTAATGCCCAAATCTGGTTTCATGTCCAGTTATAATTGTTGGACCAAGCACGGAGAGAGAGGGGTTATAATGAAAGACAATGAAAAAGAAGATGTGATGATGAAAACTATCATGGTTTCCCTGAGTACGGAGATACTTCCATGGGGGAAACTGAAGGGGAGGTTGAAGAAGAGGCACATGATGAGCCCGCTGATGATCTTGGTCGGACCATTGCCGATGCACGAAAAGACTGTGAAAATGAAAAGGCGAGGGAGAAGTTCAATCACATGTTAGAGGATCACAAAAAGTTGTTGTACCCAAATTGCAAAAATAGTCTGAAAAAGTTGGGCAGCACACTGGAATTGCTGCGATGGAAGGCAGAGTGTGCTATACCTGACTCCTCATTTGAAAAGTTATTAAAAATGATAAAGAATGTGCTTCCAAAAGATAATGTATTGCCTGTCATTACATACGAAGCAAAGAAGGTTGTCTTCCCTCTAGGTTTAGAGGTTTAGAAGATACATGCATTGCCCTAATGATTGCATCCTCTACCGCGGTGAGGAGTACGAGAATTTGGATGCATGCCCGGTATGCACTGCACTGCGGTATAAGATCAGACGAGATGACCCTGCTGACGTTGAGGGCGACCCCCCCTCCCCTCCGGAAGAGGGTTCCTGTCAAGGTGATGTGGTATGATCCTATAATACCATGGTTGAAACATTTATTCAGAAACAAAGAGCACGCCAAGTTGTTGCGATGGCACAAAGAGGAACGTAAGTCAGACAGAATATTGAGACACCCCGCTGATGGGTCGCAATGGAGAAAAATTCAAAGAAAGTACCCAGACTTTGAAGATGACGCAAGGAGTTTAAGGTTTGGTCTAAGTACAGATGACATGCATCCTTTTGGGGAGCAGAGCTCCAGTCACAGCACCTGGCCCGTGACTCTATGCATCTGCAACCTTCCTCCTTGGTTGTGCATGAAGCTGAAGTTCATTATGTGCCAGTGCTGATCCAAGGTCTGAAGCAATCGGACAACGACATTGATGTGTACCTAAGACCATTAGTTGAAGAACGTTTACAGTTGTGGCACGATCCCGGCATACGCGTGCGGGATGAGCACAAGCAGGGAGAATTTGACCTCCGAGCGTTGCTTTTCATAACAATCAATGATTGGCCTGCTCTTAGTAGCCTTTCAGGACAGTCAAACAAAGGATACAATGCATACACGCACTGTTTAGATGAGACTGAAAGTATATATTTGGAACATGGTAAGAAGAATATGTACAATGGGCATCATCGATTTCTTTTGGCCAAGCATCCCTTAAGAAAGAAAGGCAAGCATTTCAATGGTCAGGCATGTCACCAGACAAAGCCTAAGGAACGTACTGGTGCTGATATATTTGATATGGTCAAAAAATTGGATCAAATAGTAACCTTTGGAAAGGATCCTGGCAGAAAATTTGTTCCGAAGGACGCTGATGGACACACACCCATGTGGAAGAAGAAATCTATATTCTGAAAGCTACCATATTGGAAATTCCTAGAGGTACGCTCTGCAATCGACGTGATGCATGTGACGAAGAATCTTTGCGTGAACCTGCTAGGCTTCTTGGACATGTATGGGAAAACAAAAGATACACCGGAAGCACGGAAGGACCATCAACGTATGAAAGATCCAGATGGTCTGCATCCAAAATGGTTTTAAGGTCATGCCAGCTACGTTCTTACCAAACAAGAGAAGGAAATATTTTTTGAATGCATGAGCTTCTCGTCGAATATAAAGGGAATAATAAATATGGCAGAAAAAAGTTCCAAAACCTAAAATCTCATGACTGCCACGTGATTATGACGCAATTGCTTTCGATTGCATTGAGAGGGCTTCTACCGGATAATGTTCGAGTACCCATTGTGAAGCTATGTGCATTTCTCAATGCAATCTCTCAGAAGATAATCAATCCCGAAGATCTACCATGGTTACAGAATGATGTGGTCCAATGTCTTGTCATTTTCGAGTTGGTGTTCCCACCATCCTTGTTCAATATTATGACGCACCTACGGGTTCACCTAGTCGAAGAGATTTCCATTCTCGTTCATGTATTTCTACACAATATGTTTTCCTTTGAGAGGTTCATGGGAATCTTAAAGAAATATGTTCATAATCGTGCTAGGCCAGAAGAAAGCATCTCCAAGGGCTATGGAACAGAGGAGGTCATTGAGTACTGTGTTGACCCCAAGGACGTGGAGGAAGACCTATGCATGTTTTTAACCGAGAACAACTTTGTTAAGAAAATACTATTTCCTTACAATTTCAAGTGAGTGTTTCTGTCTTGTACACATTTTTTTTGCTTACTCGATGTTAAGTGTAATTGATGACCTATGCATATATGTTTATGTAAACGTCCGCAGATTCCAGTGGATCTTGCTAAACATTCAACTTGACAAGTCCCTAGTTGAAGTCCACGACTCAGTAAGTTGGGACCAGGAGAAGTGGAGCGACATGAAAGCAATGCTCCATAAGTAATTTCAATCATTATCGCATTATATCGGCCTCTTTCGTTCATTTCATGATATCAAATAACTAATAACTTATTTGTTCATTTTCTTTGCGGAGCAAGGTTCAGACAGAAAATATCAGGTCCATTCAAAGATGAGATAACTTATAAAACGGTGAAGAGTTTATAGCAGCCATCGGGGACTCATTTATGTGGATTATTCGTCTGCGAGTACATTCACGAGTTGACCAGTGAACGGAAAGTTGATTCACATTATATTCACGATTTGTGGGAGAATCTAGAGCCAGAACAGCGCGTAGGAGCAATTAAAGAGAAACTGGCGGGATTTCTGATAAAGGAGGTCTTTGATGTACATGGAGAACATTATGTGGAGGACGCGGAACTCGATATGCAGTGATCTCCATGTAGTTGATATGATATATATCATTAATGACCATGTAATTTTAAAACATTTCTTCCTTTTGATATGATTGAATATATGTATGCTTGCAAGGGATCCAATATTAATTATATATATGCATCAGCGTGTACTGTGTATGTAGTAGCGTAGAATAAGTGTACTGAAATATATGTTTAAAATTATAGTGCAACACAAAACGAAAAAAGAACGAAATGGCAAAAGAAAAAGAAACACACAACCTCTGCCGCGGCAGAGAAACACATGAATTCTCCGCTACGGCAGAAGGCTTATAGTTCCGGATAGTGTTATGACCCGGGACTAGTGGGGTTCCGCCCTCTGCCTCACGAAAACTGCCACGTGATCGACTCTAGTCCCGGGCCGTAGCGAACCAGGACTAGAGATGAGGCCTCTAGTCCCGATTCGGCAGTCCCGTGTCTAAAACGGGGACTAGAGCCCATTACGACCCAGGACAAGAGGCCTGTTTTCTATCAGTGCACCGCGACCTGGTACATGTGCTTTGACAATGGTAGTAAAGAGACATTGTCAAACTGCCAAAACATAATTTGTGTAGGTACCCTAAAGTTACAACAATTTGCCATCTCCACCTGTTGTCAAATCACAAGTAAATAGCACCGGAGGTCATAGAACTTGTCCTCCACGTGCAATTAAGTCATACATCTTGTAAAATAGACTAACCAGTCACACAAGTTGTCAAATACGTGCACCGCAAGTCACAATCCGGTTAACCAGACGGTTTTTAACACAACGCATAATGCACGTGTCATGTTTGGTCAATATGTCATTTAAAATTTTACAAAACCCCCCTCATGTCCGTCTATCTGGCCAGGTTCAGTTAAAATTGTATTTCTTTTAGATCAGTTCACGTTAGTTACACAAAGTAAAAAAAAAATTACGTAAGGATTCACGTTGAATCGATCTGATACTCTTTCCTGTTCGTGGTGTGCGCTGTTCTTGCTGACATCGCTGATTACTACACTAGTGAGTTGCTGTTCCTTGTTCGTGATTATCTGCTACTTTTTTTTCTTCACGTATTGTGGTTCCTAACCCTTCCGGCCTCCAGATTTGCGGTATTCTAATATGCGCTCATGCATGGTTCGAACCTAGCTATTTCAAATATGTATCATGGTCAGCTAGCTGCTGCCAAAACCAACTACCAAATAAATTGACAAGAATAGCTTCCGTTATATGGTACAGGATCAACGGATGAATGACAGCAGGATAAGCAGAGAAAAAGATCTTGAGCTTCCGTCTGGATACATTTTAGTCTATATTAACGTTTTTGTTAGAAGTCCCTATTAACCTTACGAGACAATCTCACGTAACGAGTTTTTTAAAAAAAAAAAACGGCCGGTTAAGCAATTTGTGACCTGCGGTGCACGCGTTTGATAAGTTGTGTGACTGATTAGTCTATTTTACAAGTTGTATGACTTAAGTGCACGTGAGGGACAAGTTCTATGACCTCCGATACTATTTACTCTCAAATCGCGTCACTCGATGTAGCCATGTCTATGCTGTAATGTTAGGCGTGTGGGCCTGGTTATTTACGCCCATGTGTAATTAACTGAGCTAAGATAAGTTCAGCGGGAGAAAAAAGACACAAGTGTGGGATGCCAAAAAAGCACATGTGCGTTGATCCTTGGGCAGCTCAGTCAATGGCAACACAAGGCGGTCGTGTCTGTCTTTTTTTCTTTTCTCTTTAGCAAGCCTTTGCTTTTTCTTTTTTCTTTTGCATTTTTCTTTTGTTTTTCCCTCCCTTTCCTTTTTTATTTTCCCTTTTTCTTTTTCTTTTTCTACTTCTCCTTTTCTCTTTCTCATTCTTTTTATTTTCCTTTATAATAATATGACCTCTCTCACTCATGAAACACTCCCCTCCAATAGTACAGAATGAGCCTTTTAAGACACATCTATCGCATGCAGAAGGGATGTTCCGTCTGCGGTGCAGACTATTCCTAACGGCCCAAAATTTGCACCACGTGTCCGGGCCGTGCTCCTTCTCCCACACTTCGCACATGACTTCGATACAAATAAAGTGAGTAAGATATCACACACGGTTTATATAACAAATGAACCGTGAGCATTTAGGAAGAGTGTATAAAACGCTTCGGCCAAGACAAAATATGTGTAAGATATTTGCTACTCTTTTTAGAAAATTGTATCGTTTGTGTTTCACATGCTATCTTAAATAGGATGGAAACATGAATAGTGTGTGTAGAATGTTCCTACCAAGTTGTCTCATGGGCCTTCTAGACTAGCTGCTCGGATGCCTCTCCCACTATATGCTATATTTGTACATTTAGCATATTTTTGTTGCGAAGGAAGGACGCGGAACAGGTGAACACAAGAAATCATGCAGAAAAACTCCACAAACCATAGCTCTTTGGTATGGAATCTTAATATGGTATACATGGTGGGTGGTAAATAGGAAATCAAATACACATTAATTATCATAGTCATTATTTTATGATAGCAGAAGGTTATTACCTACCATTTCATGTGCTGGCGAATGGGGCCGCCTGCCACTTCTCCAGCCACTGCTGGTGCTTCTCCTTCATGTAGTTCACTATTTCACAGATGATGTAAAGAACAACAGGGATACAGCTAACAGTCACAATTATCAATATCTTCTCAATTCTATCTTCTTTTCTCTTTTCCCTTTCAAGTTGTGTCTCCAATGTGCTCTCATCTTCCTGATTCATTTGTGATATCCGACGAGGACATAGCCGACGGACACACCTCTCATTCCTTGTGTCAAATGTCCTATCGTTTTCATGATTCATTTAAGAAAGCTCTTTGGAGCCTTTGGTGTTGATGAAGCAGACACAACCGACAACAAGGGCTGGATCGGAGTCGGTGGTGGTGGACGAGGGACAACTCTCGCGTCTGGCAGGTGGAAGCAGATGATAGGGAAGATGAGAAGAAGAAAGTTTACACCAGAGCTGTTGTGCAACAGAGTTGTGCGAGATTGACCTTGGTGAGGTCTATCTCGAGAACACCTTTAGGTGGAGAAATCCTGAATTGTAACACAGAGTAAACATAATTTGAAACACACTTCAAAAAAATCCATGGGCTATGGGCCCTCCCCCTAACTTAAGAATATATAAGAAAAAATTCGTAGAGATGTGAGTTATCTCCATGAGAAATATTAACTCATTTGATAACAACCTCAATTGGTGAACAGATGGTCATTCCTTCCATCCTAAGAGGTTTGAACTAAGTAGGGGCAATAACATATCAACACACCTCTGCCTTATAAAACGTTCCCAAATGGATTAACCAATGGAGAATGACACTAACAGCATTAGGCTGCCATTATTTGCAGAACAAAAGGCAACAAAGTAGTAAACAAGTTTGTTTGTCACATAAAGGAAACAAATACAATGAGTTTACCATTTAATAGGATGCTCTTCCAAGGATGCAAGTGCACAAAGAAACAATCCAGAAAGCCACAAACCAAACACATACTCCACTTACCAGACAAAAATTCAATACAAATTAAGCTATTCAAGGAACACAAAAAACGCATGGATACAACAAAAATAGATCATCTCTATGAGGTATTGGTTGGTTAAAATCATGGTTTATTTGATGATTTTTGGTCTTGCAAAGCATGTAAAAAAGTCCTCAAATTCTTTATGGTCATGCTCAATGGAGAAAACGACGTCATGCGGTGAGGCTAGGCTGTCAGTAACCGCCATAGACGGTCCACTGTTGTTTGCCTGGTAGCTGGGTTATGAAGTCATGTAGGACAACACATTGCTACCATGGTTGAGCCAGGCTATCCTTGGCATGTCTTAACCACCAATGTTGTCGATGTCGTCCAAGTGGAAGCTATAGCGTAGTCCCTAGTCAACTAATAGCGTGTCATCCTTCTTTTCTTGGTTGTGCTGGCCGTTGACATGCACGACTACGCATAGCCGCTTGTGCAGCTCGAAGGCGAGTTCC
Source organism: Avena insularis (assembly GCA_023614405.1). Classification (NCBI taxonomy): domain Eukaryota; kingdom Viridiplantae; phylum Streptophyta; class Magnoliopsida; order Poales; family Poaceae; genus Avena; species Avena insularis. Next base: position 43,482,754 of record CM042695.1, read on the forward strand.
GCCACCTTATGCCCCTCGTACTTGGGGAGGGTGTACGTGCCGTGCGCCTCATCCGGCGAACAAGACGAATCAATGGTGCACGTCGTCGCATCCCATAAAGGCTTCCTTAGAATTTCCTTTGAGTTTAAATACTATTAGCTAGTGAGTTACTTGCGGTTAGGAAGCGAACTTAAGTGCAATTGTTCGGATATATTATGCTCATATTTAAGGTTGCAGGATTTGTGACGATGGAATATGGTATACAACCTTGAACTTGTGATTTTTCCCCTTTGCTTCAATTTCTCGCTATTATTCTTTATAGCTTTGTCACTCGAGGGCGAGCAACAACTAAGCTTGGGGATGTTGATAGCTCCAAATTCCGACACTTTTTGCCAATGATTTTCTTTTGGTTTTTGCCGAGTTTTGTTGGATTCTATCTTTCAAACTAATGTTAACATTGCGAGTTAGTAAAACCTTGGTTTATTGTGATGAATTTCAGATAATAAACATTTCTGGAAGATCTTGGAGCATTTATGAGCTACTTACAACCAAAGAAGCAAATCCTCAATTAAAGCCCCCTGCATTAGGGGCGTCCAGGTCATGTAACGATCACTGATACAATCGGAGCGCGCCTGTATCACCCAGCCGTACGACACTCAAGCGCCTTCGTTATATCAATACAAGCAATTCCCGTATTGGGGAGAGACGAAAAACAGAACACAGCCGCCGCAAACCATTCTAGGAGAGGAGAGATCAGATCTAAAGGAGAAGATGAACATCGCCTCATTCTTCGAATATCTCTAGCCTCTAATGCATTCACTCCATCACCATTCTCACTTGTATAGAGAAAGAGACAGATTTACACTTGTAAATTAGGGTTTACTACTTTGATCTCATCTTGATTTGTATTTGATTTGATCTCCAAACGGTGTTGTGGCTTGCTACGGTAAAGTTTAGATAATTTCCTTTTGCAATATTATTATTCCTTTGATCTATCTTTCTCTCATGTCTGAGTAAATCCCCATAGACGTGGGAGATGTAGGGGATTGGTGAGATGTGATGTGTCTCTCTTATTTCTATCCATTTGTGATTGTTGTCATGATTATTATATTGTAAGAATAAATATCTATGTTTGTCTAATGCTTGTTGTCTAATTTAAGGGCAAGGATAACATGATCCCGAGATCTCAAAGATATGAACTTGTTTACTAGCGAATCGGTGGCCCCTAAGTGACACGGCCGATATCAATGAGGAGCTAGTACTACTCAAGATGAACAAGGAACCATCAAGATTAAAGTCTTGATCCGGATGAAAGACCTTAATTAATATAGTGACCATTACTATGATAATAGATAGATGGATCATTGGGACAAGGAAGAATTTTCCATGAGGACTCCTAGACAGTATATGGGTTGCTTGCCTACTCACTTATGAATAAGAAGTATCACAATCACTTATCTCATTTAATCGATTTGGCATATTCACTATCACCATGAACTATTTCTCTCCATGCCTAACTTCTCATTTGTAGGAACTCCAAACACGTTCATCGTCTTCTTAGTTTTATGTTATTTACTTTTTGCATCTATCTTCACTCAAGTTTTCTCTATTATTCACTCACCACTCACCACTTTCACCTCCGCCAAATCCCAACGGGAACAAGCCACCTGAAGCCGCCAACGGTGGCGATCACGCTCGCCCAGCAGATCCATCTCAATGATGCCCAACGGGAAAGAGTTCGGGAGGCCGTGCGAGGTACAAACCCTCTTCCAATCGACGCTTCTCACGAGCAGAATAAGGAGCTCGAGCAGCGCAGATAAGCAGCTGATGAGTCAAGTGCTCAACGAGCCGCGCTCTCCTTCATCCGCGAATCCTCTTCGGATGGAAATGACGGCAACGCCTCCTACAAGAGCTGCCCCCGACTGTAGCACATGGATCCCAACGCCATATGAGAGATTTGCCGTGTGCCTCCCCTTTACCATGTCTAATCCACCTGTCCTACGATAAAAATGTTGTTTGCCGTGTGCCCCGACATACTGCTGACGGCAATGTAATAGGCGACAACAAATTAGCAGATTAGTGTAGTGAATGAGGAATGGGCTAGCAGACTTGTAATATTGGTTTTAAATAATTGACTTGTTAGTACTCCAGACGTACTATAGTTGTGGTCCGAAAAAGATCAACAAAACTGAAAGCACCACAGATCTGCTGTTGGATGTTATGTACATTGTCGTATTCTGTCCAAATCGTACATCCATTCCCGCCTGTTTATCTGCATCATATAATTAAGTTTAACAAAAACCATTACAGAACATCATAAATAGTGAAATGACGATTTTACATCGACACGTGCATTGTATCAATGACAGATGAAAGGATAAGATTGCTAACCTTGATCGAGAAGGAAAGAAAGAGGAGAAAGCTCGAGTGTGGCACCTCATATCATTTTTGTCTGAAATCAAGCGGCATCATTCACTCAAGCATTTCATCGAACACCTCGCGTGTATAGAAATAAATAAATTAGCACACACATCTCACACCTTCCACCAAAAAATACAAAGGAGGGAGGGAGAGGGCTGGATGGGTATTTATAGGAAGGGACTATTCGTCCTGGTTTGTGACACAAACCAGGACTAAAGGTGTGCGGCAGGACACGTGGCCTGCCGCATATCTTTAATCTCGGTTTGGGCTACAAACCGAGACGAATGCCCTCTTACGAACCGGGACCAATGCCCCAGCTCCCGAGCGACGCGATGGCCGCTCGAACCGGAACGAACGCGAGCATTAATCCCGGTTTGTGGTGCCACCGGGACTAATGCTCTGGACGGGACGCGACCGAAAAGACCTGTTTTTACTAGTATATTCTCCTCAAAAAGTCAGAACTCCAAAGGAGTCATCTGTGCTTGCTATTCTCTATAAGAAAAAAAGAATGATTATACACTTGCTTCGAAGGCATGATCAAGGACGTAGACATGGATTTATTTACCTTTGTGTCCGTAGGATTTTCTGTATTTTGTACTGCCACTTGTCTTTATTTTCTCCAGAATTTGGCAAGACACGGGATACATGACTTGGCTTGTCTACTCATTCGTTCTCAACTTGGCTCATGGTGTTACTAATAATATAGTATATCACACAAAAGTCATCTGTTTGAAATATCATTCTGACTTGGCATGAGAGTGGTAATGACACTGACCACTTAGATAAATAGCCTAGTTTAATTGTCTATGTAATCTAATCAAGCCCTCTAGCGTCCGAGGTTACACTAAGTATGTACCTGTGGGCTGCACGTGACCGTGTCACAGTCAGAGGAGGGGTCACCATCACGCACGCCGCAATTAAACTTAACAAGTCGATTAATCAAGCTAAGATGGAGAACCAAAATATCACCAATGATAGAGCAAATTCAAACTTGAACCAACATAACTGCGTCGTGAATCACTGTTCTGCAAGGAGGATATATAAGAGCAGAAACAAGACCATAGCTAAGCGCCCAAACCAGTGGAGATTGTGACATACTTACACCGAGTAGTTCGAATCTGACCCATCGATCGGCCTTTGGAGTTAGATCTGCTCCAAGCAAAGCCATGGCCTCCAACTCCAAACATGTGTTGTATATGAATCCAGGGCAAGGGGAAACAAGCTATGCTCGCAACTCAAGTATTCAGGTATTCTCTCGTCTTTGATTACTAGTCGTGTTTCTACCATCTGTCCTCCAGACCTTTGTTTCTGATAACTTGTTTCTACCATATATAGTACTGAGATGTTTCTACCATCTGTCCTTCGTACCTTTGTTTCTAAGAAGTAATGACATTAAAATTAACTCCATAATTAACAAAAGAAATGAGAAATATTTTGCGAAAAGATTGAAGTAGATTTTCTGCAGAAATCTGAGCAAAACAGGATGAAGCCCTTTATAGAAGCGGCCGTTGTTGACATATGCACCCATATCAGCACCGGAAAGGTGCTGATTGCGGACCTGGGCTGCTCCTCTGGCCCAAATGCATTAGCACTGGTATCTATTGCTATCGAGGCCATCCATGATTATTGCCTCCAGTTTCAGCAGACACCACCAGAAGTGTGCGTGCTCCTCAACGACCTGCCCAACAACGACTTTAACTCTGTGGTGAAAAGGCTAGACACACTCCGACAAAGTAGCAGTCATCCTGTTGTCATGACCGGTATCACACCAGGGTCATTCTACCAGAGGCTATTCACTAGTGGCTCCATGCATCTTGTATGCTCGGCTAACAGCCTGCATTGGCTCTCACAGGTGTGCGTTCGACCTTATTACTTGATGGATCGATTCGTTGTGTTACTTGTCGATTCTATAACAAAAAAAACTTATGTTTATAGGCTCCAGAGGTTCTAACGAGGAACCAAATCTCAGCGTACGATATTGATAAGCATGCTAGGCGTGAAAGCCTCCCTATGATCCTTGAGGCATATGCACATCAGTTCAAGAAAGATTTCACACTTTTCCTTGAGTTGAGAGCCAAGGAATTGGTTCCAGGAGGTCGGTTGGTTATATCCCTTCCAGGAAGGCGTTCCGATGAAGTTAGCGCCAAATCCATTCACCTCTGGGAAACCTTAGCTCAGATTTTACGTGTCATGGCCTTAGAGGTACGTTGGTCTAGAATAACATTTTATGATTTAAGAACTTTATTTTAGTCATCCATCCCTTTAACCCTATAGACGAGCTAATTTTATTTTTTATTCTTTCAATATTATTGACAGGGTGTGATCGACAAAGCAAAGTATGATTCTTTTTATGTGCCAATATATGGACCTTCCGACCAAGATTTGAGGGAATTCATCCAACATGAGGGTTCCTTTTTTATCAACGAGATGCGCTTGCATGACCTCTTGAGTGGTTTTGACGATGCTCTAATCACCACAAGCTGGTTCGCAAACCACATGAGAGCCGCATATGAGCCAATTGTTGTGCAACATTTCGGAGAAGTGATGGATGATTTCGTGATGACCGCGGAACGACATTGGAGCAAGAAGGGAAGCATGATGGATGAGCTCTCTAGATCTTCGATAAAATTTATAATCATATCACTCACCAGGAAGTGATGATGGGGTATCTCTCGGGACCGTGTGTCACGACTTGTTATTGTTCAAGGCACAAGGAACACAACATTTGATGATCTTTAACCTTGTTGTCTCTAAGGCAACAGTGTATGCTCCGTTCATCATGCAAACTACAACTTGTTGTCTTTGTCATGTTTCTTAGTGTAACAACATCGTGATGCAAACTAAGAAGATATTTTTTATCATATTCAAGCAATATCTGTAACGAAACTGGAGCAGTTGGGAGAAAAAAGGAGCAGTTGGGAGACAAAAGGGCAATCAAACATCTTTTTGTGGGAATATGAGAGTAACTTACATTACTATTACTATACGATTTATCCATACAATGCATGACAAATATGTTAACAGAAGAGGACATTTGTGTTTCCATATATACCAATAGTAAAAGAAAAAAATCCTAGCTATTACTATGATGACCTATGTTAGAAAAGAATGGCTTGTCCAACAATATGAGGACAAATACCTAACAAAAAAAGGTAGTGGTAAAAAATCCCTCTTTTGTACAATTGAAAATATCAAGAATACAAAAGTAAGAATCATCATTTATGTCGGGAATACCTTCCTCTTCGAAAACAAAAAAAGTTGAAGATAATAAAGGAAAATGTGTGGATACAAAACATAGTTCATATCACACTACAACACGGACGGCAGGCCCTGGCACTTATAAACACTGATGCATACGGCTGATCACCGTGTTCGCCCTCGCACAGAAAAAAGTCGTCAGTGATAACTTAGTCAAGAAAAGAGGATAGACAGACATTGTTTTTTTTTTCGCTTGGCACATCGTTATCCGCTGCCCTTGTTCTGGCCTAGCTGGATTGGGCCGCAATCCAGGCCATTCCATGCCTTTGGGTTTAAACAAACAAGCCCTTAAAGGTCCACGCAACAAGCAGGCCGAATAGGTGGTCACTGTTCTTCTGCCGGATAGCCTAGACCCACTAAAGGCCCATGGACATTCGTTAGGCCTCCTTCTGCTGCAAAACCCTCCGCTTCTTCTCCCCTCAGTGGAACGGAACCCCCATCGACAGATCGCAGCACCGCCGCCATGGCCGCCGCCGTCGCCGCGAGGTCGCGCGCCGCCGCCACCGCCGCGTGGTCCCGCCTCCTCTCCCACCACCACGTGGCCGCCGCGTCCACCTCTATGCCCCATCTTACAGCCCCGCGCCGCCACCTCGCCTTCTCCTCCGCATCCGCCTCCCCCGGCGGTCCCGGCGGCGGGGGAGGTGGCGGCGGGAGGTCCCAGATGCATCCCATGATGAACCAGCGGGCGGTCCACGACCTGCTGGCGGAGATGGAGCGGGAGCGGAAGCGGGACCAGGAGGAGCGGCGGAAGAAGGGGGAGGAGGTGGACGAGGCGGCGGAGGCCGCGGAGGACTTCTTCGGCGTCAAGCCTCTGATCGAGAAGCTGGAGCGTCGCAAGGCCAAGGAGGCCAACGTGCCCGACGACTTCTTCTGGGAGCCCACCGACTCCGACAGCGACGAGGACGACGAGCGCTTCTCCCCGGACTCCATCAGGCGCCGCGTCGATGAGTTCGACCGCAAGTGCAAGCGCCACTCCGAGCTCCTACGCTCCTTCGCCGAGGCCGGTAATAATACCCTCCCTTCAGTCTCCTCCATTTCCACCACATTTCGCTCTGATTTGTGTATGTGTGTGTTCAGCTATTGTTGCTCTGCCTAACAACAACCAGTGCAATGCAAGATCACGTTTTGATAGCTCTTTACTGTCATTTCTTGAATGTCGCCGTTCCCCTGAATGGAACTATTTCTCTTGTGATATTAATGTTGCCGGACAGAGGACCTCGATGAGGCTCACAAGCTCATGACGAAGATCGACAAGTTTGAGCAGCGCCACCTGGCTCTGCCGCTGGAGTACAGGGTCATCGGGGACATGATGAACCGCCTCAAGGACGCCACGGGGAAGGAGCGCTTCATCCTCCTGCAGAAGCTCAACCGGGCCGTCAGGCTGATGGAGGTCAAGGAGGCGTACGACCCCAGCAACCCTGCCAACTTCGGGCTCATCCAGCACCAGCAGGTCAACTCTCCGGACGATGTGATCGACAACACTGGCTTCGACAAGGAGCAGCAGATGATCCAGGGGGCGGCCGACGACGACGAGGAGGAGGAGTTCAATGAGGATAAGGAGAAGGATGATATACTCATCGAGAAGCTGAACTCTATCGAGAGGAAGATCGAGCAGAAGCTGGAGGACCTGGATCATACGTTTGGTAAGAAGGGCAGGGTTTTGGAGGAGGAGATAAAGGATCTGGTCGAGGAGAGGAACTCCCTGACGGACAAGAAGAGGAAGCCTATGTACAGAAAAGTAAGTGTCGTTTTATAACTGCATTTATCGAATTACCATGGCAGCCATTTTGTTAACTGGGGGACATAAATGTTCTTATGCCTTCTCTCCCTTGCTATTGATATCAATACTTAACACATTGGTTGTTACACACTTTGTAGGGTTTTGATGTGAAGGTCATTGACGTTAATCGAACATGTAAAGTCACAAAGGTGAATCCGTGACTGCTCTTTGATCCATTGTCCATAAATACAGGTCATAGACATTCCCTAAGATCTAATTCTGCATTTCTGTTCTTAGGGAGGCCAAATAGCAAAATACACGGCATTGTTGGCAACTGGAAATTACCATGGTGTTGTTGGTTTTGCTAGAGCTAAAGGTCCAACAGCCAAGATTGCAATACAGAGGGTATGGATCTTCCCCTCTTTCAGACAATATACAAAACTTATGTTTGAGCGATTGAACCATTTACTCCCTCTCGTACTATGGTTGATTATCCTCAGTTAGCACAAATAATAGTCTCTGATGCATTATCCATTCTACTGTTAGCTCTTTTCCCTTTTCCTTTTGGTTGTTTATGTCGTATGCCCATGTTTGCCTCGAGAGACGAGTGACTGAGCTGTGTGAGCATGTATACACAGGGCTACCATAGTATTGATAGCGAAGCATGTCCATATGTCTTATTCATTTCAGAACTGTGAACTCAACTTGCTGAATATGTTCATCTTTATATTCTTGTTGATGTGTTGCTAAATCCGGTAGACTGATAATGATAGTATTCGCTTCCTCTGACGATTTTTTTTGTCTGCCCAGTTTGGCTTATACGGTAGCTACATCTAGTGAAATTTCTCCAAAATATAGTTATACTGAATTTTCAATATTGGGGTTGTCCATTTCAGCAGTACTTTTCTTATACACCGATACGCGGAGTTATTACTATTAGACTTAAGTGGAATTTAACACCTGAACTGAAAATTTCAGCTCTGGCAGGCTGATTTGATTATATGGCCCTTGCTTCCTCTTAAAAGAAATTGTGTCGGTCCTTATGGCCCATATATTAGTATATCCACTGAAATTTCAACAAAATTTACTCACATGCTGAATCGTTAATCTTTTGTTTGTCCATCTGAGTGGTGCTTGTCTCATATAAAGATATATGCTAAATACTGGGTTACTAATTTTTGGCTTCAATTGGAACTTAACACGTCAACTGAAAAGTTCCCACTATTTATACTCTTGTTGATGCAAGATGTGTTACAAAATCTGGCAGAACGATATGGTTGTATAATTGTATGCATTTGCTTCCTCTTAAAAATGTTGTTAGTCCACTACTGGTTTTAGGGTAGTATCTCTAGTTCAACATATTGTTGATCCTGGGTATGCCTATTTGAGTACTGCTGCTCTGGTATGCAGATGTACTAAGTAGTTTTTTAATCCAAGATATGCTAAATACCAAGTTATAATGTTTAGGCTTCAGTTGGAGTTCCACAGCTCAACTGAAAATGTCAGCTCTTACATGAACTGTCTTGTTCTGTTTCCAGGCATATGAGAAATGCTTCCAGAACCTACACTACATGGAACGGTACGAGGACCACACGATTGCTCACGCAATTCAGGCCAAGTACGAGAAAACAAAGGTAATCACACACATATCCAACATCTAAGCCTTCTTCTTGTTTACCGCTTGGTGTATGAAAAGCTTTTGTAACATGATTTCTGGTTCCTCTGCATCTTACTTAAGATCTACCTCTGGCCTGGACCAATGAGAAGCGGGATGTGCGCTGCCGGCAGGACTGTCGAAACCGTGATGTATCTGGCTGGGTTCAGCAACGTCAAGTCAAAGGTGTGCTTCTCCTGCTGTAGTAGACATGCCACTTGACACTTTATTTGCATCTGCGAGATGGTAAAAACCTCGTGTATTTTTTGTCTTGCAGATCATCGGATCAAGGAGCCCACTTAACGTCATCAAGGCTCTCTTCATAGCGTTGAACGCTGTTAGTGCCTTTTTCTCGAAACATCTAGTTACTGGTCTTCTGCAGACATTTTCTTCTCATGTCCTGCTTGTCTGAATGGTCTGCCATCTGTACTTTTTTGTGTTTTGCAGATTGAAACGCCCAAGGATGTCGAGCAGAAGTTCGGACGGACTGTTGTCGAATCATACCTGTTGTAGTCGTCCAGTCGCCTGTTTGTGCTTTTGGAGATCGATCATGCCGGCTCTCCTGGCTGTGACGAGAGAAGGCGAAAGGGGAGAGCCGGTGTCCGATCTGACTGCGTGAGCTCTGTTTGTATTGGGGGGTTCCAACTATTTGTCCTGTGACTGGTCCTTTGTGATCGGTTACTGTAATGGTTTAGCATGAATACGTAGTGCCAAACGGTGACACAGATAGTAAGTAGGTTCTGTTCATTCCTCGTCTCCTTGGGAACAGAACCGAGTGCTTCTATCTATGGCCAATGTTCTTGATTTTTGTTGGCAGAAATTCTGATTGTACGCAGTTTGTTTTGTGTTGGATGACAGGTTATTCGGCTGATTAGATTCATAACTTGGTACTAGTAGAAGGAATAAAAACCATGCCCCTCTCGTTTGCTCTTTTTTTCCCCTGCCTGCTTAGTACTAGCTCTATGTCGGCATCGTCTGGTAAATTGACAAAGTGTTAAAGATGTTCATGATTTGTGGTAAGAGAAGGATTCACTGAGGAAGGCCGTTATGTTCATTCGCTTAGGCATATTGATGTGTAAGGTTTTGCATTTGGATGGAGAATACTGGGTACTGTATTAGTCGAAGGTTGCAGATTCAGGTGCTGGTGTTGATGGTGTATGCACCCATGCTTGTAGTTGTAAGTATTAATAGTAGCAAATCAACTACTCCCTCTTTCTCAAAATCAAATTTGTGACGTCTATTGGGACGGGAGGAAGTATGCGCTACGACTCAGGTCTCCTCCGAGCCGTCGCCTCAGGCAACGGTTCATTTACGGTGGGGTGAGGGCGGAGTCGGATTTAAGCTGTGGCGGGATTTGATCGCGCGGTACTTGTTTACGGCTCAAGTTAACCAAACGTGTTTAACGGAATCACACTGCGGTGTAATATGATACCGGACTAAAATCCATGAACCAAACAGAGTCCTTGTTGTTACTCTATCCTATTCATATTACTTGTTCGAAGAAAGTAGCGTATATTTCTGTGTTTCTCAAGAAAAAAAAAGGTTAAGTTAGGAGGTTCACTAACATAGCCGCTCATGACTGAGATCTGGGCCCTTGATGGGCTCCCGTTGGCCCTGGCCCTCACACACAGAAATGTTCCTTCTTTATTTTTAGTTATCTTCCTGACGATATATATAAACCGGAAGAGAGAGAGAGGTCGCGGAGGAGCAAGGAGGGGACTGGATTCGATTTGGATTTCTTCCTTCTATTCCTGCTAGGGTTTCCTCCTCCTCGTCCCCCGACCCGGCTTCCATCGGATTCCGATTTGGGAATTTTCTCGCCGAGGATTAGCATGATCCCCAACTCCGCCTTCTTCACCTTCCTCTGATCTGCCCCCCACAGATCCGCCGTTCCTAGGTTCACACATACTATGGTGCGCCGCCCCTCCCCGTCGCCGTCGTCTTCCTCCTCCTCGCCGATGCTCCAGAAGAACCTCCGCGCGCTCGGCCCCGGCTTGAATCCCTTCGCGCCCGCCGGCATGGGCAACTACTCCCGCTAATCTCCCCTCCCCTCCCCCCTTCCGATTCCCCTCTACGGATCCCGATTTGCTTCCCGGTTCTCCCCTCCCCTTCCCTGCTTGATTCCATTCGGTTCGATTGTTGGTCTCTCGTGTCCACGTCTGGTTGGCTAGTTCCGGATCTGCGGCCGGCCTCGCCCGTCTCCGTGGGGGAAAGAAAGATTGGAGTATGGTGCAGTTCCGCAGCTCGCTCAGCATGACCCGGGTGCGGACCCAGGGGGACGATGCAGACGACCGCGGATGGAACCAGCTCCACGTCGCCGCACGCAAGGGCAACCTCAGGGAGGTACGTAAAAATCAGCTTGCCCTGTCTCTCTCACATTTTGCACGTTGTAGTTTCCCTTGCTGCACAGCTAGAATAAGCAGCCTTGTGCCTGTGTTGCGGTTGAGAGGAGCCACATGAAATGTTTCGTAAGGGAAGATAGCAAAATTGGTTGTAGCATTTGGAACAGCGTCAGCGTTGCAATATTAGTGATGAATTGAGAGGAAAGACACGACATTTGGACAGTTAGATTGTAGATAATTGATGAAGCAAGGTCGTTTCGTGTATGTCCTAGCAGCTGTATTACGGTTGAGAGGAACCAGAAAAAAAAAATTGTTCCGTAGGAGAAGAGAATAAATTGGTTGTAGCATTTGGAACGGTTTTGCAATATTAGTGGTCAATTGGGACAAAAGACCCAACATTTGGACAGGTACATGCTGGTTTGGTTGTTCTGATTTTCATTCCTACCTCTCCCTAATTATTTTGTTTGCTTCATCTACGTCTAGTTATGAGCACAAATATCCTAATCATCATTGCTCTGTCTTATTAACCATTTATGTCATGTGTTCTTGGGTCACCCGATAAACTAAAATCTAGATGAATGAGCGAATGAATGAAAGGATGAATATTCACTTATGATGCTAATTCTCGATGTCATTAGTCGTAACCCTTCAGGGCTGTTAGTGGTGCCCAGACCATTTCTTTTGCATGGATGGTATTATATTTTGTTAATAATCATCCCTGTGAAATATTAGTTAATACCATAATCTGTTCTGCTTCTCCTTAGGTGAGACGTCTCCTGAATGAAGGGATGGATGTCAATGCGCCTGCATGGGGACCAAAGTCCCCTGGTGCTACTCCGCTGCACCTTGCTGCTCAGGGCGGGCATGTCAGAGTCATGGATGAACTGCTGGAGCGCGGTGCTAATATCGATGCTCGCACAAAAGGAGCTTGTGGCTGTAAGTTTATCCGTGTTGTCAGTGTTTTTATTTTACTGCTGATGATTGTTCTGCCATCAGTTCCACCTTTCTAAAACGTGTCTGTACTATTGTTTATAGTTTCTGTTTTCGTTGTTTTGGGTTGCTGCTGTTGATAGCAATGCATCTGCATAACTGCCTATATAACTTTTTGGCTAACCACAGAATTTTTGTGCATCCAAAGTCCAAATGTAACTTCTTACAGTCTGTGTAGGCTCTTTGTTTCATTACTAGCTACTAGCTATGTGAGTGAGGTTTACTTGTAGCAGGTCGACCTGCGTAATCATGTATCTTGATTGGACTTTCTGCAATGCAACTTCTCTAGGTTACTTCAACACGTTTATTATTTGTGTACTGTCAACTAAAACTGGAATCTTGAAATCTCAAATTTTATCTTTGTCTTAATTCAGGGACTCCTCTGCACATTGCTGCCAAGGAAAGGAACAAGAGAGTGGTCAGGTTCCTGATTGAGAATGGCGCATTCCTGCCCCCTGACCTGAACGACCACAGGTTCAACCCTCCCCTCCACTACTGCTCTGGACTGGAGTGGGCGTACGAGATGAAGCGCATGCAAGACGAGAGCGACTCAAGTGGTGACGCTTCCTTCAGCTCGGAGAACTAGAAGAACCACCTAGAGCCTGTGATACTCATTATGTTAATGAGAGTATTTAATCTTGAAGGTTACCACCATGCTTTCAGGTGGAAAGGTTTATGTGAAGATAGCATTTGCAGGGCTATGCTGGTATTGTAATGTATAAGGCAATAACACAGTGTGCGGTTATTTGTTGTTGCTTTGTAGTTTGCTTGTATTGTGGTATGTCGATGCCTGACTGCGGTGCATCAGGACATCTGTATGAAATAACATTGTTTGCAACGTGCTTGTAAATCAATTGGTGTTGAACATTCCATTATGTATTGTTGATGAAGTCGTCGAGACTTTTGAGTACCACTGTTTTATCATGGTTGACTGTTTGAAGGGAAAGCTTTAGACTTGTGTTGATGCTAGGCATGGTGCAAATGTACCACCTTTGTATATTAGCACGTGATTCACATTCCAATGACAAGTCTCTGCATAACAAGAAAAGGAACATACTAGCAGCAATACATGATGTTAAAAGACGCCATAGGAGAGAGTCCATTCCACATAGTTTTTGGTTAGCAAATACATTCTCTGATAGGCAACACTGCAGTACATTTTCAGCAATAAGGAATTATGGACGTTTCATTTTATTTTATTTCCTATTCAAGGAGACAAGAACATACTAACAGCGACACAAAACAGGTACTAACGGCGTGCAGTGTTTCCACTCTAAAACTTTGCTCTGTGATCATCAGCAGTTGATAAATAAACAGCGTTGAGAAAGAACATAAATCAGAAACAATCACCTCAGATAAATCCTGAGAGAAGTTGCGGCAAAGCACCAGATATGAAGGAAACAAAGTCATATTCATCATTCCACAAAATTACAAACATCATGAAAAGAAACAACACAAATCCTTCCATAGTATTACAAACCATTGGGAACACATAAAGCCGGCGAGGTGGTGACGTGCGGATGGAGAAGCCGGCGACGGCACGTGAAGGCGTCCCTTGGGGCGCCGCGCATAGCGTCCTTGGCACGGTCATTGGCGAGGAGTTGCCGGAGATAAGTCAATACCAAGATTGGAGTAGAGGTGCGTGATGACAATATGCGGTGGTGGGCAATGCAATCCGATCTGTGATCGGCAAAAGAAGAACCACTGGTCAAGCGGCCGACGAGATTTTTTTTTATAAAATCTATTGGATCTAATCTAAGAGTTGTGCGACCCCCCCGCGGAGATTGTTCTCCTCGGGGGCGGCGTGGCGGAAGCGGGGGGCTAAACCCTGGGTCGAGAACTGAGAGGCTCTGATACCATGAAAGGCAATAATAGTAGATTGTATTGCTATATTGATATTGCGTATTGGATGATTATTGTGAGCGTTTGAGCTGTTTATATATTCCTAGAAGACTTGGGGACTAAGAATCCTAGTGAATCCTAAACTACCAAATACAGCAATCCTTGAGCTACTCTAATACAATACCGGGGTATACTCTAACACCATTATGATTATTAAGTATTTTACATGTCTGTTGAGTAACATTATTTTATCAGAGTTTACTGTATTTGAAGCTTATCTGCGAAAGGTTAAGAAGCATCACTGGGGCTTCTTAATTTAGATGCAACTGAAAGTCAGAAAACACTTTCTTCGCATGGTTGTATGCTAGGAATTTTGATCCAAGTGAATGCTTTAGTCTTGTGTTGATGCTATGTATGGTGCAAATGCAACGAGATCCACATTAACTGGGCAGAAAGCTACATGATACACAAGATGATTCATTCCAATGACAATCTGAGCCTATCAAGGAGACATGAACATACTAACAGCTATACGATGTTGAGTTAACATGAGAAGTTTGAGAGATAGGCTCAGTCTAACATTGACACACAAAAATTGAGGATGCAGCGTTTTGTACCACCAAATCACAGAACTCTGGTGTTTTTTCTACTCTGAAACTTTGCTTTTTGATCAGCAGTTGATAAACAAGCAGCGAACAAGAACTCAGTCCAAAAACCATCACCTCAGCTAAACAAGAGACCAGACATGTAGAAAACGAATGAACTCACTATTCATCATGGCACAATATTACAAACCGTCAGGAACAGAAACAACAACATAAATCTTTCAGCAATATTACAGACCATTGGAAACACGTAAATAAGGTATTCATCATCCCGACTATTATTACAAACCATAGTAAACGAACAAGTCCAGTGGCCATCGTTCCGCAATATTACAACTCATAGGGAGCAAATAAATCCAGTCACGACTCCGGATAAGTAGTAAAACTACAGTTTTTAACATGCTGAAGTTTTTGCCAGTTTGGATGATCTACCTGTCTGCATGACTCCGTGAAGCCTCGATCCCAACAGAGCATACTAAAATTTTCAAGAGAACAGGGTAGTTCTGGAAGCCATTTAATATTCGGGCAGCTCGAAATAGATAGGCTCTTGAGCCACCTGAGGCTCTTCATATTGTCTGGCAAGCGGTTCCAGTTGCTATGCGAAATTGTGAACTCCCGAAGATGAATGAAACTCTCAAAAAGTTTGGGACTAGGTTGCAAATTATTGCATGCGTAGAGATAAAGCGAATTTAGGTACTTTGGGCCGTTGTTCTGCACATCCACAACCCAACTTGGGTACTCCAGACCCTGGTATCCCTTGATTCCCAGACTTTTAAGACCCTCTGGTGGACAAAGGCCCTCAAGTACCCCTGTTTGAACTTCAGGTGAAGTCGTACCTTGCTCCCAGTCATCCCAGTCCAGTTCCAATTCTGTCAGTCGTCTCTTAGCAGCTAGATTTGCTTCATGTGCTTCATCCTTGCTTTTAACATTATCAAGACCTAGAATTATCAGACGGCCCTGAAGCTTGTTTAGGTCCCTCAGCTGTTTTATCTCAAACCCATGTTCAGTACATACATCGAAATATTCTAACGTATTGAGTAATGTTAGCCTGGCAATGTTGGGCAATGTCGCTCCACAATCGCCAAGGCTCATATACCGCAAATTGGAGAGCTTGCCCATATCTATATCAGGAGGATATGTTAATGCACTGAAACCATAAAAAATTAAAACCTGAAGATGATAAAGATCGGTTAATGTTCTTGGTATAGTCAGCTCAGAGAGGTTGGGCAACGTTAAAGAAAGATATCGCAGATGCTTTAAGTGACCAATAGTTGGCGGCATTTTCAACACTCTTGTTCTTCCAAAACATGGTCTGTATTCTACAGCCAGTACCCGCAATTTGCGCAGCTTCTCGAACACTTTCTGAAAGAATACTTCATTAGCTGATTCAGACCAATCCACATCATAAATAATGAGAGTCCGTAAGTTTTTCAGTTCAAATATCTCCTCAATACCCATTTGTCCATTCGCAACAAAAAGGTGGCGAACATCACGAGGAACTTGTCTTCTCTGGCCATTCTCGATTCTGAAGCAATCATTCCCTGCCACCTTCTCTGCCAAATCATACATAAGATCATGGACTAAATAGCGCGGTTTGCCTCCATGGAATTCTGGTTCTCCTGGTTGCATGAATGAGGTTGCCAGTAACTCGTCAAAGTAACTCAGACCAACAACTTCCAGGTCCTCCTCTGGATTAGCAGTCTGTATGAACCCCTCTGCCACCCAGAATTTGACTAAATCATCACGGTCAAAGCTATGTCTTCTGGGAAAAAGGCTGCAGTAAGAAAAGCATCGTCTGACCCGCTCATCAAGTTGCTGATAACTCCACCAAACAGCCCCCGTCGTCTCATTCAGAAGGTCCCGATCTAGAGTCATTCTCCAAAAGTTAACATTGCTTTGCTTTTTCCGGAGTTGTCCTCCCACCGTACGGGCTGCCAGAGGTGAACCTTTCAGCTTTTGTGCAATTTTAGCCCCAATACTTGTGAGCTCCATTTGATCCGGATCATCTGGATTTGTACTTCCAAGGGCATAATACATGAACATTTCCAAGAAGGTTTGATCATCTAAGGATTTTATTGGAAAATCAGTACATGTCACACCAGGTCCCAGATCCAAAAATGCATCTTTACTGCGACTTGTCGCTAGGATCTTGCTTCCTTTCTTTCCAAGACTCAGTGGGGAAAGTAAGTTCTCCAACTTCTGCTCATCGCCATCCTCATCGCACCAGATATCATCTAGTACCAAGAGAAATCGTTTGCCATCTAGTTTCTTCTCCAATTCTTTTTCCAGGACATCAAGGCTTTTAGGACATTTTGGGGTCTTATCCGTTGAAGCTGCCTCAAACATTTCCTTAAAGATGTCACCTGCACTATAGTTCTGAGAAACATGAATCCACATGACAATGTCAAAATAGTTTTCCTTTTCCTCATACTTGCAAACATGTTGTGCAAGCGTTGTCTTCCCAGACCCTGAAATGCCATAAATGCCAACTACAGAGAAACATTTATTGTCAATTGAGCTTGGATAACCATCATCTTTTGTGTCACGAAGCATTTCTGCTATCTGGTCACGATCCTTATCTCGGCCAGTTACCTTCACTTTTGGAGCTGAACTATTGCTATCTTTGGCAATGAGATTTTTTCCGCTTCTTTTTCCGTTCTTGCCTTTCTTGCTTTTCTTGGGGAGTTCTGCAAGTGGCGTAATACTTTGTGCTGCATCAAGAAGGTCTCCCATCTTGCACATGTTGTCCTCCAAACGCTTATTTAAAGCTCGCAGAAGAGTCAAACTCGCGTCAGTACTAATATCCTGCAAAATCAACCAACATTTCGAATTTCAAAAAAGAAGTTCAGTACCAATATTCTTTTAATATTACGTCGATGGGTAATATGAATTATACCCATATTTAATTAAAAATTATTAAAAAGTTTTGAATCCTTTTAGAAAGTATTTATACAATATGCATATACTATTGTCACAAATTATAGAAGTTTAGTACTCACTCTGATCCATATTAGTTATCGCTGATTTAGTAAAACTTTGTAATAATTCAGCGACAACTAATGTGGACCGAGAGTACCAATTTTAGGTCAACATTTGGTACAAGTTTTATGTTCATGTCTTCTGTATGCCTATAAAGTTTCATTTAAAAGTAACCGTTTTGAGTCCTAAGAAAAAAACAAGACAAATTCGGATGCTCTAAAAGGCAAACACTAAACATTGGGTATACATGTATGCAAAACTCAAAAACATACCATGAGGTTTTACAAGCACAACAGACTAGGATATTTATACTAGCATTAAACTTTTGGGGAGCGCTACGTGTCCCCCGGGGGATAATTCCCCCCGATCCACCGGATCCTCTGGCCGCGACGTGCCCCCTAAAAACGACCTGAATCCCGCTTTTGCTACAAATGGCCCGCTTTTGCTATAAATTGTCCCGCTTTTGCTACATGTAGCAAAAATGGTCCGACCCAGAAAATAGAACAAAAAGACCAGACCTCGCCGGAGACTTTGTAGGAAAAAAAGTCCTAGTGTAGCAAAACCGACTTCGCCGGAGACTTTGTAGCAAAACTTTGAGTTGTTGTAGCAAATTCATAAAATGGTTGTAGCAAACAAAATTAACAGTTGTAGCAAAAAAGGCTCTGTCGACGGAGAACACGATGTTGCCGGAGAAGACGCCGCCGTGCCTCTGTAGCAAGGTTGTTGTGCCCCTGTAGCAGGGATTCACACCGTTTGTAGTAAAAACCAACACCCACTTGTAGCACTGCCGCAGAACCCTCATAGCAAAAACTAGACGCCGCTTGTAGCACCGCCGTCGACCGCATGTAGCAAGTCTTGATGCCATACGTAGCAGCGCCGGTGGCCTTCGGTAGCAATGTCGGTGGCCGCATGTAGTACCCGTGGGGAGACGGCCGCTGATGGCACGCCCGGCCGGAACTCACATATAGCAGCGCAGTGGGGCAGAGCTTTGCAGAGAGGCGGATGAGCGGGTCTTCCTTTGAACAGAGGCCATGGCGTGTGGCGCCCATCTCAGGCGGCAGGCTGGAGCTGGTGAGGGGTGGAGGCGGAGCAACGGGACGCCCTGGGCGGCGGCCATGGCGGTGGTCTCCATCTCCGGCGGAGGCATCTTCCTCCAGAAGCGGGAGGAGTTCGCGCCCAGGCGGCGATATTGTTATATGTTGATCCAAATTCTACAAAGTATAGGCCAACTTCTGACGAGTGGAGCGAGGCCCGTCGCCGGTACGGTACGGTACGGATCGTCGAATACCTAGGTTTCCACCGATATATAAACCCCTTGTAAGCCGCCGGTTGGAATGAATTGTATCTGTGAAATCCCCGGCGTTTGTAAACACTCCTCGATATAGTGAAGTTTCGCTAGCTGGCGCCCGTGTTTTTTTCCTCTCTTTGTTGGAGAGGTTTTTCCACGTTAAATCTGTGTCCCCCTTGCTGTGTTTTTCGTTTTCGTTCTTCGTTATCTTCTTGTCGCAATTGTAACAGATGTGGCATCTTCCTCCAGAAGCGGGTGGGGAAGCATGGCGGCGCGGCTGCCCGGCGGTGCAAGCTGCAGCGGGGGCGCGTGCGGCTGCCCGGTGGTGTGGTGGCGCAAGCGGGGGCGCGCGCGTGCGAGATTGAAACTGTCGCGAACGGGAGGTAGTAGATGAGCTTTTTTCCGGGCCCAACTTATATGACGCACCCGAGCTAGCGACCCGGGCGATCCCCCCAGGGAGTATTATCATTTTCCTAAACTTTTTGTATACAAGGCGCAAAACTGAACTTGTTTTTACCATGAAAGTTTACAAGCGCAGCGGACTCAGATGTTTATATGTCTAATTATTTTAGATATTTCCTTATATATGGAAAAATAATATTTCTACCTTTGGTCGAGGGCCTTCCTTATATAAGAAAAACTCTATCCAGATAGGCCACATTATTACATCCTTTCTACCAAAATACATGAAAAAATAAATAAAACCTGACTAGGATAAAGTGCCATGCAGGCATGAGCAAATATGCATTATATAACTAAAACTGAGGATAGCAAGAAATTACCTGGTTTGACGGACCAGCTTCAGCATCAACATGAGTTTTGCACTTATTCTTCTTATCTGACTTGGCTTGCGCGTCTAGCTGTTGTTGGTGATGAATGTAGTCAAATTCATCAAGGACGTCTTCAATGTCATAGAAAGCTGATTTAAGACCCCTGACCGTCTCCTCGAAGATGCTCCTTTCTCCCATGGCCTCTACTGCTTCTAGCGTGAGCACCAGTCGAGGGAGGACGTTCTTCAACAGGTTGCGAAGCATCTTCTGTTTGTCATATTCGTAGAAGGGCAGGGCTTTGTCCAGAAGCTTGGAGATGACAGGCGACAAGATCCAGCCTGCGACGGATATACCCCATGCCACAGCTTTCAGAGACATTGAACTTTGGTCAATAATTGGATGTGGCGAATTTACGAACCCTGTGGAACAAATTTGGTCAAGTTACACAAAGGAAGCCACTGGCATGCATGTAGAACATCACATGAATAATTAGCGAAAAAAAGTCAGATCTCTCTGAATAATGTGTTCATTTTTTCAAACAATTATTTGTGTCGGTTACTCCCAATTCATGTAACTGGCCATGGCACCTAATAATATGACCGGTGGACCAGAGGTTCTTGATACGTATTTTGATTATTAAGTGCCAGTTTTAGAACCCATTGAGAGAGATGCTTGAACTAACGAACTGGTTTGTTTTAGAAC
Organism: Avena insularis; assembly: GCA_023614405.1. NCBI lineage: Eukaryota > Viridiplantae > Streptophyta > Magnoliopsida > Poales > Poaceae > Avena > Avena insularis. The sequence continues at coordinate 43,503,304 of CM042695.1, forward strand.
GAGTTGAACTAGGTGATCGTGACATGCATCTAAAGGTGTTATTGATGCTCCCCCATGGGGCAACCACATGCGATTGTTATTCTGAGCCCTCGGATCTGGGCCATCCTTGCTACCCAGTCATGTGCACCTCTCAACCACATTACCCTTGCTTTAGGTGTGGTCCCACGTGTCAGCCTCCATTCCATTGTAATGTTTTATTGAGGCTTGTGTCGGGTACAGGTTGTCTATCCTGGTCGATCCTGCCCTTCCACCACAATCGTTTGGCCAGTAGAATCCTCCACGGTGAAAAACCTAGCCGCCGGTCATCCCGTGCTCACGCCTCACGCCCCCTCCACTGGCGCCGTCCCTGGCTCCGGCTCCTTAACACCACCGCCGCGAGCAGCATCAACATGAGCATCAGCACAACGCCATGGCCCCAGCCCTGGGACCTCTACATCGAGCAGCGACGGTGAGCAGGACCCCCTACCACCGCCGGCAGTACACGTGCGCTCTCGTCTCGCTCGCCGCAAAACAAACTCACCGTACCGGCGTCTCCGACGAGGTATGCAGTGTCAGAATAGGACTATAGTGCGGCGCCATGTAGGACGAGAAGACGGAGAAGGAGCCGCCGTTACCGTCGGCGGGGGGTGGGGGAGAGAGCTTTGTTCCTTACATGCTTGTTAGGTACATTTGCTTTCTTATGGTTTATTTGACTTCTACACCTTATAGGTTCGATATTCTATTGTCCTATGCTTATGAAGCCTTCTGTAAAATGTTTGTAGGCCTGGACCGACATCGAAGAAAGCTCATTCAGATGGATAAACAAAGAAGAAAACCTAGATTAGCATCAGGTACACAATCTGAAATGATATTCATAGGTCTTACATGAAGTCTATGGATATTCTTGCAAGTTTTGGTGGGGAGCAAATAGTGAATCAGATGTAGTATCTACTATGACAATAGAGTAAGTGATTAGGCGCAAATTGTAAACATTATTCTCTGCCAATAACAAAATAAACATTTAGCCTTGCTGGCTAAATATATTTTTTTCTGCATTCAAAGTGATTGTCCGGCTTCTGGTGAAGGGAACTGTATAGGGTGAATCATATAAGCTACATGTGGACGCAGGTACTATTGTCCTCTTGCCCTATAATTTTCATACCATAATAATGTGGTTGAGAAATTTCGCATATAATAGTGGTCCCTTCTGTTTCATTCCATATATGGAGTATTTATTTCTGTTAAATTATTACTCACATTTGTATCGGTTCTTGCTAATGCCAAAAGGTTATTTCTTATTTACTCATTATAGGTCCTTCATGTGTGACCTATTCTTAAATGAAATCCCAAAGCAATCAGCTTACATTTGATCTCATATTTTCATATTTGCACCATGAGAATCTGAGAAGAACTGAAGTATCATGTATGCACTGTTGACCCTCCCTCATTATTGCCTCTGATTCGCCATTTCACCCCGAGGGACAGGAAGGAAAGCAATAAGAGTAGGATCGTTACTTTCATGTATATTTGTTTCCCTACTTTGTCAAAAGTGTTAACCAAGTGCAGCTTTGTCAGATAATAATAATCGGAATTTTAGAACCGTAAGTGCAACTTTGTCAGATAATAATAACCAGAGCTAGGATTAGTAAGAAAGTATTTAGCTATTTGTTAGCTACATTTCTATGGTTTACTGATAATCGTCAATTAATTATTTGTTGTCTACCAGTAAAGTTCTAAAGAGTTGTGATCCCACCGTTGATCGTGTTCTTTCTTTTGCTTCATTGAATCTGAACTATTTAATTACAATTTTTTTTGCAGTACCTTGCATTATTTGCCATGTATTTATTATTCACGTAGGTTGTCTTCATCGAGTTTGCATTATTTTTGTTAGTATGCATGGAGAAAATCTCACTTCTATCAATCAGTTTATGTGCTATTATGTGTGTAGGACCCATACATGTTTTCTACTCTGAAATATTGAGAACTGGGAGCTAAATCCACATTCAAATAGTATTTTAGTGTAGATCAGTTTATGTTGTACATACTGGATTTCACCTGAGTTTTTCTCTCCTACCGTGCCCCTACTCTCAAAAATGTGCTCCCGACTCTACTTCAACCGCAGCTGCTGTTATGCTTTATTCCTAAAGTGAAGAAGAATAGAAGATCCTGCTGGGTGCACCAACCTCAATTATGATTCTGAGGGTGCTGGCACTTGATCATATAGTTATTATGTAAGTTAAATAGGCTAAATTTTCAATTACTTGCTTTGACTCAACATCAGTAATCTAACTGTTTGAACTATCCCTTAGGTTGCCATGCAAAGTGGTGGTGCTGAGCTGGAAATGCGAGAGTGATGCAAGTGCTGATCAGAAGGTAAACTCTATTCGGTTTATTTTGTTGGTGTAAACTTCAGCTGTTGTATTAGATTTGCCAGTCTCTCACAATTTGACTGTCTTTTGCAGCAACTTGATTCACTTGTAGTTACCTGAAGAATTGAGTACTCGCAAAAAAAGTATAGGACTGACCCACATACAGAGTCTACTGGTACTACCATTGATAACAGGTATCCATTCTTATTAATAAAACAAATTTTCCTATGTATAGATATTTTTCATATGGCTGTATTTGTTATGCTGATAGAGGCATGTCTGTAATATATTTGTAGGTGCAAGCTGCCTTTTTTTATGTATAGAGAGCTCAGCCGGGTGGAGCAGGCAACAAGAACTAAGATCAGAATTAGGTAAATCTGAAAGAATCTCGATACATGTTCTTATGTATACCCTATGTATATTCTTGCACATTTCAATCAGGATTATATGGTAAATCATGTCTACTAAGCTTTTCTTCTAGGATTAATGGTTGAGAGTAAATCATATGCCTATGGACTATTGTTTGTCATTGGTCCGCTCCATTATCGTCTTGGTCATTGGCTTATTTCAGATTTTATTCTAGCAGGGGTACTGGCTTTCGGTGATACAAGTTCTAGGTGAATATCCTTGTCCCTGTTTGTTTAAACTGGATCCCAAAAGATCATGTCCCTTACTTTTGATGTTGGCATGTAAATATGAACATGTGCCCGTCGTGCTGATACTCCAGTGCACCTTCTATGGATGCTGATTTCGCCAAAATACCTTAGGCTTTAAGATTGTGCTCCATAGTAGTTAGTTTGTTTATGCCCTCCTCATAGTGTATGTGTGTTGCAGTGTACTGAACCTAAAGTTTTGCATATGTGCTATGTAATTATTTGCATCTACTAGCTATATTTCCTCGAGACTTCCATATGTAACCATTATGTATTTGCTCTAGATGAACACTACCACTGATATGTATTTTCCTGCGTTCTCCAGTATGCTACATTTATGCATGTAGGAGCAATGTATTCTCCAGAGATGTCAGTTTTTTATCTACCATTAGTGACCAAACCTCTAGGATTTGAACATCTGCTTAATTAGTTTGTGGATCCACGGTGATTATATATCAGTTATTTTGTACATGGCATGTTAGTAGTATTCAGAATAGAGTTTTATCACTATGAAAGAAATCTCACCGGCTCTCACCCTGCTATCTAAAAATGCTCGGTATTGTTCTCGCTAAACTAGGCATGCTTCATTTTGTGTTGTTATGTGCGCTGAACTATACCTTAGCTCAGCAAACTAGCCCTGAAATGATGCAAAAGGAAATAAACTTGGATTGTGGCTAGGATAATATATTTGTTGTGGATTTGTGGTTTGTAGTGTCAAAAGAAATATGAACTGGTATACCACTATGCTTCATCATTGCATATATCAGTTGTTATATGTCAGATTCCACTCAAAAAAAGTTGTTATATGTCACATAGAGCTCTAATTGTCAAGAAGCTGATGACCCTGTATACTTGTTGGCGTTATGTGAAACGTGATCTATGACAGCCGGGGGATTGTGTGCCAAGGTAATCAAAGAAATCTTGTGATGTTAAAAGTGTTTAAAAACAACTCATGCACACCTAATTGGTTCCTGGAATGGCAATTTCTTCTTTAATAAAAAAGATCCATTACTTGCTGTATTTTGTTCTCCAAATGATAAATAGTTTGGTCAGTTTATAACTGTTGATATACATGCCTTCTTGCATGTGGTAAGACGATTATAGATTTGTGGTTGCTAGGGATTATGGTGCTTCTCATGTCGCACCATTTGTACCGAGATGAAATTATTGTTAAGGATATGGTAGTGCGTTAGTGTGGCAATAAGTGTATACATATGCAACATTTAGCTAAACTAAGTGTCTATTTGTTCTCTTAGCTTGCTTAATATAGTGTTTTATAAAAATATAAATAGTTGCAAGAGTTATGGGGTCGTGCGCCAAGGCGCACCCCTAAATCTAGTAATATACTACAGTATGACATCTACAAGGCGCAGTTGGCTTTCATCATAGTAGAAAGTTCCTACCATGTTCCAAGAATTTCCCATACATTAAAACAGAAACAACTAGCTCAATGAGTTGCCATGTACTGCTACTATTTCTACCAATGAGAAAAACAAAAGCAAGGAAAATGACTCTTGAACTAATCTGCCAAAAAAAACGCAGATTAGTGAAGAAATACGAACTTATTTTATTTCTGAAGAAAGAAGCAAACACTTCTGTTAGTTTTTTAGTACGGTATTATTTCGCCATCCTGCAGCGTGTGGCTGAAAAGTTTAAGTAATTATTTGTTTCGAGCCAAGTGCATGGCTCCACTTTTTACTATAAAAGATGGTTGTAGTCAAATTATCATATCCTATGTAAGCATGATGCTCGCATGGTTGGTGAGAGCAAGATAACTAAGCTGTCATGGTTGCAGTGTAGTTAATCATTTTTCTAAGAGATTCTGTTTTCTCTTCCAAATTCTGTGACAGAAGTTCAGACCTGTGATGTCAGTTTACAGATGATCACAATACTAATGGCGGTAACTTGCCTGGTGACACAGGGAGGTTGCGCTGCTTCTTGGCGGGAGGAGGGGGAAGGTGCTCATGGTCATGTGACCACGGTTGCTGCAGCTGCTGGTCAATGAGAGGGGCGGAAGTGTTGGAGACGGTTAAAGGAAGTATATAAACTCTCAAAGTATCCGAGTTGTATCAGTAGCAACTCAGAATTAAAGGAAGTACATAAAATCTTAAAGTATAACATACCTGAATACTTTCCATTTTATTAAGCCTATCAATTATTTTTTGTACACTAGCTGGTCTATTCTTTGGCTCAATTTCTCTGCACTCTATGGCCGTCTCGTAGCATACTCGTATTTGTTCACAAAGTGTGTCACGTTGTGATCTCTCAAACCTAGCACTCCAACTTTCAAGTACCTAGACAAATTGCAGTGGGGGGTTATGGTCTATGCATAGGCTCGGCAACATCTTTCTATGTAGAAAAATCAAATATGCATAGAATACCAACCACACACATTCAAGCATCAAACTAACAAAAAATATCTAAAATTGTTTCCCAATAGACCGAGTCAGATCTATCACCATTTAATTGCACTTCAGAACTGAAACATCACACTAACAACAAAAATTAGCTAAAAAAACAATCTCCAATGTTTATTCTTTTGCAGCAAAAAAATTCCTCAATACTAGTTGTGGATTGTGATAGTACAACCCCTAATACAAACTAAAATGCAATAACAATATGCAAAGTAGAGGCATAACGATTATTTTTAAGTCGATATTTGTTAGCCATGAAGGAAATTGAGCTTTTATCTTTGTATCAATGGCACATATTGTTCTTACATCCTCAGTAGCTTGGTGCTCCTTCTGTCCGGTTAGTATTTCTATGATAATAAGACCAAGACTATACAAGTCAGCGCTGCATGCGATTACACCCTCACAGAGAAGTTCGGGTGCCAAATATCCCCTGTATGAAAAACATAAAAGGTCTGGCTGATTGATGTACAAAGAGAGTGCAACTTAAATCACAGACTGCAAAAGACTAAGATATCCAGAGGAGTTAGCTAGCTTACATTGTTCCTAGTATAGTTTTGGTAATAACCCGACTTTGATCCTCATAGAAGCATCTTGACAAGCCAAAATCCGTGATTTTCGGTACCATGTCATCGTCAAGCAGTATGTTGGCGGGTTTCAGATCCAAGTGAACAATACGATTCTCATGAAGGTAGTGTAGACCTTCACAAATCTCTTTTATAATTTTATAACATGTTCCCCAGTCCCGATATGCATCTATAGAGGGGAGGAGATGTTATATGATCCATTAAGCAACTTGTAACATATGAATGAATACAAATAAGAGAAAAGTTGGAGGACACAGTCATACCAATGATATACTTGTCAAGACTCCCCTTAGGTATATACTCGAAGCAAAGCAATCTTTCTTGTACGTCTGCCATGACTTGTCTTCCGTTGTACATTTTCATATTTCCTTGTGTGTCACAACAATATCCTAGAAATCTGACCACATTTTTGTGCCTTACCCGCATGAGGTATTCAACCTCTCCATGAAATTGCTTTTCGTGCATATATGCCTTGGAAAACCTCTTCACGGCGACAGCCCTATTGCCAAGTATGCCCTATAATTCGCAGGTGTTAGAGTAGCATCGGCTTAAGCCTGTAAAGTAAGCGTGATTAAGAGTGGGAACGCTCAAGATGGAGGTACTATGTATATCTAACCTTATAAACCACTGCAAATCCACCACTTCCGATCTGCTGTTCTGCAGAGAAACCACCCGTGATGTGCGCCAAAAGTGATAATGACAGGGGCTTAGGCTCTGCAGTTTCATCGACTAACATCTTCTCTAGGTCTTTTAGCCCTTTGGGTTCCATTTGCATTCGGTATAGGTATGTACCTGAAAACGGGGGGAAACTCATTATGTATGTAAGAGCCCAGGCTACAAGTTGGGGACTGAGAAATGCAAAAGTTTCCCTCATTCTTTTCATGTAATTTTTCTTACTACCTTTTATACAGTCGTAAACTATATATATCCTGGTTGTTGAATTAAAAAAAAAATCCCCAATTACTTAGGTAGCTAATTAATATCAATAGATATATACTGCTAACTGTACTCACCTATATATTATGCATGCGAATAGTAAAAAAGTAATTTTGATTTTGATCCACATAAGATCTGTGCTCACCTATATTTAGAGCTGCAATCAGTGATGAGTTCTCGGATGGTGGTAGATCCACCTAAGCAGCAGCTCTCAGTTAGAGTCCAGCGACCGAGAAGACCACATCTGCAAGAGCAAGCCAATCAACCTACACATCTCATACAGGATCTTTGCAATCGTAAGAAATTAATTGGTGAAATTGCCTACCTAGTGAAGGAGAACAAGGGAAGTGATTATGGGGTCAACTGGCACTTCGGGAGAGGGATATGGCGTCCTGGAAGCGCCGTGGCCTGTGATGTGCCGGATCGGAGAAGTCAATCACGGTGGTGGGCGATGGGGAGTCGTGGAGGAGGATTTGGCAAGGGGAAGGAGGTAGGTGAGAAAATTGGATGGGAGCTCAGATATTTTATAATAATAAGCTTATATATTAAGCGTGGTGTTTGACCCGCCTGCTGAGGGCTTCCCCGCACGACCGTTTCTCAGCCGCTCGATCTCTCAGTCCCGCCCCTGCTGCAGATGCCTGTGCTTAGTGCCTGAGGCAAAGGGTTATAACTTTTCTTTCTTGGTATTTTAGGTTGTTTTTTCTGATATTTAAGTTAGTCATACGTGCATGCCATAAGTTCAACTTAGCATAATGAGTAAAATACACCGTTAGTCATTAAACTTGAGCGTATAAATCAATTCGGTCACCGTATATAGCTATACGTCTGTTACGGTCATTGTATACGTGCACGTGTCAAAGCGCGGTCACTGTGGAGTGTATCCTTCAGGTATTTGGTGACGTGGCGTACTAGTCACTGAACTTGAGTCATGGCGGGGGGACTTGAAAGCCGAGGTGAAGAGTAGTGGGGGGTGTTATGCAAAACGAGGGTGGGTACTAGAGCTCGTCTTTCTCCCCGCGAAATCAGACACAATTCCCCTCCCCTCCTCTCCACAGCACTAACCCTAGCTGTCGTCGACCAAGGTGCGGAGGGTCCTCGTCGCCAGGTCTTCGTTGCGGCGGCCCTGATGTCGTCCGCGAGCTAAATCACGCTGAGGGCGTACATTCCCATCGTCCGTCTGAAGCGGCTCACCTCTGGCACGCCGAAGCACGCAGGATGGGTGTACTACAAGTGCCTGACGCACGCGGTAGGGATTTTGTGTGAAATTCGTAGTTTTTTTTCGAATTAAGCAATGTGTGGTCTGATTCTGTGCTCTACCATTTGTGTCATTATCTGAATTTTTTGAATTTTCAGCGTAGCTGTGTGTTTTGGCACTGGGAACGTGAGTATGTTGAATATTTGCTCGAGCATAACTACCTGGTGGGTGATGCTGCTATGGATGCGATGGGATGGGCAGAAGATAGGAGGAAGGAGTTGATTCTGAGGCAAGCTGAAGCTGCAGCTACTTCACCTAGGCAAGAGGATTTAGTGCTGAAGATGCTAAGCTCACTGGTTAATATGGGAAAGGAAGCAATGATCCTTCTAAGGATAGTTATTGTTCTTCTAGGTGTAATTTGTCTGATGCTCATATTGAAGAAATGATCTTCTATATGCTGAAAGTGTTGGTGTTGTGTTGTTATGTATCTGGGACTGCTGGATGTGTAGAAGCTAGATATGTGTTGTGCTTCCTGGCTAGATATGTAGAAGCAGAGTATCTGGAACTTGCAATGATAGTGTTGTTATGTATCCTTCAATGAGTTAATGTGTTTCTGTTTGAACAAAGAAGTGCTGGTTTGTTTGAATGCTTTAATATTCAGAAATGAGAACTTGAGTGCTGGTTTGCCTTCAACAAAGAAGTGTTGGTTTGCCTTCAACAAAGAAGTGCTGATAATATGCACACATAAAATGCACATGCACAGGCACACAACAAAGAAGTGCTGGTTTGCCTTCAATGACATATAGTGAAAGCACACATAAAGAAAGAGTACTCATACAACCATCATAAAATGTACATACACACATAAAACCATCACAAGCATAGATCTTAACTTAATATCTGGTTTCAACATAAAGAAAGAGTACTCAGGTAGCAAAAGCACATAGATCCAGTTTCAAGTAGCAAAAGCACATAGATCCAGTTTCAACATTGAACTAAGATAATTGTTCACTTCAAATTGTCCTGAACTTGGACAATTTCTTCTGAGGACTGCTGGGGAGCCAACACTTCTGTCCTTCTCAGTTCATCTGCATATTTAGCTCTTTTGGCAACTGCTTGTTGTGCTGCAAGTTGCTTCTCTGCCTTCCTATTCTCCTCAGCTTGTTTCTTCTTCTCTAAAGCTTCTGCCTTCTTCTTCTTCTCTGCAACCTCTTTCTTTGTTTCTGCAATGATCTTTCTAGTCTCAATCCTTGCCTTTTTGTTCAATTCTGCATCATACCTTATTTTCTCTCTTCTTTCAGCTGCTTCTCTTGCTCTCTCTTGTGCATGCTCCTCCTTCCTCTTTTGTTGCTCAAGCTTCTTCTGTGCAGCCATCTCAGCTTTCTTCAAGTCAGCAGCATATTTGGCTTCCAAAACAGCTAGCTTGGTATCTTCGATTGCCTTGTTCTTCTCCCTCTGCATTGCTAACACTCTCTGAGCCAATTCACCTTGCCTCAATGTGTTAGGTGTTGGATCTGTTGGCTCATCCTACTTTGTGCATCAGTGATGAAAGTAGATTGTGGGATGGGCCTTGTTTCAATGACTCTAGGCATTGGTCTCTGTAATTTAGGTACAATTTAGCTTGTGTACATAGAACTGCACAGATGTGTGAACAACATGAACAAGTTTAAATTTTACCTGCTCAGACATCATTTGAAGAGCATGGTGTTCCCTTGGCTCTCTGTAATTTAAGTAACCTTCCAAGATGCCAAACCACACGAATTTTTCAGATCTTTATGAACTCACGAGTCAGATTAAAATCTCATATGAGCGAATCAGTACTAACGTATCACAGTCCTGAAACAGCATCAAAACTCCCTCAGATTCATGAAGGCTTCAACGGGAAGTTCAGAAACAAGATATCGATAGACTCAGCAAGAACAAAGATGAGTTTGCTTTCTGAATTAAGTCACAAGATTTACGAAAACATGAGAACCCACATCAAAGAAAAAAGCGACACGAAAAATCTCTGCAGAAATAGGATCCAAAAGTTCAAGGAAATCAAGAAGAGGACGCTCTGTGAACCTCTTGATTTGTTCGGCCGAGCGTCTAACTTGGGTACATGTATGGTTGAAAAGCCTCTCACTGAGACGGCCACACATGGGAGCAGATTTCTACATCTAAAGCTCCCTTCACGGAGAGCAGTCACACCAAGAGAAAAAGGGAAAATCAACTTTAATTGCACCTGTCCTGTTTGTGTTTCCCCCTCGCTCTTCTCCACCCCTTCACGTTCCACCGTTGGAATGCCAGTCCCCCCTTCTGGCGAGGAGACCAGCAGTTGCTCCAGCGTCCGTGATAGGCGGGAGACACCCGTCACCCATCCCCAGCATGTTTCATGAAGCTTCCTCTCACAGTCTGGCCACTGCTTCCTTCATGCTGTGGACGCATTCAGAAATTCCAACCTGCATATACATTGTTTGACTCATCACATCTGCATTCCATTAATAATAATCAACTTCCATGTGATTCGATGTACCAACATTAATAAGAACGGATATTTACGGGGACACGCATGCATACCTATTTGCCTCGCAGCTTGGATTTCTCTGCCGCTGCCATCAGATCAGAATGTAGTGTCCAAATTCTCACAGGACTTGAAAGCGGGACTATTTGTTAGGACAGCGAGCATGGAGATTTGAGGGTGCTTACAGGCACTCCGCTACGAGCCATTTTTCTCCAAGAAGCAAAGTTCCAGCTCACGTTGTCCAGCACTTGATTCCTGGCGAACACGAAAGCACTAGCTAGTCAGCAGATCCTAACAAACAAAAAATGTAACCAATGGAGAGAGTTAGTTATGTGTAATGAAGAAAGAGTGTTAAACCATAATAGCAAGAGAAGGAGACTTGGGGTACACGCACCTCAGTTATTGTCAGCCTTTGTGTTCGCACAGGAGGGAAGGAGCCTCCTTAGGAACTTCTTTCTGCTGGATTTTGATTCAGGTGCTTCTGCTCGAGTGTATTTACGTCGGATAGAGGAGACCAAGTGGAAATACTCCCCCCCTTGTCTGCATCGTCTTGCTAGCTCTGGGCAGCCGCTTAATTCTAGGTAATCGAGGTCTGGCAACCGCTGAAGGAGACCATGCTGGGAATTGCACTATCCCTGGGCACCTGTCAATCGACAATTTCTCAAGGGAAGTCAAGCCATCCATCTCATCAGGCAACACTTTCAGGTCAGTACAGCCAGACACACGGAGACTCCTCAGCTTGGCTAGATCTCCAAGGTTGGAAGGCAATGCCACCACACTTCCGCAGTTTGAGATCGACAATTCCTCTAGGGACAGCGGAAGGGCCTCCTCAGACGATGAACTATTCCCCTCCAAGTTCGCGCACCTCGTGATAGTCAGAGAGCGGAGGCGATCCAAGCACCGGAGCTGGTCTGTTGGCCAGTGGACAAGATTGTTGCATCTGTTAATCTCCAGGTTTTCCACCAACGCAAAAACATCGCCAAAGTGTAATGTGTGGTCCGGACAAGTCAGAGGCTGCTACCAAGCAGTTTGGGCCTAGTAGTATCAATTTCTTAAGTTCTTCCAGAGGTGTTGGACTTTGGCATTGCTGAACGTCAAGAGGCAACATGGCCATATTATTCTCGGACTCAACTATTAAGCTGGCGAGAAATGGCCAAGAACCCAAAAGAATGCTCACAGAAACTAAACCGGCCATAATACTGCAGACTCCAGTTATGCGTAGTGTTCTGATAACGGGGATCACTGGAACACTTGCAAGCTTTGGGCAATTTCTAATATCTAGATATTCTAGCATCGGAAACTTTGTCAATCTATCACTGCCCTCTCCCACACTATTTTCTGTCCATGTCTCCAGGCTTGGTAAGTCAATCAACCACATCTCCTTCAAGTTTGGGAAAGTTTGCAGAGGGGTAATACATCGTCCAACTTCCACGTCAAGGTTATTACATAACGTGGTCAGTTTATCCATCTTGTGCAAGTACAAGACCTGTAGAGAGACCGACAGCCATACCACAGGAATATTCTTGCATCTTGGGCATTCGGAAATTCTGAGTTCTCTCAAGCAGTTAAACATCTCAGGCTTTCTCATCCACTGTGATATTTCTAGGCCACCATATCCACGTAACCCCAATTTTTCGATATTACTATGAGGCTCTAAACACTGAAGCACTTCTTCAACATAACATGCCTTATCTTTAGGCTCCTCATCTGTTTCCTGGTTCCAAGAGAACAATAACTCTTTTAGATTATGCTTTTGATGGAGATTGGCTTCTTTTGCATTTTCCCCACTCTTGACCTTGCTCAAATTCAATAGGTCCAACCTATTGCCAAGGTGTTGCAAGTCTTTGAGCTGCTCTATTCCAACGCCAACTCCAGTGCCCACAACAAATGTTGTTAGTATGTGAAGGTTGTTCAGCAGACCAAAGTTTGGAGGCATACTTTTAAGACAACCACAACCAGAAAGATAAAGATAGATAAGATTTCTCAGCCTTATCATGTCATCTGGTAACTGCAGCAGCTTTCGGCAATTTATGAGCCTCAATGTTTGCAAGTTATACAACAGGCATATTGAATCTGGCAATATAACGATATCAGAGTACGAGATGTCAAGATATCGCAAATGTTTTAGATCTGCGCTGTGGTAATTCATAACAGAGTATATGGGGAGACTCAATGCTCTTAGTGTTACGGATACCTGTGGCAACTCTTTAAAATTGATGTTTGATGTTCTTGGAGAAGCTAACAAAGAGCGAAGATGTGTTTTGCCTTTGAATAACCCATGAATTTGTTTGAGTGCAGCCTCTGAAGTTTGTATGTGACAAACATCTTTTAACAATGCCTTCTGCTGATTCAGTTCCTCAACACTTGCACATTCATCTGTGACATCTTTGGCTAGGTCATGCATCAAATCATGCATTTTACAAGTAATGATCTTATGATAGTATGTGCGCACATGTAAATCTTGGAGGAAGGACCTCCAAACCAAGTTTTGGAAAATTTGTTCTCCTTTTTGTATCAAATCCCTTGTTCCCTCTTCTTGAATAAATTCATTTGCTATCCATAGCTGGATCAACTTGTCCTTGTCCATCACATAGTCCTTGGGAAAAACTGCACAGAATGCAAAACATCGCTTCATTTCAGATGATAGGTGTCTATAGCTCAGCTTCAGTATAGGAAGGATCTCATCTTTGCCTCTAACATTATTACCAATATTACTTTCTTCAATGGACTTCCATTCTTGCACTTGTTGATATGAACTTAACAATCCACCTATTGTCTTCAGAGCAAGAGGCACCCCCTGCATTTCTTGACAATACGTTTGCCAATGGTGACTAACTCCGCTTGCTCCTCTGCACCGCTGCTAAATGCTTTTTGTGCAAACAATTTCCATGAATCTTCTTCATTCAGGCATGCTAGCTTATGGGGTCCAAGGGTCTGCATTACTGAGGCCACTTTCTGGCTTCGACATGTAACGACGATTACACTTCCTGTTCCACCAGCAGAACACAACAGAGGCTTCAGGTCATCCTCCCACTTCCTCTGATCTTCATTCCATACATCATCAAGAACGAGAAGAAACCTTTTCTTGCCAATGACTTCCTCAAGTCGCTTCTGCAATAGTTCCATGTTGTCAGGTAGGTTGCATATTCCATTCGTAGCCAATTCAATAATGGATTTCACAAGAGCAATAACATCAAAGTTGTCTGACACGCAGTGCCACATCTTCAACTGGAAATGCTGCTGGATCCCTTGGTCATTATACACCATTTTAGCCAGAGTCGTTTTTCCAAGACCTCCCATCCCAAAGATGGGCAGCACCTGCACTTTTCGCTGATCTCGCTGGTCAAGCAACAACTTTGCTATCACCTTCTTGTCATCATCTCTGCCATAGATGGTGGCAGACTCATCCAGTTTCGAGTACGTCTGCCGAAAGGGAAGACGCGGCCTCCTCCACAGGTGCAGAGTTCTCGAGGCCAAACATGTTCATCTCCTCAACAAGCTTTCTAATCTTCTGGAGGATGTTCTTGAGCTTCGTGCTCATGGCAAACCGGAAGAGCAGCGGGCTACGGAGCGTGATGTAGCTGAGTACCTTGCGTTTCTTGGACTCGCCGATCTGGTACTTGCGGCGCAACGCCTCATACTCAAACTCGTCGAGCACGTCGTCGGCCTCATAGGCGACGGCCCTGAGCTTCTTCATCCAGTGCTTGACAGCGAGATCAGTCTCGCTCCTCTCCTCAGCACGGGCCAGCTTGCGCTCGACGGCCAGAAGGTGGAGCTCCAGCATGCCGCGGTCGTCGTCGAGGCCACACATGCGGGTCACGGTTTGGACAAGCACGCTGGCAGCCTTGCTGGCCACACCGCGCACCAGAGGAAGAAGCAGCAATCCCGACATCTTGCTGTTAAACCTGTGAACGAATTTGGTGAAGCTTGGAGGCAAGAAAAGGGTGTGCTCTGAATTGTAATGGCAGTGCGAAGTATGAACACCCAGATCTAGAGTGCAAAGGTTAAGCTTCATTACCTAGGAGAACACAGTTAGTTAATGTCTCGATGCAGCCAAGCTGAACATAGAGAGATTCTTTCGGATTTCTGCAGGCAAGCTTATCAAGGTATTGATCTTTCTGCAACCTAGCAGTGAAGTATGGCTTTTGAGCTCAGGAAGGACAGGACGCGTTTATGGAACCATATATGTTTGTTAACTTGTGTAAGATCCTGAAAATAAAATTTGGGGGCCAATGCGTCAGCGGTAGCCACGATGGTGGCTTGATTTCATTCAGGTAGCAAAAGATAGGATCTAGTAAAAACATATACTACTACATGAAGATGGGTAGTTCAATTGCATACCTGCTCACTTTGTTTATGCCAAGTGGTCCATCTGGAGTTGTGGGTTAGGTGAGTTGCCCCTGTCATTATGTTGTTCATTATGCTGTCTCCATCAGCAAAGCACTACAACAAACTTGACTAATTCTAACACGGTTTCTCGGACTCCCTTTCTTTCAGGAGTAATTAATCAACAACCCGTAAAATAGTCATCATAGACGGCCGGCATGGTTTGCACCTCACCACCTGTTACCGAAGGTACACCGGCAAACGACATGACAAAACCTGAGAGTCGTCCCAAAATCCAGTCACCGTTCACATTCCGAGGTTCAGAGCTGAGATGGATGAGCTGAGGAGGGCAAACCTGGTCACCTCACTGGGATATATGATATGAGTGCTCAGCTAGCTCACAGTGGGATACATATATCAAGAAAAAACACCGGACGGGAGGTTGGCGGAGGGCGTCCGGCGGGAGGAGGTGCACGGGGGATGGGGGCGGAGTTCGGCCCAGCTTGAACCGGCGGCCGGACTGAGACGAAGCTTCACTCGCTGCGCCGCCGTCGATTGTCCCGGAAAACAGAGCGCCCGGCGGCGACTCGTTGTTTTCTGTTTCTGTTTTGGGGAGAACGGCGGCTTGGTTGGTTAGGGTTCAGTAGTTGGTCTTTTGGGGGCCCACGAGCTGAAAGCCCATCTGCTCACCGCACTGTACTCTTTTAGGCAAACATTGTAGAGTAGCATTATCCGGTAATCCTGCAGGACGGACTTGTGACTAATAATCCTAACACGGTTTCTCAGACTTTTTTTATAATTCATTCAGGAGTAATTAACAACCCATAGAATGATCTAAAAAATGGAGATGATCATATAACAACATGGCACAGAAAAGTTGCCTTCAAAAACATGAGTCTCTATATCACGACAGATCAATTCAAAATATAATCTCGTTTCCAAAAAAAATAAAAAATAAAAATAACAAGTTCTGGGAGCTCTCAAGCCACCTGAGGTCCTTCACCTCAGGTCTGGCAAATACTGCCAGTAACTCCTCGGAATTGTGAACTCACTGTAGTAGATGAATGAAACACTCAATAAGTTTGAGGAGCAGGTCCCAGCTTCTGAAAACCACACAGTATCTTCAAAATATAGAGAAAATATACACAGACCCGTAGCGGTTTCATGATCATGATCATGATGATTCGCAGAAATGTCTAGGGAAGGCATCAATGTCTAGGCCAGCGGAAACTCAGATTCGTGAGCAAAGAAATTCCCTTGCACCTAACAATGGAGCAGGAAGATTCAGTTTTGAAGTTACAATGGGGGCAACCGACTGATATTAACTGGCAGTTAAGCGTCACAAAGAGATAATCCATTCCAACGACAGCCTTGGCCTACCAAGTCTCATGCTTACAGCTAACAGCAATACATCACGTTGAAGACAACACAGGAGAAAATCGATTCCGGACAGACTAAACTGCAAGTACATATAAGCTCCCAAGCATGGCTGCCGCAGCTTTTGGTACCAAAGACAGCGAGTTGACAGCGAGTGGCTCGGTTCACATGGCGCTGTGGATCAATCTACCTCCTCACGGGCGGCGCACCACCTCGTCCTCCTCCAACGGGAGGACCACCGCCACGACCACCAGCAGCCTGCATCAATGGCAGGGATAGGGTCAGAAACTTCAACGAAATCACTGTTAAATCAATGATTAGATTCCTTTTACCGAAAAATAAACCTAAAGTTTTAGTAAGAGCTTAAAGATGCAAATTTGTAGTTATTTATTTGTTTTTTGGTAGCCAGGGTCAATCCAGGTGTCTTATGTTCTAGCTAGTAAAACAAGAGTGTCTCAAAACTTGATAGCGGTGTCATATAGAGCATCCGATAATATTTCTCATAAAAGATTTCAAGTTCCATAGTTCCAGCTTGGGATAAACTGTTAGTATCACACAGCATCTTCCAGAGAGACTATATCAGGTTCCCTAGTTTATTTCGTCGTTCCTTTATTTCAGGTTCAGTAATTTTATCTTTGGATAAACTGTTAGTATCACACAGCTTTTTCCAGAGAGAATATATCAGGTTTCCTGGTTACGGTGAAAACAGAGGGTAATTTTGAACATATGCTCTCGGGTCTCGGTTTTGGCTTATCATACTATGAATCCACAGCTACAAAAGGCTGACAGAGTATTGATATGCACCTAGACACCAAAACAAGCTGGCGGGGGGATCTGACAGTAACTGAACAGATAGAAACTTGTTGGCCTTCAAAATAACTCACTGCAACGTTCAATCACAGCAGGAGTAAATTCTTATCATCTTATGTACAAAACTCGTATGCAACTCTCATTGAGCCAAGTGTTGCCCAATGAGGGGGTAGGATTAATAATATGAATGCTAACTCCTAATTAGATTATGCACTAGTTAGGTAACAATTACATATACAATTTATTGGCCGGCATGATTCTAGACTCAAACCATAATGGAGTGAAGTCCTGAACGAAGTTAAAACTAAATGGATGAAAATAATGAACTCTCAAGTCCGCAATAAGAATGAGGACGATAGCACAGTGTTAGAAATCATATGGTCATAAGCATCTCCATTAACAACACATTATGTCTTAAAGCTGACCTGCTCTTTTAACAAAGGCATTGGTTATTTTAACAAAGTCACTAAACATGAAGCAATTCTGAGCAAGGCACTATATTTTGGCTAATGGAAATAAAGGATGAAAGTTGACAGAGGAATATTCAACACTAACTAATGACTAAATATGAAAACTTGTTTCCCTCAACTGTAATCGGAACCACGCCCATCAATCTTTAAAGCAGCTACATTCTTAGGCAAATACAATCCACAGGTAACACTGTAACAGTGGTGGGCATGTCTAGGTATTTCTTATGATGCTAGATGATTGGTAAGATCTATAGCTACTGGTACTGTACGTATGAACATTCATCTCCATATCGTGGACACTGACATTGGTAATAAATAAAATACATGGGGCTTAATCAGAAGCACCCGTAACACCCTATCGCAGAAGGATGCATATGTTTTTGCCATATGGAACCAACTAACGGCAGCTCCATGTGCATAGCAACCAAAGACTAATTGTTTGAGACATCAGTCTCTCCTAACTGAAAGCTTTCCAGAAGTACTCAAAGCCCACGAATCGAGTGCTATTGGGTTGGGTCAAATGCAGAACGAAGGAAGGATGCACATGTTTTTGCAATATATAGAACCAACTAGCCTCGTTGTAAGGTAAATAAATGTGATTCTGGGAAAGAAAGAAGCATGGATAACAGCTGCATCAGCAGCTCCCGCCTCATAGCAACACAAGACAGTTTGTTCCAGATATCAGTCTCCCCTAATAATTGGTTTATTTGCAGAGCATAGTAACTACTGACAGAGCAAGCAGTGGTTACTTACCCGAGCACGCATCGCGACCGCACGCCCACGGCCGACGCCAATTGCTGAACCCTTGCCCTGCACGAGTTGGAACAGAGACGAGCAGTTAGCAAACCAACCGTACATCTCCAACAAAACAAAATATACAGTCGTAAAACAGGATGAGGCAGTCGCATACCCTTATCCTGGCCTCGAGTCGCTTGAACATGGGCGCGTTCTTGAGCATGTCGGGTATGATCATGAACCTGACCCTGCTCCCCCTGATGAACACGTGCTCCAGCTGCGACACCTTCCCGTCCTACAAAACCATCACACCGCATCAATGAATTAGTAGGCGCCGATCTGGCGGGCGAGGGAGGGGACCAGGCAGCCCAGAGAGGGGAGAAGTAGGCGAGGGAGCAGAGGGGAGAAGGAGAAGAGGGGATTGATGGTACCTTGGCGGTGAAGGTGATGTTCTCGATCTGGCAGTTCCAGTTGTCCTCGCACTCGATCATGGAGCCCCGGTAGACCTCGCCGGTCTTGAGCTCCACCGTCACGACGTGCCCCGCCGCCTCGTGCAGCAGCTTCACCGGGATCCCCAGGCTGCGGCTCATCTTCGCTCTCGAGTTTGAAGCTGCCGCCGCCGACGCGAAACCCTAGCTTTTTTGAGTTTGGAGAGAAGCCGCCGCGGAAGAGACGAGCAAGAGAGGGGAGAAGAGAAGAGAAGAGGAGAGGAGAGCGGAGGCGGCGAGCAGGGAAGGGTTTCTTCGGTCCGGTTCGTAACAGGCTACACTACATACTTAAGCCCGGCCCAGCATAGCCCAAGAGGCAGAGACTATTCTGCTTTCAGCCCCGGACTGATTTTCCAAATCCACCTCACTGGACACTTTTCACCCTGAAGTCTAAATTGGCATTTTGTTCACCCTCAAATCTACAAAACCGGGTTAATAACCCCCTGAGTGGTTTTCAGATAGATTTGAGGCGGTTTTGTCACATAGGTGTCGATGACGAGGCAGCTCACATGCACCAATCGCTAGCGAGAAGAGGAATGCGCTCGCGTTACCCGTGGGCGCGATCGAATTGGTGTCATCGCTGATCTACGCCTCCGAG
The DNA here is from genome assembly GCA_023614405.1 of Avena insularis. Taxonomy (NCBI): domain Eukaryota; kingdom Viridiplantae; phylum Streptophyta; class Magnoliopsida; order Poales; family Poaceae; genus Avena; species Avena insularis. The sequence continues at coordinate 43,522,741 of CM042695.1, forward strand.
GAGGAGCAACCTCCTCGTCCTCCTCACATGTAATACCTCTTGTTTTATTAATCTCTTACTCACGGTTTGGAGGGCGTTTTACAAAAACCATGTATTTCTAAAACTCCTCTCCTCCTAGACGCGTTAGACTTAATTACAAAATTAATGCCCCTTTTTCTCCCCACTTTCTACTCCATGTAGCCAAGGAATTAATTCTTGATGCAACTCTACCAATGCATGCGCCTAAACTCCTCGTTTCTATTGAGTAATTACGCTTAATAGGACGCCGAATAATTAATGGGCTCATGTTTTTGGCACCAATCAGCGTCCACCTAAATTCCAACAATCTCTCTAAAACGCCCTCCAAACTGTGACGGAGGCAGTATTAGGGTTGACTGTGCATTCATGAGCATCATATATTTTGCTTAAAATGCAGACAAGAAAATATGCAAAAACCCTAAACCCTAATTTGTCCCTCTCTTTGTAACCCCTTTCAAATGGTTTTGATTTTTTTAAAGGCCAAATATGCGGATCCCAAATTGTATAAAGGGCCCATGCATTGTTTACAAATTATTTGAATGTATCTGGTATTTCAAATAGCTCAAAACAAAAACAGATTTAAGAAAAAGAAAATGATTTATGGTTTATGGTTTTAGGCAATAAATTGTTTGAATTCATATTCAGCACTATTGATTTATGATTACTGCATGTTGTCTTTGTGTATTCTTGGATAATTAAATAATTCCTACAAGTTGTACTTGGAAGATGATTTGAAACTATTTTTGATTTGCTTGAAATTGATACATGTGGATCTTATTATAGTGATTTGAAACTCTTCTCAAGGATCTGGAGACAGAACAGCTGATTCAATCCAAGCGAGCTTCGAGGTGCAACACAGGAATTTTGGTTCCTATAGACTTTCATTTTACAGGTCCAAAAATTTATGTTGACACTGCCTGGAGGAAACAAGTTGGAGCTCCTATGTCCACTGCTGGTGTGGGCATTTACTATGCCGAATCTTTCCACGAAGGTAGCAGGACGGATGCTTTCACCATGGCAACCAAAGGGGAGGTGTCTAACTCATTACAGGCTGAAGCAAATGCCTTGGTCCTGGCTGCCCACTTCGCTGCTGCAATGAAGCTAGTGAGACCAACTTTTTTCACTGACAATCTCAGCTTAGCGTAGGCGGCGGTGGCTCTTGGGGCAGCTGACAACAATATGATATGGGAAATAAGAAGGCAAGCCATAGAATTCCAGAATCTAACTCAACCCCTGTTAAGCTCCATTTTTCATATTTCCAGGGAAATCAATGGGGTCGCCCACAACTGTGCACATCAGGCTAGAAGATCATCTTGGTCTGAGCCTACCAGTTCTTGTAGGAACTCAGCTCATAACAACCTTGCTTGCCCTGTGATTGCTGCAATCGACACAATTCGGCATATGGGTTTTGTAATTCACGATGTACAATGTTTTTGAGCTGCAATATATAAGGGTGCAGAGGGTGCGTCTGCACCCTGTTTCTGTTCAAAAAAAGGTACCAAGGCATGGTTATGTTTGAGGAATATGGTTTGGGTGATAGAAGTGTATGAGATGTGCTAGAGATATACACATTATTTGAAAATTTATAGAGATGCAGCCTTGTTGTAATTTAGTTATATTGGTCTGGTCTTGAGTTTTTAATGATCACATGACTACCCAGGTCCACTTAATATGGCTTCAAACCAGATAGATGCTTTTCTAGATGGTCTGATAATGTTTTAGGGTTGTGATAACCATCTTGGCCTACTGGACTATGTTCAATGATAATGGTTGAGCTTATATTCCCAAAATGGTATTAGATTCCTCTTGGATAGGTCCTGTCCACTATGATAAATAACAAAACATGTGCAACAATGATTCCTAGAAAAATTTGATCTAGGGAAATGATTGAGACTAATTGGGCAGGCTCTACAAGCATCTCCTGTTTGAGTTGCCAATACTGTCAATATGATAGTGTGAGTAGAAATGATTCTACCATGGAGTTACCGCATATTTACTTTTAAAGTTGTGAAATGATTTGAATAAAGTTACTGCATATTTGCAAAGATTCTTACTATCCTTTGGAGTTGCAAAAAAATATTGCTGAAGTCGACCATGGCTCTGCTAATTTAATATTGGTGTTGTGGTGCCTCCTCTAAAAGTGTGCACACAACAAGATTATTTCTTCTTAGCATAATCTGTTGCCATTTGTTAGCTGTATTTATTGGTGTTTTGAGTGGGATTAAATCATCATCATGGATGATGTGTTATACATAAGGATTTTTGGAATTAGCCCTTGCATATATGATGCAAGAGACAGAGGCCTAAATTTGATAAGGACAGATACTAATTAGGGGTTTTAGCTTCTCTATGATGAATTTGCCATAGCATCACTATGCAGATCTACGAGAAATCTTATTTCTTTGCTACCTATATTTGTTGCCTTTGTTGGTGAGCTTAAGATTTGATGATTGCTTAACTTTAGTTGCATTTGTGCCCCATGTGCTTTTACTAGACTAGATTTACTTATGTGGTGCCTCTCATGAGTATGCACAGAGTAAATATTTGTTTAGCATAAACGAGTGCTGTTGGTGCTTGTGCTTTGTCTTTTGGCTATCCAGTGATGCAAAGTCTGAGGATTTGATTTTGAATAAGAATAAATACTACCGATGCCTAAGATTTCTATGATGAGATGATCATAGCATTACTATGCCAATCTGAGAATACCCCCACCAAAATATCTATTTTTTCTATATGATAAGAACAAGTACTAGAATAACCTGCTGTTGTAGAGTAGGTAAGTGTGATGTGGTGGGATCTTGTGGTGGATCTTGATTAGTTCATGCCAAATCTTGTGGATACTGCTCCCGGTACAAGAAACCTCCTCCTCCATATAACACTGTCTAGATCCTCCTATGGCTACGGTCCGGCCTTCCTCTCCTGGAGCTTCTATTCCTTGTACTGCTGGACTGATTCTTATTATATGTTTATGGTGGATGTGATGGTATGGATCTTTGTGGATATTCATGTGGTGAACTGAGATAGAAAAGAACCAGTGGTATAGCTAGCAGCTATGCTACGGCTGTGTTGCTCCTTTTATGTGTGATTGGCTGCTACTGTTGTGTTGAAAACACACAGCTTGCATGCACTGACTATGCTGCTTATATGTGGGCTCCAGTTGACTCAAGTTTTAGTGGCTGGGATCTTTTGTTGTGGATTGATTTGGTTGATCGGTTGATATTGTCCTAGTTTGGCTATTTTTTTTCATCTATAATGGTGAAACTTTCCCGAGGCTAGTGATGTTGCTCTAAGGCCCATTTCAATATAAGAACATATATTATGATTTGGTGAAATTGCCCCTTTTATAATTAAGCTCAATGATGAACAATAACAATGCATTACACTGTTAACATTGAGAGCAATATTACTAACCCCTCACATTTTATTTTTATTCTTCGTTTGCTTGCAAGTACAAAAGAAAATGAGCAGATACAGAAACTTAGTTTAGGAAATGTAGTTTAGGTTTTCCTTTTATTAATTTGTAATTCATTTTATTGTAATATTTTATTTTTATTTAGACATTTGTAAAAACAATGTAATATTTGTATTATTGTAATAAAATAATTCTTCTCTATTTCATTTGTCTTGTTATCCCTTTTGTTCATAATTGTAAAAAAATATAATATTGTGTGATTTAAATAAGATAGTCTTTTATCAATTCTTTTTTATTATTTATTATTGTAATATCATATTACATTACTCAATTATTCATTTGTAATGTTGCTGTAAAGTAATACCCTTTGTTAATAGATGTAGAGACATAGCATTCTTTTTGTTAAAGTAAAGTTTTATTCTTTAGTCAAGTTAGTATTCAATAATTGTTGTAGAATATTCATATGGGTAATAATTATAATAGTATTTGTTCTTTATTCTTGTAATAGTGTTTATATGACAATTATAAAGTAAATGTCTTATTTCTTATTGTAACTTAGAACTTTTAAATATTTATATGTTATTTATAAGTAAGAATTCAATTCTTTATGTAATTCATCTAACATTTATTAATCCATATACATATTATTTTATAATTCAAAAATATTATTTGAATACTTGATAGCGCTTGACGAGGTGGAAGAGGTTGAAGTAGATTCCCCAGTAACGACACCAGAAAGCTTGATGGCACCTGGTGTTTGACGTGGAAGCGCTTCGTTGGAAGCCCCAAGAGTAAGGTGTGAAGCAACAAGTAGCAAGTCTTCCCTTAGTTGAGACCGAGGTTATCGAACCAGAAGGAGGAAGGAAACGTCACACAGGTGTTGCAAACAACGTGGAGACCTGCTGACATGGTTATACCTCACGGGTACATGATCTCAGCATACCTGGTCCAGCCCAAGGAAGGCCCACGAAAATTATACGCCGGCCCATGAAGATTTTCGGGTAGCCAAGGCCCATGACGCTTTCGGATCCTTGGAGAGCAAGACTAGAGTAGATAGGAAATTCAAAGGGGTAAAACCCTAGAACCTGTAACCGACTAGGTCTATGCCCGGGACCTGCCTGAGTCTATATAAAGGCTAGGAGGGCACGACATAGATCTCCTCCTCATACTTTCGCATACACACCTCCACGCCAGATTGCATTCAAGACCTCAGAACCTTCGGTTCCGCCATAATCAAGAGCAGACAAGCAGGAGTAGGGTTTTCCCTCCGGGGGCCTGAACCTGGGTAAACCTTATGTCCCCGTGTTGCTTGTTTGCTAACCGTTCCACAATCTCCAGCATCCCCATCTTCTCCAAAACCCAAGTCCATAACAATGGGCATTGATGAGATCAAACCTCGTCAATTGGCGCCGTCTGTGGAAACTGGGGACGCTGATTGTGTGATCGTGACGGTCCCAACCCGATCGATCTACAACTCTGCGGCGACGGAGAGTCACCTCCTCTTCGGCGCTTTCGACTTCACCGGCCACTCACCGGCCACCATGAAGGACTTCGAGCTCGTAGGCGACGGACTCGAGATCCTGTTCGAGAGCTTCTGCTTCCAGGTGGGGCAAACTGGCACTCTCCGCCTCCCTAAGCGGGTGCCCCTACCATCAATCAGGCCCGCTTCATGGACTTACACTGTTACGCACAACATCATCAACAGATGATTCCTATGACAGCAGCAGCTGCAACTCCAATCTGTGCGATCTGCCATCGGATGAAGGGACCTACGGTTCCGGATCCGAAAGCTGCGGCAGCAGCAGACCAATCTACGAACGCTACCAATGCGCCGTAGTCATCCAGAGCGACGTGGACCAGCAGGCGCCCAACCCGCCGCCCAACCCGACACCTAACCCGCCAGATCAAAGCGGTGGGAACAGAAGAAGCCAGTCCCCCCCACCCGAAGGGGACAACAACAGCCATGTCATCCGCCTTAGCATAGAAGGATGGACCCAGGCCCGCAACACCGTGGCGGTGAACATAGTCCTGCCTGCAGACTCCTCCCGGGATCTGCTGATGGCCTACCATCTGCTCCTGATCGAGGAGCACAAGAAGCAGGTCAAGATGCAGGAGGTGCTTGACAAACGCAAGCAAGCAACCTTAGAGTCCAGCGCGCGACAATCCGCGCTCTCCGCCATGGGCATCGGCTCCAGCTCGAACGGCAACCAAGGTAACAAGCACCGCTCTCAGATGGAGAACATGGATCCCAAGGAGCGCCGTGAGGTGACCCGAACCCTCCACACATCCTTCATGGAGATGGACGCCGATGGCAACGTCATCCCGAAAACTGTTGGAGATATGCCCTAGAGGCAATAATAAATGTGGTTATTATTATATATCTTTGTGTTTATGATAAATGTTTACATTCATGCTAAAATAGTATTAACAAGGAAACCATTAATACTTGTGTGATTTGTAAACTTAAATTGAAGTCCCTAGTATGGCCTCTATACTTCACTAGCTTGTTGGTTGATTGATGATGTGGTTTCTTTGTCATGAACATTGAGATGTTATCAACAACAAGATCATATCGTTAGGAGAATGATATGGTGGACATACTCCTATAGACAAGCGTAGCATAAAGATCAAGTCATTTCAATAGTTCAATTGCTATATGCTTTCTGATACATAGTAACCTAATTCCTTCTACCATGAGATCATGCATATTGCCTTTACTGGATGGATGCTTTGATGCATCGATGTAGGTGGGCTATAAAAGTGGCATATGGTGTTCGAAAGTATTGGTTTAAGTATTGGATCAAGAGGGATGGATCCATCCATCCACATGATAGATATTCTCTCATTCCTCTCGTGAAACAACAGTCCAAATTAGTTGGGAGCATGTGACTTGGTCACAAGGGGATCACATATCACGGGAACGAAGAAGTATTTAGTTATCGAACAGGATGAACTAGGTATGCGTAGATACCACGATCATAACCCTGGAGCAAGGTAATATACATATCATAAAAGGGAAATTTGCATCGGCGTAAGTGTAAGGTTCATTCGCAGTAATCGTGATCGGGATGTGGGATGAAGCGATATATTCTTCCTCTATTGGTTATTGTTCTGAATAGTCTTCATCAGATCCGAGATAATTCATAGAAATCAGAGGGCATTACACTTAAGGATTCGACGCTGTTTGAGTAGTTATGGTAAGATGAGAAAGAGACCTAAATGTGTTCGGGAGTCTCATGGGGATCCGGATATCACGTAGGAATCCGAATGGTATAAGGATGGGATTCATAAGAGGAAAGAATCGGAGTCGTTGTAAATCTTGTTTCACTTCTAGGAACAGAAGGTCCCAATGTCCAGTCCAAGGCGAACGGGTTACTGTAAGTCATAATGATTGCATCATGTACCAACCACCATCACTGGGTCCAAATAAAATCCAAATTTGATGTATTGATGAAGTCAACCCAAAGTTTCTAACAACCGGCCAACTATTAGAGGAGCTTGAGGGAATGACTTGGGGAGGAGTCCTCCTCCCCAAGCCGGGCTGGCCACTTAGGGTTGCCTAGGAGGGACTCCTCCTCCTCCTCCCACTTTTTGCTTCTCCCTCCCACCTATAGCGAGGGGCAGGGCCTCTAGAGAGACATTATTATGTCTTATCCTTCAACCAGAAAACTGGTTTTCTAGACCCATGAGCCGCTTTGGCTTAGAGCCTTTCTAATTGGTTTAGAGCCTCTAATTGGTTACTAATTACTAGAACAATAGCCTTCTCTCCCTCCTCTCCCTCACTGTACCGTGCTTAAGCGAAATCTCCCTCTACCCTCTGGCTTGACATTGCCGGCCACGCCGAATCGCCGCTAGGAGTGCTATGCTCCGGGCTGCCCGCCGGAATAAAAGGAGGAAGGTCTTCATGAAAGCAATTTAACGCAGATCGATCGCGAGCATGGAACTTGACGCTGGCGCCGGAAGGACGTTGCATCTTGATCTTGAGATCTAAAGAGTACTTACTCACATCACCCACTTGTAACTGGGCTCGCTAAACACTTTGGAATCTCGAGGGTGAGTTATTCCACTGCTGGTCGCAATCTATAGATCTGATCTTATTTGTTTGCTTGTGGCTACGCGTTTGAAATTTTTTATTTTCCATTTTAAACTCCCCCATCAGGTGCGGCGTCAGGTGTGTCTATATGTAGATCTCACAGAAGTAGTAGAACACAATGGTCATTAGGCGTTGATGCTTTATTGTAGATTGCTTTTTGTGTACTTTGCATCTTGCGGTATGTTGGGATGAAGCGGTGTAGGGGTTCGTAGCATGGAAAACAAAAATTTTCTATCGCATACAAACAAACAAGCCAAGATCTATCTACTAGATTGCAGCAACGAGTCGATGGAATAACTCACCCTCAAGATTCCAAAGTGTTTAACGAGAGCAGATTCTCGGGTGATGTAGTCGCATTTTTCCGATCTCAAGATCGCAGAGACGATCTCTTCCAAGGCGCTGCCTCATGGCGCCTGCAATCGGTCACACTGCTCTAAGATTGACGAAGACCTTCCTCTCCTTGTTCCAAAGAAAATGGAGGTTGTAGCACTCTCGCGATTCCTAAGAAGACAACGCAGGTGGTGGAGGTAGAGGGAGATCCCAGGCTTCATTTTAAGCCGGTGCAGTATGGTGGAGCTTATGAGAGAGGCTATTAGTGGTCTAGTAATTAGACACACCAATTAGAGGGCTCTAAACCATTAGAAGGCTCTAAACAAACAGCTCTAAACCGGGTCTAGGTCTAGTTTCTAGTTTAGGATAGGAACTTGTGTGTCTTGGGAGGGAGCCCCGCCTCCCTTTATAGGTGGGAGGCTGGCGCGCCAGGAGGGAGGAGTCCTCCTCCCAACTCGGCCTAGGGTTGGTCACTGCTTGGGAGGAGGACTCTCCCAAGTCGGTTTCCAACTTCTCTTCTTCCTAAAACCGGCAATGATCAAAACTGCGCTTGACTTTTCCAATTTAGGAATTAAATAAACCCTTTATTTTGGACAGCGAGAACACTTAGTACATGATGCAATCATTCCATCTTGCAATGACACATTCATGTACCCTTCCTGGAGTGCTTGACATTCGGGATTTCTAGAATGTTCCTATGAAAACACCTAACCATTCCCCAACTCCAAAATGGGACTTTCCTTATATGAATCTTATTCTCCGACCATTCCGGATCACCTCGTGATATCCCGGATCCCATCCGAGACCAACAACATTCGGTCTTTCTCATAATACCATAACTACTCAAACAACGTCAATCCTTAAGTGTGTCTCCCACGGTTCGTGAATTATGCGACATGATCGAGACACTTCAACAATAACCAATAGAGGAATCTGGAAATTCATATGGCTCTACATATTTCTACGATTACTTTATGATCGAATGAACCACTTACATACGATACCAATTTCCCTTTGTCTCACGATATGTTACTTATCCGAGGTTATGATCGCTAGATCTCCGCATACCTAGTTCATCCTCACATCGATAAGTACTCTTTCTCGCTCCTGATATGTGATCCCTTGTGACCAAGTCACATGCTTGCAAGCTAATTGGATGACAATTCACCGAGAGGGCCCAGAGAATATCTATCCGTCATGTGGATGGACAAATCCCACTCTTGATCCATGTGATTCAACCAATACTATCCGAACACCCAATGCCACTTTTATAGCCACCTCACACGGTGTGGTGTTTGATGACATCAAAGCATCCATCCAAGAAAGGCAATATGCATGATCTCATGGTCGAAGGAATTAGGTTACTATGTATCGTAAAGCATATAGCAATTGAACTATTGAAATGACTTGATCTTTATGCTACGCTTGTCTATAGGAGTATGTCCACCATATCATTCTCCTAACGATATGATCTTGTTGTTGATAACATCTCAATGTTCATGACAAAGAAACCACATCATCAATCAACCAACAAGCTAGTGAAGTATAGAGGCCATACTAGGGTCTTCAATTTAAGTTTACAAATCACACAAGTATTATTGGTTTCCTTGTTAATACTATTATAGCATGAATGTAAACATTTATCATAAACACAAAGATATATAATAATAACCACATTTATTATTGCCTCTAGGGCATATCTCCAACATTTCCCACTTGCACTAGAGTCATCTAATCTAGATTACATGGTAATATACCGAACACCCATGGCGCTTGGTGTTGGTCATGTTTTGCCCTTGGGAGAGGTTTAGTCAATGGATCCGCCACATTCAGATCTGTGTGTACTTTGCAAATCTTTATATCCCCATCCCGGATATGTTCTCTAATAGCGTGAAAACGCAGCTTGATATGCTTTAGCTTCTTGTGTGACCTTGGTTCTTGCGCATTGGCTATGGCGCCCATGTTATCACAAAGAGATAGACATTGGGTCCAGCGACTAGGAACCACACCCAGCTCGTAATGAACTCTTTCATCCATATCGCTTCTTGTGAAGCCTCCGGCGCCATGTATTCCGATTCGCTTGAAGATCTCGCCACAACGCTTTGCTTTGCACCTCCACTAATCGCTGCACCATTCAAAATAAATACGTATCCAGATTGTGATTTAGAATCATCCGGATCGGTGTTCCAACTAGCATCGGTGTAACCATTAACAACGAAATGCTCATCACCTCCATAAGAAAGAACCATATCCTTAGTTCTTCTCAAGTACTTAAGGATGTTTTTGATCATTGTCCAATGATCCACCTCGATCACTTTGATATCTGCTAGTTAGACTAACAAAGATATGCGATGTCGGGTCTAGTACATAGCATGGCATACATTAGAGATCCTATGGCTGAGGCATAGGGAGTCTTACTCATCTTTTCTCTATCTTCGCCGATGTCGGACTTTGAGTTTTACTCAAGGTCATATTAGCAACATGGGCAAGAACCCTTTCTTGCTATCTTCCATTCCAAACCTCTTTAGAACTTTGTCCAAATATGTACTTTGTGACAATGATATTTGGCTTCGATCTATCTCTATAAATCTTTATGCCTAATATGTAAGTTGCTTCGCCAAGATCCTTCATTGAAAAACTATTATTCAAATACTCTTTGACACTATTAAGAAGGTCTACATCATTCCCAATCAACAATATGTCATCCACATACAGTATTAAGAATGCTACAGAGCTCCACTCACTTTCTTGTAAATACAAGCTTCTCCATAAGTTTGTATAAAACCAAAACTTTTGATTACCTTATCAAACGTTGATTCCAACTTCGGATGCTTGCTTCAATCCATAGATGGACCGTTGAAGTTTGCATACCTTGTTAGCATCTTTAGGATCGACAAAACCTTTGGGTTGCATCATATACAACTCTTCATCAATGTCTCCATTGAGGAATGCTGTTTTGACATCCATCCGCCATATCTCATAATCATAATATGCAGCGATTGCTAACATAATCCTCACAGACTTTAGCTTCGCCACCGTGAGAAAGTCTCATCGTAGTCAACTCCTTGAATTTGTCGAAACCCTTTACACAAGTCGAGCTTTATAGACAGTAACATTACCATCAAAGATCTGCTTTCTTCTTGAAAATCCATTTGTTCTCGATACCTTCCTACCATCCTAAGTCCACCAAAGTCCATACTTGGTTTTCGTACATGGATCCAATCTCGATTTCATGGCTTCTTGCCATTTATTGGAATCTGGGCTCATCATTGCTTCCTCATATGTCTCGGGGTCATCGGTGTTGTCCACCAACATGACATTCATAACGGAATCATACCAACTGGAGTGGTACGATTTCGCTGACCTCCGAGGCTCAGAGCAACTTCAACCGAAGTTTCATGATCACCATCACTAGCTTCCTCTCTTATTGGTGCAGCACCACAGAACTTCTTCCAGGTCGCGCTACTCGCAATTTCGAGAGAAGGTTCGACAACCTCGTCGAGTTCTACTTTCCTTCAGTCACTTCTTCGAGAGAAATTCCTTCTCTAGAAAGGATCCATTCTGGCAACAAAGATTTTGCCTTGGATCTATGATAGAAGGTATACCCAATAGTTTCCTTCGGTATCCTATGAAGACGCATTTTCCGCTTTGGGTTCAAGCTTGTCCTGTAACTTCTTTACATAGGCTTCAGATCCCCAAACTTTAAGGAACGACAATTTAGGTTTCTTACCAAACCTTAATTCATACGGTGTCGTTTCAACTGATTTAGACGGTGCACTATTTAAAGTGAATGAGGCTGTTTCTAATGCATAACCCCAAAATGATAGTGGCAAATCTGTAAGTGACATAATAGAACTAAAAATATCTAAGAGAGTTCGACACGACGCTCGTGACACACCATTACTGCCGTGGTGTTGGCGGTGTCAATCTGAAAGTATTCCACATTTCTTCAAATGCTCGCCAAACTCGTAACTTAGATTTTCACCTCCACGATCGTAACGTAGAAATTTAATCTTCTTGTTACGCTGATTCTCTACTCACTTTGAAACTCCTTAAACTTCTCGAAAGTTTCGGACTTATGTTTCATGAAATAGATATACCCATATCTACTCAAGTCATCCGTGAAGGTAAGAACATAACGATAACCATCGGCATGATGCTACACTCATTGGACCACACACATCGGTATGTATGATTTCCAATAAGTCAGAGTTCGCCCATCATACCGTAAAATGGAGTCTTAGTCATTTTACCCATCGACATGCTTCATCTTTCAAGTGATTCAAAATCAAGTGATTCAAGAAGTCCATCGGAATGGAGTTTCTTCATACGCTTCACCCAATGTGACCAAGACGACAATTGCCACATATAGGTCAAATTATCGCTGATTTCAAACGCTTAGCCTCAATGTTATTAATATGTGTATTTCTACCATCGAGATTCAATATGAATAGACCATCTATCAAAGGTGCATGTGCATAAAACACATTACTCATATAAATCGAACAACCATTATTCTCGGATTTAAACAAGTAGCCTCGCAATAAACAAGATCCCGATATAATGTTCATGCTCAACGCAGCACCAAATAACAATTATTTAAGTATAAAACTAATCCGATGGTAGATGAAGAGGTAGTGTCGACCGCGATCACATCAACCTTTGATCCGCTTCCCACGCCGCATCGTCACCTCGCTCTTCACTAGCTTCCGCTTATTCTCGTAGCTCTGCTTCGAGTTACAAATATGAGCAACCGAACCAGTATCAAATACCTGTGCACTACTACGAATACTAGTGAGATACACATCAATAACATGTATATCGATATACCTTTCTTCTTGATGTTGCCGTTCTTCAAATCCGCCAAGTACTTTGGGCAATTCCGCCTCGGTGACCTTCTCCCTTGCAAGAAAAGCACTCAACATCAGGCTTGTCCAGCCTTGGTCCTCTTCGTCAAGTGGTAACTTTCTTACCACCCTTCTTGAAGTGTCCCTTTGCTTAGACTTGCCTTTCTTGAATTTGGTGGTCTTATCGACCATCAACACTTGGTGCTCTTTCTTGATCTCCACTTCGCAGATTTTAACATAGCAAATAGTTCCGCAACTCTTTGTTCATGTTCGCATGTTGTAGTTCATCACAAAGTTCTTGTAACTTGGTGGTAGTGATTGAGGATGCGGTAAACCCCAAAGTATTAGGAATCACTATACCCAAACTTTGAAGTTTATTTGCGTGCCTGCATATCTTAAGCACATGCTCACCGTGAGCTACCCTCTTCCATCTTGCGCTTAAAGAACTTTTCGAAGTTTATAACTTTCAATTGCCGCATGAGTCTCAAAGATTAATTTGAGATCCTCGACAATATCATATGGGTCGACTCTTCAAACCTTTTCTCAAGCTCGATTCTAAACCATACAAGATAGCACTGAACTATGGAGATCGATTCTTCCGAGCGAGGTAAACATTCTTTACTTCATCGGTAGCATCACCGCAGTGGGTCACCTAGCGGTGCATCCAAAGACATAGGTCAAATTACCACCGTGAGGACAATCTCAAATTGCGGAACCAATCCGCCAAGTTGCTTCCATTGTTTTTCAACTTTTCTTTCTCTAGAACGCATTAAAATTGATGGTAGGGCTGCCATTGATCTACAACATATTTGCAATAGTTTAGACTAAGTTTATGACAAATTGAGTTCAAATTAATTAATGAAATTAAACTAGGTGAACTCCCACTCAAAACAACATCCCTCACATTGTTTTAGTGATCACACGAACCAAATCCACTACATCAACACCGATCATCACGAGAGTTGATATAGTTTCAATGGCGAACAATCATCATGTTCATCATATCTACTATATGATTCATGCTTTGCCTTTTACGATCCGTGTTCCCGAGGCCATGTCCGTACATGCTAGGCTCACAAGACAAACCTTAGCTTCCGCATAAGCAAATCTGGCTTGCTTACGCCAGAAGTCACCATGGAATCAAAGACACCCGATCATCACGTGGTGCTTGAGCGCAAGCTTTGGCAACGGTGCATACTAAGGGTGAACACTTTAGAACTTGAAATTTATGTGCATGAGGGATCATCTTATAATGCTACCGTTGCCTACTAAGCAATACAAGATGCATAAAGGATTAACATCACATGCAATTCATAATATGTGATATGATATGGCCTTTCTTCTTTGTGCTTCCGATCTCCATCTTCAAGCACGTAACATGATCTCCATCATCTCGGCATAGCATCAAGGTCAATGACGCTTCTTCATGGTTGTCGCCCACCAGCTTCAACTATTACAACTATTTTGAATAGACACGCAGTCTTAATGTAAATTAAAGACAACCATATGGCTCCCGCCGTTGCCAACTTACAATAAGGAACATTGCATACATCAAATATAATCACAATCATGGCCATATCACATCATCGCACACCCTCAAAAACAAAGTTAGACGCTTCTACTTTCTTTGCATATTTTACGTGGTTTGGGGCTTTCCATAAGTGTCGCTCTAACTTTTAACAAGAACCACAACATTGATACTAGCATTGTTGATTACCCGCTGTAAATTGGATCTTAACTATGCTAGGAGAAACACCCAGAAAGCCACTTATGCAATACAAGTTGCATGTTAAGCGTGGAGCAAGTCTCATGAACGATGTCATGTAAGGTTAGCGGCCGCTTCATCCCAACATACCGCAAGATGCAAAGTACACAAAAGCAATCTACAATAAAGCATCAACGCCCACAATGACTATTGTGTTCTACTGCAACAGATCTACATATAGACACGGCTCGATACCCTTGTAGGGGTTCGTAGCATGGAAAACAAAATTTTCTATCGCATACAAACAAACAAGCCAAGATCTATCTACTAGATTGCAGCGAGTCGATGGAATAACTCACCCTCAAGATTCCAAAGTGTTTAACGAGAGCAGATTCTCGTGGGTGATGTAGTCGCATTCTTTCCGATCTCAAGATCGCGTGAGACGATCCTTCCGCGCCAGCGTTCATGGCGCTCCCTTGATCGGTCACACGCTCGGTGCCTGACGAAGACCTTCCTCTCCCTTGTTCCAGCAGCGTGGAGGTTGTAGCACTCTCCTCGCGATTCCTAAAAGACAACCTGGCGTGGTCGGAGGTAGAGGGAGATCCGCAGGGCTTCGCCTTCAGCCGGTGCGAGTAGGGTGGAGCTTATGAGAGAGGCTATTAGTGGTCGAGTACTTAGACACACCAATTAGAGGGCTCTAAACCAATTCGAAGGCTCTAAACCAATGAGACGGCTCTAAACCGGGTCTAGGTCTAGTTTCTAGTTTAGAGGATAGGAACTTGTGTGTCTTGGGAGGGAGCCCTGCCTCCCTTTATAGGTGGGAGGGCTGGCGCGCCAGGGGAGGGAGGGAGTCCCTCCCCAACTCGGCCTAGGGCTGGCCGCCGGCTTGGGGAGGAGGACTCCTCCCCCAAGTCGGTTTCCAACTTCTCCTCTTTCCGAAAACTGGCAGTTTGACCGAAAACTGGCAGATTGACTTTTCCAATTTAGGAATTAAATAAACCCTTTATTTTGGACAGCGAGAACACTTAGTACATGATGCAATCATTCCATCTTGCAATGACACATTCATGTACCCTTCCCCTGAGTGCGGACATTCCGGATCTTCTAGAATGTTCCCGATGAAAACACCTAACCATTCCCCAACTCCAAAATGGGACTTTCCTTATATGAATCTTATTCTCGGACCATTCCGGATCACCTCGTGATATCCCGGATCCCATCCGAGACTCAACAACATTCGGTCTCTTTCTCATAATACCATAACTACTCAAACAACGTCAATCCTTAAGTGTGTCTCACGGTTCGTGAATTATGCGGACATGATCGAGACACTTCTCAACAATAACCAATAGAGGAATCTGGAAATTCATATGGCTCTACATATTTCTACGATTACTTTATGATCGAATGAACCACTTACATACGATACCAATTTCCCTTTGTCTCACGATATGTTACTTATCCGAGGTTATGATCGCTTGTATCTCCGCATACCTAGTTCATCCTCGTTCTCGATAAGTACTCTTTTATCGTTCCCGTGATATGTGATCCCTTGTGACCAAGTCACATGCTTGCAAGCTAATTGGATGACATTTCACCGAGAGGGCCCAGAGAATATCTATCCGTCATGTGGATGGACAAATCCAACTCTTGATCCATGTGTTTCAACCAATACTTTCCGAACACCCAATGCCACTTTTATAGCCACCCTGTTACGGTGTGGTGTTTGATGACATCAAAGCATCCATCCAGTAAAGGCAATATGCATGATCTCATGGTCGAAGGAATTAGGTTACTATGTATCAGAAAGCATATAGCAATTGAACTATTGAAATGACTTGATCTTTATGCTACGCTTGTCTATAGGAGTATGTCCACCATATCATTCTCCTAACGATATGATCTTGTTGTTGATAACATCTCAATGTTCATGACAAAGAAACCACATCATCAATCAACCAACAAGCTAGTGAAGTATAGAGGCCATACTAGGGACTTCAATTTAAGTTTACAAATCACACAAGTATTAATGGTTTCCTTGTTAATACTATTATAGCATGAATATAAACATTTATCATAAACACAAAGATATATAATAATAACCACATTTATTATTGCCTCTAGGGCATATCTCCAACAGCGGCCCGGGCTAACCTTACATGACATCGTTCATGAGACTTGCTCCACGCTTAACATGCAACTTGTATTGCATAAGTGGCTTTGCGGGTGCCTGTTTCTCCTAGCATAGTTAAGATCCAATTTACAACGGGTAATCAACAATGCTAGTATCAATGTTGTGGTTCTTGTTCGTAAGTTAGAACGACACTTATGGAAAGCCCCAAACCACGTAAAATATGCAAAGAAAGTAGAAGCGTCTAACTTTGTTTTGCAGGGGTGTGCGATGATGATATGGCCATGATTGTGATTATATTTGATGTATGCAATGTTCCTTATTGTAAGTTGGCAACCGCAGAGCCATATGGTTGTCTTTAATTTCATTAAGACCTGCGTGTCTATTCAAAATAGTTGTAATAGTTGAAGCTGGTGGACGACAACCATGAAGAAGCGTCATTGACCTTGATGCTATGCCGGAGATGATGGAGATCATGTTCGTGCTTGAAGATGGAGATCGGAAGCACAAAGAAGAAAGGCCATATCATATCACATATTATGAATTGCATGTGATGTTAATCCTTTATGCATCTTGTATTGCTTAGTAGACGACGGTAGCATTATAAGATGATCCCTCATGCTCATAAATTTCAAGTTCTAAAGTGTTCACCCTTAGTATGCACCGTTGCCAAAGCTTGTCGCTCAAGCACCACGTGATGATCGGGTGTCTTTGATTCCGCTGGTGACTACAACGTAAGCAAGCCAGATTTGCTTATGCGGAAGCTAAGGTTTGTCTTGACGAGCCTAGCATGTATGCATATGGCCTCAGAACACGGATCGCCGAAAGGCAAAGCATGAATCATATAGTAGATATGATGAACATGATGATTGTTCGCCATTGAAACTATATCAACTCTCGTGATGATCGGTGTTGATGTAGTGGATTTGGTTCTGTGATCACTAAAACAATGTGAGGGATGTTGTTTTGAGTGGGAGTTCACCTAGTTTAATTTCATTAATTAATTTGAACTCAATTTGTCATAAACTTAGTCTAAACTATTGCAAATATGTTGTAGATCAATGGCAGCCCTACCATCAATTTTAATGCGTTCCTAGAGAAAGAAAAGTTGAAAAACAATGGAAGCAACTCGGATTGGTTCCGCAATTTGAGGATTGTCCTCATACCGTAATTTGACCTATGTCGGATGCACCGCTAGGTGACCCACTTCGCAATTGATGCTACCGATGAAGTAAAGAATGTTTACCTCGCTCGGAAGAATCAAGATCCATAGTTCAATGTGCTATCTTGTATGGTTTAGAATCGGAGCTTGTAAAAGGTTTGAAGAGTCGGACCCATATGATATTGTCGAGGATCTCAAATTAATCTTTGAGACTCATGCGGCAATTGAAAGTTATGAAGCTTCAAAAGTTCTTTAACCGCAAGATGGAAGAGGGTAGCTGGCCGCTGAGCATGTGCTTAAGATGTCCGGGCACGCAAATAAACTTCAAAAGTTTGGGTATAGTGATTCCTAATACTTTGGGGTTTGCATCCTCCAATCACTACCACCAAGTTACAAGAACTTTGTGATGAACTACAACATGCGTAACATGAACAAAGAGTTGCTGTAACTATTTGCTATGTTAAAATCTGCAAGTGGAGATCAAGAAAGAGCACCAAGTGTTGATGGTCAATAAGACCACCAAATTCAAGAAAGGCAAGTCTAAGCAAGGGACACTTCAAGAAGGGTGGTAAGAAAGTTACCATACCGACGAAGAGGACCAAGGCTGGACCCAAGCCTGAAACCGAGTGCTTTTGCAAGGGAGAAGGTCATCGAAGCGGAATTGCCCAAAGTACTTGGCAGATTTGAAGAACGGCAACATCAAGAAGAAAGGTATATCCGATATACATGTTATTGATGTGTATCTCACTAGTATTCGTAGTAGTGCCCGGTATTTGATCATGGTTCGGTTGCTCATATTTGTAACTCAAACAGAGCTACGTATCAAACGGAAGCTAGTGAAGAACGAGGTGACGATGCGCGTGGAAACGGATCAAAGGTTGATGTGATCGCGGCACACTACCTCTTCATCTACCATCGGGATTAGTTTTATACTTAAATAATTGTTATTTGGTGCCCGTTGAGCATGAACATTATATCGGGATCTTGTTTATTGCAGACGCTTACTTGTTTAAATCCGAGAATAATGGTTGTTCGATTTATATGAGTAATGTGTTTTATGCACATGCACCTTTGATAGATGGTCTATTCATATTGAATCTCGATAGTAGAAATACACATATTAATAACATTGAGGCTAAACGCTTGAAATCAAGCGATAATTTGACCTATATGTGGTAATCGTCGTCTTGGTCACATTGGAGTGAAGCGTATGAAGAAACTCCATTCGATGGACTTCTTGAATCACTTGATTTTGAATCACTTGAAAGATGCGAAGCATGTCGATGGGTAAAATGACTAAGACTCCATTTTACGGTATGATGGAGCGAGCATGACTTATTGGAAATCATACATACCGATGTGTGTGGTCCAATGAGTGTAGCATCGCTATGGTTATCGTTATGTTCTTACCTTCACGGATGACTTGAGTAGATATGGGTATATCTATTTCATGAAACATAAGTCCGAAACTTTCGAGAAGTTTAAGGAGTTTCAAAGTGAGGTAGAGAATCAACGTAACAAGAAGATTAAATTTCTACGCTCGATCGTGGAGGTGAATATCTAAGTTACGAGTTTGGCAGCATTTGAAGAAATGTGGAATACTTTCAGCTTGACACCGCCGAACACCACAGTGTAATGGTGTGTCTGAACGTCGAATCGAACTCTCTTAGATATGGTTCGCTCTATGATGTCACTTACAGATTTGCCACTATCATTTTGGGGTTATGCATTAGAAACAGCCGCATTCACTTTAAATAGGGCACCGCCTAAATCCGCTGAAACGACACCGTATGAATTATGGTTTGGGAAGAAACCTAAATTGTCGCTCCTTAAAGTTTGGGGATGCGGCCTATGTAAAGAAGTTACAGGACAAGCTTGAACCCAAAGCGGAAAATGCGCCTTCATAGGATACAAGGAAACTATTGGGTATACCTTCTATCATAGATCCGAAGGCAAAATCTTTGTTGCTAAGAATGGATCCTTTCTAGAGAAGGAATTTCTCTCGAAGAAGTGATCGAAGGAAAGTAGAACTCGACGAGGTTGTCGAACCTTCTCGAATTCGAAAGTAGTAGCGCACCGGAAGAAGTTCTGTGGTGCTGCACCAATAAGAGAGGAAGCTAGTGATGGTGATCATGAAACTTGGTTGAAGTTGCTCTGAGCCTCGGAGGTCAACGAGAAATCGTACCACTCCATTGGTATGATTCCGTTATGAATGTCATGTTGGTGGACAACACCGATGACCCCGAGACATATGAGGAAGCAATGATGAGCCCAGATTCCAATAAATGGCAAGAAGCCATGAAATCCGAGATTGGATCCATGTACGAAAACCAAGTATGGACTTTGGTGGACTTACCGGATGGTAGGAAGGTCACGAGAACAAATGGATTTTCAAGAAGAAAACAGATGTTGATGGTAATGTTCGTTTATAAAGCTCGACTTGTCGCAAAAGGGTTTCACAAATTCAAGGAGTTGACTACGATGAGACTTTCTCACCGGTAGCGAAGCTAAAGTCTGTGAGGATTATGTTAGCAATCGCTGCATATTATGATTATGAGATATGGCGATGGATGTCAAAACAGATTCCTCAATGGAGACATTGATGAAGAGTTGTATATGATGCAACCCAAAGGTTTTGTCGATCCTAAAGATGCTAACAAGGTATGCAAACTTCAACGGTCCATCTATGGATTGAAGCAAGCATCCTGTTGGAATCAACGTTTGATAAGGTAATCAAAGTTTTGGTTTTATACAAACTTATGGAGAAGCTTGTATTTACAAGAAAGTGAGTGGGAGCTCAGAGCATTCTTAATCGTATGTGGATGACATATTGTTGATTGGGAATGATGTAGACCTTCTTAATAGTGTCAAAGAGTATTTGAATAATAGTTTTTCAATGAAGGATCTTGGCGAAGCAGCTTACATATTAGGCATAAAGATTTATAGAGATAGATCGAAACGCCAAATATCATTGTCACAAAGTACATATTTGGACAAAGTTCTAAAGAGGTTTGGAATGGAAGATAGCAAGAAAGGGTTCTTGCCCATGTTGCCCAATATGACCTTGAGTAAAACTCAAAGTCCCACATCGGCGTAAGATAGAGAAAAGATGAGTAAGACTCCTATGCCTCAGCCATAGGATCTCTAATGTATGCCATGCTATGTACTAGACCCGACATTTCATATGTCGTTAGTCTAACTAGCAGATATCAAAGTGATCCAGAGTGGATCATTGGACTGATCAAAAACATCCTTAAGTACTTGAGAAGAACTAAGGATATGGTTCTTTCTTATGGAGGTGATGAACAGCGTTGTTAATGGTTACACCGATGTTAGTTGGAACACCGATCCGGATGATTCTAAATCACAACTGGATACGATTTATTTTGAATGGTGCAAAGATTAGCTGGAGGAGTGCAAAGCAAAGCGTTGTGGCGATCTTCAACTGAATCGAATACATGGTTGCCGGAGGCTTCACAAGAAGCGATATGGATGAAAGAGTTCATTACAGAGCTGGGTGTGGTTCCTAGTCGCTGGACCCAATGTCTATCTCTGTGATAACATGGGCGCCATAGCCAATGCGCAAGAACCAAGGTCACACAAGAAGCTAAAGCATATCAAGCTGCGTTTTCACGCTATTCGAGAACATATCCAGGATGGGGATATAAAGATTTGCAAAGTACACACAGATCTGAATGTGGCGGATCCATTGACTAAACCTCTCCCAAGGGCAAAACATGACCAACACCAAACTGCCATGGGTGTTCGGTATATTACCATGTAATCTAGATTAGATGACTCTAGTGCAAGTGGGAGACTGTTGGAGATATGCCCTAGAGGCAATAATAAATGTGGTTATTATTATATATCTTTGTGTTTATGATAAATGTTTACATTCATGCTAAAATAGTATTAACAAGGAAACCATTAATACTTGTGTGATTTGTAAACTTAAATTGAAGTCCCTAGTATGGCCTCTATACTTCACTAGCTTGTTGGTTGATTGATGATGTGGTTTCTTTGTCATGAACATTGAGATGTTATCAACAACAAGATCATATCGTTAGGAGAATGATATGGTGGACATACTCCTATAGACAAGCGTAGCATAAAGATCAAGTCATTTCAATAGTTCAATTGCTATATGCTTTCTGATACATAGTAACCTAATTCCTTCTACCATGAGATCATGCATATTGCCTTTACTGGATGGATGCTTTGATGTCATCAAACACCACACCGTAATGTGGTGGCTATAAAAGTGGCATTGGGTGTTCGGAAAGTATTGGTTGAAACACATGGATCAAGAGTGGGATTTGTCCATCCACATGACGGATAGATATTCTCTGGGCCCTCTCGGTGAAATGTCATCCAAATTAGCTTGCAAGCATGTGACTTGGTCACAAGGGATCACATATCACGGGAACGAGAAAAGAGTACTTATCAGTAACGAGGATGAACTAGGTATGCAGAGATACCGACGATCATAACCTCGGATAAGTAACATATCGTGAGACAAAGGGAAATTGGTATCGTATGTAAGTGGTTCATTCGATCGCAAAGTAATCGTAGAAATATGTGGGAGCCATATGAATTTCCAGATTCCTCTATTGGTTATTGTTGAGAAGTGTCTCGATCATGTCCGCATAATTCACGAACCGTAGGGAGACACACTTAAGGATTGACGTTGTTTGAGTAGTTATGGTATTATGAGAAAGAGACCGAATGTTGTTCGAGTCTCGGATGGGATCCGGATATCACGAGGTGATCCGGAATGGTCCGGAGAATAAGATTCATATAAGGAAAGTCCCATTTCGAGTTGGGGAATGGTTCCGTGTTTTCATCGGAACATTCTAGAAGGTCCCTAATGTCCGCACTCCGGGGAAGGGGTACATGAATGTGTCATTGCAAGATGGAATGATTGCATCATGTACTAAGTGTTCTCGCTGTCCAAAATAAAGAGTTTATTTGATTCCTAAATTGAAAAGTCAAACCGCCAGCTTTTCAACCGCCAGCTTGGAAGAGGAGAAGTTGAAATCGACTTGGGAGGAGTCCTCCTCCCAAGCCGGGCGGCCAGCCCTAGTCGAGCTGGGAGGGACTCCTCCCTCCCGGCGCCAGCCTCCCACCTATAAAGGGAGGCAGGGCCTCCCTCTAGAGACACACAGTTCCTATCCTCTAAACTAGAAACTAGACCTAGACCCCGGTTTAGAGCTGTTTCTTAGAGCCTTCTAATTGGTTTAGAGCCCTCTAATTGGTGTGTCTAATTACTAGACCACTAATAGCCTCTCATAAGCTCCACCATACTGCACCGGCTTAAGGCGAAGCCTCATGGATCTCCCCTCTACCTCCCACCACGCCACAGGTCAGCGGAATCGAGGAGAGTGCTACAACCTCCGCCTTGGAACAAGGAGAGGAAGGTCTTCGCCGAAAACGAACGTGACCGATCAAGGAGCGCCATGGAACGCGGGCGCCAAGGATCGCTCACGCGATCTTGAGATCGGAAAGAGTACGACTACATCACCCACAGAATCTGCTCTAAACACTTTGGAATCTTCGAGGGTGAGTTATTCCATCGACTGCTGCAATCTAGTAGATAGATCTTGGCTTGTTTGTTTGTATCGATAGAAATTTTTGTTTTCCATGCTACTAACCCCATACAAAACGCCGCAGGCTGCGATCATCATGGCAGCCATCACAGACTGCAGCCCACCCTCCGGAGGGGGACCCGAAAAGAGCCATGCACAAGTCCGCACTCACCGGACTCGACTCGTCGAGCCGCCGCCCACTGTGAAGCTCCCACGGAGCCAAGAAGAAAACTCGTCGTTCGATCAGCCCCCCACCCCTTCATCCGAAGAAGAGGAACATGACCTTCCTCGAAGGAAGAAGAGTTTGCGCCATCACCGCGACTACGACGCCAGAGATGCGCTCACACAGCGCAAAATCGACAAAGCGCGAGCTAAGCGCGCATGCTCGTCTGAATCTGAGATGGACGAAGACGAAGGAGAACTCTGCGGAGCCCGGTGCTTCAGCAGATCCGTCCGACGGACACGAATGCCGTGAAATTTCAAGCTTCCTTCGGATACTCCGAAGTTCGACGGCACACAAGACCCAAAGGCATGGCTCAGTGACCACTTGTCATCCGTCAAACTGCACGGTGGAAACAAAGAGACTGCCATGCAATGCCTTCACCGCAATGACAAGCGCAGCCTGGATCCGCTTAGCCTATCTTCAGGGTCCATCCAAAGCTGGGATGAGCTAGCTTACAGCTTCATCCGAAACTTCAAGGGCACCAGCAAAAGGCCCGCCTCAATCGAGGAGTTGCGAGCCTGCACCCAACGAACGGGTGAATCCATTCGCTCGTACATACTACGCTGGTCCAACACCAAGAACTCCGCAGCGCACATCTCCGAAGAGAGGGCCATCGACGCCTTCAGGGACGGCGTCAAGCGCCAAGACTTCAAGGAGGAACTCATGTGCGTCAAGCCCAAAACACTCGACGACCTCATGGACATCGCCAACAGGTGGGCTGATGGCGAAGATTCCATCCACCGAGCACAATCGGAAGAAGAGTACGACTATGGCCGACGAGAGCGCCAGAAAGAAGAGAAGGTCGCGCTCACGACGATCGCGATGGACTCGACATGGTCGCGGCCGGCCACGCCGATCGCCGAACGATGCCAACCGCACGGAGGATACCGTGGAGGAAACTCGCGATGGAGGGCACCCAAAGACAACAGGTGGCGCCATGGCGACAACGACCTCAAAGATACGAAAAACTTTTGGGTCCATGCACCATCCACTTCTACATCGACAAGCGTGATGGCAAGAAGAAGGCAAGCCACATGCTCAAGGACCGCCATGAAGTTCCGTAAACTCATAAAGCATGGTCCAGATGAGGCAGCAAGCTCCACTTTCGGGATTCGGGAACGCACCCGCGCCAGGTGAGATAGCGCATGGAGATCCTCCACCACCACCTATAGGAGGCCCGAACCAACCAGTCGCACCAGCACAGAACAACGCTGGGAACGGGTATCCCCCACCGAAAGGAGCACTGATGATCCGTAAGGGCGCCCTAATAGGGTGCGTAAGAAAATCACCCGTCGATCAACCTGGTTGTGGCAACTCCACCCGCCATCCCCGAGTACCTCGCCGGATCGTAGTCCGCATCACGCTCGCCGTCGGATCACCTTGCCAGATCTCGCCCAGTCATGCGCCGCCTGGAGAGGTGCAGATCGGAGGTTTCGAGATGAGCCGCGTCTTCATGGACGGCGGCAGCGGCATCAACCTGATGTTCACAAGTACCCTAGAGGCAATGCGGATCCCGCAGTGCAGCCTGGAACAGTCAGACACAACGTTCCACGGCATCGTCCCAGGAAAAGGCATATTCCCCCTGGGCAAAATATGGCTCAATGTCATCTTCGGCAAGCCGGACAACTTCTGACTCGAGCGACTCGAATTCGAAGTGGTGGACTGGCCATCACAATACCACGCCATCCTCGGGCGTGTAGCATTCGCAAGGTTCTTGGCTGTCCCACACTACGCATACCTGCTACTCAAGATGCCAGGACCAAAGGGCGTCATCACAATCCATGGGAGCTTCACCCGATCGGACCAATGCGATGTGGATTTCAGTAATCTCCCAATCATTCGGCATGCAGGAGGAGCTCGTAAGGCTCCGCGAGGTGACGGACAATGGGGCACCCCTAGTCACACGACAAAACGCACCTGACATGTCCTTCGACTCAACCGTCAACACAAAGAAGGTGCAGGTCCATCCAACGAATGCCTCCAAGACGGTGCTGATCGCCAACGACCTCAGCCCCGCATAGGAAAGCGCGCTCGTCGAATTCCTCCGTGAGCGCTGGGAAATCTTCACCTGGTGTCCTGCGGACATGCCAGGAGTTCCCAGGGAATTCGCCGAGCACGCACTCAACGTCTTTCCAGACACCAAGCCCGTCAAGCAGTCCATCCGGAGACTGTCCGAGCCTCGGGCCGAAGCCATCAGGAAGGAAATAAACAGGCTACTCGCCGCAGACTTCATCAGGGAGATCAAAGAAAGCAAGTGGCTCGCAAATACAATGATGGTTCCCAAGAAAGACACGGATATCCTGCGGATGTGCGTGGACTTCATGTCGCTGAACAAGCACTGGCCAAAGGACCACTTCCCTCTTCCTCGGATCGACCAGATCATCGATTCGACCGCAGGATGTGAGAAACTCTCCTTCCTTGACGCCTACTCAGGCTACAACCAGATTTGACTCAAGGTCGAAGATCAAGAGAAAACGGCGTTTATTACACCGTTCGGAGTGTTCTGCTACAACACAATGCCCTTCGGGCTAAAGAACGCAGGTGCCACGTACCAGCGATGCATGCAGGCATGCCTCAAGGACCAGATAGGTCGCAACGTCCAAGTCTATGTCGACGACATAGTCATCAAAACCAGGGAGGCAAGAACGCTCATCGACGATCTCCGCGAGACGTTCGATAACCTTGATCGCTACAGGATCAGGCTCAACCCCGAAAAGTGCGCCTTCAAGGCCCCATCGTCCAGACTTGGGTACTTCATCTCAATGAGGATCGAGGCGAACCCGAAGAAAATCAGGGCCATCATGGCAATGGAGAAGCCGAAAAACCTCAAGGGTGTCCGAACAGCAGAAAGAATAATAGCGGCGTTGAGCGATTCATCACCAGATGGGCGAGAAGGCCTGCCATTCTACCACTACGCAAGGCGAGATAAATTTGAGTGGATGCCCGGTCGACGATGCGCTGAAAGCCTCAAACGACTACTCTCCACCTCGCCTGTTTGGTCACGCCAAAGGAGCGCGAGCCTCTGCTTGTACATAGAAGCCACACACCGTGGTCAAGACTGCTAGTGGTCGAACGACTAAGAAGGCAAGACCCATGGGTCCAACGCCCAATCTACTACCTCAACAGGTAATCGACGCCAACAAAACAGAGGTACCTCACTACAGAACTTCGCCTACGGCGTGTTCATGACGGCTCGACGGCTGAGCCATTACTTCTAGGAGCACCGGTGATGGTCGCCAACAAGCACCCCGAACAAAGATCCTCGAATAACCTAGAGGCCACAGGACGTGTGGCCCTATGGGGCATCGAGCTGTCACCCCTAGACATCCTCTACGAGAAGCGACTCGCAATCAAGTCTCAAGTCCTCCCGGACTTCCTTGTACATTGGATGGAGCTGCAGCTGCCAGACACCCCAGACATTTCGCAGTCATGGACAATGCACTTCGACGGCTCCAAGCGTGAAGTCGAGCAGAGCCGGGTCATCTTGACCTCCCGCAGGCTTACCAGATGAAATACGCCCTTCGGATGAAATTCGAGCTTCCAACAACGAGGCCGAATCTGAAGCCCTCATCCACGGCATGAGGATGGCAAAGATCTACGCGAACGCGCTGGTCAT
The DNA here is from genome assembly GCA_023614405.1 of Avena insularis. Lineage (NCBI taxonomy): Eukaryota > Viridiplantae > Streptophyta > Magnoliopsida > Poales > Poaceae > Avena > Avena insularis. The sequence continues at coordinate 43,549,863 of CM042695.1, forward strand.
CTACGGTGACTCCAGCCTCGTCGTCCGCCAGACGATGAACGAAAAGCGACGCACGCCGAAAACATGATCGGCATCACAGACTCTACAATGCACTCGAAGGAGAATTCGACGGCTGCGAGCTTCGGCACGTTGGAAGAGAAAGCAACGAGGAAGCCGACAAACTCGCAAACATCGGCTCCACCTGCGCAAAGGTGCCACCGGGTGTGTTCCTCGAACAAATCTGCGTGCCATCCATCAAGCGGAAATTCCCCAAGGGATCACCCGAAGAAGCAGAACTCTCGGGGGCTATGCTGCCCGAAGGACACGAAGGACCCGAGAAACTGGACACAGAGGTTGCTATGGTCAACCTGATGCAGGTCATGGCAGTCGAAGAAACCCGACGCGACCGCATTCTCCGCTTCTTGATAACGGAGAATCGCCGACAGCCGACGGATGCCCGACGCATATCTCGTCGGTCAAAAGCTTTCACCATCATCAATGGCGAGATGTACAAGCGCAGTATTACGGGTGTACTACAAAGGTGCATCACCATCGGTGACGGGAAAACCATCCTCCAAGACATCCATGAGGGCATCTGCGGCCATCACGCAGGCAGCCGCTCCCTTGTCGCCAAAGCTCTACGAGCTGGATTCTACTGGCCAACGGCCATGAGCGATGCAAAGGACATCGTCCGAAGATGCAACGGGTGCCAAAGGTTCGCCGACAAACCACACGCACCCGGGTCAGAGCTCAGACCAATACCTATAGCCTGGCCCTTTGCTCAATGGGGCCTCGACATGATCGGCAAACTGCCAAAGTCCTCGAAAGGGGGGCACGTCTACCTCCTAGTCGCAGTCGACAAATTCACCAAATGGGTCGAAGCCATGCCGGTCACCAAACAAAAGGGCAAGACCGCCGTCAAGTTCTTTGAATCCATTTTCTATAGGTTCGGCGTACCGCACAGCATCATCACCGACAATGGATCGAACTTCATCTCCAAAGAATTCCAAGACTTCTGCGAAGGCCTCGGGATCAACATCACATACGCCTCAGTGGCTCACCCGCAAACGAATGGGCAGGTCGAAAAGGCCAACGGCCTAATCGGCGCTGGCATCAAGAAGCGCCTCATGAGCCCACTTGAACGAAAGGCCGGAGCCTGGACGAAAGAGCTACCATCCGTCCTATGGAGTTTGCGCACTACGCCTAACAGCTCCACCGGCTACACACCGTTCTTCATGGTGCATGGAGCCGAAGCCGTGCTACCAGCAATCGCCACCAGCCCCCGAAGTCATCGCTACAATGCCAAGCCGAATCCAGGCGGTTGCATCAAGACGCCGACACACTCGACGACGAGGCAAGAGACATAGCAAGAGGCTCGATCACGGTGTACCAAAGAAGTCTCCGCAACTACCATACCACGTGGCGCCCCAAGGTCCTTCGTCGAAGGAGACCTCATCTTGCGACTCAATCAAGAGCGACCGAAGAAATTCGAGTCACCATGGGAAGGGCCCTACATCATCACCGAAGTCATCCCAGGTGGCGCCTATCGCCTCAAGCACGTGGAGTCTGGAGTCGCATACTCCAACCCATGGAACATCGCACACTTGCGACGATTCTACCCCTAGCAACCTACCCCTTTACTTTCAATAAGGCTTTTCAGCCAAGGCTATTCAGCCGAACAATGTACTTCCTCCATTACGATATAAATAAAGCTAAGTGTCTCGCCCCAAAATTTCGTTCGCTATTTGCAGCTTTACTTCATGCTACAAACGCACTCGGGGGCTCCCTCCCACCTCACGATTTCATCGACTGAGGATAACACGTGTACACCTGAGTAGCTGACAACGTCAGGCTAACGAAAAGGACACGTACTCAAATAAAAGCACTGCGTGCTCAAACAAACCTTTATAACAAAGGGCACAATATGCCTAGTCAAAATATACAAATTTTAATCTCTTTTACAGGTACTACCTATTCTAAAGAATAACTTGAGCACGCTGCTCAAACAAATCTACGACCTGCTCGGCATACTGCCTTACAGCCGCATAATGCGGACGCATATCCCACTCGCCACCATCCGGCCGAAGAGGTGGCTCATCTGCTACAACAGACAGATCTACATCAGGACGATGCAGCCTAACAAGGGACAACGCAGCCTTCAACCCTGCGACGAGCTGCTGCCTCACCAATTCCTGGACACGAGTCACGCTCCAAAATCTAGACAGAAGACCGGACAGGGTTGTTGGCACAACATCCAGAGGAAACATCACATGCAGAACCGACGAGAGCGAAGTCTGCACTTGACGAAGCACCCGCGATACTTGGTGAACGCGATCCTGCACCGTTGCCAGAGCCATGGCACGATCGCGATCCATCCAGAAGAACCCGCCAGCTTCCATGTCCTGTTGAGTCAAACAATTGACCAGAATAGCAACACGCTCTTTCTCCTCCCTTGGAGCAAGGTTAGCACCTGCGATACTCGCACAAAGTAAGGTGCAAGGCCAGCATACGCATCCGAAGAAACGAGCAGCAGCTTGAAAAAACTTACACTGAAGCTGCTCAGACAGTCGAAGCAATTCCGCCATCAAGTACTCCTCTCTGGCCGAACCGCGATCCGCCTTGGACTTCCAAACGTCGGCAACACAAACTCAAGACGTTGCCCCAACTAATCAGTGAGGTTGTCAAGCTCACCAGTTTGCTGTAACAAAGGATTAAACATATGGTGTGGAAGGTAATGGTTTACAGCAAGTAAACAAGTAATAGTTGAAGATGTATCAATGGTAAAGATTGGACTGGGGTCCATAGTTCACTAGAGGTGCTCTCCTTAGATAAACAACATGGCATAAAGGGTAAACAAATTTCAGCGGGGCAATTGATAGGAACTAAGCAAGGCATAACAATACAATTACTAGCCAGAAAGATCTTATGAAGTTGATTGGGCAATACAACAATATACATAGACCGTAATCCAACTGCATCTATGACTAGAAGTCCACCTTCAGGTTATCATCCGAACCCCCTCCGGTATTAAGTTGCAAGCAACAGACAACTGTTTTAAGCAAAGTGTGTAAGGTAAGCAGTCCACATGTTCCATGAACAAGAGACCATTGTTTTATCCCTAGTAGCAACAACACATCTACAACCGAAGAGATTTCTGTCACTTCCCTTGGAAACTAGAGGCATGAACCCACTATCGAGCATAAATACTCCCTCTTAGAGTCACTAGCAACTACTTGGCCAAGATAACCACTGGCAACGGAGAGCATGCAATATCACAAACAATACAGACATGATAGAATCATAAAGATAGAACCATTAATCAAACCAACATAATAATCTCAATATCCATCAGATCCCCACAAACACAACATGCATGATTACAAATAGATTAGATCTTGATCATGAACGGAGCTCACAAGATCTATACATGAAAGCACAAAGGAGGAGATACAACCATCTAGCTACTACATGGACCCATAGTCCAAGGTGGAACTACTCACGCATCATACCGGAGAGAAGGCCTCCGGGATGATCTCCCCTCCGGCAGGGTGCCGGGAAGAGCTTCAGATCCCCCCGATCTAGGTACGATGGTGGCGGCGGCTACAGACGGTTTCGTGGATTTTTGATCGGGTACTGAGAGTTTCCGCATCGGGGGCTTCTTATAGGCGAAGGGGGAGACCGAGGCGGCCGCCAGGGCGGCCAAACCCTAGCCAGGCGCGGGCTAGGGCCCACCCATGCCTGGGGGAGGGGGGTCTGGCCCCTCTAGTCGGCCCCTCGGGCTCTCCTCTGGACTTCTTGTTCCCCACGGAAAGTTATTAACTTTGACGTTTGTCCCATCCAATTCCGAGAATATTTATTTACTAACTTTTCTGAAACCAAAAATAGCAGAAAACAGGCATATGACACTGTTGCAACTTGTTAATAGGTTAGTACCAGAAAACATGTAAAAAGCACCTCAAAGTGTAGACAAGTAAAGCAGAGTAGATATTAAACAAGCATGGAGCATAAAAAATTATAAATACTCATTATAGTGATGCTGCAAGTTTCTACCATGATTAGGCATGGATTAGGCTAGCGGTCCAGGCGTTTCTCTAACACAGGATACAAACTCCATGGACTTACAAGTTCCCTCTTTTATTTCACACCGGTGACATCCATAGATAAAATAACATGATATCAACTGAGTACAACAAGGTACAAGTGTAATGTTGAAAACGTTCCCCATGACAACACGATTATGCTAATTCCAACTTATAAGTGCAAGCATATACAACAAAGTTGTCACAATGGTTCAAGTTTATTAGGGGCAAAGAATAAAGTGTGCCATCAAGTTCATGATGGCTTTAATCACTAAGTTTTCACATAGCAAAATAGTTTTTAATTTAAATATAGTTGAAAACAAGAATATACTTGGAATGGTGTAACACACCATGCATAGGAGTTTATAGTGGACACTTTGGAATAACTTGGTTACTTGGGAGTTGGAAGCATGAGTAGAACTTACTCATACAAGTGGAGGCTAGCAAAAGACTGGGAGCAACCAACTAAGAGAGCAATAATGGCCATAATCATGCAGTGCAACAAAGCATACTAATCAAAGCAAAGAGTGGTACTACAAGTCAAGGACTAAATGATCATAGAGGCTAATGGTGACTTGTGAGAGTCATAACATGGTGTTAGCATGTGCCACGTCAACCCAAGCAAAGTATCAAAGGAAAATACCACAATACTATGCTTTTGCATGCTAAAACAACGCATAATTTCTTCAAGGCACACTAAGCAATCCCAATTGTTTGGAACAAGACATGCTACATCAATAATCACTAAGCATAATGCCAAAACAACACCTAGCATGTCATGCTAAAGTGTAAGTCATAGTCAATGCAATCTCCTCTTGCACTTCAAGCAAGAACTTACTACTCCTTTCCAAACACCAAGCAAACTTATTTGCAAAACAACACAGCGAGAATGGGGGTCCAAACTACTAAACCAAACAAATCAAACTAAGCAAAGCAAACGAAAACTAAGACGCTCCAAGAACAACACAACTGTGCATAAAACAATAAAAGTGAAGTGTCTAGATAGACCTGAGCTTTTTATTGATGAAGATGCCTTGGGCATCCCCAAGCTTTGACGCTTGTACCTCTTGGATATTTCTTGAGGTGACACCATGTTGTCATCCCCAAGTTTGAGCTTTTGTCCATTCTTCATCTCATTGCATCATTTTCTCTCTACACCTAAAATTTTTCCTTCATACAAAATTTCACACAATCTTTATTAGCAACATTAGCTTATTCAAAAGATATTAGACCACTGGCAAAGCTTTGGAACAGTAAGGATTTTCACTAAAAACACAAGCTACTGTATTAACTCCTTCAAAGAAACTCAATTTACCTGAATAGAGCTCAAAAAGGAATCAATAAGAAGCAAATGCAAATAATGGCAGAAATCTTTCAAAACAGACCAGCAGGTAGAAACGAATTTTTTCGAACATCTTCTGTTGCTCAAATCAAAAAGTGTTGAAATAACGAAAGTTATCCAACATAATGGGGGATTTTGTCGTAAATTTTGAGCTCAATCCAAGTTACAGAGCCGCCTCATGATTTTTTTTGGTGGAGGACAGAAATCTGTTTCGGGACAACAACTCCCCAAATCTTACTTCCCTCTCATTAGAGGTCATTCTTGGCACAAAAAGCAAACAAAAAGGATAATGAGAGGTCATTAATAAAGTAATAACTTATAAGACTCAAGGAAACTCTTGGGTTATCTCCCAACAAGTACTTTTCTTTAACGCCTTTAAGTTAGGCACAAGAAGCAAAAAGAATCAAGTATTTTCAAATGAAGAAGCATTAACATCAAATCTTGCTTTCGAAGGAGGAGCAAAAGGCAACCTTTCTCTTCTCATTGGGAAGTGTTCAATACCTTTATTGAATAGAAAATGATATTTAATGGTGCCTTCTTTCATATCAATGATGACACCAACTGTTCTAAGAAAAGGTCTTCCCAAAGTAATAGGACAAGAAGCATTGTATTCAACATCCAAAACATAGAAATCAACAGAGACATAAGTATTGTTAACCATGATGAGAACATCATTAATACTCCCCATGAGTTTCTTCTTAGAATTATCATTGAGTGGGACATCCAAATAACTATCTTTCAAAGGTGGCAAATCAAGCATTTCATAAATCTTCCTAGGCATAATAGAGACACTAGAACCAAGATCTCATGAAGCTTTGAGGTCAAAGTCATTCACTTGCATATTAATAATGGGTTCCCAACTATCTTCTACTTTCCTAGGAATAGAAGCTTTGTGTTTTAGCTTCTCTTCCTTAATCTTTACAAGAGCATCTACAATGTGTTTGGTAAAGGCAACATGCATATCACTAGCATCAGGACTTCTAGCAAGCTTTTGCAAGAACATAATCACTTCATAAATATTGCAACCATCAATATCAAAGTCAAACTTGGCATCACTAGTAGTAGGCTCAGTAGGAGTAGGAATAGGGGCTACTTGTGGTTTAGTGGTGATAGTGCACACACTATTGTTTTCATCAATTTCAGCTTCTCTTTCCCACTTAGCATGAAGTTGATCTAATAGCCTAACATTTTCATCAATGGTAACTTGTATGGCATGAGCAGTAGCAAAGGTGTTTTCCATAGTTTCAGGTTTAGCAACCATTTTATTAATCAAACAAGACTGAGCTTTAGACAAAGTGGAAATATTTTTCTCAGCACTCAAATTTTTTGACTTTAAACTAGGAATTTCCCTATTCAGATTCTCAAGCTGATGGCTAATGTTTTTCAAGATGATAGAATGTTCCTCCATAGTTTTAGTGAAAATCTTATTTTGCTCATATTGCATCTGCATCAAATTCTTAGTGGATCTCTCTACTTCCAGAATCCTTTCTTCACTAGGCATTCCAGATCTACCATGATAAGCATTCCCACTAGGAGGATAAGGCAGATAATTACCATAAGCATTGTTGTTGAAATTGTTGTTTCTAATGAAGTTCACATCAACTTGCTCTTCTTGAGCAACCAAAGAGGCTAAGGGAACACTATTAGGATCTAAAGGAGCTTTCCCATTAACAAGCATAGCCATAATAAGATCAATCTTTTCACTCGGGGAGGAAGTTTTCTCAATAGAATTTACCTTCTTACCATGTGGAGCTCTCTCAACATGCCATTCAGAGTAGTTAACCATCATATTATCAAGGAGCCTTGTTCATCACCCAAAGTGAGTCCCATAAAAATACCTCCAGCAGCTGAATCCAACAGATTTCTTGAGGAAAAGTTCAAACATGCATAAAAAGTCTGGATAATCATCCAAGCAGTGAGTCCATGAGTAGGGCAATTCTTAACCAAAGATTTCATTCTTTCCCAAGCTGGAGCAACATGTTTACTATCAAGTTGTTTAAATTTCATTATGTCACTTCTCATAGATATAATCTTAGCAGGAGGATAGTACTTTCGAATAAAAGCATCTTTGCACTTAGTCCAAGAATCAATACTATTTTTAGGCAAAGAAAACAACCATTCTTTAGCTTTTCCCCTCAAGGAGAAAGGAAAAATCTTGAGATTAATAATATCTCCATCTACATCCTTATACTTTTGCATCTCACAAAGTTCAACAAAGCTATTGAGATGGGCAGCAGGATCATCAGAACCAACACCAGAAAATTGCTCTCTCATCACAAGATTCAACAAAGTAGGCTTAATTTCATAAAAGGTAGCATTAGGAGCAGGTGGAGCAATAGGTGTGCTAAGGAAATCATTGTTGTTGGTGCTAGTGAAGTTACACAACTTGGTGTTCTCAGCAGAGTTCATTTTGGCAAAGGTGGGCAAGCCAAAAACAGCAGCAACAGCTAGAGCAGGAACTAATTTTTTTGTGTTTTTGAATAAAGCAAACAAACCAAACTAGACTTTTTTTTGGTTTTTTTGAAAAGAGGCAAACAAAACCAAGCAAACTAAAAACAAATTAAAGAGAAAGGAAGTGAAGGACTCCCTAGTGAAGACGTCCTTGGCCTCCCTGACAACAACGCCAGAAAACTTATTGATGGTGCTGACGTGGAGCACTTTGTTGAAAACCCCAAGAGCAAGGTGTGAAGCAGCAAGGAGCAAGTCTCCCCTCAGTAGAGACCAAGGTTATCGAACCAGAAGGAGGAAGGAACCGTCAGACAGGTGTTGCTATCAACGCGGAGACCTGCACAACACAAACTCGACTTTGCCCCAACGAATCAGTGAGGTTGTCAAGCTCACCGGTTTGATGTAACAAATGATTAAACGTATGGTGTGGAAGGCAATGGTTTGCAGCAAGTAAACAAGTAACAGTGGAAGATGTATCAATGGTAAAGATTGGACCAGGGTCCATAGTTCACTAGAGGTGCTCTCCTTAGATAAACAACATGGTATGAAGGGTAAACAAATTACAGCAGGACAATTGATAGGAACTAAGAAAGGCATAACAATTACTAGTCAGAAAGATCCTATGAGATTCAATTAGGCAATACAACAAGATACATAGACCGCCATCCAGCTGCATCTATGACTAAAAGTCCACCTTCAGGTTATCATCCGAAGCCCCTCCAGTATTAAGTTGCAAGCAACAGACAACTGTTTTAAGCAAAGTGTGTAAGGTAAACAGTCCACATGTTTCATGAACAGGAGAGCGTTGTTTTCTCCCTAGTGGCAACAACACATCTACAACCGAAGAGATTTCTGTCACTTCCCTTGGAAACTAGAGGCATGAACCCACTATCGAGCATAAATACCCCCTCTTGGAGTCACTAGCAACTACTTGGCCAAGATAGCTACTAACAACAAAGAGCATGCAAGATCACAAACAACACAGACATGATAGAATCATAAAGACAAAATCATTAATCAAACCAACATAATAATCTCAATATCCATCGGATCCCCGCAAACACAACATGCATGATTACAAATAGATTAGATGTTGATCATGAATGAAGCTCACAAGATCTATACATGAAAGCACAAAGGAGGAGATACAACCATCTAGCTACTACATGGACCCATAGTCCAAGGTGGAACTACTCACGCATCATACCGGAGAGAAGGCCTCCGGGATGATCTCCCCTCCGGCAGGGTGCCGGGAAGAATTTTAGATCCCCCCGATCTAGGGACGATGGTGGCGGCGGCTATAGACGATTTCGTGGATATTTGATAGGGTGCTTAGGGTTTTTGCATCGAGGGCTTCTTATAGTCGAAGGGGGAGGCCGAGGAGGCGGCCAGGGGTGGCAAACCCTAGCCAGGAGCGGGTCTGGGCCCACCCGCGCCTAGGGTGGGTCTGGCCCATCCGGCTCCCCTCTAGACTTCTTGTTCCCCACGGAAAGTAATTGACTTTGACGTTTATCCCGTCCAATTCCAAAAATATTTCTTTACTAACTTTTTTGAAACCAAAAAACAACAGAAAACAAAACATGCATCTGGCACTGTTGCAACTTGTTAGTAGGTTAGTACCAGAAAACATGTAAAAACACCTCAAAGTGTGGACAAGTAAAGCAAAGTAGATACTAAACAAGCATGAAGCATCAAAAATTATAGATACGTTTCCAATGTATCAGAAACCCTTTCTTCTGATGCAACCGCTGAGAGATGATGGCTCGGGTTATGTCCAAATAATTTGGCTTGCGGTTTATTAAAAGAATCTATAAGACATGGATAAATCATATACTCCCTATGTTGCAAAGTAAGACGTTAACAAGCTTTTGCTATTGCTTTGGTTGAGCATTTTAGCAAGAGTCTCTGAGAGACGTTTTAGCAAGATTTTTCTATTGTATCCATGTTGTTTATTATTGTATATTTGGTATCCAAAACCTCATAATAAATATGGAAGTATACAAGAAATCGAGAAGAAGAAATTCGGCTTCCTTCTATTTAGAAGAACAAGAAATCGATGAGATGGAGGAAAGTAAAGCAAAGCCAAGTTCCCCTTGTCCCTCCTCTCCAAGTCGTCTCTCTGTCGACACAATCCACAATCCATCCATGATTCCTTCGCAAGTACTATTTAGCGGTGTTTATCGTGCATGCAGTAGGAAGTAACTAGTTGGAATACTACGCGGACCAGAGTACACTTGGCGAATGACTATAAAGCATGTATGCTACACATGCAAAGGGGGGCTGTCAAATCAGGAAGAAAATATAAATCCACCCTTGTGGCATCGAGAATCCATCCATGTCGTCTCCTCTGTTTTCTTTTCTCTACTATAAACGCTACATAAAGGGAGGGAAACGGCAAGAAAAGCAAGGAGGCCTTGTGCTTACATCAAGCAACCAAATCCAAGGCTTAGCGCGAGCACACACTTGATCCACCACTCAAGCGTCACCGATGCTTTGAATGTGAGTGTTGCTACTGGCGGTTGTCATCATGGCCATTGTTGTTGCGCGGGCATGAAAGAGGCGTTCTCAGCGGCGGATGACTCTCTCGCCGTTCTGCGTAGATTTGATTGACTACAAGCCTGCGGACCACGATGATGCCGCCACTAATGCCGATGGGGACAAAGAAATAAACATGCAAGCTACTTCGTGATCTACATCTCAAACGGAATCTATGAAGAGCACCTCGTATCTACAACGAGCACTTGGTCATTAAGAACAAAAAGTTGTCATGTTGTGTGATAAGATGGATAGGACAACTCTCCAACCAGAGAGATAGAATACTAGCATATCAAGCAAAATTAAGACACACATCAACATATATGAAACTAGAGCACCCCAACCACATTGAATGAATTATTGTTTCTTAGCGATTGGTGATATGTGCCATAGCTTACGGCAAATCGAGAGTTTGAGACATGGGAGGTGAGGGCTTACGTCAACCGCCGACGAGGTTAACATCTAGTTCTCTCCATTGTGGTAGAGCGGAACACTACAAACACTACATATCGCCTAAGCCGTCTTGTTTGATCCCGTATGTGCCGATGTCGATGATATTGCCATGGTGACCACCAGCGAGAGAAGGGTGACCAATGTGCATATACATGATTAGTTAAAGGACTCCCGATGCAATTTACACTTCAATGAAGCACTTGAAGGTTTTTGTTTCTATATATATTTATTAAAAACAGAAAAAAAGGAAGAAGAAAATAAAATTGCATTTTCCTCAAAAGAAAAAGAATGCATGGAAAATGGAAGAGAGTAAAACAAACTTCCACTTGTCGTCTCCATCACCACAACGCAAACCCAGCCGCGGTTCTCTCGCCCAGCCACCCCCACCGTACCCCCTCTCCCTCCTCCTCCTCCTCCTCCCTCCGTCACCGCGCGCGCCACCCTGCACCTCCATTCCATCCATCCACCCATTGCTCGATCCACCTTCGCGCGCGCAATCGCCCATGGATTCCATCCCCAATTGAGCCCGCCCACCGACGTGCTCCGACGCGATCGATCCGTCCCGGTCCCGCGTTACGCACGACAAAATGCTGAGCTCGTCGGCCTCGAGGCGGGACGCCTCCGCCACCGCGGCCGCCGCAGCGGCCGCGGCAGCCGCGGCAGCCGCGTCCTCATCCACCCCCTCCGCCTCCTCGGCCGCCAAGACCTTCGATCAGCCGCTCCCCACCAAGTCCTTCGCGCAGCGGGCCGGCGACGCCCTGGCGGCCGCCGCGTCCCGGAGCGGCGAGCTGAACAAGAACGCCACAATGGTCGTGTCCCGGAGCGGCGAGCTCACCAAGAACGCCACCATGGCCGCCGTCAGAGAGGCGGCCGCCGCAAACGTTACCAAGACGGACGCCTTGGCCGCCGTCCGGGAGGCCGCCGCCAACGCCGTCCACCACGAGGGCTGGATGGTGCGCTACGGCCGCAGGAAGATCGGCAGGTCGTTTTTCCACACCAGGTACTTCGTGCTCGAGACCAAGCTGCTGGCCTACTACAAAAAGAAGCCCAAGGACAGCATGGTACGTGTAGCGCCGATCAGATTTGATTGCTCCATTGTTGAATGTTGATCAAAGATCAAGAAAGTTTTGGAATCTAGCTATGAGCAATTTTTGGATTCGATGGTTGGCGGATGCAATGTTGTGGTTTTCTTTATTTGAAAAGGGGACAAAGTGTTGGGTTGCTAAAATGGATCACGAAAAAAAAAGGAACTTTGTGAAATTGTATGCCAACCTGATAACTTTGTTTAATTGTCTTAAAAATGTCAATTTACCATTTTTGAATACAATTGAACATATACGATTTTTATATCTGCGTTTCTTTCAGATAGATTGATGAGAATGTGTAATCCTAGAGAAATACCAAAATTTGATCGTGCTTTCTGCTGCCTAAGGTCTGGTAGCACACAAGACCTCTGGTGTTGATAACTGTTATTAAGAGATCTGTAAATACAGGTGCCGCTGAAGTCGCTGCTCATCGATGGGAATTGCAGGGTGGAGGATAGAGGACTGAAAACACATCATGGGCAAGTGAGTCTTTGATTCCCTTATCCGAGAATACGACTTTCCTCGTTGTTCCTTGTTTGGATTGTGAATGTTGGGTTCTGAATGATATCGGTGGAACTGTCAAACTGTAGATGTTACTGTAACTTGCATTACTACTGCAGTAACCTTAAATTCTTAATATATGCTGCATTTGCTCTTCTAACAGAGAATTAATTCCACTGATCTATTCTAAATTTCAGGAAGTGTTATCATCTCAATACTGCATGTTTTGAACTATTAGATACCCTATGATTATGACAGCTTCAAATACTTAAATCTTCCAATGAACACCATTTTGTTGACAGCTTTAGAAACATTCAAGTGTTAAGGAATAGCTGATTTGTGCAATGATCTATGTAGCTTATTTATGCAGTCTTCCATGATCAATGTGATGTTCTTGCCCCTTCATTTACTTATATCAGTACTTCATTTCGATCTTTCAGATGATTTATGTCTTGTGCGTTTATAACAAGAAAGAAAAGGAGCACCAAATCACGGTTTGTTGTAGAGCTCAGAGCCCTTCACCACTAGCACTTCATTTTTTTTTCGTTCAGATTTATGTCATATAAAAATTTAATCCTCAGATGGGTGCATATGACATTGAAGATGCACTGGCTTGGAAAAAGAAGATAGAGCAGATCATTGATCAGGTGCAGTAAGGCTTCTTTTGAGTAGAACTTGTACAAATATGAGAAATGATCACATTTTGTGGGCATTGCTTCCCATTTATTTTCATGTTTGGTCATGAAATAGTCCTATTATTTGACAATTAAACAGTAAGAATTATTGATGTGCAATAATCCTAGTGTTAGGATATTCTCTTGTCGTAAAACAATCCAAGTGCTAGGATATGATATATATGTGCTATTTAGATTGCTAGAATTGGGTTGCACTCGAGCTGAAATAATCTAGATTTTGTAGTGAATTTTATAAGAGAAATGGAAAACTCTCCATGTTATTTTTGTCAAATATCACATCCCTACATTCTTGCAGCAGCAGGACAGCATGACAGCTAAAAACCGCAAGGCCTTTGCTTCCATGGACTTCGACGCGGACCTTGGAGGGCAGTTTTCATTCTCAGACCATGACAGCGCGTATGTGACATTCCAATCTCTTATATTATCTTATAGCTAGAATATTCCCTTACTTAACTAGAACTGTAATTACAAATGCAGAGCTGAAGAGGAAGAGGAGCGACCCACTTTGACTCGTAGGACAACTATAGGAAACGGTAAGAAGCTACATCAACTACCTGGGCGAAGCAAAGTACTGATTTACAAGTTGGATTTTCATCTTTGCATGCTACAGAAATTTACCATGTCTTCCTGGTGCTAGGTCCCCCTGAATCGGTACATGACTGGACAAATGAGCCTGATATTGGTTCGTCAAATCAGAATGACCCCGCACAATCTTTCTCGAAGAAGAATTGGCGGCTACTTAGATGCCAAAATGGCAAGTCTAAGTTCCTTCTCCTTATCTTGTTTGTGGAGGACTAATTGTAACTTGGGTTGCTTACTACTATGTCATTGGCAGGACTTCGCATATTCGAAGAACTTCTTGAAGTCGATTACCTTGTATGTCTTGGCAGCAATCTTAACTGCTCAAGAGTTACTTGACAGTGCCTGAATTTCTGAATCTGACTATCACTCGTACTTTTATGCCCCTTGTAGGCACGAAGCTGTAGCCGAGCTATGAGGGCTGTCGGTGTAGTGGAAGCCACATGCGAAGCCATTTTTGGGCTGGTGATGAGCATGGACGTAACGAGATATGAGTAAGTGTTTGCCTTTTAACTCTCTTCTGTTCTAACTACCGATGTTGATGTCGACATTTTCTCTATCATAGGTGGGACTGTAGCTTTCGCTATGGCAGTTTAGTCGAAGAGGTTGATGGCCACACCGCGATACTCTATCATAAGTTGCAGCTGCACTGGTGTCCAATGTAACCACATTCTCGCATGTCAACAACTATTTACCATTTGTAATAGTACATTTTTGGATTGTCTGTCAGATCGAAACTTATATTCAGCAATCCTACATGAACATGCAGGTTAGTATGGCCTAGGGATCTTTGTTACGTTCGTTACTGGAGGCGCAATGATGATGGAAGCTATGGTAAATTCTTGATTTTTCATGCTTCTGTCACCTTTTGCTATTTGCATTTTTTTCTGATCGACAATGTATGTTTTCTCTTATACATACAGTTGTGCTGTTTCGATCTATCGAACATCCAAATTGTGGCCGCCAACGAGGATTCGTAAGGGCGTTTATCGAAAGTAAGTCTCCTTCTGACCATCTGATATCCTCCATTTACCTGAGAGGATGAGACACTTCAAATAAACAAAATTAACGTGGGATCCTTTTCTTTCCCTGAAATTCCTACTAGTTCAGGTGGAGGCTTCAAGATTTCTCCTCTCAAGTGTCGCAACGGACGGCCCCGTACTCAAGTTCAACACCTTATGCAGATTGATCTGAAAGGATGGATCCTCAACTACTCCCCTTCTTTTCAGTATCATTCTTTGCTGCAGATACAGAACTGCGTTGCTGGTATGAATGTTTTTTTTCCTTATGGACTTGCCATTGGCAACCTGAACAAAGTTCACTTATGGCTTTAATTTACACTTACTGCCAGGGCTGCGCGAATACTTTTCACAAACAGATGAATGCCATATAACCCCAAGGATTCCCGTGATGGAGAACATGGTTGATCCATCATTGCCGAAAAATCAGAGGCGTCAGGAAATAGAAGCTAAGATTAAAGCAGCATCCACAGGACAAGCAGATAATAAAAGCATGTCGATAATTGATGAAGAGTCGGATGAGGATGACGATTATCAAGTTCCTGAAGCCAACATAGAGGTTTCATGATCATTTTATCCCATACAAGTCTTAAATGTTTTTTTCACTTCATAATAAACCTTTATCAAAATTAATGTACAGGAAGACCCCAACAAAACTGACAATGATGGTAAGCTTACAGGTTTGATCCCCCCCAACAAATTATGGCTTCTGTAAAGTTCTCAGGATAGATGTTATTTATGTTTTCTCTAATGGTGATAGCTTTGCCGTGGCAGAAGAACCTCCGGAAAAAATTGATTTGTCTTGCTTTTCGGGCATCCTTCATCGTGATCCAGACGAGAAAACCCGCAACTGTTGGACAGTACCCGACAGCACACTCTTTAAAGTCCGCAGCAAGAATTTCCCTACTGATAAATCAAAGGTCTAAATCTTCCAGTTTATGCTTAATTTATTATGAAGCATACTAGATAAAGAACTTCAGCACACTCACATTAAAGTTACAGATACCTGCACCAAGTTATCTCATGGAGCTTGCGGCAATTGACTGGTTTAAGGACACCAAGCGTATGGATAATGTTGGCAGGCAGAAAGGTTGTGTTGCTCAGGTAAACAAGATAATTTACCAGAAATTTCTTAGTGCTTCTTATTCTTCCGTTTTTAAACTTTATTTTTGTAAAAATTATTTTCAGAAGATCTCATTAAAATTGTGAAAAATCTGAGTATCGAACCTATGAAGCATTTTCTAGGATCTATAATTCTACATACTACTGCTCCTGTCAAGAAGACCAGAACATAGCAAGTCTGTTTTATCTTGTGCTGTTAATTCTGAACTGTTTCAGAACATAGCAGAGCCACATCGTACTTCGCTATTGTACAAATTATCTTGTGCTGTTAATTTTCTTGAACATGCATGGTGATAGCTCTAATTTTTTTTATTGCAAGCTTAAGAGAGGTTATGTAAGTCACGACATTATACCTGTTGAGTTGTTGTCCAACTGGACTTTTAAATCAGTTACTGCTGAAACTGTGAAAAGTACTACAGAAATTTAACTGAATGTATAATCTCAGATCCTTGTCTGAACACCTCTTTGTTCTTCATGCTCATTTCTATGTGAAGTACAAAAGAATGAAAATGAATCTTTATTCATACTTCCATTGCTCCTTACGACCTGTTCTGTAGGTTGCTGCTGAGAAAGGGATGCATACATTTGTTGCCAACATACAGGTGACTTGAAAAATATCTATTTGCACTAATATTCATGTGTTGAAGATCTGTCAAACATCTTCTCAAAAGTAAACATTTACGTAAATCCTATTGCAGATTCCTGGATCAACTCATTACAGCTTGGTGATGTATTTTGTCACAAGTACCTTGAAAAAAGGATCATTGCTGCAACGTTTCTTTGATGGAGATGATGAATTCCGCAATAGCAGACTAAAGCTTATACCAGCTGTTCCAAAGGTCTTTTTTCTTAAAAAAATCATGTAGGCTGTAATTTTTTTGGTACTCTTCAGCTTCACTTTGACTCAACAAACAAACAAAAATCTTCAGGGCTCTTGGATAGTACGGCAGAGTGTTGGAAGTACCCCTTGTTTATTGGGAAAGGCTGTCGATTGCAGCTACGTGCGTGGTTCAGGCTACTTGGAAGTAAGTCATGTCTTTTTTTGCATCTTGTTTTCACAGCAACAGGATAACCAGTAGAGGTTTGGTCCAGAACATCGAGTATCGATGGAAGTTCATCATCAGTAGTAGTTCCATGTTTTACATGGAATGCATCTTGAAGGGCTGTTTCTGCAGGTGGATGTTGACATCGGTTCTTCTGCGGTGGCCAACGGGGTTTTGGGCCTGGTGTTTGGTGTTGTCACAACATTGGTAGTCGACATGGCCTTCCTAATACAGGTAAGGGACCCCAAATGCTAATGTTAAACCATGAGTAGACATAAGAATAGAAAATCTAGTAGGATCTTATCATTTTACGCATCATGCTTTGTTCGTGCAGGCGAACACGTACGAGGAGCTTCCCGAGCAGGTGATCGGCGCGGCTCGACTGGCCCACGTCGAACCGGCGGCAGCAATAGTTCCTGACCTCGACAATATCAGCGAGAGTAAAGAGAGTAGCAATGACGACAACAAAGACAACAACGCTTCCTCGGAGGACGATTCGTCCAAGAAAACCAACTGATTTTTTTTCTTCACACACAGATTATTCGATTCATTTTTCTTTCTTCCGTTAGTCAACCAAGCACTGCATCAACTTGCGGTCTGGGCTTGATTTCAGAACTTGAGACAGTATTCATTTTCTCGTTCTTTTTTTTTGTTACAGCTGATTTTATTTTTTCACTTCAACTTTTGGCTTCTGGAAGCAATTGGATATAGATTACGCAGATTGATGAATACCTTCCCTGTATTACACAGTATATATTTGTTATCATATATCCAAGGTCTTATGTTCAAATGACTATGGTACATTCATGATTTCATCCGATTGTCTTTGGTACATAACTACATAACATGTATGTCAATTCTCGAAGCAAAGAGACCATCGTTTCTGTAAATAGTAATGACTACCTACATTGTTTCACCGCAACAACGACGGAACTGAAAGAAAAATAGCAAAGTTCAGAGATGGACATTCTTCTCTCGATCGGCATAAAGCCTCCAAGCCATCAGGAAAGCGAAGCTAGAGGCCCCTTGAGATTCAAGGGTACGAAGATCATCCAGTCATCCTGCGCGTCCAGCTCCTCGCCATCTGAAGAACTCCAGCCACGACCTGCCCCTCTCGCCCAACTGCCGTTCAGGTTTTGGATCTTGCTTCACCTGCAACTCATTCCAGAATGTGATCCAGCGACAAATAAGTAATTTTCTTTGTATATTTATTGCATAACATGCTCTGCCATGACCCTTGTTCATTGAAAAGTTTCCACAACCATTTGGCCAACAGAGATGTATTCATGGTATCAAAGGTCTAGAATTCCATGTCCCCCTTGATTAGGGCTGAATTTGAGACTCGACTCGTCTCGTTAAAGCTTGTTAAGATAAACAAGTTAACTCAGATCGGATCGGCTTGTTAAGATAATGATTTTAGATTAAACTCGGATCATCTCGTTTAACTCATTATGAAATGAGCAGCATAAATAATGTACTCCCTCCGATCCTAAATAAGCGTCGCGGTTTTAAACTAACTCTAGTTCAAAACCGCGACACTTATTTAGGATCGGAGGGAGTATTATGTATAATAAAGTTTACAAAAATACATTGAGGGACACACAGGCTTACTTTCATCTTCTGGAACAAATGGTACAAGTTTTACACAGTTATAAATCAAATTATGTCTTCTTTTCTTCTTCAGAAATGTGCTATCTCTTTTTTTATGGATTTTCAGAAATCTTAATTTAGAGACATCAATTTCTCAGCGATGAAAGAGAATCATCTTCTCAAACCACATGGACTTCGATGGGCCGAAAATAAGCCCAAGCCCAAACGATTTTTTTTCTTAAACCCATCTCTAAACCCAAACAGGTTAGGGTCTTCGTCTCGATCCCCATTTCATTCTCTCTTCCTTCCTTCCTCCAATGGCCGCCGCCGCCATGGCCCGCAGGCTGCTCTCTTCCTCCTCCACCACGGCCGCCGCATCCCGCCTCCTCCTCTCCCGCCACCTCTCCTCCCCGACCTCCATCCTCCGCGGTGGCCGCGCCCCGGCGGCGGCGGCTGCGATGGACCTGCTGCGCCCAGCGGCCCTCGCCCCCTCCTTCCTCCACCTCCGCATCGGCGGCGCGCGGGGCATGGCCCGGCGTCCCGGAGGAGACGGTTACTCCCCGGGGCGTTCAGGGGGCGGTGGCGGTGACCGGGCGCCCACGGAGATGGCGCCGCTGTTCCCCGGGTGCGACTACGAGCACTGGCTGATCGTGATGGACAAGCCCGGCGGGGAGGGCGCCTCCAAGCAGCAGATGATCGACTGCTACGTCCACACCCTCGCCAAGGTCCTCGGAAGGTACTACCCACCGTTATTCCCCACCCCTTATCATCTGTCATCTAGAGCAATACCTTGCTGGCGTGTACATAATCAGAGTCATAGGGATGCAAGGGGCACATCACACGGCTTCGTAGTCAGAATCAGCTGTAGCTTTTCAGTTTGGTGGAGTTTGTTCATCCCGTACTAGCTGATCGATCTAGCGGGTTCGTATGGCGTGTTTACTGTGTCTCGCGGCCATGCCTACCT
The DNA here is from genome assembly GCA_023614405.1 of Avena insularis. Taxonomy (NCBI): domain Eukaryota; kingdom Viridiplantae; phylum Streptophyta; class Magnoliopsida; order Poales; family Poaceae; genus Avena; species Avena insularis. The sequence continues at coordinate 43,569,297 of CM042695.1, forward strand.
GGCGCAGAATATGTAATCTGTGCAACTTCTGTGTTCTCTGAGTTGGGCTACTAGTTTCATACCAGCTTCTACCAAGTGCCGGGTATGGTTGAATGTTCCTGTAAGCCCGATGGCCTAATGTTGTTGTTGTGTCTTTGGATGTGTCACAGCGAGGAAGAGGCCAAGAAGAAGATCTACAACGTGTCGTGCGAGCGCTACTTTGGGTTCGGGTGCGAGATCGACGAGGAGACGTCCAACAAGCTTGAAGGTTTTTCGTGTTCTCTACGTCTGGAATTAGAGCTAACACCGTTTCTTTTGGTAATTGGAGTTGCTTATAAATATGTGTGCTTGGTTCTGTTGTGCTGCAGGGATTCCTGGTGTTCTCTTTGTGCTCCCTGATTCCTATGTTGACCCTGAGCATAAGGACTACGGAGGTAATTCTGTTTCTAGCCATATTATACAAAACCTGCGCAACCATGCTCTGTTGCCTTTTTGCTTGATTGTTTGAACATGACATGTTAAGGAAGAAACATGTTGTTGATTTTATATGTCAACTATGGAAGAGAGTTAGTTTATCAGGTTCTCCATGCCATCACAACTGCTTAAATTGATGACTATTTTTGAATTTACTGTAAATCTTTTGTTCTTTTATTGTCCATTCATGTTTAAATGTTTCATTTATGGCGGGGCTATGCAGCTGTATGGGCATTATCTTTGATTTGATTGCTAATGAACTTGTAGCTCGAGTTTTCATGTGGTCATGGCGTGTTCAAGAAATTATTACAAAAAGTATATCCTCTCTAATTACATCCACATCCATCTGTTTTCGTCTAATCCATCTCGTGTGTGCTATGAAGCCTAAAACACACTACCAGCTGTTGCGCGCATTGTGTATAATCTACATCTAGTTCATAATATCATTTGGTATGACCGTTGTGTATAATCTGATATTTATCTTTACTCCTATAAAAAATTCAATTAGTTGTGGCAGTTTGTATGTTTAGCTACAACAGATGTTAGATTTGGCACAAACAGTTGGTATGAGAGTAGGTGTGAATAGTGGCACAAACAGTTGGTACGAGGTACTGTAGAAGAATCTTTCTTCACCATATGACATTTTTATCTGTTGCAGCGCATGAGTATTGTACTTGTAACTTATAATTTCTTGGACGGCTGCATTTTACATAGTCCATATGGTTGATGCAATAACGTCTAGTTAGTTTGTTCTTGCTTGTTGCTAATGAATTAGTAACAAGTCCCTACATATGCTCTAGTGGTTCAACTATGGTAAAGAGTTCGTAGATATGATGAGAGAAATACCTCTAGTGTTATGTGTTTTATACACTGTTTTTACCATACCTACCAAAAGTGGACTTGGCTTTTAAGTAGTGTGTGCATTGTTGCCTTTTGAGTTAACCAATGATGCAAATGTTAACTAGAATTTCCGGTCCAAATGTGCTATATTTAAGGTGCTAATATATCCATTGCACCATGGAATTGGGGGGTACTATCTCTGTTTGGGATTATAAGGGCTGAGAGCTTTTTTATTTTGTTGGAGATTATAAGAGCTATCTCATTTATTAGTGTCTCCTCCAATGCATGTTCTCCTTTTCCTCTCACTTGTTTCATGCATGTAAAACTATTGGTGCATGGATAGATTAATGAAGAGAGTATGGAATGTCTTGGTTCTAGCAACTGGGCCCTTGGGACTAATAATCCCAAACAAAGTGGTTTTCTTGCGTGTCTTGGTTTGCTTAGAACCATACTGTTAATTTGTTCAGTCACCAGCCTGTTGTCCTAGAGACACATTAACTAGTGCGAGTTACTGTTTAAGAAACAACAGCACACCAAAGGGGTGATGCATTCGTTGATGCCTTGCTGATGTTTCCGATACTTGTGTGCCTGTAGTAATGAAGCCATAGTAGTATGAATTTGTGAGACTGAGAGTGTTTGAGGCGAAAAAACTGACTCTCTTCTGCTATGTGCAGCCGAGCTGTTTGTGAACGGGGAGATTGTGCAGAGATCTCCGGAGAGGCAGAGGAGGGTGGAGCCTGTGCCACAGAGAGCATCGGATAGGCCGAGGTACAACGACAGGACGCGCTACGCCCGGCGGAGGGAGAACCAGCAGCGATGATGATCTGTCGCAACGCGGAGGAGGCCGTCCTGGGCACACGACTGTCTGCTGCTGATCCTGAAATGTAGCCCGCGCTTGCATTCCCTGTGCTGCTAGTCTATTCCATAAACATTGCTGCGTGTAATCTGAACCGTCTGTTTGGTAGTTTTTTTCCTCATCTTGTTACATGTGGACAGATGATTTTATCAAAATTTGTAATGTATAGTTACGGTTTTAACTATGAAATGTGCCTCCTATCAAATGATGTTGTCTCGTGTGGGCCTGCTATGATGGATGGTGCTGCTGGGTGGGCCTGTGATGCGAGTAGTTCTATTTGTTGTTGTCGTCTTTGTGAAACATCCATCTATGCACCTGATTTTTCTTTTTTGACGCGCTGATTCCCTCGGATGCGAATAAGGAGAGAACAATATGTGTGCGATATATTGATATAAGGAAATCAGTAATATGATAATCAAGTACTCCCAATAATCAATTACTCCATCTGTTTCAGAAATTTAAGTGTCTCAAATTTGTCTAGACCCGTCATATGTATTTAGACAAATATTATGTGTATCTAGACAAATATGTGATACTTGAGGTACTATATAGCAATAACCATGGAAATGTATTACTCCCTCCGATCCACTTGGATTTATTAAAATTTGGATGAATCTATATACTAAATAGTGTCTAGATTCATTCAAATCTAGATAAATCCAAGTCAACTAATATGGATCGGAGGGAGTATATGATTCTCTTGTGAAGTATTATATAGTTGATTGATTATAACAATAACAAGAGTCAACAAAGATGCTCTAGATGCTTGATAACCTATATAGGGGGAATGTGCCCCTATACATTACGTGTGTCGTGTTACTTGTACAATTATCGATCTAGTAGGGTTGACGCGCCATTAACTAGTTTGCAGGCCAAGATGCCATTTCCAACCTACTAGAAATCCAGTTATGTTGTCGGTTTGGAAAGAGAAAGTACTCGTGTAATGCCACCGGGCGATGCAGCGAGCAGAACAACAACCCTATAATTAGTAGAACTACCACGACAAACATGGAAACATATGCATTTTATTTCTCTCCTTGCTCTAGATGCTTAATAACCAATATATAGATCCTAAGCGTAAGAAAATGAAACTAGGGAGGGGGGAAAGTGCCCCCTATCTTCTGTGTGCCGTGTTACTTGTACACTTGTCAATGTTATTAGGTTTGACGTGTCGTCACCAAGCCTGCCGGCAAATTTGCCATTTCCAACCTATAAGCAACCCAGTTATGTCGTCGGTTCTGATCGGGAAACTTGTACGAGAGCATTCGATAAAGACACAAGCGCCATCAGCGAGCGGTGACAATTACTAGAACAAGCACTGCAAAATATTGAATAAAAAATAGATATTTTATGTGTCTTGTTGCTCTAGATGCTTGATAAGTAACATATATATGGATCTTCGGTGTAAAGAATGAAACATGGGAGGGAGGCAAGTGCCCTTCCCTACCTTACTCGTGTTTGTCTCTATGTGCCACACTATATGTACAACTGTCGATTTGATTATGTTCAAAGCACCGTAGCCAAGCACTACGAGAACGTATGTCTATACCTGGAACTTTTTTAATGAATAAGAGAAAAGTATGTTGAAATTCATTCACAAATCAATCACATCAATTTAGACAACAGAGACGAACACAAATCTTATAGCCAGGGGCACGTGTCGTGTTCGTTTCTTTTCTCTTTATTTCTGCTCAACTCACTATACAACCTCTGATTCAAAACTCGTACACAATGTACACAACATGAGACTAACTAATCCTACCCGTACTAATACTACCTTGAACTAGTACCCTAGACCGACTCGTACACAACAACTCGAAGTCCTAAACAGACTCAAACTTAGTGTATACAGCTGTCACACACGGAGACTCAACACTAACACTTTCCCAATCATTTATTAATGCTAACAAAGTAAAGGTTAAGATTTTTGGCAGACACTCTGGAATATCAGTATCAAATTGAACATGTATTATTGGATTATGGTGAGAGCCAAGTCTGGCTAGAGGGAATGGCATAGTATTGAGGAATTCTAGAGACCAATCTGCTGAAGTAAAGGCCCAGCGTAAAATTTTCCAGTAACAGAGAAATTTTCATATTTATTGCTCTATGTGAAGACCCTGCCTTTTAAAACAAATTTCCATGTCAAATAAAAGCATATACTCCCTCTGTCTAAGAATAGATGTCTTGGGTTTTTCAAATTTTGGATGAATCTATATACTAAAAATAGTGTTTAGATTCATTTAAATTTTGATAAATTTGTGACATCTATTTTGGGACGGAGGGAGTATCCAGGTCTCTGTTTCCTATCTCCACGTTCTCGAATGGGATTAAAATCCCCAAGCATCATCAAGTAAACTGCATTTGTGATGATGAATCACGACGACCAGCAAGAAGCTAGCTTGTTGAAGAAATCAGTCTTGTTTTCATTAAAATCCCCAGGAATAGGCAAGTGGTTTTGTTACGGCACAAGTCAAACATCCACGAAATGTGAAAACACAAATTAGACAAGGCCTAAAAAAAACCATAGTTTTAAGGCGGACAGGCAGGTAGGACCAGGCGCTGGCGCCATGGCACCCAGCAAGAAGAATGGCGCCGCCTCCCACCCCCTCCGCGTGTGCAGCGCACTCCTGCGGGAGGGTGGCTTGGCTCCGGCGCCACACGCCGCATACAGCCACCAAGTCTGGTTGGATTTCGTCTAGGGATCTGTGGCCGCCGGCGTACTCGCTCGACAGAGCGGCGGCCCGGAGGAGGCCTACATGCCTCCTTCCGTGGAGGAGGAAGCGGCCGTGGTGGCAGTCACCGGTCAGGTACTCGTTTGCAAGATTTCCATCCATTTGGCACCGTACTTTGAGCTGGATGTCTGAATTCCATTCAAACGACAATGCTCTGTTAACTGAAGAATGTGCAGTCCTAACTCTAGTTACAGGTTCAGAGATTAAGAAAAGTTTACAGATTTAGAAAAACAAAAATCAGCGCCAAGTTTCACAAACAGAGTAATTATAGCTGTTTCACAAACAGATCCAAGTTCAGAGTAGCTCTCAACCTTTGAAGTTTCTGAGACACACTCATACACACAGATAGTACAAACAAATAAATAAACAATGGACAGAGTTTTGCATACAAATTCAGCCAGCCAGCCAGCGTGTCTCTGAACCTCAAGTTTTTTTTTATCAAATGTTAGTATGTTTTGCAACAGTTGCTCTATGCTGCATACAAGTTTGATGTTCATATGTTGTCTGATGTTCCTTACTAAATCCGAGTCAATTCTTGCTGAGTTATTATATTTGTCGGGCTGGATGTTTGTATGCATACATACAGGCGGCCTGGAATTACATTTAGGAGGGTTGCCCAGTATGCAGGATCTGCAGTAACATCCGACGTTCAGGTTTATCCAACTGACTGCAGTTTACCTGACTGTAGTTTACTGGAAGGTGCTTGTGTTATTTAACCCCATTGTGAGTATATCAATGAACACGTTGACCCGCTAATTAATTAACTATTCAGAACGGGTTTAACTAGTCACAGCGGCTGGCCTATAGCTCGATTACTTGTTCTTGGTCATGATGGAATCATGTTCTTTACATAAAGTAAGCACATGTGAGGAATACCGTGCATATTAGGTAAAGCGACATTCGATTCCAACTTCCATTCAGTTAGTTCTTTCTGGCTCAGCCTTATGTATGAGGGCCTCTTCTCTTCATCCTGTCCTCTCCTCTTTTGCGGCACAGCAGTTTGACGGGAGGCTAGGCTAGCAACTACCGCTTCTTGAACGTGTGAGGTCAACATCATCTTCTTTGTTTGATGTATCATCTTATTTTATCTTCATTTGTAAGCAGACTAATTAGTCAAATTGGATTGCCCTGATCCATTAACTCTTCAGGAGGCAGGAGAATTAATGGCAACTTTCTGGAGTCTTTTTGAACCCAACCGGGATAGGGTACTATATTTCAACAAGTATGGCCAGTTCTTCGGTTTCCTCTACATGGCCATGAATGGCTTAGGTTACTTGATGCTTACTTGGACCACCGTTGTACTTCTCGGTGGCTTTGTCTCTGAACTGCACAAGAAGGACTTTTGGTGTTTGACATTTATCGCCTTTGTAGAGATAATATGGTTAGTATTTTTTCAACATTCACTTCATACTTTTACTGTGTGATTCCTATTTTCTTGTATCCATGCATCATGTATGTAGCTTCAGGGCTGGTCGAAGGTCCTTTCTAGGAGGGCTATCACATGGTAATCAAGCAGGTAATTAGTTATGTTGTACTACTCCGAAAATCTTGGATCTGCACAGGTCTATCGCGGTAGCTATTGTCGGTACATAACTTGGACAATATTTGGTAAAACATTTTGGTAGCACTTCAGCTGTATTTTGGAAATAAAATGAAATGCATACATTTGTATCAATTGGCAGGAATGAGAGGACGTCCCTTTGTCCCCCGTGGATAAATCTGTGTGACATCGACCGGAAGTGGTGTGGTATGGGACATTACCTACTGCCAGTATCTTCTGTGTATGGCCAGAGAAAACTCATCAACCGGTAGATGGATTGATGGTAGCGAAAGAGTCAAAAAGAATTATGCCCGCACTCCTATAGAAACATAATATCTCGTAGGAGGTAAAAAATCTAAGGTTTACAAGATTGATTCGGATGTGATATTCCATAATTCCTATGCTAACTATACATGGTATGGGTATCTTGATGATCTTCAACCCAATCAGGTTACAACTCTCACACGTTCAGATTACACGACACGATACACATTACAATTTGGTTAACCGAACAGAGGTGAAAAAACATATAGGGAAAGGACATATGGGAGAAAGGTAGGGAGAGGTGAAAAAACATATAGGGAAAGGACAGATGGTGGCAATGGTAGGGAGACATGTTATTTTTTGCCCCATCATAGCTCGTTGAAAAACCGGGCAAACCTGTTACCTCTTAATTGGAGATTAGCACACTCTTAACATGATCGAAAAAATACGTAGTGATATCAATGTAAGTTCAACACCACTTGTGTACTAACTCATGAATCGTTACCGGTGTAACAATTGTCCCAAACATATATGGAGTAAACAACAGGTTTCATAACTCCATCTGTGAGGATTAGACAGTGTCACCCCTTGGGAGGGAAGCTCTCTCCTAGGCAGAGACAATCTCTGGCCTATGGAGAGAGGTTAGGACAGAGGTTCTCTGAACAACATAGCAGTATCAAATCAACACATGGGGGCACTATTTTTTTTACGATGAAAACATCTCAACATGAAAGGAAAAAAAACAATGGGCCGAAGCCACCCAACCTACAGAGCGACTCTATGGCCACAATTCGCCCCTCTACTCTCGCCCCTTCCGCAACAGACAATATCCGGAGGGATTTCATTGTGGCGTCTGATAGAGCACGACTATCAGGATGGACAAGCACCAAACATGGAGCCGGCGATTGCGACACTGTACTACCTTGCTGTGCTCCAAGGTGTGGTCCACTGCTACATTGTATTCTTTCTATGCATTAGCAGAAGGATGGCAAAGGCAGTGGCCGTTGAATGTTCCGATAGGGAGATGGATGTACTGACCAAATACTTGAAATAAACACTGTTGCAATGTAGAAATGACCCATCATTGGTGAGGCAAAGGAACCTCATCACACAGGCACTAGACAAGATCGGTTCAAGATCAATTGTTGACTGCGTTTCTGGTGTGGAAATTCTTGTACACGGCCATATCCATTGTGGAGAGGAAAGTGAAGCATTGCATAAAGGAGAGTTACCTCTTTAATGAGGATGATGGAATTCTCGTCTTCCACAACACGATGATGAAACATCTCATCTTGTCAGCGTCCTCTGCGCACATACTGCAGAAACTTCTAGAGATGCTGGATTCAAGAGCCCTACATGCGATGATAGTGGACCGCCTTGCATTAGACATCGATCTAGAGCAGTTCCCCCGGGGGATTCAACACATATCTTCCTTGCTTGGGATGTTCCAGCCGTATCACCGAGACTGTCTACACGATGAATTCGAGCAATGTTGGATACTACAGTATCGTCGTCGATTTCCTTCTCGACCCGGTTGCGCTGAAGATTACGGAGCCTACGAGAAGCTATTGCTGCAAGGCCTGTCTATCTTTTGTAAGCTTGCAACTGACAGAAACAACTGCCGAGTCATGAGCGACACCCCAGACCTGGTATCCAATATCATGGTGCCTATCACTTCAGATTTACTCCACAACACGCCCGATGATCACGGTGCATGGTCTGATGTAGTAATGAAATCACTGGAAGTGATGGGCCAATTGATGGTTGCTCCGGGAGAAATTGGGGCCAAGCTACGTCGCGAGATCTCAAGCAGCAAAGAAGCAGTCAGCACTCTACAGAGGACTTTAAGCTGTAATAAATGCAATCAAGAGCTGCAGCAAAGAGCCATACAGATTCTCACACGGCTACATATGGATAGTGAATGCAACAGAAGGGAATTTGTTAGCATGCTGGTGGACGTCTTCACTCAGGATACTAAGTATATCAGTGGCATCAGAGGATATGCGGGATGTGCACTCTCACAGATATGTTTCAATGGTGGAATTGGTGATGCCAAAACTGTCATACAAACAGGTGGTGGTGATGTTGTTGATAGTCTGACTAAAGTACTCATACATGAGAAGAACAAGATATGCAGACAAGCAGCAGCTGAAATCCTCGAGCATCTGTGTACTCATTACACCAAGGATGATGATGAATACCTTGGTAAAGCAATGACCGATGCGATTCCACAGGTAATTGATTCTTGACACCTTTGTTCATTAATTCCTACAAACATAAGTATATATACATGACTTGAATTATGATCTGACCACTTTCGAACTAATTAAGAATGTCAATTCATTACAACTGCAGATTCTTGGAGAAATACTTTGTTGGGGAGATGACACACATAATGGAGAAGAAGCTAACCAAAACGGGTTTCTAAAACCAGTAACCGACATAGAAAGCCAATCTGAGGATAATGGCCAAGACAAAGGAAATATCTCTCCTTCCTTGTCTCATCCACAAAACAACGAGCAGGGCAAGGATGAAAAGGAATCAGTTAGGTCAGCAATTTTGCTATCATCGTTGTTATCCTTTTGTGGGACGGTCTACGACACGGCATTCATCAGTGACTTGCCTCCTCAGTCGGATACATCTAGGTTTCTAAACAAGCTCAAGGAGACGATATTGTTAGAGAAAGAAATTGACCGCCCCATGGTCGAAAACCTATTACTGTGCAAGGCTATCGGTAAAATGGTCATATCAATGATGAAACACAGTGAGAGAAGGTTCATCAAACAACCGGACCTTGAGAGTGTTATAGAGGCACTCTCAAGTGCTTCCAAGAAGATGCAGAATATCGACTGCTACATGGCTTTCCGGTCCACAACCACATCGTCGAAGCTTGACAGGCGCACTCTTGCGTCCTTTGTGAAAGAAGCACAAGAAGTGTACGCCATGTTGCCATCTACCTCCGTAAGTGGCAGATCTGCGATAATTTAGGAATTTACTTATATATATGTTCATTCGCTGGCTGGCTATATACTAAATTCATACCTTATAATTTGGGTGTGTGTTCCATCCTTACAATTTACTACTAGGTCTTTGAAAATCTGTAATCGGATTCCCTGTCGTGAGAAAAATATTGTGAATTGTTTTTAGTTGTTTTGGTTAATGGTCGAGTGCACAAACAATCAATTCAATGTATACCAGATATATATTTCAGCGTGTCTCCGAAGAAACTCAAGCTTAAGGGGTAGTACAGTAAAAATGAATGTTGGTGTGTTTGTGAAAAAAACAAGTATATAATTATTATATTTGTTCCGAGGGATTCAGAGCAACTTTGATTGATGTTTCCAAATTTCGGTTAAGGGGCAGTGTTTCCAAATATCGGTGAGCCTCAAGCATGTTCTGAACTTTTAACTTGAGTTAACAGAGCACTGTTTCCGAGTGAATTCAGACAAATTCTTCAGTCCGTACAACTTGTGATACTACTGCACACCCAACTAAAAAGCAGTACTCTCACCGATTCAAATTAATTGACTAAACTTTGTCTACATTCATATGCATCTAGCTAAATACTTAGCTAGATACATAGAATCTTAGACAAAGTTGAGTGAATTAATCTGGATCAGAGGGAGTAGCACGAAGTGAGGGCCATGGAATCTTCCAAATCTGACCTGGTTTCAAAACATGGTGGGAGGGATCATGAAGATGATGGGAAGTAGAGCAGAGCATGCTGAGTGAGCTTATAGAGCTTTTTTTTTACTAAATGGTCTTTGGCCCACTTATTTCAAAACATGGTCCTTGAGAAAACTTTTTGCTGCTTCTAATCCTCTTGGTCTTGGTTCACAATATTTGGGCTAGCGTGACTGAAGTCCACGAAACACCAGTTGGGCTGGCTGCACAAAAATGACTTAGGCGATTTTGGTCCAAACCTGGTTGGTGACGCCATTCTGTTTGGCGTAACTGTAGGAATCCCGGAGCCTCTAAGATGATCTCAGACTCTCTAGTTCAAAATCAAAATAACGCCATTTAACTTGGCGAGACTGAAATGACTTAGAAATTTTTAGCATCTATCATCAGCACAACTAGCAATTAGCATCTGATGAGGTTTAGTCCCGTCAGTCAAAATGGCGTGACTTTGACAAAGACCATGTCATGTCAAAATAGCATCTGATAATTGTTAGGGGCTATAAGGGACTTTGTCAAGGACCATGTCTTGCAATAAGTTTGGCAAAGGACCATGACCTCGGGTTTACACATACAGAAAAAGCTGTCGCGGCCACCGCCAGGTCTAGTGCTCGCTTGAGCTTGCTCGACGCGGTTTTGCACCAAAGAGCAATTGTAATATTTTTGCATGGTAATAAGTAATAGAGAAAATAGTTTACGAAAGTCGGGCTTGCAGAAGCAGCAGAGATTGGATTTTAAACGGCGGCCGACTTGTTCAGAATGATGAGACATGCAACCAACGAAAGAAAAATGAAACCTTTTGGAGATTGGGGGCGCGTCGTTTGCGTGGTTGTCTGTTCATACTCCTCGAAACATACATTTTGAGATGTATGTTTCTTTTAAGGGTGTCTCTAACGCTCAATCGACTAAGAAATAAGCTAACTCTTAGTCGGCTGACGATCAGCATCGTTGATTTGGCCTGTGTCCCCTCTAGATCGTGGGTTTAGTTGTCGGGCTGATTCTTGTGTCTTATTTTTTTTTTGTTATCGGGCTTGTAGTTCTCTCTTATTTGGGCTTCAGCTGGGAGTTGTTGGGCTGACTTTTTTTACTTGCGGGCTGACGTTATTGCCGGTGTATCGGAAAGAAAAGATAGAAAGCTGGACGGGACGAGGGACGGAAAACAATTTAACGTGGTCTTCCCCATTGACAGACAGTAGCCGTTACAGCCTCCAGTTTTGTCATATTTATTTAGTTGAAATACATTGATCCCCGGAAAAAATGAGCTATATTTAAAAGTGAAATGTTTCTTCCTGATTCTTGCCATATGTTAATTAAATAAAAATGAAGAATTCAAAATTTTAGGTTAATCATGGATAATTCAAAAAATTAAGTTCAAATTTTCAATTAGGAAAAATGTGAATTTCGAGGGCAGTTCCAAATAGCAGAGGACAGATAAAAAATATAAAGTTTTGTGTCACCGGTTGTATGTGTAGTTTTAATTCATAAGTCAATTTAGAAAATAAAAAAAATCAAAACACAAAGGTTTATTAAAAAAAATTCAAATTCAAAAAGCCAATTGCGTCTCCTCTATCATGGAGTAAAAGGCCAATTGCTTGTTCATTTGCAAATCGGGGCAAAAAAAGACGATGACGATAGAAACTTGATACAAGAACCATGGAAAATGCAAGAACTAGGTTTGCAACCGTAGCTGCGACTCTTTCCATACCATCAGGGGACCAGTTACGTGTCGAGTTGTAACTCGATACAAAAACTTTAAACCACATTCAACACGGGTACTCAATTGCAATCATAGTTGCTTCTATATCATCAAGGGAGAAGGCCAATTGCGTGTCGAGATGCAACTCGAGGGTAAACAAAAAAAGACGAGGGCCATTCAACACGCGTACTCAGTTGCAACCGTAGTTGCAACTCCCTCTTTATATAGGGTAGAAGGCCAGCCGCGTGTCGAGATGAAACTCGAGGCTAAAAAGACAAGAAACATGGAACACAACCCTAGTTGCAAACTCCCGCTCTATACGATTAGGGGAGAATTCCAGTTGCGTGTCGACATGCAACTCGAGGCAAAAACACACAAGGACCTTTCGATTAGGGAGAAGGCCAAAAAATTACATGTGGAGATGCAACTCGAGGCGAAAAACACAAGAATCAACACGGTACTTGTTGTAGATATACCAAATGGGTATACCTACGGCATAGTCTCATACCGGCAAGGCCGGATGGCCCACAGTTGGTGGTTAGGCCTATGGCATAGCCGGGCGGCCCAGTTGCTGATAGACAAGACGGAGGTCCAGCAGGGATAAAGGAAGGCGACGTGCCACCGTCTATGATGGAAGCCGGAGCTTTGGAGGACAAGAAGACTAGTTAGTGTTAGTCTAGTACTATGTAACCATATCCGGCTGGGACTCTCCATGTAACCCTAGGTCCTGGCGCTCATATAAGCCGGCCTACGGGAGCCTTTAGGGCACAACACAAGAACAACTAGTGCATAGCACTACCCGCATACAGCGAACCCCCCAATCCTGTAACTCGGCGTATTGCCATTATAGTGATTTATAGCAGGAGTAGGATCTCGCCACCGTCGTGAGATCTGAACCTGGGTAAACTGTGTCACGCCGACCCGGACGCTCCCCGTCTTCCCCCCACGTCTCTAAACTCGCCGTTGGGATACCCCTATGGCGTACGTGTCGACAAAACCACGACAGTACTCAAGTTGCAACCCTAGTTGCAACTCACTGTCTATACCATCAAGGGTCGGTTGTGTGTCGAGATGCAACTCAAGGATAGTCGTCAGTTGCAACCCTAGTTGCAACTTCCACTCTATACCATCATAGGAGAAGGCTGGTTGCGTGTCAAGTTACAACTCGAGACTCATAATTTCAGTTGCAACCCTAGTTGCAACTCACTCTCTATACCATCAGGGGAGAAGGCTGGTTGCGTGTCAAATTGCAACTCAAGACTCATAGTTTAGTTGTAACCCTATTTCCAACTCCCTCTCTATAACATCAAGGGATAAGGTCGGTTGCGTGTCGAGAGGCAACTCAAGGCTAGTCCTCAGTTGCAACCAGGGTTGCAACTTGCTCTCTATACCATCAGGGGAGAAGGCTGGTTTCATGTCAAGTTGCAACTCGAGATAACCCTAGTTGCAACTCCCTCTATACTATCAAGGGAGAAGGGCGGTTGCATGTTGATATGAAACTCAAGGCTAGTCCTCAGTTGCAACCATAGTTACAACTCGCTCTCTATACCATAAGGGGAGAAGGCTGATTGTGTGTCAAGTTACAACTCGAGACTCATAGTCCAGTTGTAACCCTAGTTGCAACTCCCTCTCAAGGGATAAGGTCGGTTGCGTGTCGATATGCAACTCACGGCTAGTCCTCAGTTACAACTCGCTCTCTATACCATCAGGGGAAAAAGCTGGTTGTGTGTCAAGTTGCAACTCGACTCATAGTCTAGCTGCAACCCTATTTGCAATTCCCTATCTATAACATCAAGGGAGAAGGCCAGTTGCGCGTCGAGATGCAACTCAAGGCTAGTCCTTAGTTGCAATCCTAGTTGCAACTTGCTTTGTATACCATAAGTGGAGAAGGCCGGTTGCGTCTCAAGTTGCAACTCGAGACTCATAGTCCATTTGCAATCCTAGTTGCAACTCCGCCTCTATACTATCAGCGGAGAAGGCCAGTTGCGTTTCAAGTTGCAACTTGAGACTCATAGTACAGTTGCAACTCGCTCTCTATACCATCAAGCGAGAAGGCCAGTTACGTGTCGTGACACAACTCAAGACTAGTTCTCAGTTGCAACTCTAGTTGTAACTCCCCCTCTATACTATCAGCGGAGAAGGCCAGTTGCGTGTCAAGTTGCAACTCGAGACTCATAGTACATTTGCAACCCTAGTTGTAACTCCCTCTCTATACCATCAAGGGAGAAGGCCGATTGTGTGTTGAGATGCAACTCAAGTCTAGTCATCAGTTGCAACCCTAGTTGCAAATCGCTCTCTATACCATCAGGGGAGAAGGCTGATTGCATGTCAAGCTGCAACTCAAGACAACCCTAGTTACAAGAGAAAAGGTCGGTTGCGTGCCATCAAGGAAGAAGTTCAGTTGCGTGTCAAGTTGCAACTCGAGACTCACAGTCCAGTTGCAACTTCGCTCTCTATACCATTAAGGGAGAAGGCCAGTTGCGTGTCAAGATACAACTTAAGAAGAAAGTCCAGTTGCGTGTCGAGATGCAAGTCGAGGCAAAAAAAGACAAGGACCATTCAACACGATAGTCAATTGCAAAAACCCTAGTTGCAACTCCCCTCCCTATACCATTAAGGAGAATGCAAGTTGCGTATCGAGTTGCAACTCAAGGCTACACAGGTCTCAGTTGCAACCCTAATTGCAAGTCCCTCACTATAACATCAAGGAGAAAATCTGATTGCATGTCGAGATACAACTCGAGGCTATTAAATAAGACAGTCAACCATCAAACTATATGCTAAAAACAAAAAAAGTTCAAAAAGGCAACCATCAAACTATACTATGTGATTTGTTATTGCACATCGCGTCTGCGCAAGAGGTCAATGTGCGCCTCTACTTCGCGGACAAATTCAGAAGAAGAAAAAGCACGAAAAAAAATCAAAAAATACTAGATCAAAAAGAAAATGAAGAAAAGATCCGTTCCAACCTAGCTCATCCACCGAGCTATAAAAGATAGGATAAAAAAACAAAATCCCACCTCGGAGCAAACACAAATGGGCTGATTCCAAAAAACAACAATGAACAAAAACCGGCCTGCTAAATACAAATCATGCCTCGGACAAACACAAAAAATACACACAAAATCACTTCTAAAATTCTTACTAAAAAATTGATTTGAAGCGGACACTAGCTAAAATTCTTAGTAAATTTGGTTTGAAGTACAACGAAACCCCAATTGCAAAAAATCTGATTACAACTCGTAGATGAGCATCTAACTATCGGAAACAATATAAATTATCCTCCATGCTACCTCTCCTAATAATAAATGATAAGCCATCAACTCGTCACTATCAAAAAAGGAAAAAAAAAAACCAAATAAACAAAGACGAAAAATAAAGCCAACCAACCGATTTTGGCCCTGTCCACACAGAATCTTGGCCCCCGTCTTAACTACAAATGCCAAGAAAAAACAACACGCGCAAAAACAAATAGGCTCCTGACCCCTCGCTAAAAAAAGCAGCCTAGAAAGATACAAAAGGTTGGAAGGAACAACAGAGAATCGTTGATTCGGCTAGACACGGGCCGAAGCAGCGCGCGGGATGCAATTAGACGGCTGTAGAGTTGGCTGTGCTATAACTTACTTCTCAGCTAGCTGAGAAATAGCAATTCCCTTCTTTTAATGCTAGGATTCTATTTGCCAAAAAAAATTATGTTATAAGTGGGATTGCAAGATATAAAAATTGTGCTTGTTGGGGAGAAATAAAAGGGATCACCTTTGTGGCACGTTGATCACTGGCCATGACACTGCATTTCACCACCTAGCTAGATAGGGCCCGTCTACAGCATCCAGCGCATTGAGGGCCGTTCCTCATAGTCCTGTTGAACTTTCTCTTGTGCAAAATTTTCATGTTAGCCGTGTTGTGTGTTTTTTTTACTTTCCTTTCCATTTTTATGTTCAGTTTATGTATTTAGGTAGTGTCACACATAAAGTTGAGATCACAAGCTCGAGGCATGTCCTGTTCGTGCCATGAGATTTTAGCATTTCTGGCGGCCAGTCGACGAGACGAGGCTACGGCCTACCGGCAAGGCCACGAGAGCAAGTAAGGCTGGGACGCCGAAGAAGAGCACCAAGTACATAATGAAAGGTACTCTGTATTTGATTTTGGAACTGAAATTGTTGCACTTTGAATCTAAAGCCAATCGTGTTGTTGTTGACTGAAATAAGTTCCGTGGGTGGCACACCATAGGAGGATCATGGTCGATATTATTCGTTAGGGATTTGATTTATTCTGAATAAAATCAAGGAAATCAGAAAATGTGCAATTAAGGAAAAAAAAACTAGCCGCATTTATCGTTGTTTTCATTGGTCATGTTTTCCTCGTTTCCACCCAGATTGCATCGGAACCTACACGAATCGTCCTTCCAACATTGTGACCTAGAAGAGCGCGCTCGGAGCTCTAGAGAGAACGATCAAGGTTAATTGTTATGGAACCGATCCACATAGCACAAAATTTGTCATGCCTACAAAGCTTATTGTAAAATTTAACAAAGTTTATGGTCAAAATTTTATTGGAGCAAAGATGGGATTTGAGATTTTTCCTGAAAGGGAACTGAGAGTTTCTATTTCTAAGATTTGCCCTCAATACTACATGTCCCTGATTTTTATACCATACTTTGTTTTTTTGTTGTTGTATAATATGGTTATTTTGGTCCCTAATTAAGAGTTTCTATTTCTAAAATTTGTCATGCCTACAAGCTCCAATCTGACAGTCGTACAAAGACCAAAATACCCCCTGCTCTGTTTCGAATAGAGTAGGATCGAGCCGAGCAGGCCGCCGAACAGATTCTCGATTCATTCCCCGGCGGAGGTGAAATGGCGGTGGTTACCGGAGCTGACGGCGAGGTGCTGCCGCTGTGCTGGGAATATGGAGGTGAGGAGGGTCGCTGGGGAGGTGAAGGGCGTGGAGGATGGTTGCGGACGGTGGAGTCAGGTTCGCCGGCGGCGCGGTGGCTGGTGGGGTCAGGTTCGCTCTGCTGCTCCCTGCTCAATCCATGTACATGGTGAGCTGAACTGAAATATGGGGATGTTAATTAGTTAATCTCTTGGTCTTGGTCTCTGCATAAAATGGGTACTCCCTTCATACCGGTTTGTTGGGCTAAATTACCAAGGTGATTTCTAACTGGGCGATAGAAAAGGAGAGAGAAGCACTCTTTTAGCCTAGATCCATGCGTGAATTAAAATCGGCAATTAAGCAGACACCTCAGGCCCACATTGAGTTAACCATTTTCGCTTGCATGCACTCCTCTCGTCCTTCTTCCCCGCTAGAATTAAGGGCACGTATAATGCGGTGATGTCACCCTACCTTATACTCGCCACGTTGGATTTTTGCTTAGTTGGAGGAAAGAGAAACAAGAGAAAGAAAGTTGTCTTCCCTTAGCTAAGGGATAATTTCTTAAAAATAAGAGAAGACTATTTTCTTCATTGTACTATATGCTTTCTCTTAGCCAACCAATTTCTTACTAAACATAGTTAATCCTTATTAATTGTTAGAGATAGCAACAAAAGATAATGCATTATAGAAATTATATATTGTGTCTTCTCTAAATGACGTGAAGTGCTAAGAGAAGGCATGCCTTCCCTAACATTGTACATGCCCTAAGGGCATGCAGTGGTCAGTTTCATTTTCCCCCTAGAATTAAGTGCCACACGGGAGAGTTAGTGGGATAATTAATTCACAATTCAGCCTATTAATTCGGTATCTTTTCAAAACCCAGATTAGCCCAACAAACCGGAATGGAGGGAGTACTTGACATAGATTTTACTTCCATAACCCTGCTAATTAGTACTTAATGTCTAATATCCTGACGAGATCTGAGCTCTCCTCTTTCGCAGCACAGCACAGCACAGCAGTTCTGAAATCTGGGGATGCTAATTGATTAATTAATCACTTGGAGCTTAGCACTACACACAACCGGCCAAGATCGCTTGGTACGGGTCTTTGCATAAACTAATCATCATAGAGTTTGCTTTCATAACCATGCTAATTAGTACTTTATCTCCAGTGGCCACGGCCTGACGACATCTGGTCAAGCTAGCTCCCGAATGCATATCATTTTGCACACTCGTCCTTTTTTTTTCAGATTAGCAAGAGTATTGACCTGCCGTTTATGTTAAGTACCCAATTATGTATTTACCCAATCTTGTTATACTGATTAATAAGTCGACCTGATTGATCGATTCTTCAGGGAAAGACTGGAAGATCTTTTTGATAAAGGCTGTTGGCGTGAGGCGTTGGGTATGTTCATGAGTTACTTATCCATGGTGATCAGGCTACATACTTCTCGGTCTCTATGCTGTAGAAAAAGGATATTTGGTCTTTGACATTCACCACCCTTGTACAAACAGCTGGGTTAGTATGTCCTTTTCCACCATTTAATTTTTATATTGATCTTTACTCTTCAAATATCACTAAGGTTCTCCTTCTTTTAGTTCGGTCCATAATGTTTTCAGTGTAATAAGTGCGGATGCAGCTTCCCAGTAAAATGATGAGATTATGTTATATCTCCCAGGTGGGGTGTTTTATCTCTACTTCTTTTGAAATTAGAGTTTGTTTTTCCTTCTCTCCTTTCCAGCCGTGCCATCTAGAGCAACTGTTTAAATGCAGAAGGGTAAAGCTAGTGCTTTCCCTTATTCTTCCTCTTTTCCTTCTCTCCTCTAGATCCACATCATCTGTTTATCTATGTATATCTATTTTTTTCCTGTACTATTACAATCTCCACAAAAATTCTCAAGTTAATTGGTAACAGCAGAAACTTGTGACCGACTATTGATTCTTTGGAAAAAAAGCGCATTGTCTCGTTATTATACATTCTTATAAAGATACTGGTCACAAAGAGATATACAAGGTACTATTATTCTAACTTCTCCTTTGCTGATTGACCCCTTGACCAAGGACCTGGGTTCTTGATTCAACTTGCCCATGCGCTTTGTAAAACCTGAAAGCTTAGCTTACATAGAATGCAAACAATTATTAAAAACCACATAGACTTTGGTGGAGAGACTTCCCACAAACTTATAAATGTGGCATCTAGCAATTGAGCACAAGCTTAAATCACAACTTTATTCATTGCTATAAGCGAATGGGGATGGGTTTCTTTTTATGCGAGTGAACAACATCAACGATATCTCCAAAGTTTTTTGAACACAAAGTCACTAGGTTGCTCGACTTCAATGTCATGAACAAAAAGAAACAAGAGCAGCCAACAATTTTATTTCCTCCTTTACTTTGCAAGAGTAGGTATTTAGTGAAATTACCTCGTCATGATCTGGAATTACTCTCATCACATGATAGTAGTCCTCACTGGCCAGCGGCCAAAGTGTTTCCTATCTACTTTATATCTATGGAAGGCTTATCCGGAGCTTGGTTGGGTATTTCAAGGCAAGAATGGTTTAGTCGGTATCTACTAGGACTCCTATTACTTCCGATGCATGGATTCGAGCAAATAG
This sequence comes from Avena insularis, assembly GCA_023614405.1. Taxonomy (NCBI): domain Eukaryota; kingdom Viridiplantae; phylum Streptophyta; class Magnoliopsida; order Poales; family Poaceae; genus Avena; species Avena insularis. The sequence goes on from CM042695.1 coordinate 43,588,846, forward strand.
ATTGAACACAAATTAAACTAAGTATATGAGGAGGTAGATCGAGTGAAAATGCAATAAAATGCCAACCAAATCGAGCTAGAGATAGGAGGACTACCGTAAGATCGACCTCACCATCGGTGTGTCTCGAGAAGAACGACTGGTAGGGAAAGCTTCTTTGCACGCACAGTGGTGATGAGGAACGGCCATGAGTGCATCTGTTTTGCGAGGCATGGGGTGAGGTCTGGACAGGTTGGGGCTGAGGAGCTGCGGAAGGTGGGTGTTATTTCTGGCGGGTGTCCAAGGGGCCATCGGAGGCGGGGCAGACCGGCGGCTTCAACGACTAGGTGTCCTTCTTTGCCATTTTAGGATTTGTGATTAGTGCTAGATCCATGTATTTCTAATGTTTTTCCAATATTGTACAAAATATGTATAAAGAGGATTTGTAGCACCTATTGCACTTAGCTTTTGAAAAATGTACATAAGTGTCCGTGAATACATGCACATGTTCTGTATTTCTATGCAAAGTTCCGGTAAAAATGGCGTTCTATTTTAGGCAGTAGAAAAATAACCAAATTTGTGGACCTATAAAAGAATAAAAAAAACTCTTATTTGATTTCAAAATTTGTCTTATTATGGCCCAAAATACAACATATTTTTAATCTACCATGTGTGTGTATATGTAGCAGCATTTTTCGATACCCAGAAATAACAGTTTTCGCTTGATATATCTTTTAGATTTGTTATAAATGAAAAATACTTTTTTGGCCGCATTTGTTCCCGTCCATGAGACAGTTCTGGTGGGCAGATCACACAAGCTGGCCAATAATAGTTCGCCTCCTACCAACTAACCATGGGGAGACTCCGAACTCCGGCATTGTTCTTTTATAATCAGCGAGCAACGTTCAGTCGCAAGCTCCATAGCCGTGAATACCACGACGCCACCGCCCACCAGCGCAAGATCTGAGGCCGACTCTTCGTTCGAGTTTTGCCCTGGAGATGCTGATGAAGTCAACTCTCCATTTTTTATTTTTATTTCAAGCAATGGTAAGTGTTCCTGGCGTGAGATCTGATGCGCTCATCAGGCTCCTGCAAGATGCTCATCGATCCAACTGGCCCGTTAAAGATGCTCACGTGCCTGCCGTAGACTCAACTGGGTTTTGATCGTATTATAAATTGTCCATTCAGATCGATTAGAAAACGATGCTGCTATCAACCATGGCAGTGTCATTTTACCAAGCTAGCTCACAACATTGCCTAGGGTCCTAGACACAACACACAACTCTCAACGTTGCCTGCCACTGCCAGACCGGTGGCAGCTCCGCGCAGAGAGTGCGCGCCTTTGCTGGTCGGGCCTAGCAGAGACGCCATGGAGGCGGCTCCTGTGACTGCAGCCACGGGTGCCTTGGGGCCCGTCATCTCCAAGCTGGGTGCTCTGCTGAGCAGTCAGTACAAGCTTCGGCGGCGGACTCGGAGGGACGTCCACTTCATCAAATCCAAGCTCAAGCCCGTACACTCTCTCCTTTGGAACATATGGGAGAGGGCGGATCTTGACAAGGCATCCAAGGCGTTGAAGACGGAGGCGCTGGATCTAGCCGACGATATGGAAAAGGCCATCGACGACTTCATCCACAGTTTGGAGCGCAGCCGTACCAGCGGGCGCTTCATACAAACCAAAATGAAAGCAAGCCCTTTCAAAGATTTGAAGAGAAGAGCAGATGATGTGTCGGGGCGTTGCCGCGTCAAATGGAAGAAGAAAACAAGCCTAATCTCCAGCTTATTTCCAAGAAGACAAGACACTGCCGCCGGCAAGCCTCGGGCTCATCCTTTCGTACCCAAGGATGTATCACAACTCGTGAATATTGTCGCACCAAGGGATGAGCTCGTCAAACACCTCGTCGGAGAAGATGAAAGTACACAGATGGAGCTGGAGCTTAAAATGGCATCAATTAAGGGAATGGCTGGTACGGGCAAAACGACCCTCGCCGACCTAGTGTATCAGGCGATTGGAGATAAGTTCCAGTCCCGGGCTTTTGTTTCACTCACTCCAGGTGATAATATAAAGGAGGTTCTCGCAAGAATTCTCCAGCAAGTGGCGCCTAATAGCATTGCTGTGCCTGTTGCTGCAACGCAAGCAGCCACGAAAGAAGATCTCATCCATGCCATATGCGATTTCCTCAAGGACAAAAGGTGCGCAGATTTTACTTCATTTTTTAATTGTATACTGGGATGGAAAGCTTTTCAAATTTGAGTTTAAATAATGGTGATCTGTAAAATTCATTCGTGCAAAACATAAGAAATATTAAAAAAAAGTCAATCAATCAGTTTTAGCATCACGAAAAGTAGAATCCTATACTAAACTGACCATCAAAATATACAAGTTATGGATGTTATCAATGTAAAACTGAACTCTAGATTCAGTTAATATCAACGAACAACACGCATAGTAGTAGCAATCCCTTCTGGGGACAACTCAGTTGGAAAAAACGGGAACATAGACTGATTAATCAAACTTTATGATTAACACACTCTTAGCATGATATGAAAATATGTAGCAGAATTAATTTAAGCTTCAGCATCACTTATATGCTTACTCACGGAACATTGCTCGTGACAGAAGGAAATATATGCATCAAATATATATGGAAAACAAGACACTTCACAACTTGCGCTGAACCATAGATAGTATCTCCCCATTGGTGAGAAGCTCTCTGTTGATCATAGACATTGTCTATCCACACCATTACCTTTTTACACTAGCAGTAGCATTAGCAAATCAACACACTAGGACACCAATCCTTTTTATATCGAAAACCTCTCAACTTAAAAGGAAAAACTACGGGCACAAGCCACCCAAATTTTCTTCCGGTATTATAAAATGAGGGTACAACTTATTCTTCTCTAGAGAACACTAGATAATTTCATACATATACACACGGAATTTGGATGCCAACAACATGATTTAGGACACGAGCTAGGGATCGAAACAATCTCACCAAAGATGGTAGAACCATGGCTTGAAGGAGATGAGGCAGTGTATCTAGACGTCACAACCTTGTGGACAAAGTCTGATGCTTGGTTTAGCTTATTCCTTCAACTTCTTTCTCTTCACTTCTCTCTTGTTTTTCTTCTCAAATGAAGATTAATCTGGTTTTTTTACCAATCCACCTAGTGATGGATAGATGGATGGATGGGGGACTTATCATCTCCCTTTCCTCATATGCAATGTCTTAAATAACCTTCGGTCATTACCTCAATGGGTAGTGAGCTCTTGCACCTGCTTGGACCGTCTAAAAGGATTTAATATGCCATTTCATCATAGCTCACATCGGGAGGATACCAAACACAACTCCCCTAGAAGTAACATTGAACTGGCTGCATGTGGCAAGGCTCCAGAAGTGTTCCCGCATGCATCTCCTGTAAATTATTCATCAAGAGGATTCTGTGTGAAAATGGCACATTTCCTTCACAATCTTCTCTATCCTCCCTCGTCTTCTCCATTAGGAGTCGTACGATAATCCTCAGGTTCACTGTCCTCCACCTCTGACGGCCGCCGGCCAAAGTAGGAATTAGAGGGGAGCCTAAGAGCCTCCTTTTTTGAAATGGGCGGGGAGGGGGGGGGGGGGGAGATCACATAGCATTTGCATCCAAGTGATGCACACAACCTTTTTTATTAGATTATTCATAAAACCTTACAAGAGCAATTACACAGATTAGACCGACGCCACCAGACATGTGATAGCTCGCTAAACCTACAACAAAGATGAAGGGGGTGTCCATGAACTGGGCCAACACCCTGACTTCATACCAATGTGCATCACCTAAAAACCGAAGGCCTCGACAAGTCACCCAATGACGAGCAAATGGCACAACCAGTCGGGCAAACCCTCATGCGTATCAGTATACACGTTCCAGAACTGCCGCCACCGTCTTCCGCATAACCATCTTCTGGAGAAATCAATGAAATGACCTTGTGAGGGCTGCCGTCAACATCGGCATGATGAGAAACAGCTCCACATCCCTGCGCACACCCAACACATGCAGGAGCGGTCGACAACTAGACCCCTCGGCACCATGCCGCCTAGTCCCACCATCCGGCGCAGCTTGAAATCACCTAGAAATTAGTCATGGGTAGCACCTACCGAACCAGACATGACTGAGCATAACACCTGGCAGTTAGACATGACTTGACATCTCCGCCGGAGTCTCCATGCAAGATGAAACCTCTCCACCTCCTGCCTTTGCCATCCAACGCTGGTCCACAAACGATACTCCAAGAGCGAACACGACACCGCCATTTCCCGACTGGAGCAGCATGAGTGAGGTCGACAATAGTTGCATGGTGATGCCTTCATCAAGGTAATGGTATGGAAAATGCCTCTATCGCCCGCCAATCGACTCGGTTTTCACCAGAAACTAGGTCTCCCTGACTCCCAACTAGGACTAGATGATGGATCTTAGGATCCGCCAAACCAGCCTCAGGCCGACCACCTCCGACGAAGAAGATGACCACAACCACCAAGCTAGGGCCTCCCCCAGGTGTCGATGCAGAGCAGTACCTAGACGTGTCCATGCGACTTCATCACGCAACCCTGTGTTTCCCTCGCACAACACCATCCTCGCATTGTCTGCGCGCTAAAATGCTGCCGTACCATACTCGTGTTGCGCTTCCATCGCGATATCTTCACCACTGTAGAGCCACACCTGGCTAGCACCACCACGTCTCGCGGGAGAGAAGCTCATAGCACAGCCGCCACACAGACTTAGCCCAATGGCGCCCTCTAGCGGCAGCAGGGGGAGCCCTATGCCAGTGGCTAGGTTTTCCTCCCAAGTCATCCATAGGAGAGACCTCTAAGGAGAAACGAAAAAATATTATGCAATAAAAGAGAGCTATGCTCGCATTTTGAAACAAAGCGGGAAGTCACTGTGGAGAATGGGAATTAAATATAATGTAATAAAAGGGAGCTATTTAATTATATTGCAAATTAAACATATGTAATTGTTACCTAGTTACCCACCATGTATCATGATGCTAGGATCATGCATATGATGCCGGTGTACGATATTATCTCTATAGTGCATAGTATCATCTAGTAGTATCATAACTTTATTGTATTTTAATTATTTGTAGAATCTCAATGCAAACTTGTGTACTAGATGTATTTATCATTAAAACTTATAGTTTTATGTGCTATGACACTATATCATATTAATCCCACGTAGTCCTTGGCGTCCATGTGACCAACTTTAGATGAGATATATTTGATAAAAATTATATATCATTAGAATCCTCAGATGTTATACTCTCTAAAAGTATAATTTTTATGTTATATAATTTATTTTATATAGGTCAAAATGAAGAGTTAGGTACGCGCGCATGACTAATACACCATGATGGAGGGAGTATCACTATCAATTCTCTCCTCTTTTTATTAAATGATCTGTCACATCAGCTTTTTGCATGCATGTTATGCATGATATCACCTATAATACTCTCACTTTGGCCAGCCTAACAACTATGTGTTTTCAATTTCCTTAGGTACATGGTAGTAATTGATGATATATGGTACTATGGAGAATGGGAATCCATCAGAGAATCTTTTCCAGAGAATAATCTGGGCAGTAGGATTGTCACGACAACTCGTATTGGTTCCATTGCCAAGAAGTGGAGTGAAGATAACGATAGCTTTCTGGTTGAAATGCAAGATTACTTTAGTTGCCGTATTGATAAAAGAAATAACTGTAGTAGGAGCGTACTCCCCTGGCTGTACATACATGGTAGTGGAGATGTCGTTTCTAGGATGAAGCCTGACACCGTTGGAGAAGATTTTGACAGCAGGCATCCGGTTGTATCTATGTGTGGTGGTTTGCCTTTAGCACTATCCTGTTTGTTTTCAGCATTGGCCAAGGCGCGGGAGCATCAAGAGCAACAAGGGCTGTGTGTGAGTACACGAGATTTGCAAGATAGGATCGAGGAACAAGTGAAGAGAAATGGAATTCAGAATACTCCAGGGTTCGAACCATTGGTAGAGAGTTTCCAGCTTGGCTATGACAACCTTCCTCATCACATGCTCAAGACATGCTTGCTGTACTGCAGTGTATACCCTAAGGGTCACATATTTATAAAGGCTGATTTTGTCAAGCGATTGGTTGCAGAAGCATTTGTGTATGAAGCGGAGGCAGCAGAAGGTTACTTTGAAGAGCTCGTAGACAGGGAGTTCATTCTGAGCAGAATAGATATGATGCATCCTATGATGCGAATTTTCCTTAGATGGAAGTCGCGGGAAGATAATTTCATTACTCGCAGTTCTGAGATCCCATTCTCAGATATTGGCAGTCGAATCCGTCGGCTTTGTATCGATAGTGGTCTCAGTGATCCATTATCTGTATTGGATTGGTCTCATATTCGATCTTTTATCCTTGTTAAGGATGGATGTGTGGAGACTGTACCTCTGGAGAAGTTGGATCACCTGCGGGTGCTGGATCTTGAATGGTACAAGGGTGCATTAGATTTGAAGGTTATGCGTTGTCTCCGCCTGAAGCATCTATTCCTCCCTTGTAATGGAGATAATGAGATCCCACCGGAATTAGGGAGGCTGCGACGTTTGGAGACTCTAGATGTACAGTTTACATACATCACAGAGCTACCTGGTGAGATTGGAGGCCTGTTGCAGCTGAAGACTCTGAATGTGTGTTTCAACGATAGACTGCGAGAGCTGCCACGTGAGATTGGAAAGCTGCAGCAACTAGAGACTCTTGTAGTGAGAATGAATCGGAGTCTCCTAGAGCTGCCACGTGAGATTGGAGACCTGCAGCGGTTGAAGAACCTGGAAGTGAGTGAGAACAACAGACTTCGTGAGCTGCCTACTGAGATTGGAGACCTGCAGCAGTTGAAGACACTGGTCCTGACAGGGAACAGTTGTCTGCGGGAGCTGCCAAAGGAGATCGGGAAACTGAAACATTTGGAGCAACTAATCTTGAGTGATTCATCCATCAAGAAGATTCCAAGGGAAATCGGTGGACTGAAGGAGCTTAAGATTTTGAAATTAAATGGCTGCCATGCTCCACTACCCTTTGAACTTTGGCAGCTTACAGAATTGGTGGAATTGCCTGGTTGCATCCGCAAAGCCTGGAACAAGAGCGACCTGGTGTCTTCGCTATCCACTGAGATGCTCTCCTTTGAAGCAGGTTTTCGTGGGCTAGCAAGACTAGTTGTCGGCGCCAAACAGATGCACATTCCGCGGTGGATCAAAGAGCACTTCAATGATCTTGACTTGTTGGATATCAGCGTATGCAAACTAGAGGAAGAGGGTCTCAAGATTCTTCGGGAGATGCCCCAACTAAAGGAACTGAGGCTAAGGTTCGAAGTCGTCCCGAGAAGGCCGATAGCCATCAACAATGAAGGGTTCACAAAGCTCAAGCACCTCCTGATTGACAGCCGAGCACCACGGGTTACCTTCCAGCAAGGAGCGATGCCGATGCTGACTAGTGTAACGTTCAAGTTCCAGTTCTATGGCGGCCCACCAATGAAAGAACCTCTGGGTATCAATCACCTCGTGAGCCTCGAATCGGTCGAATTCAGATGCAACAGTTGGTATCGAGTAGAAAACACGCCCATGCGCGAGATGATTGTCATTGCGAGGAAAGAAATCCGTGAGCTGATCAAGACGAGCCCAAGACTCGACATCAGGTTCCAAGTCTCTGGCAAGATGCCGGATGTTATTTCGCCATTTGACCTAGAAGATGATGGGACGGCTGAGTTGGAAGAAATAGCTTAAAGGGTATCATTCTTTCTCGCACTACTTTCTATTAACATAACAGCAGTCTGACTATCATGCTTTAATGCAGGTTACAAGCTTAATCTGCCTGTGTGAATCAATTGACCATTACAATCTGAACCTGCACTTCATTAAACTCCCTAGATTTCATTCCATTGACCAACAAGATCCATGCTGAGTTTTTCGTGTCTTGTACTCCCTCCGATCCATACTAAGTGGTGCTGATTTGGTATTATCTACAATCAATTTGTTGTTTGCGCTAGGCTATGTTATGCCCTTGTTAACCCCCTCTTGCCTCGCATTAAAGTCACCTGCAATGTGGAACATGCATCATTATGTAATAATCCAAGGGGTTCATACTTTCTACTGATATGCTTTATGGAGTAGTTACCAAACATCTACTCTTCCTATTTCAAAATATAATATGTTTCATCCCTAAAAAAATATAATATGTTTTAGCTTTTTTTTGAAACACATGTATCTACGCCTTTTAGTTTGTAAGTTCACTTATTTTTCTCCGAACCTAAACAGTAAAAATTGTCTAGATTCATGTGTTTCAAAAAAAAGGCTAAAATATCTTATATTTTGAAACAGAGGGAGCATTATGTAATAAGAAATATGTTGGTGGATTTAATATCTATTTTTATATTGCAACGCATCTTTTGTAAAATACTTGTATGCCTATTTTATTTATTCGATTCTTAGGGATTTCTCTGTAGTTCCATTTCAAACAAATCAAAACCATCACAGAGCTCTCATGCATAACAAGAATATATATAGCTACTGCACCCCTTACGGTTCTTCGGGAAGAGCTACAGAGAGGGATCTTTACCCAAGTTCTGCTTGTCCTTCTTGATTCAAATTTAAATTATGTTCTCGTTAATTTGAACACTGATGCATAGCGTTGTAGTATGTTTTTGGGTTTCTTTTAGAGATACACGTAATAAAGGAAAGAGGAAGGTGACCAAGACAGGTTAGCAAAGCCAGAAAGCCAACATGATAATGGCGCGGGCATCGAAATTAGCTCTTCTTCATCCTCTCATCCAAAAACAATGAGAAGTGGGCGATTAATCCTTCTCAAATAATAGTAATTAACCTCTATTGAAATTAGTTATTTTCAATGCACTTGAATTATATATGTTCTGTTTCATACTAATTAAGAACGTTAAAAGTCACATATCAACAAATAAAGCTGACAGAGATGGTTCCCGAACCAAAAAAAAACATAGATCAAAGCCAATACTATAAAACAATGGTAATCTGGGCACACACGAGGTCATTTACGTCACCCGACATGTCAGCGAAAAGAAGTGCTCACCCCAAGGTTTACGATGCGATGAACGAGAACGCTACCCTGCCTCCAAGCCCACGAAGAAAGATGTGTTGGCTGCGGCCGGTAGAAGCACTAGGGGAAAAATGTCGGTGCCGTTGCCCCACTCCTTTGCCGTGTGCCAAAAGGCCCGGAACACGGCAAAGATACTATTTGCCGTGTGCAAACCAAGAAGAACACGGCAAAGGACAGGTGCACGGCAAACTGCAGAAAAAGAACACGACAAAGAAATAAACACGGCAATGGACTGACGAGAACACACGGCAAAGAAAAGAGTCACGACAAAGTCATTAAAGAAACACGGCAAAGATATACTCACGGCAAACAAGTGGGTCCCGTGGCCTCGCAGGGTCACCCGCCGGCAGGGGCTAACGGCATAATCTTTGCCGTGTGCCCTCGCCGTCAGGTACATGGCAAAGATAAACTTTGCCGTGTGTTTTATTCTGTATACACGGCAAAGAATGTTTTTCACCTTTTTCTTTTCTTTAATTAGCAAGGCTTTTATTACATATATGTTAGGTGATATTATTTCATAGGATCATGAGAGCACACATATGATCATAGGTTATTGTGGTCTTGATCACTATATACATGCACCCCCTGATTCCGACGTTCTCATGGACTACCTCCGGCGAAACCCTAATGATCTGCGGGGCTCGGATCGTCTACCCCCCTAGACATTCTTCTGACAGGGGTAGCCCGGCGTATCTCTCTCTTGTTTTGTGTTTGACTAGGTCATAGGATGATGTGAAACCATGTTGGTTCACAAGTTGGGGCACTATCCTACCCGGTTTCACCTGAACGGGGAGATTCCCCCTTATATAGGTCCAGAACCTTTCGCTTCTAGGTTAGAGCGCATGCATGCGAGGGGGACACATGCAATCACCTATACCAACCTTGCACCACACTCACACACATATGCTAGGGACACATGCAAGTTTTCATCTGATTCCGACGTTCTCGTGGTCTTCCTCCGGCGAAACCCTGATCTGCGGGCCTCGGATCGTCTACCCCCTAGACATTCTTCTGACAGGGGTAGCCCGGCGTAGCTCTCTCTTGTTTTGTGTTTGTATAGGTCATAGGGTGATGTAAAACCATGTTGGTTCACAAGTTAGGGCACTATCGCATCTTTCACCTGTAACGGGAGATTCCCCTTACTGGTCCGTAACCTTTCGCCTAGGTTAGAGCGCATGCATGCGAGGGGACACATGCAATCACCTATACCAACCTTGCACCACACTCACACATATGCTAGGGACACATGCAAGTTTTCATCTGATTCCACGCTCGTGGTCTTCCTCCGCGAAACCACGATCTGCTGGGCTCGGATCGCCTACGCCCTAGACATTCTTCTGACAGGGGTAGCCCGGCATAGCTCTCTCTTGTTTTGTGTTTGATTATGTCATGGGATGATGTGAAACCATGTTGGTTCACAAGTTGGGGCACTATACTACCCGGTTTCACCGTAACGGGGAAATTCCCCCTTATACAGGTCTAAAACATTTGCTTCTAGGTTAGAGCGCATGCATGCGAGGGGGGACACATGCAAGCACCCGCAGACTAGTAGTTAATTTTTGTATGTTCCAACATAGCACCACACTTTTCATGCATGTGCTAGGGCACATGCATGAATGTCCTTGAGGTACTCAAAATTGAGAACAATCTATAAAGGATGTCAAACAAAAAATTTCAGACTTTGTCATGAAATCCTCTCATCTTGGTCTTTTGATTGACCCAAAGAGTGACCTTGAAATATTCAAAAGTAGTCCAACAGCTTGCTTGGTTTTGTTGGTCAGCTCTACCGTGAGGGGAAATTCTACTCTTGATGATTCGTTGAGGATTGTTTCTCAAAGTTTGTGACTAGGCACCCACCTAATGGAAATGAAGTTCAGCATCCTCCAGAAGATTATGGTCTAGTGCAAAGTTCATATTTCCATGGTCTCAATCCTTATGAAGAGCTGGTACATCTATATCTACAAGAGAAACTATCGTCCGCTCCTCAAGAGGGTTGACATAACCAGTGGCGGGAGTTTCCACGTATATATCCAGGATTTTACTAAGTATTAACGCATGTCTACAAAGGGGTTCACACTTGGGACTTACACATGGGACCTACCAACCTTGCACCACACTCACACACATATGCTAGGGACACATGCAAGTTTTCAGATGATTCCGACGTTCTCGTGGTCTTCCTCCGGCGAAACCCTGATCTGCGGGCCTCAGATCGTCTACCCCCCTAGACATTCTTCTGATGGGGGTAGCCTGGCATAGCTCTCTCTTTTTATAGGTTAGAGCGCATGCATGCGAGGGAGGACACATGCAAGCACCCACAGACTAGTAGTTAATTTTTGTATGTTCCAACATAGCACCACACTTTCATGCATGTGCTAGGGCACATGCATGAATGTCCTTGAGGTACTCAAAATTGAGAACAATCTATAAAGGATGTCAAACAAAAAATTTCAGACTTTGTCATGAAATCCTCTCATCTTGGTCTTTTGATTGACCCAAAGAGTGACCTTGAAATATTCAAAAGTAGTCCAACAGCTTGCTTGGTTTTGTTGGTTAGCTCTACCGTGAGGCGAAATTCTACTCTTGATGATTGGTTGAGGATTGTTTCTCAAAGTTTGTGACTAGGCACCCACCTAATGGAAATGAAGTTTAGCATCCTCCAGAAGATTATGGTCTAGTGCAAAGTTCATATTTCCATGGTCTCAATCCTTATGAAGAGCTGGTACATGCTATATCTACAAGAGAAACTATCGTCCGCTCCTCAAGAGGGTTGACAAAACCAGTGGCGGGAGTTTCCACGTATATATCCAGGATTTTACTAAGTATTAACGCATGTCTATAAAGGGGGTCACACTTGGGACTTACACATGGGACCTACCAACCTTGCACCACACTCACACACATATGCTAGGGACACATGCAAGTTTTCAGATGATTCCTACGTTCTCGTGGTCTTCCTCCGGCGAAACCCTGATCTGCGGGCCTCGGATCGTCTACCCCGAGACATTCTTCGATGGGGTAGCCCGCGAGATCTCTCTTGTTTTGTGTCTGATTATGTCATGGGATGATGTGAAACCATGTTGGTTCACAAGTTGGGGCACTATACGGTCCGGTTTCACCGTAACGGGGAGATTCCCCCTTATACAGGTCCAGAACCTTTGCTTCTAGGTTACAGCGCATGTATGCGAGGGGGGACACATGCAAGCACATATACCAACCTGGCACCACACTCACACACATATGCTAGGGACACATGCAAGTTTTCAGATGATTCCGACGTTCTCGTGGTCTTCCTCCGGCGAAACCCTGATCTGCGGGCCTCGGATCGTCTACCCCCCTAGACATTCTTCTGACAGGGGTAGCCCGACGTAGCTCTCTCTTGTTTTGTGTTTGACTAGGTCATAGGATGATGTAAAACCATGTTGGTTCACAAGTTGGAGCACTATCCTACCCGGTTTCACCTGAACGGGGAGATTCCCCCTTATACAGGTCCAAAACCTTTCGCTTTTAGGTTAGAGCGCATGCATGCGAGGGAGGACACATGCAAGCACCCACAGACTATTAGTTAATTTTTGTATGTTCCAACATAGCACCACACTTTCATGCATGTGCTAGGGCACATGCATGCATGTCCTTGAGGTACTCAAAATTGAGAACAATCTATAAAGGATGTCAAACAACAAATTTCAGACTTTGTCATGAAATCATCTCATCTTGGTCTTTTGATTGACCCAAAGAGTGACCTTGAAATATTCAAAAGTAGTCCAACAGCTTGCTTGGTTTTGTTGGTCAGCTCTACCGTGAGGGGAAATTCTACTCTTGATGATTCGTTGAGGATTGTTTCTCAAAGTTTGTGACTAGGCACCCACCTAATGGAAATGAAGTTCAGCATCCTCCAGAAGATTATGGTCTAGTGCAAAGTTCATATTTCCATGGTCTCAATCCTTATGAAGAGCTGGTACATGCTATATCTACAAGAGAAACTATCGTCCGCTCCTCAAGAGGGTTGACAAAACCGATGGAGTTTCCACGTATATATCCATGATTTTAATAAGTATTAACGCATGTCTATAAAGGGGGTCACACTTGGGACTTACACATGGGACCTACCAACCTTGCACCACACTCACACACATATGCTAGGGACACATGCAAGTTTTCAGATGATTCCAACGTTCTCGTGGTCTTCCTCCGGCGAAACCCTGATCTGCGGGCCTAGGATCATCTACCCCCCTAGACATTCTTCTGATGGGGGTAGCCCGGTGTAGCTCTCTCTTGTTTTGTGTCTGATTATGTCATGGGATGATGTGAAACCATGTTGGTTAACAAGTTGGGGCACTATACGGTTCGGTTTCACCGTAACGGGGAGATTCCCCCTTATACAGTCTGTAACCTTCGCTTCTAGGTTAGGCGCATGCATGCGAGGGGACACATGCAAGCACATATACCAACCTGGCACCACACTCACACACATATGCTACGAACACATGCAAGTTTTTAGATGATTCCCACATTCTCGTGGTCTTTCTCCGGCGAAACCCTAATCTGCGGGCCTCGGATCGTCTACCCCCTAGACATTGTTCTGATGGCGGTAGCCCGGCGTAGCTCTCTCTTGTTTTGTGTCTGATTATGTCATGGGATGATGTGAAACCATGTTGGTTCACAAGTTGGGGCACTATACGGTCCGGTTTCACCGTAACGGGGAGATTCCCCTTATCTGGTCCGAACCATCGCTTCTAGGTTAGAGCGCATGCATGCGAGGGGGGACACATGCAAGCACATATACCAACCTGGCAACACACTCACACACAAATCATAGGGACACATGCAAGTGTTCAGATGATTCCGACGTACTCGTGGTCTTCCTCCGTGAAACCACGATCTGCTGGGCCTCGGATCGTCTACCCCTAGACATTCTTGGCGAGGTAGCCCGTAGCTCTCTCTTGTTTTGTGTTTGACTAGGTCATAGGATGATGTAAAACCATGTTGGTTCACAAGTTGGAGCACTATCCTACCGGTTTCACCTGAGCAGGAGATTCCCTTATCTGTGTCCAAAACCTTTCGCTTTTAGGTTAGAGCGCATGCATGCGAGGGAGGACACATGCAAGCACCCACAGACTAGTAGTTAATTTTTGTATGTTACAACATAGCACCACACTTTCATGCATGTGCTAGGGCACATGCATGAATGTCCTTGAGGTACTCAAAATTGAGAACAATCTATAAAGGATGTCAAACAAAAAATTTCAGACTTTGTCATGAAATCCTCTCATCTTGGTCTTTTGATTGACCCAAAGAGTGACCTTGAAATATTCAAAAGTAGTCCAACAGCTTGCTTGGTTTTGTTGGTTAGCTCTACCGTGAGGCGAAATTCTACTCTTGATGATTGGTTGAGGATTGTTTCTCAAAGTTTGTGACTAGGCACCCACCTAATGGAAATGAAGTTTAGCATCCTCCAGAAGATTATGGTCTAGTGCAAAGTTCATATTTCCATGGTCTCAATCCTTATGAAGAGCTGGTACATGCTATATCTACAAGAGAAACTATCGTCCGCTCCTCAAGAGGGTTGACAAAACCAGTGGCGGGAGTTTCCACGTATATATCCAGGATTTTACTAAGTATTAACGCATGTCTATAAAGGGGGTCACACTTGGGACTTACACATGGGACCTACCAACCTTGCACCACACTCACACACATATGCTAGGGACACATGCAAGTTTTCAGATGATTCCGACGTTCTCGTGGTCTTCCTCCGGCGAAACCCTGATCTGCGGGCCTCGGATCGTCTACCCCCTAGACATTCTTCTGATGGGGGTAGCCCGGCGTAGCTCTCTCTTGTTTTGTGTCTGATTATGTCATGGGATGATGTGAAACCATGTTGGTTCACAAGTTGGGGCACTATACGGTCCGGTTTCACCGTAACGGGGAGATTCCCCCTTATACAGGTCCAGAACCTTTGCTTCTAGGTTAGAGCGCATGTATGCGATGGGGACACATGCAAGCACATATACCAACCTGGCACCACACTCACACACATATGCTAGGGACACATGCAAGTTTTCAGATGATTCCGACGTTCTCGTGGTCTTCCTCCGGCGAAACCCTGATCTGCGGGCCTCGGATCGTCTACCCCCCTAGACATTCTTCCCGACAGGTAGCCAGTAGCTCTCTCTTGTTTTGTGTTTGACTAGGTCATAGGATGATGTAAAACCATGTTGGTTCACAAGTTGGAGCACTATCCTACCCGGTTTCACCTGAACGGGGAGATTCCCCCTTATACAGGTCCAAAACCTTTCGCTTTTAGGTTAGAGCGCATGCATGCGAGGGAGGACACATGCAAGCACCCACAGACTATTAGTTAATTTTTGTATGTTCCAACATAGCACCACACTTTCATGCATGTGCTAGGGCACATGCATGCATGTCCTTGAGGTACTCAAAATTGAGAACAATCTATAAAGGATGTCAAACAACAAATTTCAGACTTTGTCATGAAATCCTCTCATCTTGGTCTTTTGATTGACCCAAAGAGTGACCTTGAAATATTCAAAAGTAGTCCAACAGCTTGCTTGGTTTTGTTGGTCAGCTCTACCGTGAGGGGAAATTCTACTCTTGATGATTCGTTGAGGATTGTTTCTCAAAGTTTGTGACTAGGCACCCACCTAATGGAAATGAAGTTCAGCATCCTCCAGAAGATTATGGTCTAGTGCAAAGTTCATATTTCCATGGTCTCAATCCTTATGAAGAGCTGGTACATGCTATATCTACAAGAGAAACTATCGTCCGCTCCTCAAGAGGGTTGACAAAACCAGTGGCGGGAGTTTCCACGTATATATCCAGGATTTTACTAAGTATTAACGCATGTCTATAAAGGGGGTCACACTTGGGACTTACACATGGGACCTACCAACCTTGCACCACACTCACACACATATGCTAGGGACACATGCAAGTTTTCAGATGATTCCGACGTTCTCGTGGTCTTCCTCCGGCGAAACCCTGATCTGCGGGCCTAGGATCATCTACCCCCCTAGACATTCTTCTGATGGGGGTAGCCCGGCGTAGCTCTCTCTTGTTTTGTGTCTGATTATGTCATGGGATGATGTGAAACCATGTTGGTTAACAAGTTGGGGCACTATACGGTTCGGTTTCACCGTAACGGGGAGATTCCCCCTTATACAGGTCCAGAACCTTCGCTTCTAGGTTAGAGCGCATGCATGCGAGGGGGGACACATGCAAGCACATATACCAACCTGGCGCCACACTCACACACATATGCTACGAACACATGCAAGTTTTTAGATGATTCCCACATTCTCGTGGTCTTTCTCCGGCGAAACCCTAATCTGCGGGCCTCGGATCGTCTACCCCCTAGACATTGTTCTGATGGCGGTAGCCCGGCGTAGCTCTCTCTTGTTTTGTGTCTGATTATGTCATGGGATGATGTGAAACCATGTTGGTTCACAAGTTGGGGCACTATACGGTCCGGTTTCACCAGAGGAGATTCCCCCTTATACAGGTCCAGAACCATCGCTTCTAGGTTAGAGCGCATGCATGCGAGGGGGGACACATGCAAGCACATATACCAACCTGGCACCACACTCACACACATATGCTAGGGACACATGCAAGTTTTCAGATGATTCCGACGTTCTCGTGGTCTTCCTCCGGCGAAACCCTGATCTGCGGGCCTCGGATCGTCTACCCCCCTAGACATTCTTCTGACAGGGGTAGCCCGGCGTAGCTCTCTCTTGTTTTGTGTTTGACTAGGTCATAGGATGATGTAAAACCATGTTGGTTCACAAGTTGGAGCACTATCCTACCCGGTTTCACACGCAGGAGATTCCCCCTTATACAGGTCCAAAACCTTTCGCTTTTAGGTTAGAGCGCATGCATGCGAGGGAGGACACATGCAAGCACCCACAGACTAGTAGTTAATTTTTGTATGTTCCAACATAGCACCACACTTTCATGCATGTGCTAGGGCACATGCATGAATGTCCTTGAGGTACTCAAAATTGAGAACAATCTATAAAGGATGTCAAACAAAAAATTTCAGACTTTGTCATGAAATCCTCTCATCTTGGTCTTTTGATTGACCCAAAGAGTGACCTTGAAATATTCAAAAGTAGTCCAACAGCTTGCTTGGTTTTGTTGGTTAGCTCTACCGTGAGGCGAAATTCTACTCTTGATGATTGGTTGAGGATTGTTTCTCAAAGTTTGTGACTAGGCACCCACCTAATGGAAATGAAGTTTAGCATCCTCCAGAAGATTATGGTCTAGTGCAAAGTTCATATTTCCATGGTCTCAATCCTTATGAAGAGCTGGTACATGCTATATCTACAAGAGAAACTATCGTCCGCTCCTCAAGAGGGTTGACAAAACCAGTGGCGGGAGTTTCCACGTATATATCCAGGATTTTACTAAGTATTAACGCATGTCTATAAAGGGGGTCACACTTGGGACTTACACATGGGACCTACCAACCTTGCACCACACTCACACACATATGCTAGGGACACATGCAAGTTTTCAGATGATTCCTACGTAATCGTGGAATTCCTCCGTGAAACTCGATCTGCGGGTCGGATCGCCTACCCCTAGACATTCTTCGATGGGGGTAGCCCGTAGCTCTCTTGTTTTGTGTCTGATTATGTCATGGGATGATGTGAAACCATGTTGGTTCACAAGTTGGGGCACTATACGGTCCGGTTTCACCGTAACGGGGAGATTCCCCCTTATACAGGTCCAGAACCTTTGCTTCTAGGTTAGAGCGCATGTATGCGAGGGGGGACACATGCAAGCACATATACCAACCTGGCACCACACTCACACACATATGCTAGGGACACATGCAAGTTTTCAGATGATTCCGACGTTCTCGTGGTCTTCCTCCCAAACCACGATCTCATGGGCCTCGGATCGTCTACCCCCCTAGACATTCTTCTGACAGGGGTAGCCCGGCGTAGCTCTCTCTTGTTTTGTGTTTGACTAGGTCATAGGATGATGTAAAACCATGTTGGTTCACAAGTTGGAGCACTATCCTACCCGGTTTCACCTGAACGGGGAGATTCCCCCTTATACAGGTCCAAAACCTTTCGCTTTTAGGTTAGAGCGCATGCATGCGAGGGAGGACACATGCAAGCACCCACAGACTATTAGTTAATTTTTGTATGTTCCAACATAGCACCACACTTTCATGCATGTGCTAGGGCACATGCATGCATGTCCTTGAGGTACTCAAAATTGAGAACAATCTATAAAGGATGTCAAACAACAAATTTCAGACTTTGTCATGAAATCCTCTCATCTTGGTCTTTTGATTGACCCAAAGAGTGACCTTGAAATATTCAAAAGTAGTCCAACAGCTTGCTTGGTTTTGTTGGTCAGCTCTACCGTGAGGGGAAATTCTACTCTTGATGATTCGTTGAGGATTGTTTCTCAAAGTTTGTGACTAGGCACCCACCTAATGGAAATGAAGTTCAGCATCCTCCAGAAGATTATGGTCTAGTGCAAAGTTCATATTTCCATGGTCTCAATCCTTATGAAGAGCTGGTACATGCTATATCTACAAGAGAAACTATCGTCCGCTCCTCAAGAGGGTTGACAAAACCAGTGGCGGGAGTTTCCACGTATATATCCAGGATTTTACTAAGTATTAACGCATGTCTATAAAGGGGGTCACACTTGGGACTTACACATGGGACCTACCAACCTTGCACCACACTCACACACATATGCTAGGGACACATGCAAGTTTTCAGATGATTCCAACGTTCTCGTGGTCTTCCTCCGGCGAAACCCTGATCTGCGGGCCTAGGATCATCTACCCCCCTAGACATTCTTCTGATGGGGGTAGCCCGGCGTAGCTCTCTCTTGTTTTGTGTCTGATTATGTCATGGGATGATGTGAAACCATGTTGGTTCACAAGTTGGGGCACTATACGGTCCGGTTTCACCGTAACGGGGAGATTCCCCCTTATACAGGTCCAGAACCATCGCTTCTAGGTTAGAGCGCATGCATGCGAGGGGGGACACATGCAAGCACATATACCAACCTGGCACCACACTCACACACATATGCTACGAACACATGCAAGTTTTTAGATGATTCCCACATTCTCGTGGTCTTTCTCCGGCGAAACCCTAATCTGCGGGCCTCGGATCGTCTACCCCCTAGACATTGTTACGATGGCGGTAGCCAGGCGTAGCTCTCTTGTTTTGTGTCCGATTATGTCATGGGATGATGTGAAACCATGTTGGTTCACAAGTTGGGGCACTATACGTCCGGTTTCACCAACGGGAGATTCCCCCTTATACAGGTCCAGAACCATCGCTTCTAGGTTAGAGCGCATGCATGCGAGGGGGGACACATGCAAGCACATATACCAACCTGGCACCACACTCACACACATATGCTAGGGACACATGCAAGTTTTCAGATGATTCCGATGTTCTCGTGGTCTTCCTCGTGAAACCACGATCTCATGGGCCTTGATCGTCTACCCCTAGACATTCTTCCCGACAGGTAGCCAGTAGCTCTCTCTTGTTTTGTGTTTGACTAGGTCATAGGATGATGTAAAACCATGTTGGTTCACAAGTTGGAGCACTATCCTACCCGGTTTCACCTGAACGGGGAGATTCCCCCTTATACAGGTCCAAAACCTTTCGCTTTTAGGTTAGAGCGCATGCATGCGAGGGAGGACACATGCAAGCACCCACAGACTAGTAGTTAATTTTTGTATGTTCCAACATAGCACCACACTTTCATGCATGTGCTAGGGCACATGCATGCATGTCCTTGAGGTACTCAAAATTGAGAACAATCTATAAAGGATGTCAAACAACAAATTTCAGACTTTGTCATGAAATCCTCTCATCTTGGTCTTTTGATTGACCCAAAGAGTGACCTTGAAATATTCAAAAGTAGTCCAACAGCTTTCTTGGTTTTGTTGGTTAGCTCTACCGTGAGGCGAAATTCTACTCTTGATGATTGGTTGAGGATTGTTTCTCAAAGTTTGTGACTAGGCACCCACCTAATGGAAATGAAGTTCAGCATCCTCCAGAAGATTATGGTCTAGTGCAAAGTTCATATTTCCATGGTCTCAATCCTTATGAAGAGCTGGTACATGATATATCTACAAGAGAAACTATCGTCCGCTCCTCAAGAGGGTTGACAAAACCAGTGGCGGGAGTTTCCACGTATATATCCAGGATTTTACTAAGTATTAACGCATGTCTATAAAGGGGGTCACACTTGGGACTTACACATGGGACCTACCAACCTTGCACCACACTCACACACATATGCTAGGGACACATGCAAGTTTTCAGATGATTCCGACGTTCTCGTGGTCTTCCTCCGGCGAAACCCTGATCTGCGGGCCTAGTATCATCTACCCCCCTAGACATTCTTCTGATGGGGGTAGCCAGTTTCTCTCTCTTGTTTTGTGTCTGATTATGTCATGGGATGATGTGAAACCATGTTGGTTCACAAGTTGGGGCACTATACGGTCGGTTTCACCGTATAGGAGATTCCCTTATATGTGTCCGTAACCTTCGCTTCTAGGTTAGAGCGCATGCATGCGAGGGGGGACACATGCAAGCACATATACCAACCTGGCACCACACTCACACACATATGCTACGGATACATGCAAGTTTTCAGATGATTCCCACATTCTCGTGGTCTTCCTCCGGTGAAACCCTAATCTGCGGGCCCCGGATCGTCTACCCCCCTAGACATTCTTCTAACAGGGGTAGCCCGGCGTAGCTCTCTCTTGTTTTGTGTTTGACTAGGTCATACGATGATGTAAAACCATGTTGGTTCACAAGTTGGGGCACTATCCTACCCGGTTTCACCTGAACGGGGAGATTCCCCCTTATAAAGGTCCAGAACCTTTCGCTTCTAGGTTAGAGCGCATGCATGCGAGGGGGACAAATGCAATCACCTATACCAACCTTGCACCACACTCACACACATATGCTAGGGACACATGCAAGTTTTCAGATGATTCCGACGTTCTCGTGGTCTTCCTCGTGAAAACCCTAATCTGGGTTCTGGATCGCCTACCCCCTAGACATTCTTCTGACAGGGGTAGCCCGGCGTAGCTCTCTCTTGTTTTGTGTTTGTTTAGGTCATGGGATGATGTAAAACCATGTTGGTTCACAAGTTGGGGCACTATCCTACCCGGTTTCACCTGAACGGGGGGATTCCCCCTTATACAGGTCCATAACCTTTCGCTTCTAGGTTAGAGCACATGCATGCGAGGGGGGACACATGCAATCACCTATACCAACCTTTCACCACACTCACACACATATGCTAGGGACACATGCAAGTTTTCATCTGATTCCGACGTTCTCGTGGTCTTCCTCCGGCGAAACCCTGATCTGCGGGGCTCGGATCGTCTACCCCCCTAGACATTCTTCTGACAGGGGTAGCCCGGCATAGCTCTCTCTTGTTTTGTGTTTGTTTAGGTCATAGGGTGATGTAAAACCATGTTGGTTCACAAGTTGGGGCACTATCGTACCCGGTTTCACCGGAACGGGGTGATTCCCCCTATATACAGGTCCAGAACCTTTCGCTTCTAGGTTAGTGCGCATGCATGCGAGGGGGGACACACGCAATCACCTATACCAACCTTGCACCACACTCACACACATATGCTAGGGACACATGCAGGTTTTGAGATAATTCCGATGTTCTCGTGGTCTTCCTCCGGCAAAACCCTGATCTGCGGGGCTCGGATCGTCTACCCCCCTAGACATTATTCTGATGGCGGTAGCCCGGCGTAGCTCTCTCTTGTTTTGTGTTTGTTTAGGTCATGGGATGATGTAAAACCATGTTGGTTCACAAGTTGGGGCACTATCCTACCCGGTTTCACCGGAACAGGGAGATTCCCCCTTATACAGGTCGAGAACCTTTCGCTTCTAGGTTAGAGCGCATGCATGCGAGGGAGGACACATGCAAGCACCCGCAAACTAGTAGTTAAATTTTGTATGTTCCAACATAGCACCACACTTTCATGCATGTGCTAGGGCACATGCATGCATGTCCTTGAGGTACTCAAAACTGAGAACAATCTATAAAGGATGTCAAACAACAAATTTCAGACTTTGTCATGAAATCCTCGCATCTTGGTCTTTTGATTGACCCAAAGAGTGACCTTGAAAGATTCAAAAGTAGTCCAACAGCTTGCTTGGTTTTGTTGGTCAGCTCTACCGTGAGGGGAAATTCTACTCTTGACGATTGGTTGAGGATTATTTCTTAAAGTTTGTGACTAGGCACCCACCTAATGGAAATGAAGTTCAGCATCCTCCAGAAGCTTATGGTCTAGTGCAAATTTCATATTTCCATGGTCTCAATCCTTATGAAGAGCTGGTACATGCTATATCTACAAGAGAAACTATCGTCCGCCTCCTCGATGTAAACCAAGGGCATGGAGTTTCCACGTATATATCCAAGATTTTACTAAGTATTAACGCATGTCTACAAAGGGGATCACACTTGGGACTTACACATGGGACCTACCAACCTTGCACCACACTCACACACATATGCTAGGGACACATGCAAGTTTTCAGATGATTCCGACGTTCTCGTGGTCTTCCTCCGAAACCCCGATCTGGGTTCTCGGATCGCCTACCCCTAGACATTCTTCTGATGGGGTAGCCCATGAGCTCTCTCTTGTTTTGTGTTTGATTATGTCATGGGATGATGTGAAACCATGTTGGTTCACAAGTTGGGGCACTATACGGTCCGGTTTCACCATAACAGGGAGATTCCCCCTTATACAGGTCTAGAACCTTCGCTTCTAGGTTAGAGCGCATGCATGCGAGGGGGGACACATGCAAGCACATATACCAACCTGGCACCACACTCACACACATATGCTAGGGACACATGCAAGTTTTCAGATGATTCCGACGTTCTCGTGGTCTTCCTCCGGCGAAACCCTGATCTGCGGGCCTCGGATCGTCTACCCCACTAGACATTCTTCTGACAGGGGTAGCCCTGAAGGGATACGGGTAGGCTACACTAGCGCAAATCAAAAATTTCTACCGCGTACACCAGTATAACTGTTTTCATAGATCACGGGATTACCACTAGACGCCTTGTTAGCTATGAATCGATGAAGCGGCCGAGGCAGAGGTGCGCAGCGGCGTTCCACGCCTCCTCCTTGTCCTCTCGAGCTTCCCTTACGGAGCTTCCACGGATCGCGCCAGATGCAACGCCGCCGAGGTATCCACATCGCAGGATGGAAGCGCCGACGCCGGACTGCTAGGTCCGCTGCCATGACAGGCGTGAGGAGTGGCGGTGGGAATGATCTGAGGTCTAAGGTCTAATCTGGTCCGCCCACCCTTTTCTTATATAGGCGTCCCTAGTGGGCTTCTACATTAGCAGCCCATTAGTACCCTAAGCCTGGTCTAATTCGGATCCAATCCTCATTAGGCTTCCAGCCCCTTAAGTGTGTGACCCTATAGGTTCATATGCGTATAGACATGACACGAATACACTTATTCTGTCAATAGTTGGTAGCGACCTCTAGCAAGACGTGCCAACTCCTAAACGCATACAAAGATCATATCGGACGAACCATCACAAGGTTTAGTACATGTCTTTCCCTTTGCCTCACGATATTTGGTCTAGCTCCAAGCTGACCTCCCTTTCTCGATACCGTGATTCGGAATCCCTTTACTAGGTTAACTCTTAACCATATGTAGCACGGCCATGCATTTCTGGATCCGATCACTCGAGGGGCCCAGATATCTCTCAAGTAGAGAGGGGCAAATCCCATCTTGATTGACCATGCCTTGCAGCATGCTTCAGGACAAACCCGAAAGCTACCTTTATAACTACCTAGTTACGGTGCAGCGTTTGATAGCCCCAAAGTAGGTCGATCCACATCTCAAGTACATGTGACAATCTCAGGTCTAAGGACAAAACGTACACGATGTGTAGAGAGAGAGAGAGCTGCAACTAATTGCTAGTCTCAGGTTGAGTCAGTCCAACCCCATGTTCATAACATGTGTCCATGTTATTGGTTTGACATCTCCATGTCTATGACTTGCAAAACATAGGCATCAACCAATCGATGTGCTAGTCTAATATTCACGTGTGTCCTCACATGAACTCCGACTAGGGACAACTCTTAAATAACCATACAAGTATAGAGTTTCACAAACAATTCACGTAATTGCCAATCAATACAAGTTGCCTGATACGGATATTCAAGGAACATTACAATAACTCATGGATACATATGAAATATCATCATCTCTATGATTGCCTCTAGGGCATATTTCCTTCAAGCCCGGCATAGCTCTCTCTTGTTTTGTGTTTGACTAGGTCATAGGATGATGTAAAACCATGTTGGTTGACAAGTTGGGGCACTATCCTACCCGGTTTCACCGGAACGGGGAGATTCCCCCTTATATAGGTCCAGAACCTTTCGCTTCTAGGTTAGAGCGCATGCATGCGAGGGGGGACACATGCAATCACCTATACCAACCTTGCACCACACTCACACACATATGCTAGGGACACATGCAAGTTTTCAGATGATTCCGATGTTC
This sequence comes from Avena insularis, assembly GCA_023614405.1. Classification (NCBI taxonomy): domain Eukaryota; kingdom Viridiplantae; phylum Streptophyta; class Magnoliopsida; order Poales; family Poaceae; genus Avena; species Avena insularis. The sequence goes on from CM042695.1 coordinate 43,613,526, forward strand.
TCATGGTCTTCCTCCGGCGAAACCCTAATCTGCGGGGCTCGGATCGTCTACCCCCCTAGACATTCTTCCGACATGGGTAGCCTGGCGTGGCTCTCTCTTGTTTTGTGTTTGTTTAGGTCATGGGATGATGTAAAACCATGTTGGTTCACAAGTTGGGGCACTATCCTACCCGGTTTCACCGGAACGGGGAGATTCCCCTTATACAGGTCCAGAATCTTTCGCTTCTAGGTTAGAGCGCATGCATGCGAGGGGGGACACATGCAATCACCTATACCAACCTTGTACCACACTCACACACATATGCTAGGGACACATGCAAGTTTTCATCTGATTTCGACGTTCTCGTGGTCTTCCTCCCAAACCCCTCGATCTCATGGCTCGGATCGTCTACCCCCTAGACATTCTTCTGACAGGGGTAGTCCAACAGCTTGCTTGGTTTTGTTGGTCTCAGCAGCTCTACCGTGAGGGGAAATAAATATAATTAAAATAAAAAATGGAAAGAAAAATATAATTGAAAGAAAAATGGAAAGAAAAATAAAAAAAAGCAAAAGGCACACGGCAAAGGATAAAACACACGGCAAAGGTTCTTTGCCGTGTGCCCTCGCCGTGAGACACATGGCAAAGGTCCTTTGTCGTGTGTTCTCATGACACTGCACACGGCAAGGTTTGCGCCATTATTTGCTGGCCCATGGCAGCTAACCCCTAGCACCACCCCTAGCCCCTGCCACGACCCCGCCTCCTCCCTCACACGCCGCCGCTAGCCCCTCCCCCGCCCCACCCGACCCCGACCCCTCCTAGCACAGCCACTCCCTAGCCTCTGGCTGTCTGATCTTGCCTTCCTTCACTGGCCACCACCGGCGCTTAGCCTCCCGCCCCCCACCCGACCCCTCACGTGTGCCTCCCTCCCCTCCTGCCCCACCCCAGACGCCCTCCTCCCCACCACCACTGGCTTGCACGGTAGAGCACCAGCCGGTCTGTGTTCAAGGGAGAGCTCCCTGCAGCCTCATACTTCACCTTGTCGCCCCATCTCCTCCAACGACGGCTGCGGACAAGGTAAGCCATTTTTTCAGTTTTTCATATATTGCTAGTATGATGTATGTAGTGGTAGTTCTAGTGTTGTAGTAAGTTATTAATAAATTGTATTTAGTGATAGTTTTATTGTCATATATTACATTAGGGTAGTTTTAGTGGTAGATTTAGCAAAACGGACAAGTTACTAATATGTTGTTTTTAGTGGTAGTATTTTCTAGTATGTTGTTTCATATATGCATGTGTATAGTAGTAATTTAAGAATTATATGTGTAAAATTTTGGCTTGTATTTTGGCATATATAAATACATGTGTATATTACTAATTTTTCTTCGTGTAGGATATGTGTCGAGTCTGAGGGTGGGGTTGTCGACGGCGTAGGTCATTTTGCGGGAGGGTCGCTGATCTTCTTCACCTCTCAATCACGCTTCAAGGGTAAAAATCTATTCTCCTATCGTGCAAGTACCTAGGGTTATTTTCGTGTGTAGATCACCAAGTCTGTCGCGTTACCTACGCGTCTCTTCCCGGCCGTAAGGGTTACGCAGATAAATATGCATTAGTGGTCTCGCATATTATGAAGCGTAACTCTTACGACATTTATCGGGACAGCCGGCGGATGCGTAGTTGGGTATGTTTTCCTTGTTCTACTCCGGTCCGAGATAGGATTTCGGCAGCTCCTCCCTGTTGTTCTCCGGATGCACATCCCTATTGGCTTTTTGCCGAGACGTGTATCGGGAGAGCAGCGGGGAGGTGCTGCCGAAATTCTGTGTCGGATCGGGGTAGAGCAGGGAGAACATACTCAATCTACGGATCCGGCGGTTGATAGGACCCTCTTTACCTATTAGAGAGATAGGTGGATATATGTATGGCGTAAAATATATGTTTGCTAAAATTAACTGAACTAATACCAGATTTATTTATATGGCATGATTAATTGAAAGCATTATATATGTCGTTTTTGGTACTGATTAGAGGATGGAGAATCTTGACTGGATGTATGATGGCTATGTCAGTAAGTGGGACTTTACCTCAGAATGGCAAGAAAAGGCCGAGGACTTTGTGAACCGGGCATTTGTCCCCCCAGACCTGTAAGAATTTTACGCTGTGCAAGATGCAAGAACCTGAATACACATTCGAAGGATGATGTGAGTACTCACCTGCTCAATTACGGGTTCACACCATCCTACAAGACTTGGACATTCCATGGTGAAAAGTTAGCAAAACGTTCTAGGAGGGAGTCACGGCAGGGTCAGCAACAGAGTCAGCCAAGGGGAGAATTTGATGCTGGTTTTGATAGGTGCATAGAAAACTTTGTGAATGCTAATGCGCCTGAAAGCCCTCATGTAGAGGCGTTGACACCTCAGGAGGCGGAGACAAGTGAGGAGTCGGAGGAAAACACGACAAAGTACTACGAGACTTTGTTTGCCTCACAGAGACCCCTTCATGCACATACAGATGTTACCCAACTGGATGCCATAGCTCGCCTTTTGGCCTTCAAGAGCCACAGGAACTTGACCAGAGAGGACTTTGATGATATGCTTGCCGTCGTTGGCAGCATTCTGCCAAAAGGGCACCTCTTGACGGAGAACTTCTACTATTCGACCAAACTCCTCCGTGACCTTAAGATGTCATATGAGCCGATACACGCTTGTCCGAAGGGATGCATGCTATTCACAAAGGAGCATGCTAAGACAAATTATTGTATCCGCTGCAAATCCTCTAGGTACTTTGAGGTCGATCCCAATGGTGATGGTCAGAAGAGGCAGACCGGGTTGCCCAAAACATTCTTTGGTATCTTCCAATCATACCGAGGCTCTAGCGACTCTTCATGACCGAGGATACTGACCAGTATATGCAGTGGGCAGTAGAAGGGAACATATACCTCGACAAGATGATACATCCGTCGGATGGTAGTGCATGGAAGAACTTTGTCAAGAAATATCCTGAGAAAGCCAGTGACAAGAGGAGCGTAGCAGTTGCCATATCAACCGATGGGTTCAATCCATATGGCATGTCGGCTTCAGTATACAGTTGTTGGCCAGTGTTTGTTATTCCCCTGAACCTCCCCCTGGCGTCTGCATGAGATCAGAGAACATGTTTATCTCGATGATAATCCCAGGGCCGAAATACCCGGGTAAGAACATGAATGTGTATCTAGAACCGTTGGTGGATGACTTGCTTAGTGGCTGGGAAGGTCGGGGGATCCAAACATTTGACGCTTCAAACAACGAGCACTTCGATATGTATGTCTGGTACCATACCTCTCTGCATGACCTACCAGCACGTGCGTTGTTCTGCGGCTGGTGTACACATGGGAAGTGGCCTTTCCCAGTGTGCATGCAATCTCTGACTTTCTTCTGGCTATCGAAGGGAGGCAATTATTCCTGCTTTGATGAACATCGATAGTGTCTTGAGCCGAATCATCCATATAGGAGTGACAAAAAGAGGTTCAAGAAAGGCCGTGTTGTCCATGATCCAAAGCCACGTCTAAAGACCGGAAAGGAAATCAAGGCTGAGTTAGAAGCTCTCCAGCCAAACTCCGATGGGAATGGTTTCGTGGGATACGGGGATACGCTCCAGTGGACCCACATTCCGTGCTTATGGAAGCTCCCTTACTTTGAGGATCTTGAGCTCCCTCATAACATTGATGTAATGCACACCGAAAAGAATATCGGTGAGGCCCTTTGGAGCACCATAATGCAAACCGAGAAGACGAAAGATAACATCAAGGCTCGAATTGATCAAGAAGCATTGTGCGATAGGCCAAAGTTGAACATGCAGCCACCCGGAGCCAAAGGCAGAAAAAGGTGGTCTAAGCCAAAGGCTCCTTTCTGCCCAACAAAGCCCCAAAGAAGGGAGATATTCCAGTGGATCGTGCAAAGTTTGTTTTTCCCTGATGGTTATGCGGCCAACTGGATGAGGGGTGCGAACATGGAAACATTGCGAGTACAAGGGCTCTAGAGTCATGACTACCAAGTATGGCTTGAGAGGATAATGCCGGTGATGATTCGAGGCTATGTCGATGAGGAGACTTGGCGAGTGCTGTCGAGGTTGAGCTTTTTCTTCCGCCAGATTTGTGCTAGGGAGTTAGACCGTAAAGTGCTCGAGAAGCTACATGAACAGGCACCCGAGTTGCTTTGCGATCTAGAGATGCTCCTTCCGCCAGGGTTCTTCAATCCGATGCAACATATGATCTTGCATCTTGCGGACGAGGATTTAAAGGGGGTACCTGTGTGGGCCCTTTGGTAGTTTCCGCCCGAGAGAGAAACAAAGAAGCTTCGTAAGAAAACATGCAATAAATGCAAGATCAAGGCATCCATAGCCGAGGCAGTCCTTAACGAGGAGGTTGCAAACTTCACCACAAAGCACTATGATGCCAACATTCCCACAAAGCACAACCCAGTGTTTCATTACAATGCCGCCAACCCTGAAGATGTACCCAATCTTAGCATCTTCGTTGGGCTAGGTGGCAAATCAAGTGGCACAAAGAGGTTCGCAATGAAAAAACTTGAGCGGGAGTTGATCCACTCGTATGTCTTGAACACCATGGAAGAAGTGAAGCCGTACATCGAGTAAGTGATCACCATTTAGTTTTCCGCAAACATTCACTGCTATGTCCGTGCCTAACTCTCCTTTAAATTGTTATAGACGATTCAAGAGTGCACATTGGAAGAATCCAAATAGGGATCCTAACCCTCAAGAGGAGCAGCATCTTTTCGATAAGGGTGGTGGTTTCGGTTTCGTCAGCTGGTTCTGTGGTTTGGTACTATTCGAGCCAACTTGCTGTGCTACACTTCTTGTGATAAACTTCTTATGCTAAACTTCTCGTTCTAACTTGTAGGCAAGAACTGACAAAGAGATGCAACCCGAGCTAAGAAATATTGCCAGGGGATTTAACCATTTAGTCGACACGTTCAATGCTTATGACGTGAATGGGTATCGCTTCCATACCCATGAATACACAACTAGCCGGCCCAACCAGAAGACAACAAATAGCGAGGTCTTTTGTGAAGGCTCAGATGGCCTCGATTATGGAAGAGTCGAGGGTATATATGAGCTGAATTACGGTTTTGGCAAAGGGCTAAATCCCGTTGTATTCAAATGCCATTGATTTGACCCACATAAGGTGAAACGGGATCCTGAAATTGGACTGGTCGAAGTTAAGAGAAACTCCGTTTATGCGGGAGATGATGTTTACATTTTGGCTACTCAGGCCTTCCAAGTATTCTATCTTCCGTACCCATGCCAAAACCCGACAAAACGTCTACAGGAATGGGATGTTGTGATGACGGTACCGACGCTAATAGGCGCCCTTGCCAAACAAGGATGATTACCGCCGCCTAGACCCCTCAACAAATGATGGCGAGTTTTATCAAGAAGAAGGGCTCCCTGGGCAATTCACTATCGACTTGTTCGCCAATGGTGACATGGTCGTAGATGATGAGCAAGAAGAAGCTGAGGAGGAAGACACTGCGCAAGATGAAGCTGAGGAGGTTCACAACCAACAAGATGTGAGTTTGCTCGAGGCGTTCCATGCAGGCCTTGATGTCAACGATCCACAGGGACCACCTCCAGGTTTCGTGGATGATTATTGGTGGCCGGAAAATGATAGTGATGACGAAACCTCTTGTCCAATTCATAATCCCGACTCAGGCTTCTGATCCATGTAGTAGTAATAATCTTTGTAGTAGTGTTTGCTATGTAATCCCGCCGGGCTATGTAATAAAATTTCTTTCCTTTTGTCTTTGTATTTGTAAGAACTCTATTCTATGTAATAAAATTTCTTTCCTTTTGTCTTTGTATTTGTAAGAACTCGTAGCCCCAAAGTCGAGAGAGTACAAGTATTTTCGAGATTCATATAGCATGGCCATGTGACGGTGGCAGGCCCAGGAAAGGATTCTCGATCCACGACAACGATTCCTTTCGAGGAGTCGTTTCCGTGGAGATCGAATCCTTTCCTTGGCTTGCCGCGTCTCATACCCATTCTATATGGATCATGGAAGTATTTCTCTTCTTTCGTCTTTGCCGATACGAATATAGATTAGCTAGCGTGACTTAAATGGAATAGATTAGATAGCCCTAAAGTCGAAAGGAAAGACATTACTTCACTATTCATATAGCATGGGCGACATTGTTATATGAATCGTGAAATGGTTTCTTTCCTTTCGTCTTTGGAGAAACACAAGGAAGGCTTCATCTCGTAGCCCCAAAGTCGAGAGAGGACAGGTATTTTCGAGATTCATATAGCATGGGGATGTGACGGTGGAAAGCCCAGGAAAGGATTCTCGATCCACGACAACGATTCCTTTCGAGGAGTCGTTGCCGTGGAGACCGAATCCTTTCCTTGGCTTGTCGCGTCTCATACCCATGCTATATGGATCATGGAAGTATTTCTCTTCTTTCGTCTTTGCTGATATGAATATAGTGTGTGTTTAAAACTTGAGTATTATTGTACTGTTATGAATCTTGTGTCACTGATGTGTACTAATAAACTACTCTTTTCACCCTGTTTTGCAGGTGATTGAAAGATGCCGGGGGGAAAGGGAGTTACAAGAAAGCTGAAAAGCTTGGCAAAACTTGTGACTGGTGGTTCAAAAGATGTCAGGGGGAAGCAGCCTACTAGTGCTACTGCTAGTGCTCCACTGCGCACTTCACAGCGGTGGGGGCGTGGGAGGCGTGCGAGGACTCCTAGTCCCCCTCCGGTCTTCGAGGAGGACGAGCAAGAGCAGGAGCAAGAGCAGGAGCAGGAGCAAGAGGACGAGGAGGAGGAGCCAGTTCGGCGTCAGGAGGATGAGGGGACGCACTCGGATTCTGACGAGGAGGAGAAGGAGCAGCAGGAGGAGGAGGATGAGGGGTTGGGGTCTTTACCCTACGAGCTTGAAATGTCCTTGAGGTGGGCGCCTCCGGAGGATGAGACGCAGTACCTTGAGGAGTACGCGGCCATGGACCCGAGCCTGGTGCCACGGGAGAAGGCTCCATATCGGCGTGGGGTTTCGAGACTCCCCGACCTACCTTATCCCTATGCGGACAAGGTACTCGTGCCCGCTGGGTCGAGGTACATGATTTGACCCTAAACCATACATTGTAATTTTTATCACATACTGACCTTGTCTTTTCATTTTGCAGTGCCTTTCTATATGAGGATGGGATCAAGCCATATCGTGGCTACTCAAGCATCCTTGGAGCCTTGGTTAGAAAGTATTTTCCTGGGATTGTCACTCTCCCAAATGGTTCAAAGGATGTGGCTTGGACTTGGAAGCATTACCACTATGCCGAAGATCCCCAAAAAAAGTACACCACCATCGCGGAGAAGGTTCAGGTTTTGTTCTGGGTAAGTTTGTTTTGCTTGTCATAATTCAATCGCCTTGAGGATGAAATATACTTGAACTCGTGGCTTTGACCCCCCTTTTTTCCCTGTGTGCATACTTGTAGAAGTTCTTCGACATGGACAGGACGCGCAAAAGGGAGTGTTTGATGATTGTTCACGAGCTTGCCAAGAGGAAGGTGCAAGACATGCACTACGAGGCACGCGTGAATCTCAGAATCTGGTTCGGCGATCGCAAGATTTGGATGAACAAGATCCATGCCCGGGAGATGCTCTTCGAGCCGTGGCAGTACCTGCAGGTAGTTGCATTTTTGTTTTATTGATTTCTTGACCTTATTCTATTTTCTACTATACTAATACGTGTGTCTTATGGATGTAGAACCCTCCTCAGTTCATGGGTAATGACGAGCGGTGCTTCACGGCAATGGTAGCGTGGTGGACACACCCCAATTACCTCTAGAAACACGCCGATGCAAAGAAGCGGCGAGAGGAGATGGGGGGTGGATCACACCGCCAAGGCAGCATCCCCCTCGCCCTTCTTAGGCAAAAAGAGGTGAGAAAATGCTTTATTTGTTCTTGCTTGTAATTTTATTCTTTACTTCGCCCTTTGGAGTCCCCCTTCACTTAACTTCGTGCTCTTTTGTGCAGAAAATAAAGACAGGTCAAGAGCCGTCCGTGTTTGCCGTTTGGAAGAAGACACGCACGTTGGACGAGCCTAGGAACGGGAGCCTATGGATGAACGAGGGAGCCAGGCTCCGGGGTGAGAAGTACCCTGAGAAGTACAAGGAGGTGCATGGAGAAGATTCTAACCCTGAGACCGCCCCTTCGACCCCGAGGTCGCCGTGCTGGCGGGAGAAGGCCAGAAGAATGGTCGCCTATGGATCGGTCACGGGTCCGTCGACCCTAAGACCGTTCCATCTATGCGCCAGGTCCGGCGTGGTAGGACGAGCGACCAGCCCGCTATAGAGACCCGCCCACGGCCTTCGGTTGTAGCTCTCGAGCAGTTACGGGTATGTTCTTCCTCAGTCATCTATGTTTTACTACATGTTTTGTGTTGCAATGTTCATCTAATCGTGGCGACACGACGTAGGAGGAGATGGCCGCTGATAGGGCACGCAGAGAGGCGGCCGAGCAGCGCTAACAAAGCAGGGTTGGAGCAACAAAGAGATGATGCGGTGGATGACACACAAATGCTCATCAATTCTCAACCAGGGACTCTTCCCACTCCTCCTTTTGCCTTCTCGTGGGTAAGTGATCAAGTGTCTTATTGTCCAATGCTCGCAATTTTCAATCTTGCCTTATTGTCTAATGCTCACAATTTCCAATGTTGCAGATGGACAATGCGATGCCGCCGCCTGGTAGGTCCGCGGGTGGATCGAACAACTAGGCGCTGCCGTCTTTCACCGTCAACAATCCGTCGGTCGTCCGGAGGCTGAATCAGAGTCCTCAAGGTTTGTTTTCTTATACTTGTCAAATTTAGCCATGCCATCACATTTGTAAAATTTTTAGCCATGATATGACACTTGTAGAAATTTTAGCCTTGGCATGATACTTATAGAAAATTTAGCAATTCCATGACACTTGTAGGAAATTTAGCCTTGCCATGATACTTATAGCAAATTTAGCAATTCCATGACACTTGTAGATAATTCTATGCCATTGTCAAAATTTTAGCCATGCTATGACACTTGTAGAAATTTTAGCCTTGCCATGACACTTATAGAAATTCTAGCCTTGCCATGGGACTTGTAGATATTCGTGATTTTACTTGTCATATTGATGTAATTTGCCATGAGACTCGTCAAAATCCCATGTTATTGCCATTTCCATCAACTTGCCTAGAAACTTGTACATATTGATGATTTTACTTGTCATATTTATGTACTTGTCTTCAACTTGTAGGATCTCACGATGGAGCATGAGCTTGTGGAGCACTCGGAGTTGATGGTCTTGTGGGTGGCAAGAATAAACTTGTAATATTTGTGTAGTTTAGGGATTGTGCACTTGTTGGTTATGCACTTGTGTAATAAACTTGGTCTTGTGTGATATTTGGTAGTGTTTGTGATGATATTATGATCATACTTGTGATATTTTGGTGTTGGTGATGCATTTTGGTGTTGGTGATGATTATATTATTGTTGTTCGATGCAATTTGGTGTTGCTGATGATCTGTATGATCATATATATATTCTATGTTTTGAATTGCAGGAAATGAATGGAAACCAATTTTCTTTTGGAAAAACAGGGTTGCTTTGCCGTGTGTATACACACGGCAAAGAAGCCACGTGTAGCCTACCTGTGTGTTGCTGAGGTTATACACAGGGCCTTTGCCGTGTGCTCTATGCCAAAGGCACACGTCAAAGGATGAACTTTGCCGTGTGTCACCCCTGAGAGGCACACGGCAAAGGGGAAGACACAACAAAGGACAATGCACACGGCAAACCCTGAAGACACGGCAAAAACCAAAGCACACGGCAAAGGACATACACACGGCGAAGGCAAGGCACACGGCAATGGGAAGACACACGGCAAAGATCAAAGGCACACGGCAAAGGGAATACACGGCACCGATCTGTTGGCTCCGTCAGACGGACGCAACCGTCAACTACTTTAGTGTGCCGTGTGTGATCAGAAAACACACGGCAAAGTCTTTGCCGTGTTCCGAGCGTCAAGACACACGGCAAAGGCTCTTTGCCGTCCCTATCGTTGCCGCGTTGATTTTGCTGTGTGCTTACACACGGCAAAGGGTTTGCCGTGTTCCGGGGCCACACAGCAAAGAACCTTTCTCCCGTAGTGAAGCAGGCTCCTCCACGTGCAAGACCACCCGCAGGGCTTCTGTCACCGAATCAATCATCACTCGTGCAATGAAGCGCACTGCTGCCAAAGAACTCCACAGGTGTCTCATTTTCTCCAAGTGTTTTGAGATGCCCACATCGTTTTCCGACCGGAGAAGGGGTCTCCGACGACGCAGATCTCGGCCATCTGTGCCCGAGAAGAAGTGCAGGTTGCGGTCCTGTGGAGAATACGGCTCTCCGAGAGTTTGCTCCGACCGGTGAAGAAACGGCAAAAGCTCGAGCGGATGAGTCCGTTGTTCTTCAATCTGGACAGGTCCAAACTGGAATGGTCACTAGATCACTTAAGAACTGCCGTTGCCAAGTGAAGGCATCCAACATTACTAGAACTAGCACAGTATCCCCGCAAATGCGAGGGCATCATCTTTAGTGGCTTGAATAAAGTTACTATTTGATGAATATCACAATCATTTATAAAAAAGTTATAATATTGTTCTCTGACTATTAAAATGTTAAGGAAACTAAAGTGTCACAAATGCGAGTAACATCTTTAATATCCTTAGTTACGGTTAAAACACACATTCGTTGTGTTTGTAAGTGATATTAGATCAGTAAATATAATTAACTTTTATGTGATGTTGGATCTATCCGATGTTAACTCACAATGATAAATTGTATTCATGAACTGAAAAAAAATATTATCATCCTCATCGCAGGCCTAATAAATACTTGGAATTCTTACATACCTAGTTCTCCTTTTCTTCCTCACGTTGACATAAATAGTTTGAAAACGTGTGAACTCTTTTGACGCTAATAAAATCTCATGGTGAAATTCAGACCATTATTTTATATATTAGCATGCTGCTAAAAATAATGGTTAGTAAAAAATGTAACACAATTATAATGATATATTTTTTCTTTCAATAGATTGATCAATATGTTTATACATTGGTAGTCAAATTTTGATCACTTCAAGTTTCTAAAAGTCCCCTATTTTGATTTCTTTACCATGATTTTTCTTTTCGGACGTGCCAATTACCTATGCAAATAAAGAGAGATAACAATAGGTGTGTGATATATTGATATAAGAATGACAATAATATGGGTAGAAAGAATAGTCAATTCTAACTAGACAAATTCGTGACACTTGTTTCCGAACAAAGGAGGTGCTATATAAAAATAACCATGGAAAAGTATTATATGGTTCTCTTTCGAAGTACTATATAGTTGATTGATTATACCAATTACTAAGAGTCATTTAGAAACGATTGCTTCAAATGAACTAGCGCGCCAAAACCCATTGAATAAAATTTAGGCATTTAGTTTGTCTCCTTGCTCTAGATGCTTGATGACCTATGTATAGATCCCACCGCAAGAAAAAGAGAAAACAAAGAGGGGCAAGTGCCCCCTTACATTGGTGTGTCGTGTTACTTATGCAGTTGTCGATGCTATTAGGTTTGACCTGCCGTTACCCAGCCTGCCGACGAAGATACCAGTTCCAACCTGGTAAATTTTGGACAACATGAGAGAAAACTACCGGGTAAATTTTTTGACTGAAACTTTGGAATATCGGTACCAATTTAAACATGCAAAGTAAATTACCGGGAACTGTTAGAGATGCTTCTTACATGTGTTTATCTCCTACCTTTTTGGTGTGGCACATTATCTGTACAGCAATCGATGCGATTAGGTCCAAAAAGTTGTTGCCAAGCACCACAATAACGTAGGACTATACCCCGACACTTATTTTGGAGAACGTGAGAGAAAATTGTAAATTTTTTGGCTGACGCTTTGAAATATCGGTACCAATTTGAACATGCATTGGAGTATGGTCATAGAAAGTCTGACTATAGGGAATGAGGTAGTATTGGAAAGTTCTAAAGTCCAATCTTGTGAAGTAAAGGCCCAATCTAATTTTTCCAAAGTGGTGGGGCCGGGCCACCCAGCTACAAAGGCCTGCGCAATCCAAAGGAGGAGACAAGGCGCTGGCGCCATGGTGCCCAGCAAGCAGAGCGACGCCGCCTCCCGCCGCCTCCGCGTGTGCAGCGCACCCGTCCGGGAGGGCGGCTAGGCTCCGGCGCCCCACGCCGCATGCAGCCATGAAGTCTGGTTGGATTTCATTAAGGTCACTGGGCTTCTGTACAGAAGTGTATTTGCCGACGTGTCACAGAGTGGACCCTGTCTCTCAGCCTCTATATAGCACTAAATAGAGAGATTATTTTCGAATAATAAAAACTAGCAGGACCAAAATGAAAAAAAAATAAGAGAATCCCACCACTGCTCCACCCCCTCATCTGGTTCCACTTCCGCCGCCTCCAGGAACCTGACCTCTCCTTTGCCTCGTGGAACCTCCTCTTTGCCTCGTCGGCGTGTGCCCGGCTCCAGAAGCTTCGCCGTGGTGGCGTGCACGAGCCTCCTCCATCTTCCTCTGCATCTACGGGCTAGGCGCCGAGGCCGTGCTGGGAGCAGTTGAGGTCGCGGCCCGTCAGTGTGGCGGAACTGGACCTGGCGCTGGCAACAAGACTGCAAGTACGAATCCCCTCCTAGCTACACTGCAGACTCGGCCCAGCACTACACTTTATGCTCATTGCTCGGCTCTCGGTGGTGGCATTTAGTGTTATGTGTTGATCCAAATTCTACAAAGTATAGGCCAACTTCTGACGAGTGGAGCGAGGCCCGTCGCCGGGAGGCTTGGGCGGGTTTAGGGTTTAGGGTTTAGGGTACGGTACGGATCGTCGAAGACCTAGGTTTCCACCGATATATATAAACCCCTTGTAAGCGCCGGTTGGGAGAGTTGCATCTGTGAAATCCCTGGCATTTGTAAACACTCCTCGATATAGTGAAGTTTTGCTGGCTGGCGCCCGTGGTTTTTTCCTCTCTTTGTTGGAGAGGTTTTTCCACGTTAAATCTGTGTCCCCTTGCTGTGTTTTTCGTTTTCGTTCTTCGTTATCTTCTTGTCGCAATTATAACAAGTGGTATCAGAGCCCCAGGTTCTAATCTAGTGTTTGCGACATGTCGTCATTGAAGTTCGATCTACCACAGCTGGACTACACCACAAGATTCTTCTTGTGGCAGGTGAAGATGCGTGCGATTCTCGCCCAAACTTCTGATCTGGATGAAGCGCTGGATGGATTCGGTGAAAAGGATGCTAAGACCTGGTCTGCCAAAGAGAAGCGGAAGGACTGTAAGGCTTTGTCTTTGATTCAACTTCATCTGTCCAATAAATTTTGTAGGAAGTACTGGAGATGAAATCTGCTGCTTCCCTATGGGAAAAACTGGAAACGATCTGTGTGTCAAAAGATCTAACCAGTAAGATGAACGTGAAGATGAAGTTGTTCTCGCACAGGCTGCAACAAGGTGGATCGGTAATGAATCACATATCTGTTTTTAAAGAGATTGTTTTAGACTTGCAGTCTATGGAGGTAAAATATGATGATGAGGATTTAGCTCTTCTACTCTTATGCTCGTTGCCTAGTTCCTATACACATTTTCGTGATACAATATTGTTGAGCCGTGATGAACTAACCCTTGCCGAAATACATGACGCCCTCAAACAGAGGGAAAAGATGAAAACTATGGTAGGGTCAGATGTGACGTCATCCAAGGCTAAGGCTCTGCAGGTTCGTGGCAGGACCGAGCAGAGGAATAACAACTATGGCAACAGAGATAAGAGCAAGGATGGTAGAAGTCGTTCAAAGTCCAAGGGAAAGGACAAATTCTGTAGGTATTGTAAGAAATATAATCACGTTATTGATGATTGTTCGAAGTTGCAGAATAAGGAGAAAAGAAACGGAACTTACCAACCGAAAGATAGGTCTGAAGGTACTGGTAAGGCTGTTGTTGTTTCTGATAGTTCAGATGGTGAATGCTTAGCTGTTTTTGCTGCTTGTGCTTCTCGTGATGATGAATGGATACTTGATACTGTATGTTCGTTTCATATTTGCTGTAACAAAGATTGGTTCAGTTCATATGAGTCTGTGCAGACTAGAGATTTTGTGCGTGTGGGGAATGACAACCCATGCCATATTGTTGGTGTTGGATCTGTTAAGATCAGGACACATGATGGCGTGACACGCACGTTGAGTGAGGTGAAGCACATACCAAGCATGGCCAGAAATTTGATCTCCCTAAGTACCATGGACGTTGATGGATACAAGTATGCCGGTGGGCATCGAGTTCGGAAGGTATCAAAAGGTTCTCTTATTCAAATGATAGGTGATATGAATTCTGCTAAATTATATATTCTTAGAGGTAGCACTTTGCCTGGTATTGTTGCTGCTGTTATTTCTAATGATTCTGATGATTGTGATAAAACACATCTGTGGCATATGCGTCTTGGGCATATGAGCAAACAAGGCATGACAGAGTTGGTCAAGAGAGAGCTGATTGATGGTTGCAACTTGAGTAAGTTTGAGTTCTGTGAGCACTGCATCTTTGGTAAGCATAAAAGAGTTAAATTCAATGCTTCCGTTCACACCACCAAAGGCATATTAGATTATGTGCATGCTGATGTGTGGGGTCCGTTCCGTAAGACTTCTATTGGTGGTGCTAATTACATGCTTACTATTATTGATGATTACTCAAGAAAAGTGTGGCCTTATTTTCTGAAGCATAAATCTGATATTTTTGATGCTTTTAAGAAGTGGAAAGTTATGGTTGAAAAGCAAACTGAGAAGAAGGTAAAGGTACTACGTACCGATAATGGTATGGAATACTGTTCTAATGAGTTTGAGGAGTTTTGCAGTAACGATGACATGATCAGGCATCACACCATCCCATATACTCCTCAGCAGAATGGCGTGGCAAAGCGCATGAACAAAACCATCATCTCGAGGGCTCGTTGTATGTTGTCTAATGCAGGTATGCATAGGCGTTTCTGGGCTGAAGCAGCCAACACAGCGTGTTACCTCATCAAGAGGTCACCTTCTATTCCACTTGAGAAGAAAACTCCCATTGAGGTATGGTCAGGTTCGACTGCTGATTATTCACAGTTGAGAGTTTTTGGTTGCACTGCATATGCTCATGTTGATAATGAAAAGTTAGAGCCTAGGGCTGTTAAGTGCATATTCCTTGGTTATGGTTCAGGAGTTAAAGCATATAAACTATGGAATCCTGAAACTAAAAAGATTTTGCTAAGTAGAAACGTTGTTTTCAATGAGTCCGTTATGTATCATGATAGCTTGCCATCAGATACCTCTCATGTTGCTGTTGGAGAGGAGGGAGTTAGTGTGCAGGTGGAGAACCTGCAGAAAACTGTTGATAATGATACTATCGTTGAAGATACACATGAGGAAAACATTGATGATATTGTTGTTCAGCACTCACCTACTGTTTTGCAGCAACCACATGAGTCCATTGCTGCTGATAGACCGAGGCATAACTGTGGTCCTCGTCCTCGTTTAATTGAAGAGTGTAATCTTGTACATTATGCTTTGAGTTGTGTTGAACAGGTGGAGAACGATTCTGAACCTGCTACATATAATGAAGCCATTGCATCCGTTGACCGCGAGAAGTGGGTTTCTGCTATGCAAGAAGAGATGCAATCGCTTGAAAAAAATGGCACATGGGATGTTGTGCGCTTGCCTAAACAAAAGAAGGCGGTCCGCTGCAAGTGGATCTTCAAGAAAAAGAAAGGTCTGTCTCCCAAAGAGCCTTCAAGGTACAAGGCAAGGTTGGTAGCAAAAGGGTTCAGCCAGATTCCAGGTATTGATTACAATGATGTGTTCTTTCCAGTTGTGAAGCATAGTTCCATTCATACTTTCTTTAGTATTGTGGCTATGCGTGATCTTGAGCTTGAGCAGTTAGATGTCAAGACTGCTTTTCTGCATCGAGAGCTTGATGAGAAAATATACTTGGACCAACCAGAAGGGTTCATAGTGCCTGGTAAAGAGGATTTTGTGTGCAAATTAAAGAAGTCTCTTTATGGCTTAAAGCAATCTCCAAGACAGTGGTACAAAAGGTTTGATTCATTTATGATCTCACATGGTTTTGAGAGGTCTAAATATGATAGTTGTGTTTATATCAAGTTTGTTGATGGGTCACCTATATACTTGCTGCTATATGTTGATGATATGTTAATTGCTGCCAAGGGCATGAAATAAATCACTACTTTGAAGGCACACCTATGTAGTGAGTTTGAGATGAAGGATCTTGGTGCTGCTAAGAAGATCTTAGGTATGGAGATTACCCGAGATAGAAAATCTGGTTTGTTATTTCTTAGTCAGCAAAGTTACATTAAGAAAGTTCTTCATCGTTTTAATATGGATGGTGCCAACTCAGTTAGTACTCCTATTGCTCCTCATTTTAAATTGTCAGTTTCTCAATGTCCTACTACTGATGAAAAGTTTGAGTACATGTCAAAGGTGCCATATTCTAGTGCTGTTGGTTCTTTGATGTATGCCATGGTTTGTTCTCGTCCTGATTTATCATATGCTATGAGTTTGATAAGTAGATACATGGCTAATGCTGGTAAAGAACATTGGAAGGCTGTTTAGTGGGTTTTCAGGTACCTTCTTGGCACTTCCAATGCTTGTTTGAAGTTTGGCAGGACCGGTGAGTGACTCGTTGGCTATGTGGATTCAGATTTTGCTGCCGATTTGGATAAGATAAGATCTCTCACATGTTATGTGTTTAATGTTGGTGGTTGTGCTGTTAGCTGGAAGGCTACATTGCAGGCTGTTGTTGCACAATCTAGTACTGAAGCTGAATACATGGCTATTGCTGAAGCTTGCAAAGAATCTATTTGGTCGAAAGGTTTGTTTGCCGAGCTTTGTGGAGATGATTCTTGCATTACTTTGTTTTGTGACAGTCAAAGTGCCATATACCTTACAAAAGATCAGATGTTGCATGAGAGAACTAAGCACATTGATGTCAAGTACCATTTTGTTAGAGACATTGTTGCTCAAGGTAAATTAAAGGTATGCAAGATCAGCACTCCTGATAATCCTGCTGATATGATGACTAAACCTGTTCCTGTTGCTAAGTTTGAGCTTTGCTCGAACTTAGTTGGTTTAACTGATTAGCCCAAGTGGCTATTGGCGTCGAAAGTATTTGCTTTGTTTGTTCAGGGAGATGGTTGCTGTTGATGCTACAAGGAGGAATTTGTCTCAAGGTGGAATTTGTTATGTGTTGATCCAAATTCTACAAAGTATAGGCCAACTTCTGACGAGTGGAGCGAGGCCCGTCGCCGGGAGGCTTGGGCGGGTTTAGGGTTTAGGGTACGGTACGGATCGTCGAAGACCTAGGTTTGGGCGGGTTTAGGGTTTAGGGTACGGTACGGATCGTCGAAGACCTAGGTTTCCACCGATATATATAAACCCCTTGTAAGCCGCCAGTTAGGAGAGTTGCATCTGTGAAATCCCCGGCATTTATAAACACTCCTCGATATAGTGAAGTTTCGCTGGCTGGCACCCGTGGTTTTTCCCTCTCTTTGTTGGAGAGATTTTTCCACGTTAAATCTGTGTCCCCTTGCTGTGTTTTTCGTTTTCGTTTTTCGTTATCTTCTTGTCGCAATTATAACATTTAGTAAGCAAAAGAGGGAAATTTGCACACAGTAGGACATGATTTGTACGGGAGCTATAACAACTTGGTGATCAGTGCTAAAACATTCAATACAAGATCAGAATTAATTTCATGTTCCTTATTGATTTGCCGAAAATGGAGACAGCCGATGTGCAGATATTACAACACTATTACCTGTGGCGGGGGTCAAGGTAGGCGGACCGGCCGTCCTTGGCGGTGTGCAGGTACGAGCGGCCTCTCCGTGGACACATGAAGTCCACACCACAGGGTGCCGCTCGCGTCTTCTTTGCCTCCGAGAGGCCGCCGCCGCTCACGTCTTCTCCTCCTCCTCCGGGAGACCACAGCTCGCCGTTGATTTTTTTCAAATAGAGGGTGCCGCTCGCATATTCTTCGCCTCTGGGAAAGGCCACGCCTTCCAATGCTCCTTGCTTCCCAACGAGCCCCGATTTTGTCGCTTTCTTCGTCAGCAAGCGATAAGGGCACATACAATACGGTGACATCAGCCTTTCCTTATACTTGCCACGTTGGATTTTTGCTTAGTTGGAAGAGAGAGAAATAAGAAAGAGAAGGTTGTCTTCCCTTAGCTAAGGGATGATCCCTTCGAAAATAAGAGAAGACTATTTTCTCCATTATACTATATGTCTTCCTTTAGCCAATCAATTTCTTACTAAAAATAGTTAATTTTCATTAATTGCTAGATATAGAAATAAGAGATAACGCATTGTACAAGTTATATATTGTATCTTTTCTAAATAATGTAGAGACCTAAGAGAAGGCATGTCTTCCCTAGCATTGTACATGCCCTAATAGATTCAGGAAGAGAGGAAACCCAGAAAGATAAAGGCATGTACCCAAAAATATAGATAAAGGGTTTTTTGAAAAAAAAAATAAGCCAGGGCAGTTGCGTCTTTAAGGGCATGTACAATGCGGTGATGTCAGCCTTCTCTTACGGTTGCTACATCGGTTTTTTGCTTAGTTAGAGGAAAGAGAATGAAGAAAGAGAAAGTTGTCTTTCCTTAGCTAAGGGATAATCCCTTAAAAAATAAGAGAAGACTATTTTTCTCCATTGTATCTTATGTCTTCTCTTATCAACACAATTTCTTATTATAATTAGTTAATTCACATTAATTCTTAGAGATGACAATAAAAGATGACCCATTGTACAACTTATTTTTATTATCTTCTCTAGATTACGTGGAGGGCTAAGAGAAGACCAGTCTTCTCTAGCATTGTACGTGCCCTAAGAGGCGGTCTCTCGGAGGCAAAGAAGACGCGAGCGGTCCAGTGCAGGTCAAAGCGCCCTGCTCCAGTGCAAGTCAAAGTGCTTCTTCTCCTCCTCCAGTACAAGGACCTTTTCTCGGCGGCCCCCGGTTCGGGGGTGTCTCTGGCCCCCGACTTTTGGACCGTGGACGCGATGGTCACCCCCGCAGAGAATCTGGATCTCACACGTCCATTTTCCAAGGAGGAGGTAGCTGCCGCGATCATGTCCATGAAGACCAACTCAGCCCCCGGCCCGGATGGTCTCCCAGTGCCCTTCTTTCAGACATTCTGGGACCAGCTTCGGTCGGCCATCATGGATATGTTTCAGGCGTTCTACTTTGGAACATTGGTTATGTCTAGGCTGAACTTTGGGGTGATTACTCTGATCCCTAAAGTCACGGGCGCCACGGATATCCGCCAATTTCGGCTGATCACAGTCATCAATTTTATTCAGAGGATCTTCTCGAAGGTGTGTGCCATTAGACTGGCACCGGTGCTGGAGCGTCTTACTCATCCTCTCCAGTTTGCCTTCTTGAAGGGTCGCCTCATTCATGATGGTGTCCTGGCCCTACATGAAATTATTCATGAGGTCAAGACCCATCGTCAAAGAGGGGTGTTCCTCAAGTTGGACTTCCAAAAGGCCTATGATCACCTAGACTGGCCATTCCTTCGTACGTCACTGGAGAGGAGGGGGTTTGATCCTCGACTGATTGGCTGGATCATGTAATTTGTGATGAGTGGTAGCACTTCCATAAATATTAATGGGGAGGTGGGGCCTTATTTCAGACCCACCTGCGGGGTTAGATAGGGTGATCCCATATCACATCTCCTGTTTAACTCGGCTATAGATGTCCTTGCAGAGATCTTGGATAGAGCCAAGAACTCTGGCCATATCTCTGGAGTGGTAGGACATCTTATCCCCGGAGGGGGGGGTGACCCACCTCCAATATGCGGATGACACCATGATCATGGTTCAGGGCTCGGAGAATGACATTGCTCACCTTAAATTCCTTCTCCTGTGCTTTGAATCGATGTCGGGGCTTAAGATCAACTTCGACAAGAGCGAGGTGATGATTCTTGGTTACTCGGAGGAGGATCGCACTCGTATCGCAGCCAATCTCAACTGCCGCCTTTCTGACTTCCCCATCTCCTACCTAGGGATTCCTGTGTGCGATACCCGGATCTTGATCAAGGATCTCGCTCCCTTGGTCTCACGGGTTCAGTCAAAGGCGGAACCCTGGCGGGCCCGCCTCACGACTAAGGGTAGCAAGACGACTTTGATCAATGCCTATCTGTCTAGTCTGCCCATGTACCAGATGGGACTATACCTACTCCCCGAAGGCATCCACGCTAACTTTGCTAAGGAGTTATCTAGGTTCTTTTGGGCGGCTAGAGATGGTCACCAAAAATACCACATGGTAAAATGGACAGACCTTTGCTCCCCCAAGTCCCTTGTGGGCCTTGGCATCCTTGACTCCCGCCGCTTCAACATTTCCCTCATGTTGAAATGGGTGTGGCGCATCCTCAAGGATGATGGGGGCCTGTGGTTACAACTCATCAATGCCAAGTATCTGCGGGGCCGCCCCCTTCTTGCCTGTGATCGCAGGGAGGGCTCCCAATTCTGGCGTGCCATCCAGGACATCAAACATGGAATCCGCCGGGGGCCTCCTTCTCGGTGGGCGACGGTCGTGGAGTGCTCTTTTGGCTGTATCCCTGGCTTGATGACACTCCTCTCTCCACGTCCTTCCCGTCCATGTTTGCCATTTGCGCCTCCCCTCTGGGGCTCGTGGCGGAAATGGCGACAGACGGGACCTGGATCATTCCTTTCCGGAGACCTTTTAGTGTGGCTAAGGTCGCTGAGTTTGCCCGGTTACAAGGCTCTCTCCCCTCGTCCCTTTCTGAGGAAAGGGACCTGGTTTCCTGGAAACCCTTCCCCAAGGAGGGTTTTCCGTGGGCTCGGCCTATCGGTCCTTATTTCAGGGACCGGAGCTAGGGTGGACCGCGCCACTCTGGAAAGCGCCCTGCCCTCTTAGTCAAAAGATTTTTGTCTAGGAGCTTATCCGTGATCGACTCCCCTCTAGGGTGGGGTAGCCAAGAGAAACGAGCTAGGCAATGGGCTTTGTCCCCTATGTGGGACACCAGAAACCTGTACGCATATTATGTTTTCGTGCCCTGCTGCCCAGTTTCTTTGGAGCTTCATCCGGGATGCCTTGGGGCCTTCGTGGTACGCCGACGACCTGGGGGAGTTCCTGGAAACGGAGGCAAACCGTGTTAGAGGCAGGCGTCGCCTCTTCTGGCTAGTGTTTGCGGCCATGACCTGGGCCCTGTAGAATATTCGCAACAAGATGGTGATTAAGCACGTGTTCCCGCGCCGGGCATCTGACTCGATTTTCTATTTTCTTGGTTTTCTTCAGTAGTGGTCCCTGCTTGCTAGGTGGAAGGACAAGGAGCACCTCGACGGCATTCTCCAGGATCTTTATAGTCAGGCGGGTCCCTTCGCGGCCCCATCTCCATGTGGGCGTTGGTGTCGGCCTCAGTGCGGCAGTGTCTTTGCCTTGCTCTGGTCTTTTTTTGTTTTTCCTTCTATTGGGCTTCAATGTGCTGTTGCCCCAGCGTTGCCACCTTTTTTATTTTTCCCTTTTGGCGTAGTTAGCGTCGGTTGTGTTGTATGGCTGGTTGGTACCTGGATATTGCTTTATTTATAAAGCGGGGCGAATAGCCTGTTTCGAGGTCAAAGCGGTCCAGTGCAGGCAAAGAAGCGCGAAACGTCGCCACGGTTGAGAGGTCCAGTGCCAGGGCAGTTGCGCCCTTAATAGGCTAGAGCGCCTCCGGAGGCGGCATGACCAAGTAAACCCTCGAGAGGCCCCGCTTCGCGAGGATACGGTCTGTCTCCAGGGGATGCGTTCAAGAGAAGGACCCCTCTACAACCCTCCACTGCGCTGCCTCGAGGTGTGCTTAGGGCCTATTTGGTAATCTCGCCAGGCTTCCAGTAGTCGAGGCGGATCCGACAAGGGGCACAACGACCCTGCGCTTCCGGTTCGCCTCAGTGAAGGAAGGCCTGGTACGTCTCCTTTCCTATAAGAAGAGGACATATGACCTCAGCATGGCAGGCGCCCGCCTTTGCCGTTTTGGTGCTAGGAAGAAAATAAGGCAGCGCCGGATGGAGAGAAACGATGCTAAAGAATATCGCTTTACAGGAGGACGAGGAATCCCTGGCTCCCAAGACTAGGTCACCAAAAGTAGTCTTGTAGACCAGGACCTCGAGGAGAGGCATTGTGGTAGCCCTTCCTACTTAAGAATTAGGGGAAGAGGCCCAACGCCTCTATATAAGGGCACTCCTCCTACCTTAGCACGGATCAGTTCTAGATATCTGAAACCCTAGTTCCTTCGTGGGACAATTCTCTGACATTTGTCGCGCCTGGTAGAGGGTTGAGGCGCGATTTCGAGACCTTCATAAACCTCGATGCCATTTCGACTCGCAACAAGACCTGCGCCGAGCATGCTCTCCGTTGCGTGGCAAGAAAGGCTCAGACGGAGCCCGCCCCGCGGCGAGCCGCCTCCGAGCAGGCCTCGTGGACGGAGGATGAGGGGGGCTCTTCCTACCACCCATCACGGGAACCACTATCCTCGTCGCGCGGTGCCACGTCGCTCTACCGCACCACATCTTCGCGCGGCCTCTCCAAGCGCCTAACACTGACGGCCGCCAAGCGCATGGTGTACGAGCTCCTAGACCACCCGCTAGCGAACCAGGCAAAGGAAGGTGGTGCGACCGGCTCAGCGAGCTCCTCGACATCGCCACCTTCTCTCCAGGTAGGCAGGGGGATCGGGCCGAGGACAGGGCACCAGGGTCTGGGGGCTCACACCTGGCTCGACGCCACGTGGGCGCCCACAACCCCAACAACATCACTCCTCCATCGGCAAACAACTGCCAAATCATCTCACCCCCTGCAGCCGCGTCGCTGCCGCATGGGCGCGAGGACCGCCTCATAGAGGAATAGCCGCCGTGGGTCAACAGAACCGCGTGGCCCTTTCTAGGGGCTAGGAGGTGCATGCGAACAGCTACCTCTCCTTCACCAAGGAGCTTTGTCTCATGGTCTAGACACACAAGTTCCGCTCGGAGGTGCCTTCACACTATGATGGGATGGTTAACCCATGCGATTTCCTGCAGCTCTACACCACGGGCATCGAGGGCGTGGGAGTCGACGACCGCGTCATGGTGAAATGGCTCCCCCTATGCCTGAAGGACATGGCCAGTACATGGCTGATGAATCTCCCTATGGATTCCATCGGTTCTTGGTCGGACCTCTTCTCCCTCTTCATCACCAACTTCAAGATGCATCTTATAATGCTACCGTCGTTAACTAAGCAATATAAGATGCATAAAGGATTAACATCACATGCAATTCATAATATGTGATATGATATGGCCTTTCTTCTTTGTGCTTCCGATCTCCATCTTCAAGCACGAACATGATATCCATCATCACCGGCATTGCATCAAGGTCAATGACGCCGCTCCATGGTTGTTGTCCACCAGTTTCAACTATTACAACTACTTTGAATAGACACGCGGGTCTTAACAAAATTTAAAGACAACCATATGGCTCCTGCCGGTTTCCAACTTACAATAAGGAACATTGCATACATCAAATATAATCACAATCATGGCCATATCACATCATAGCACACCCCTGCAAAACAAAGTTAGACGCCTCTAATTTTCTTTGCATATTTTACGTGGTTTGGGGCTTTCAATAAGTGTCGCTCTAACTTACGAACAAGAACCACAATGTTGATGCTAGAACTATCAAGTGCCCGTTGTAAATTGGATCTTTACTATAATGGGAGAGACAGACACCCGCAAAGCCACTTATGCAATACAAGTTGCATGTTCAGCGTGGAGCAAGTCTCATGAGCGATGTCATGTAAGGTTAGCCCGGGCCGCTTCATCCCATCATACCGCAAGATGCAAAGTACACAAGAAGCAATTGATAATAAAAGCACCACCACCCACAATGACCATTGTGTTCTACTCGTGCAACAGATCTACATATAGACACGGCTCTGATACCACTGTAAGGGTTCGTAGCATGGAAAACAAAAAATTCTACCGCATGCAAACAAACAAGCCAAGATCTATCTACTAGATTGTAGCAACGAGTCGATAGATGAACTCACCCTCGAAGATTGCAAAGCGGTTAACGAGATCGGATTCTCGTGGGTGATGTAGTTGTACTCTTGCCGATCTCAAGATCGTGTAGATGATCCTTCCGGCGCTGCGTTCCGGCAGCGCTTCCGCAGTCGGTCACACGTTCGGTACTCGATGAAGACCTTCCTCTCCCTTGTTCCAGCAGGCAGCAGAGGTTGTAGCACTCTCCTCGCGATTCCGGCAGCACGACGGCGTGGTACCGGAAGTAGAGGGGAGATCTCGTGAGCTTCTTAAGCCGGAGCGAGTATGGTGGACTATGAGAGAGGCCTTGGCGATCTAGGGTTTAGAGTCACCAAGGAGAGAGGGATAGGCCGGCGGCTAGGGCAAGGGGAGGGCCCCAACTCGGCGGCTAGGAGGAAACCCTAGGGCGGCGGCGGCGACTTGGTGGCCGGCGGCTACGGTTAGGGTTTGGTGGAGTTTTGTGTAGGCTAGAGGGGGCACCCCTACCCCTTCTTTTATAGGTGGGAGGGCGCCGGCCAGGGGAGGAGAGTCCTCCCCCAAGTCGGCCTCCTTGGCCGGTGGGTGGAGGGAGAGGAACTCCTCCCCAAGTAGGTTTCCTACTCTCCCTCCACCAAGCAAAACTGTCGTTTGACTTTTCAAACTAGGATTTGATTTATCCCTTTATTTTGCCCAGCCATGATACCTAGTACATGATGCAACCATTCCAACTTGTTATGAAACATTCATGTACCCTTCCCCTCCGGAGTGCCGGACCTTCCGGACCCTTCTAGAACATTCCCGATGAAAACACCGGAATCATTCTCCAACTCCGAAACATGACTTTCCTTAAATGAATCTTATTCTCCGGAGCATTCCGGATCTCCTCGTGATATCCCGGATCCTATCCGAGACTCCGAACAACATTCGGTCTCTTACTCATCATTCCATAACTACTCAACAACATCGAATCCTTAAGTGTGTCTCCCTACGGTTCGTGAATTATACGGACATGATCGAGACACTTCTCTGAACAATAACCAATAGAGGAATCTGGAAATTCATATGGCTCCCACATATTTCTATGATTACTTTGTGTAACACCCCCGGTCACTCCGGACCGACGGCTGTCACTTCTGGCAGCTCAATAGGATCTCTAGACTAGCCCCACAGACCAACACTAGTCTTTTCTGCGCACTTTGTCCTCACTCATGCGCACTCGGTTACCCACTTCCCGGTCGGTCACCCATCCTAGAATTGCTCTAGGCCAAGCACGCTTAACCTTAGAGTTCTTTTCGAATGAGCTTCCGGAAAAGAAGTTGCAACTTGTTGGTATGGGTTTCCTATCAATCCTATTGAGCCATGCGCCAGGGTCTCACATACACCCACCCTTAGAAGATTGACGTCCTCGTCGATCAACCACAAGCCAGGAACGTCCCCTCTTGGCACATGTCTGTGCGTCCAGTGCTAGCACATGTGCCATGCCGTGTCCACTCCGGGCCACACGCGCCATGCGCCACATGTCCGCCACTGACCCGCACATGCCCGTTTAACCGCGAGGGTCGGCTCTGATACCAATTTGTAACACCCCTGGCCACTCCGGACGATTGTCACTTACGCAGCTCAATAGGATCTCTAGACTAGCCCCACAGACCAACACTAGTCTTTTCTGCGCACTTTGTCCTCACTCATGCGCACCTGGTTACCCACTTCCCGGTCGGTCGCCCATCCTAGAATTGCTCTAGGCCAAGCACGCTTAACCTTAGAGTTCTTTTCGAATGATCTTCCGGAAAAGAAGTTGCAACTTGTTGGTATGGGTTTCCTATCAATCCTATTGAGCCATGCGCCAGGGTCTCACACTTTGCGATCGAATGAACCACTTACATACGATACCAATTTCCCTTTTTCTCACGATAGTTTACTTATCCGAGGTTTTGATCGTCGGTATCTCTGCATACCTAGTTCAACCTCGTTACCGATAAGTACTCTTTTCTCGTTCCCGTGGTATGTGATCCCTTGTGAGATAGTCACATGCTTGCAAGCTAATTGGATGACATTCCACCGAGAGGGTCCAGAGTATATCTATCCGTCATATGGATGGACAAATCCCACTCTTGATTCATGTGTCTCAACCCATACTTTCCGAACACTCAATGCCACCTTTATAGCCACCCAGTTACGGTGTGGTGTTTGATGTCATCAAAGCATCCTTCCGGTGATGGCGATAAGCATGATCTCATGGTCGAAGGAATTAGGTTACTATGTATCAGAAAGCATATAGCAATTGAACTATTAAAATGACTTGATCTTTATGCTACACTTACCTATAGGAGTATGTCCATCATACCATTCTCCTAATGATATGATATTGTTGTTAATAACATCTCAATGTTCATGATAGGGAAACCACAATCATCTATTAACCAACAAGCTAGTATTATGAATAGGCTTTACTAGGGACTCTAATTTAGTTTACAAATCACACAAGTATTAATGTTTCCTTGTTAATACTGTTATAGCATGAATGTAAACATTTATCATAAACACAAAGATATAATAATAACTACATTTATTACTACCTCTAGGGCATATCTCCAACAAGAGACCCTCTTCAAGTTCGTCCAGAGGTTTAGTCGAGTCCGCGATAAGATCCCAAAGATCTTGAACTCCAACGTCATCACTGCTTTCTCTGAGGGTGTCATAGACATCAAAGATGAGGAGAAGAACGGTATCCATGGAGAAAACCTCACCACGACAGCCAAACTCTTCATCATGGCTGAAAAGTGTTCCAAGGCAGAGGCAGGGCGGATGTTCGGCCTCGCCAAGGTGGAGACCACCCCCAAGGCCTCGAGCTCATCCAACAGCAAGGACAAGGACCCCAAGCACAAGACCGCTTTTGTCCTCGGTGCTGAATCAGACCAGAAGAGCCCTCACGAGGGGAACAATGAAGGGGAGCGAGATGACTGCACGTACTGCCTCATCCACAAGACGCATGGGCACCCTACTGATGACTACTTCGAGCTCAAAAATCTCCACGACATGTGTAGCAACCAGATGAGAGTAAGGAAAGGCATGGGCAAGGCAGCCCGCGAGGTAGTTACCAGGGGTGTGAACCCTGTAACAATAACTCCGGCGGCCGTGACACTCCACAGGCGGGCTACCAGGCCAACACCGTGCAGCAGCACCAACACCCCCAGGAGAAGAGCCACACTAGGGAGAGTGTTGGGGCTACCAAGAGCCGCACGACACCATAGCCTACATCCTTGGTGGTTCCCAGGCTCCAGCATCCAACCGACACTTCAAGCTGCTCACTCGTGAGGTTGCCATCGCCAGACCAGGCGTCCCAACCCCGAATCTCAAGTGGTCTTAATGTGCCATCACCTTCGATGCCGGCGACCACCCCACTTCAACCAGGGTTGTGGGCACTCTACCCATGATCTGCACCACCACCATCAATAACATCACAGTCGCAAAGACCTTTATCGACGGAGGCGCCGGCTTGAACATGATCCCCAGGGAGACGTTCACCAAGCCATAGGTGCCATACGACAGGATAATAACGACCATGCCGTTCTCCAGAGTGACCAACAGGACCACCATACCCATCGGGCAGGTGCGCCTCTCCATCACGTTCGGGACGCGCGATAACTACCACACCGAGCTCATTGACTCCGACGTGGCGCACATTGGTCTCCCATACAACGTCATCCTCGGTTACCCTGCGCTGGCCAAGTTCATGGCGGCCACCCTCCATGCCTACAACATCGTCAAGATGCCCGAGGTTAGTGGCGGAGTCATCCTGATTCGATGCGATGAGGTCGAGGCCCTGCTCTCCCTCGAGTACGCCTATAAGACCGTAACTACTGCCTATCCCGAGGACGTGGGTGCCATGGACTATGTCAAGGGCTCCATGAGGAGAAAAAAGATGGTGGCCCAGGAAAATGCCATGGCCAAGAGGGCAGCAGCCGCCCTGTACCCACCTCGTGAGGAGAGGACCATGTTCGGCACCCATACCCTCAATAGGGACACCGGGCCACTGCCGCCTACCCTCGCGAGTGCTGAAGAGGCTCCCCAGAACTACATCGACCCGGGGGCTGCAGACTTCCTGGTAGACTGCACTCAAGGCGCGTACAACTTTGACCGTCTCCCCGACAGCGTCTAAGCTACCGGCTGAGCAGGAGGATCAGGCTGCTGGAAGGTCGACAAACCTCTCCGTACGACACACCTGACTCCTCGACCTTTTGAAGGTGACCTCCCAAAACCTCATAACTTACAGCTTTATCTCCTGTAAGACCCCATGTTAGCCACCACAACATTGTAATAAGCTCGAACTTCCGACTTTTTTTTGCATCTTGTGCCCCGTGCATGTCTTGCCATTTGGTTTTCCCTAAGAAAAACATTTCTCCAAAACCATGCAGGACAGGAGTTCCCTTACATACAACACACGAGTAGGGGATTGGGAACGGTGCTCATCACCGGGTCACTTTCCGTCATCATCAGAGCCTAAAGTGTCGAGGTCTGAACTTACAGACTAGTTCCAGCCATAAGTCACCGTACCTATGGTTTTTGGTGCTTGAGACCCTCGCGCGAAGCATGTACGTAACCCCAGCGGCACGCATCTTTGACATACAACCCTCTCCTGGTAAGCTCTACAGGGTGGCCCATGAGGTACATTCCCTCCGCTAGCAAAAAAAAGTACATGACCTAAAGTTTCGAGATCTGAACTTACGGATTGGTTCCGACGACGAGTCACCTCACCTATGGTTCCTGTCACCTGGATTTCTCTCATGGCGACATGCTCAGGATTTCGCTGGTGCGTGTTTTTCCCTACAGGGTGAATCTTTAGAAACTGCCCCTCCAGCGGCCCAAGCTCTCAGGACCTAAAGTATCATGATATGAGATTACTGGCAGATTTCGGCGGTAAGTCACCTCACACATGGTTCATGATATTAAAATAACCTCGTGATACACCTATGTCCCCTTTGCAAGGGGCCAACAGGATAAGCATTTGCCCTACAACTTTCTCCTCGAGAGGCTTAAGGGGCGGCTCTGGAGGCACACCCTCTCCAGCGGCCAAAACTTTGCAGGACTTATAGTTCGGTTTCGGTAGTAGGTCATCTCACCCACGGTTCCTAGCGCACAAAAACGCTTCACGCAAGTACATTTTAGGGCCACCATAGCACTTGTGTTCTCTCCACAATCATCTCCTCAAGAGGCTCCATGAAGGGCGCGAGGTAGAGTCCCCTCGCGACGCAATCGCTACCTGCGGCCCAAAAAGTACCAACGGCGAGTCGCCGCGCCCATGTTAAGGTGTTTTCCCTACAGTACTCCCCTCGAGAGGTCTGCAGAATGGTTTGCGAGACAAAGCCTCGTCACGAGCCTAAACATCGACAGCTGCGGCCAGCACCTGAACTCGCTCCCCTTTCCTCGAGAGGTGGCTCGCAGAGTCGCTCCCTCAAGCAAGGAATAAGAATGCGCGTATGCCTAATACCACTCAAAATGTTGGGCCCCGAGGCCAGACTCCCTCACCAGGGCACATGCCAGAACTTCTCACGGCTCACGAGGTCCTGCCAAATCATTATGCCCTCAACTCAAATACCCTTCACGAGGGCAGGGGCTTCCCCTGGAAACATAAGGAAGCTCCTCTCGAGCCACCAGGCGGAACCTGCCGCACAGCGGCCAAAGCCACAGCTGGGAGAGCTCCTCGCGAGCAGCGTTTCCCAGACACCTCTTGTGGAAACTCATTATCAGGGTGCGGCCTTCACGAGCCCCCTCATGAAGGTATCTTCCCAAAGCACCTCTGCCACTTAGCAGGAAAGCGAGGGCAGTCACCTAGAAAAAGCCATGCAGGCAGCCACCTCCAGCTCCGTCGAGCCGGTGCCGCGCTATGTCCACTCTCAGAATCCAGCATCACAACGAAAACATGCAAAGAGAGACAACACGTGCTTGTTAGCACAGCCCCTGTTGCCGAGTACTTTCTGACGACACCGACGAGGAAATTCCGACGAGACGACACGCACGTATCCGATAACTTCCGCCGAGATGCACGTGCTGCTAGCCGATCGATTCTTTTGATCTAACTAGTACACTCACGCACGCACACGCAAAACAACTTTGATTGCCAAAGGCTCTTGTCGAGCCTTGCTTTCTCTCTTGTATTGCTCAACTCCACGGTGTTGTTCGGTACAAGATTACAAGGCCAGGTGTGTGTGTATATATATGCACTACTAGGACCTAATCAACTAGGAGTCGGTGTACTACTCCAAAACCTAGTCTAACACATATACGTATACTACCTGGACACCTACACCTACTCGGACTGCAATTCCAATACGTGTAGGACACGTGATTATCTAACAATCACCCCCTAATCACGATGTGCTTCTTTACATCGACCTGGGTCCCAAATGCTCCTCATGAGGCGTCATCCACGCATTGCTTTGCGCTCCTTCCTCAGCACCCATGTCACCGACTTTGCTTTTGTCGGCTTCTCCATGACTTCACGCCGACAGTTCTTTTGTCCGCCTTCTCTCCATGCCTTCACGCCGACTGTCCTTTTTATTCGCGCCTTGAGACATTATACTTGGTTCAATGAAGTACTTTCTCATCGATGCCTCACATATTTGATCTATCGCTTGCCGGTGCTCTTGGATGCAATAGAACAAATAAGTAGGAGGTAGATCAAATTGGTTTTCTTCTAGCTTCTCTATACCACGTGAAAGGCCTTTTGATGGATCTGCACCCCCTATTGTTGGGTCTCCTCCATCTATCTGGCCACCAGTCCACACTCTTGGACCATCGCCTTCTGGCCTTGCTGGCCTGTTAGCTGGGCTCACTTCAGCTCCCCCTCCTCCTCTAATTTTTGGGCAAACAAGTGCAGGTATCGCTGCACATGCATCTGTACACCCTTCCAGTTCCGTATCTTCTGGCCACAGACTAGCCTTTTCTTCAAACTCTTTGTCTTCTGGGAGAATCCCTAGTGCTTCTGGCCTGGTGTCCATGCTTGGAGCTCCCCCTAGGCCTTCAATGTATTCTGGGCCCGAACTTGCTGATAAGGATAAGCTCGATTGATCCATATTTTCTTCATACTCAAGATCCCACGTGACGTGAAAAGTTGAATATTCCGGTTCGTTGTAGCCCCAATTCCATGACTTGCCTTCCTCAAAGATTACGTCTCTCTTGAAAACCACCTTATTGGTATAAGGATTGCACAAGCGGTATGTCTTTGAGCCTTCATAGCCTGTCATGATCATTGGAATACGTTGCTCCGCCAATTCCGCCTTTACATGCGCCACACATCCAAAAGTACGAAGATGATCAACCGAGGGCTTCCATCCGTACCATGCTTCGTACGGTGTTATACCAACTCCACTCTCAGTAGATTCCATGTTCAGCAAATACACAGCCGTATTGACTGCCTCACCCCAGAATTTTCCTGGCAAGCCTTTACTCTTCATCATGCTCCGTGCCATGGTCAACACAGTTTGATGCAGCTCACCCCCCTCATTAATGCGTAGGGCTCTTATCTTTGCCTCCACCTTGAACTCTTCGGCTTCCTTGATCTTCTCGAATGCTTGTTGAGCTTGATCCTTACTTTTCAGCAACACAATCCACATGTATTTACTATGATCATCCACCACAAGCATGAAGAACTTATTGCCAGACGGAGTTGCGGGTGAGATTCCAACGCATAGATCGCCATGAACAAGTTACGAAGCTTTACTTGCCTCAAACGCTTCACATGGGAACGGGCACTGTTCCTCATGATGCACACACGGTAGATCGTGATCCACTTGCGCCACAATCTCCATAGCGGTGATGGAGGATCCTCCTCATCCTTCAACTCAGTTACTTGAGCATCAGCATCATCGGTCCATCATCTCCTTCACAGGCGATGAGCCCTCTCCTTTCCTTTGGTTTTTTCCGGCAATCAGCCTTGAAGTGACCGAGCTCGCCGCAATTATGACACCTTACTTTCTTTATGTCAAACTTCCTCCGCGGCGGGGCGTCATCTTCATCCTCCTGCCCCGCGATATACTTTTTCTGGGCGTTGTTTCTCCTTGCCGCTCGTGGAGCCTCCTTGCTTTTCTTTTGAAAGAGTCATCCATCGCTGCTTTGTGAGCATCAGTGCTCAACCTGTTACGATCATCGAAGCTGATCCGGATTCTCTCATCGTGTGCCTTGAATCTTCCGACGAGATCCTCAACCGTTAATGTATTCAGGTCGAGACATTGTTCGATCGATGTAACGATCTGCATGTAGCGCGCTGGCGCCGCACGCAGGAACCTTCTGACGTTCTTGATCTCATCCAATTTCGCCATATCCCCGATTGCGTTGACAAGGGTAGCAAGCAGGCGGCAAACTGATCAACCGTCTCGCTCTCCTCCATCTTCAGATCTTCATAGCTTTTTGTCAAAGTTTGAAGATGTGCTTCCTTCACGCGGGCATGACCTTGGTGCAAGATCTTGATCGTCTCCCATGCATCCTTCGCCGATTTCTTTCCGACGAGGTGCTGCATCACGTCCTTTGGCACGACGGAGTAGAGCGCCGTTAACGCTTGGCGATCCTTCCGGTACTTCGCGCCTCCCTTGACGTACTCGTTGCCTCCTGGATCGACGGCCTCCCAAACCTCCTGAGCCTCCATGGCCACCTCCATGTTGAGTTCCCATAGCCCGTAGTCCTTGCGATCGAGGCGCGGATACAAAGCCGCCCCCACCGTCTCTGTCACCGGTGCCGATGCCGAGCTCTCGCCAAACTTCACCATCGTCATGACCTCCTAGTACTTTCAGAAGATCACAGGCGACGACCTTGGCTCTGATACCAATTGTTAGCACAGCCCCTGTTGCCGAGTACTTTCTGACGACACCGACGAGGAAATTCCGACGAGACGACACGCACGTATCCGATAACTTCCGCCGAGATGCACGTGCTGCTAGCCGATCGATTCTTTTGATCTAACTAGTACACTCACGCACGCACACGCAAAACAACTTTGATTGCCAAAGGCTCTTGTCGAGCCTTGCTTTCTCTCTTGTATTGCTCAACTCCACGGTGTTGTTCGGTACAAGATTACAAGGCCAGGTGTGTGTGTATATATATGCACTACTAGGACCTAATCAACTAGGAGTCGGTGTACTACTCCAAAACCTAGTCTAACACATATACGTATACTACCTGGACACCTACACCTACTCGGACTGCAATTCCAATACGTGTAGGACACGTGATTATCTAACAGTGCTAAGATCTTTTTAAAGAGATCCATGACAATCTCCGACAATCTTGTCCACAGGACGAGAAACTAAGGGATACTACTACTCCGCGGCTATGCTAACAAAAGGCCCGCGACCCCGACAACGCGACAACAACAGCGGCGTAGGCACTTCCCCAACCGTTTCAGAGGCGACGAGGGTAATCAACGCGGCATGGCATGGGGTCGTACATCACCACGAAGAAGTCCCTCTCGATGTTGTAGTGAAACAACAGCAGAAAGCCGCGCCCGATCTTGTGATCACGGATAAAGCTCGTCCAGTCGGAGGTGAAGTACATCTCCCCAGACGAAGGAAATTTGATCGCCACGGTCCACCCGTCACCGCCTCCCGAGTGCCTCAGCTGCGTAGATTCCTGGAAGTGACCCTGGGAAGCCAGGGCAAAGGCGCGCAGGGAGCCGCACCTTGGTGGACCACTCGTCTTCCTTGAGGATGAGGACGAAGTCAATCACTGGCTTGGGCTCGCCCCCGTCCTTGGCCTTGACCCCGGATTGGAGGTAGTGCAAGGACGATACTTGAACCGACATGATGGCTCTGACAAACACCAGAGCGGTACATGCGGAGGCAAGGTCTGAGGGCGAGTCACTGACTGCATGCACTCCAACAACGCTCCCACGCGGCCGGCCTCGGCCGCGCTTCATCGACGGGGCCTCTTCCACCTCCACAATCACGACTTTACCTTTCTCAGCGGCGGAGATGCGACT
Organism: Avena insularis; assembly: GCA_023614405.1. Classification (NCBI taxonomy): domain Eukaryota; kingdom Viridiplantae; phylum Streptophyta; class Magnoliopsida; order Poales; family Poaceae; genus Avena; species Avena insularis. Next base: position 43,647,572 of record CM042695.1, read on the forward strand.
TGGGGCCATCAGAGGCTAGGTTTCGACTCGGGTGCACGAGAAGGAAGAGGGAAGGGGGCAGAGTGGAGTGATGTGATAACACGCCCACACCCCGATATAGCAGGGCTAGTTGAAAAGACGTGTTGCTGTGCCTGGAACGCGGTATTAACTATTCGGCCCCACACGCCGTCACGTCCTGGGAACAATTCCTGGGGCGGAAGCATCGCGCCCAAGATCTGCGGCCAAGGGTGCACAACTGTTTGGAAGCCACGGCTAGGATAAGGGCGTGGCAGACTCGTGTTGACCAAACGGGTGTCGAGACCCGTCAACCGTCCTAGGCCGCTTTCCCCTTTGAGTCCACCAAAGGACACGTGCAAGTCAAGCGTCCGGGGGCTACTATCGGAGTCCTGGCAACCGGGGTGCCACGTCCCTATGGTTGATAGGTCCAGTGCTAGGGCAGTTACACCCTCAAGAGGTTGGAGCGCCTCCGGAGGTGGCACGACCAAGTGAACCCTCGCGAGGAGACGGTCTCCAGGGGATGCGTCCAAGAGAAGGACCCCTCTACAACGCTCCACTGCGCTGGCGGGATTCGAATGCCTCGAAGCGTTCTCATGGCCTATTTGGTAATCCCGATAGGTCGCTAATAGCCGAGGCAGATGCCTGCAAGGGGCACAACGACCCTACGCTTCCGGTTCTCCTCGGTAAAGAAAGGTCTGTTTCGTCTCCTTTCCTATAAGAAGATGACAAACGATCTCAGCATTGCAGCCGCCCACCTTTGTCGTTTTGGTGCTAGGAAGGAAAGCAGGCAGCGCCAGATGGAGACAAACAACACTAAAGAGAAGATCGCTAAAGAGAATATCGCTTTACCAAAAGTAGTCTTGTATACCAGGACCCGAGGAGCGACATTGTGGTAGCCCTTCCGGCCTAAGAATTGGGGGAAGACGCCCAATGCCTCTATATAAGGAGCCCTCCTCACAGATCGATTCCAGAGATCTGAAACCCTAGTTCATTCGCGGGACAAATCTCTAACACCGTTCGACACTTCCTGTCCGCAATCAACAACGTCAGGCCGACTCAGGGAGGAGCGGCGGCGGCGGTGCGCCGTCGACACAGTCTGAAGGTTAAAGATGAAAGATTTCTCAAATATCTCGTCGTAATTTTCGTTTTTCTTAAGGTGTTTTGTACCGTTAGTCCTATTCAAAACAAAGACAACCAGTAAATAACGTATTTCTAAGTATAAAAAACCACTCATCGATTTTACTCTTCTTTTCCCACTGATCACAGTAGGCCAGCCCCGACTTTTCTTGTTCTGGTTTGTTCCATACTTCCATCCACTCGATGGACCATGCCACGTGTCTGTTCCACCCAAGCAAAAGAGCCAAAGGCAGACACGAACCAAGGCATAGCAGAGCGGCGCCGCCTCCGCCGTATAAGACTAGACTAGAAGGCAGCCACCTCCTCTCCTCCCAGACCACAAATTGATCTACGGATTTGTGGGCGGACGGCTGCGTCGAGGGATCTGTCGTTCATACCTCCTTCCTTGGAGTCCCCGCAGTCCCGGCCGGCAGGTCAGGTACTCATCAAAATTTTATGCCGATAATAGGTATGTACTCCTCAAGTTTTTTCCGATTATAGGTAGATCAATACTGGTTTGGAAGATTTCGTACCGTTGTCTGTCTGAATTTCCTTCCCATAGTGACTGGTCTGCTAACTGAATAATGTGCACAGTCTGTAGTTCTAAATCAAGTTTAAAGTCCAGAGATTTCAGAGCTTTTTTGCTTGTGAATGACTTAGATTTAGAAACACACCGACTAAAGCATATGTAAACATCAAAGCTGCTATGCATCCTCAGAAATAAAATAGTAATTATACTAGTTGGTTATCACAAATACACCAATATACATGTTTATAGTACTACCTCATGAGCTTGAGATTCTTAAGAGACATAGCTGGCCATCCACCGAATTGATTGTTTGCACAGTCATATCGTAAATCATACACCATTGCGCAATCAGATGTAGTCTACTACATTTCTGTATAGTCTGATGCATCTTTTAATCCACCTCCTACATTTTTGTACTGCAGTTTTTTGGTCTATTGTGTATTCTGGTATGATATGTGCCATTGGTACAAAACTAGCTAGTACAAAACCTACAGAGTAGACAGAAGGTGGGACCAGCCCATTCTCTCTTTATTACACAATCTAGGGAAGAGAGAGGCCAGAAAGAGAAATATAAAGTACTATTCATCTCAAACTTCCCCCTTGCTGATTCTCCCCTCGAGAAACACAATTCTGGAGAATCAGTAAATGGTAGACAAGAGGATCTGGGTTCCCAATTCACCTTGCCCATGTGCTTTGTAAAACCTGAAAGCTTAGCATACATAGATTGCAAGCAAGTGTTCATGTGCAAACAATTATTGAAAACCCACATGAACTTCGGCGGAGAGACTTGACACAACCTTATCAAAGTAGCATCTAGCAATTGAGCACAAGCTTGAGTCACATCTTTATTCATTGCCAAAAGGGAATGGAGGTGGGTTTCATTTTATGAGAGTGAACAGCATCAACGATATAGCTCCAAAGTTTTTTGAACACCAAATCACTAGGATGATCAACTTCAATGTCATGAGCAAACGGAAACAAGAGCATCCAATTTTTTTATTCCATCGTTAACCTTCCAAGAGCAGGTTCTATTGAAATTACCTCAGCATGATCCGATGTTACTTCTTGTCACATGATAGTAGTCATCACTGGCCAGCGGCCAAAGTGTTCCCTATCTACTTTATATTTGTGGAAGGCTTATCTGGAGCTTGGTAGGATAATTCTAGAAATGAGCAAATCCGAAATCTATATCGTAAAGCTAAATAAGAGTTCAACTCTAGTACAAAGAAGTTTTCACATGCCAGTCATTGGAAAAATAATATCCAGAGTATGTGGGAGTGAATGGACTCATCATGCCAAAGATTTGATTTAGAAGCCTATGCAATGAAACATGATATCAAGATGCTAGAGATGTTCTCAACATCTTTAGTAATTGCATAGGTTGTAGTCTGATTAGCCATTCCGCATATAAACATGAACGTGCTTCTGACTATTTCCTCCTGCTTAAGGATGAATATTTCAATTTTTTGAATGGTGCCCCTCTTTCTTTTTCTTTTTTTCTTTTTTTTCTTTGAGAGGCGTTAATGCTAAAGAATTGAGCTCTTCTTGATGATGAAATTTGGAAGGTTGATGACAATGACAAGTCCCTTTTTTGAGTCTCCTCGAACTTTTATGAGTGTGGTAAATCAACTACTACGGAATATCGAGAGATGTGCTATATAGGTAGGTATGGTGTGAGCACATGGAAGAAATGGTTTATTTTCTTGGTGTTGGATATGTGATACCCCGATGAAGGTATGCAATGCTGAGTGTTGGAGAGGCTAGAAAAAAGTAAGTTACACAAAAAGAATGACTGGCTTTGGAAAACTTCAGACTAGAGGAACATCAAACTTAACAATACAAACTAAATATTCAGATTGCAACACTCTGGTTTTGGCTTTTGTAGGAGAAAAATATTCCGAACCAATTAGAAATAAAATCAACTTCACCATACTTAACTTGGGGGCTTTATGAATAAAAATTAGCAAGCTTGAGCCCTTTTCCTCAATCAGTGTTCATCAATCACCTAGCAACAAGCGTTCTTTACCTTTGAGACTATATGTATCAACTGAAAACTCTCTTATGTTATTTAATTCAGCGAGACAATGAATTAGTTATTATAAGTGTGCTCAATAGCTAGAGTACTAACTTACTAAGAAAGCAACAAGTTCTCGAACCTTTGTCTCATGAGGCAATAAGTGTTTAACTCGTGCACATTGAATGCAATCTAGCTCTGCTAAAGCGATCTCAAATTTCAGCAGGGGTTCACTAAGCCGCGCCGAAAGGCACGAATAGGAGTTATACCTTCACAAACATGTGTCCTACTGCATTCTTGATTTCCAATGCTGTACCACATGCCACATCTATGAATATCCCAAGACCCATAGGTTAGAGTGGAAGTTGTTAACTTGAAAAATTAAAGTGAGCTTTTAGACTAGTAGACGGATGCAAGGGAGAATGTTGTGCATACCAATTCATGAAAACGCGTATAAATAAATTGGCTGCACGCAAGAACTGGCATCATACGCGGGTATTCCTGTAAAGTTCCAGTTTATTAAATTTCACCAAGCAATTCTAACTTGAATGTACCGTACTGCAGGGTGCATAATGTTTCCTAATTCAGAGCAAAATGGAGCTTTACCTTCAGGCCTCTGCTAGTACTGCCTTCTTGTGTTCTGAATTTCTAAGACAACCATCAGGCATGCCAAGAATGCTAGCTCTAATCTGAAAGTTTGGAACAAAACATTTATTCATATTCCCACTTTTTTCTCAAGCAACATCAATAAGGATGCAGCGGGAGAACAAGTTGGGCATACCTATGAGATCTGGAGTCACTCCATGCACGCATAAATATGCCATGCTGCTATTTTGCTCTTCGAGCCTTAAGACTGAATTAGCTATCCAAGTACACCACCAAGTCTCCATAGTAATGACCAAAATTAAAATGCAATCTAAGAGCGAGGAGACGAACACCTGCAGACAACCAAAACAATGGGTGAATACGTTGTAGATTTCATGGTTTTTCGTCCAGTTAGAAAAAACAAAGAAATCATGAGAAATCATCAGCGGAGAACTATATGAGTCCCACAAAATTAAGGAGTATTTGGGTGAGGGAATCTTAAACACTGCTTTAGGAAATCTATTTTTATTAGCCTCGAGAGGGAGAATGAAAAACTAAACGCAAAATGAGTTTGCCCATATATGTTATATCTCCGGGAGTATAAAAAGAGTTATTAATGACATGGTAGAGCATGGCAATGAAGTTATATAGGAAACCGTACTTACCACAGATTCGAATATGTGAAGAAGACCATCGTGTGCAAATTTGTGAATGGATGGACTGCACCGCTAGACGAATGTACAACTCCAAGAAACAGAGCCCTGCACAGTTGATGGAAACAAATAAGATTATTCAGATTATACAACAAAAAATTCAAGCAGACTAGGACTATCTTCAAGTGCGTGGGGACCATGTAAAAAGTAAAGAGTAACAGTGGGTGTTAGAAACAGAGCAATAAATAAGACACTCCCTCCGACCCATATTAGTTGACTTAAATTTGTCTAGACACGGACTAAAACTTGACTAGATACATCCGTATCTAGATGAGTCTAAGTCAACTAATATGGATCGGAGAGAGTATTAAAAAGTAAAGAGTAACAGTTGGTGTTACCTTGGATTAGTTCCGGTAACACGGCCATGTATGGATTTCTGGGATGGTTCCTGTTAACTGCCTACACTGCTCTGTTAACTCCTAATTGCCGCATTTTCTGACATCCAATGGGGAGGCCATCCTTGGGCAAACGTCCGATGCCTGGACAGTCATAATCCTTAGTCTCTCGAGGCTGGTAAGCTTGTTCAGTCCTTCAGGGAGGCTCCGCAGGTTCCAACTTTCCAAAACTCGAGTTCGTGGAAACCTTGAGAGGGAAAATGGAAATATTGAAGACGAAACTCGAGTTCCTGGAAACCTTGAGAGGAAAAATGGATATATTGAAAATCAAAATGAAAATGGAAAATGGAAACCTTCAAGGGGTTCATTAAGCCCCCTTGAAAGGCACAAATAGGAGTTATACCTTCACAGCCATGTGTCCTACTGCATTCTTGATTTCCAATGTTGTACCGCATGCCACATCTATGAATAGGCCAAGACCCATAGGTTAGTGTGGAAGTTTTTAACTTGTAAAATTACAGAAGTAGGCTTTTAGACTAGTAGACGGATGCAGGGGATAATGTTGCGCATACCAATTATTGACAGCCCGTGAATAAGTTGGCTTCACACAAGCACTAGCTTCATACGCGTGGTATTCCCGTAGAGTTCAGCTCATTAAATTTCACCAAGAAACTCTAACTCCCACATGTCATACTGCTGGGTGCAGACTCTTTCCAAATTCGGAGCAAAGGGTTGCAGACTCTTGTTGAGTTCCAAATTTCTAAGAAAACCATCAGGCATGCCAACTGCTAGTTCTGAATCTGAAAGTTTGGAAGAAGACATATATTCATATTTCTGATTTTTCTTGAATATACAAGAAACATTAAAAAAGATGCAGAACATGTTGGGTGTACCTATGAGTTTTGGAGTGACTCCACGCAAGCATAATTATTGAAACCTTGATACCAGAAGTGAAACACTGGAAAGACAATTTTTCCATGGTACTATTTTGATCCTAAAGTCTTAAGCCTGAATTAGTTAGCCAAGCACACAACCAAGTCTTCGTAGTGATGACTAGAATTAAAATTCGAACTAAGAATGAGCAGATGAACACCTGCATAGAAACCAAAACAATGGGTAAATATATTGTAGATTTCATGGTTTTTGGCCAGGAAGAAAAACCCAAAGAAACCACGAGAAAGCATCAATAGATAACTAAATGAGTCCCACTAAACTTACGAGTTTTGGTATGAAGAAATCTCAAAAACTGATTTAGGCAAGCTGATTTTATTAACCTTGAGAGGAAAAAATGGAAATATTGAAGGTGAAATTCTTTTACCCACATCTGACGTAGCACCAGGAGGATAACTGGGAGTTATTTTTTTTACTGATATGCATGGTAGAGCAAGGGAATAAAGTTCCATGTTGGACTTACTTACCACAGATTCGGGTGCGAATATCTTAATGGATGGACAGTGTTCTACAGGGCTAGAAGAATTTACAACTCCAAGAAAGAGAACCCTGCAGTACGGATGATGGAAACAAAGTCATTGAGATTATTATGTAACAAAAAAGTAGAGCAAACTGGAATTTAATAATTAATTAACTTCACGTGTGTGGGGATCATGTAAAAAGTAAAGAGTAACCGTGGGTGTGTAGAAACAGAGCAAGAGAGTATTTGTTACCTTGGATTAGTTCCAGTAACATGGTCATGTATGGATTTCTGGGATGGTTAACTGCCTGCACTGCTCTTTTAGCTCATCATTCCCGCAATACCTGACATGTAATATTTGCAGTGAACTGGGGAGGCCGTCCTTGGGAAGACACCGAATGGATGGACAGTTAGAGATTTCTAGTCTCTTGAGGCTGGTAAGCTTGTTCAAGCCCTCGGGGAGGCTCCGCAGCTTGGTAAACTTGAGTTCCTGGAGGGAGGTAAGGAGGTGAAGGGCCTCTTCTTGTTCCTTTGTGAAGCCCTCAACCTCTTGGTATAAATACAAATGTAAAATAGTGAGGGAGAAGGATAGGACTCTGCAGACGGACCCACAAAGGAACCCTTCTATGTCACCTGTCGTTAACTTGTAGAGTTTGCAGGAACGGGAAAGAAGCAACTGCTCTTGTTCATCCTGAACGGGAACGGGAAAGGAGATGCCAAGGGCAGCTAATTCCCTGAGCTGGCCCATGGAAAGGAGATGCCACAGGTCCTCTGATCTTAATTCAATTCCCTCTACTTCTAATCTGGTGAGACAAGTGAGGTTTGAGAGGCAATCGAGCGGCTCCATGGAAACTGCATGTCTAAATCTGAGTTTTTGTAGGGAGGATGGGAACGGGCAACATGAAGAAGAGGAGTAGGCCGAGAGGAACTTGGGGCAATTAGATATAGACAATTTCCGTAGGGAGCGCAGGGCCTGGAGCCCTCCCTTCTGGTTCTGGCCATTAGGAGTAATCAGGGTCAACTGTGAAGAACAGCCGAAATGCAAGATTTGTAGACAGCCTGTGAGATGGGACTGCAAGAGCAGTAGCCCATCATCTCCGCCTATTTCAGATACATGCTGCTGATGCAGATCTGTTGCTTGTGTCTCCTCCGTCTCATCACATGAAGATGATGGCAGTGATGTCTGCTTTTCGGCCACCACACCCAACTGTGTTATATTTTTGCAACCAGGTATATTCAATTTACGCAGCCTTGTGAGACCACACAAGAGCTGTGCCACTTCCTTCCCACTCACGTCACACCATCCGATGCTCAGGATCTCAATGGGCAACTGCCATTCCGAATCACCCACAGTTCCGGCCACGATTTTGCAGATTTCTAGTGACAACCGCTTCAATGAGGTCAGCATTTTTAGGTCCGACAACATCAGAGGTGAGCCCCAGCTAATCGATAACTGCTGCAATTCTGTTAAATTACTGGGCACAAGGAGAATCTCTTGTTGTTCTCTATATTTCACACTAATATCCATATCTACGGTACAGGAATATTTCGAGTAGTCTAGACTAGATAGCGATCCTACATCATCCATCTTGACCAACGACAGAGTATGTGTCCAAAGAATAGGAGGCAGCGACATGAGTTTAGGACATTTCTTTATAATAAACTCTCGTAAGTTAGGAAGAAAATGCATATTGTTCACAAATGGCAACTCCAAGAGTTCAGGACACTTTTTAATGGTCAATACTTGTAAACCAGAGAACAACCGAGGTGCATCTCCCACAACCCATTTTTCCAATCTTTCCAAGCGACAAAGTGTTAGGCATTTCAAGTTGCAGAAGCTTGGCTCTGTGATGGGTCCAAAATTATTTGGACCAAACTCGTTGAGTGTATGAATACGCTTCAACGAAAGCTCATCAAGCACCCACATTTTCCCCAAAGATGGGAGAGTTTTCCAAGCCACGTCATCTAGTTGAAGTGATTTTAGACCTTTAACACAGAGCTTACTACCCAGCCATGTTGGACAAGAAGGACCTCTGTAACCTCCAACGTATAAGTGCTCAAGGTTTTTATGTGGCCGAAGGCTTTCAAGAACCAGTGTTTCCATATCAGGCTCATTATTAGATTCCCATTGTAATTTTAAATTACGCATGTGGATTTTGTCTGCTAAGCTTGCTTCGGCTGCTGTTTCTTTTGTTTGTACTCTCTCAAGGTTATAAATACCCAACTCTGTTAGATCCACCAAATGACTGAGTTGATTTAATTCAAAACCATTTTCTTCTCTACTAACTATAAATTTGTTTAACTCTTGTAAGAATTGTAGTTTCCCGACATTGGAGATATAAGAGTGAAAAATTCCATTAGCTTGTGTATTAATGTGACGTAATTTTGCAAGATTGCTAAAGTGTTTGGGTAAATGAAGAGATCCCCTCCATCCTTTTATATCAAGAATCCTCAAATGATAAAATGTAGAAATCTCACCTGGTAGATGCATTTCGGACCAACCCACGGTTCCTAGTAGTAAATATCGTAGGTGGATAAATTTCGAAAAATTATGGAACATGGACAACACGGGATTAGAAATTCCATGCAAATGAAGAACACGCAGGCCATTAGCTTTCTCAAACAAATCTCTGAAAATGTGTCCAAAACTTTCATCTATTTCTCCAAAGATCAACAAAGTTTGCAATTTTTCAATCTTCAGTCTTGTCTTTAATTTTATCAATTCACTTTTAAAGTTTTCCTGGGTCACTCCATCACTATCGCCTGCATTATCAATGATGATAGACATGTGGTGGACCGACGGCAGGATTTGTACCGACATCACATTGGAGCGACGTAAACTAAGACAATCATGAGATGCAACGTTCAATGCTAAATTATGCAGCAGGTCATGTATGATATATCTTTGACGCCCATCAGTTTCATCTTTTCTAAAAAATCCTTGGGTGACCAAATCATTTAAATTGGTTTGACCGATATCTTCAACCGTTTTGTTTCGACTACCAGAATGCAAAATATCCATTCCTACCCAAAAGTGAATGAGCTCTTTGCTAGTAAACATGTAATCTTCAGGATACAATGCAGAACAGGAAAAACATTGTTTCAAATGGAAAGGGAGATAGTCATAGCTGAGCTTCAATGCAGGCATAATGTCATGGTCATTGTTCTGTGTCTCCCATTCCTTACTTTCTAGGACATAATCCCAGTGATTCAAATCAAGGCGCCTTTTCAGTAATCTACCCACAGTTTTTGCTGCAAGAGGGGAGCCCTTCAATTTTTCCATTATTTTATCGCCTGTCTCAAGCAACAAACGGTGCTCCGTTCTATCTTGCTCGTCACGATCAAAGACAAATGATAGGAATAACTTCCTAAACTCTCCGGTCTCTAAACCTCCTAGTTCTATTGAATGATCAGTTGTTTTGACCAATTGTGCTAGTTCTGGTGACCGAGTTGTAACCATAATTACGTTACCATTTTTTTGTGATTTTTTTAATGGAAGCATCAACCTTTTCCAGTCATCCTCGTTTTTAAATTTCCACATATCATCCATCATAAGCAAGAATCTTTTGGATTTTAGTCTTTCCGCAATGACCTCGCTGGTTGTACTACCCTCTTTCTCATCTTCAACTTTAGGGATTTTTTGTTTAATCTCTTCAAGCAGTTTAACTGGGTCGAAATTGAGAGAAACACACACCCAAATTACGACATCAAAATGGTTTTGAACTTCTTTGTTGTGATATATGTGTTGTGCTATAGTTGTCTTCCCTATGCCCCCCGCACCAACAATTGGAAGGACGGTTAGGTCCTTGTTGCGGTATTTACCCTCGGTGATGTCATTTATGATGCTAATCACCGTATCATCCCTCCCGTACAATTTGGTCTCTATGCTTTCAGAGGTGGTGATGGGACGATTATGGCCAATGTCTGGAGCATTGCTATGGCTACAAATATGGGTAAAATGTTGGTCCACATTTATGGGTAAAATTTTGGAAACCTCAGTACGCAAGGGCTGTAGTTGGTCCACAATTTGTTTCATGTTGTTAGAGACTTCCACCCTACTGAATTGCACGCTATGTTTTCCTTTGTCGTTGTTACTTAGGATTGACCTAGCAGAACTATCATCACCATCATGAACATTTGGTTTTGATGAGCAAGGAAAGAGGTTACCGAGCTTGCCCGTACGTGCGACGACATCCTCACCAGCGTGGTTTGTGCTTGGCGCCGAGGAGGAACTGCCAGGTGCCCTTTGCCTTGCACGTAGCTGAGCGCAGCAGGGGGCCCGTTGTGTCCCGTCTTCTCCAGGAGGATTACCTGCGGTGGTACATGAAAACAGTTTGCCAAAAGCTTTGGCGGTGTGGCGTGCAGTCTGGACGAGCTCATGGCCCCGACCCTTGGGATTCTCATTGGCAGCGTGAAAGGTGCGGTTGAGCTCGTCGTGGATGCGGAAGTAGTCAAGCTCGTCGAGCAAGTCCTCAGCTCTCTGCGCCGAGTCCCGCATTTTCTGCAGCAGCTGCTCCAGGGCTGAGTTGCCGTCAAGCTGCCTGCTGCTGGCATTTTTCAGCGTGGCCTGGACGTACAGCAGCTCCGTGTTGAGGGCCTCGATGTTGGCACCGAGGTTCTTGCTGGCAGCCCAAGCCTCAAGCAGGCCATCGGCAATGGGGGCTAGCGCCTTGCCCACCACCCACTGCGCCGTACTGAGAGCCACGTTCATCCTCACACACAAGGAGGATGCTGCATGCAGGAAATTAATGGATAAAAATTACTAAATGCAGCAGACTCTGATCTAACAATCTGTTGTTACAAAAGCCATAATATATAGAAGGGTATATATAGTGTAGTGCACGTGATAAGCTACCTCGTACCAACAAACAAAATAAATATAGAAGGTATATATGCTTACATGAGGGGACTCGAACTCAACGAATTTGGTCGATCTTGCGGAAATTCAGAGATTTGAGAAAGAAAACAGACCTAGTCTGTTGTTGCGGAAATTCGCGGAACTCAACGAATGTCGGTTGGAATCATCGACTTATCTGCTTTGCTTTGCTTATGAACTGAGGTTGCCTCTGCTTCACTAGCAAGCCAACCAAATTCATAGGATTCACAAAGTGTGGAGGTGTTGATGCGTAGGAGGGAATATATAGAGATAGAGAGGGAGATTCGTCGGAGGAGGGAAAGGCCCATCACCTACAGCACGACATTAAAATGGAGACTTGACTTCATATCTCTACTGCTCGCTATTCATTATTGCTCTAAGCAAACATCACCAGTGGCCAGTTGGGCAAGACACAGAAGGAAATTAATGTCGGCCTCAAAACACTGATATGAAAACGACCACAGCACAACGCGCGCCGGAGTTTGGAGTCTCCCCTTGGTGGAAGCACTGATATTGTTCCTGTGGACCGCACCAAATACGGCAAAAAAAAGTAAATATTAGTTGTCACTGATTTAGTATATAGTTGTATAAAATCAGGTAGAACTTATATGGATCGAAGGGCGTATTATTTTTCAACATTTTTAAAGGAATAGTAACATAAATAGAAAACTTTCGAACATGATTTTAGAAGTATTACTTTTTTTGAAATAGATGTACTATTGTTAAAGAGTCCTCCTAGCACGCGAACGGCTCCGCGCGTGTGCGGGCGCGCGACGCTCCGCTGGCCCGTACGATCCTGAATGGACGCTCCTAGGAAAAACAGCAAAAAAACCCAATGGAAAAATAAAAATGCCATGAAAAAAATGAAAAGTACAATGGCAAATTATATTTGTATGTGCTCCGAGGAACTAGGGCACATTTAGATTTTGGGTTGTTAAAACATTCAATAGACTTGCTTTACAACAAATAAACATTTGATCTGCCATCACGCTTGCAAACCATATGTGAGGTAGCACGTACATGAGCATGAACTTGGTACTAACATATAGGGCGTGTTTGCTTGCTTGTAGCCTTTTTTTCTCTACTGGTTCAACTTGCACACGCGGGGACTACACGCGCGGATCAGACTCTAAGTCAAAATATCCCAGTTATTTGCTTGCTCGTATTGACTCTATTCGGAAGCTGGGAAAAAATTAGGCCCATTGTTTGAGGGTTGTATTAGGCCTGGTAGAAACAAAAAGTGTGTTTTGTTTCATCCCGATCGTGTGGTCTGATAATCTCTTTCTCATATGGTGAGTTTACCAGGCATCACAAATAAAGGCTAAAACCCCAACAAACACATACTAAGCATTGACACACATATCATAGTTAACGACACTGCAATATATAGCAGCACGAAATAAGTTTGTATCAATTTAACCGCACGATGGTACAACAAAGTTCACAACAAACACATACTTATTACATGATAGCGATAACCTTCTACTCATCAATCATGGCAAGGGCTGGATCATGCTCCGAGCACACTTTAGTCATGGTATAGTCGAAGAAGGTGACCTTGAATAGGTCACCCTTTAGCATCTTGAAGGTCATAAAGTACCCGATCTTGATATGGTGGGTAATGGCAAAGCCATGCCACCCCTACTCAAGGAAAACCCTATTGCTAGCATCCCTGAGCTTCACCATCCAGCTGCATCCTGAGCTTCACCATCCAGCTTCATCTAGTGTTGTTCTTCAGCACGATTGTCCTCGGCACAATGCCAAGTAAAGGCCTCAAGTCATTTGGAAATGGGAGCACGTCCAACCCAGGTGCCAAGATTACCTTGGCGAAATGGGTTGGACCTAGTTGATCATGGAAGTTCCCAACCTTCATAGGCCTTCCCCTCGTCCTCTTGATAGCACTACCCTCACCAGCATCGCTCACCCTCTTGGAGGCACTTCCCTCGCCATCATCCCTTGAGCATCCTCCTCCATTGGTGGAGAAAGCACCTCCCATCTGCATCTTGGAGCACTGAAAAAAGAAACAACACATGTAAGCACATACATTGTGGTGATTGCACATGAACAATCAATGTGATTAGCACAAACAATAAAGCAATATGGTCTCATATGTAAGGTCACAAATGCAAAGGGATTATCCCCATGACCAACACAAACGAACAATCAATTTGGTTAGCGTAGAAGTTTCGTCATGAAGAAAATCCCCAAGCATCTCATTGTTTGACATTTGTAATCATTGGCCAAAGCAATGAAAACACAATGATCTAAACAAGTCTGAGCATCAGAATAACTAGCACACAAATGGAAGAGATGGTGCTACTGAAATTCAAAGGATATGTACAACCAATTTTGTTGTACATACCATCGGGTCCCAATAGCACCCGATCTAGGATCACATTGTACTAGATGTCATCATAAGCTCGTGAGATATGTGAGCCTCATATATGATGTGCACACCAAGGCCGAGGGAAGAACTCTGTACTACCTAGGACAATGCACAACATTCTTTGTTATAAATGATTCAAGGAAATACAGATTCTGTAGGGTTCGCAGCATAGAAAACAAAAAAATTCCTACGATGGGAACATCTAAGTACCAAGATTTATCTACTAGATACAAGCAACGGGTGGATATACATCCATAGAATACATACCCTCGAAGACCGTATAGAGTTAACGAGGTTGTACTCGTGGATGATGTAGTCGAACGCTTGTCGATCTCAAGATCGTGATGAAGTCCATCTGGTCCAGCCGGTCCAGCACCATCACGTCCAGCACCGCAAAGCAGTGGTGCATCCGTGATCGCACACACGTCCGGGTACCCCGACAACCTCCGCGCCCTCGCTCCAGCGAAGCAGCGGAAGCAACAAATCCTTTCAGAAAAAGCCATCGGGAACATGTATCTCGCTGATCCGAGATCATGGGGAAATTCTAAAGGGGGCGAGAGATCCTTCGCGAGGAGGTGTGAGTGAGAGAGAGGAAGGGGGCTCCTTTTATAGGGAGAGGGGGGAACCCAAGGGGCCATGCGCCCAGCCATGGGGCTGCCCCCTCCCCTCCTTTCATTCATATGGGTGGACACTCCACTCACACAAAAGCCTTTCAATTTCCTCCACTCAAAACCCCACTCAAATTCCCATTAAATTTCCACCAAATTTAATGCAAACTCTCATTAAATAAAACTCCTTTTATTTATTTAGAATTTTGTAAATTACTTTAATGACAAACATTCCCATATAACCCCTTGCTGGAATTCCATTTCACATGCAAAAACACTTTCTGCAATTTCACCCGAAAACCTGTTTTGGTATCTAGTGAAATAAATTCCTGCGCTTGTTATTCTTTCCGGCATGAAACTTTTGCTCCAATTGGATGTCAGTGTCCCTTAAGTGTGCCACCCTACGGTTCGCGAATAATGCGGACATGATCGAGACCCTTCTCCGATCAATAATCAAAAGCGGGACCTGGAGATCCATACTGACTCCCACACATTCAACGATGACTTTCCTGTGATCGTCGGAACCTTTTACGCTAGTATCTTAATCCCTTTGTTTCACGACATATTACATGTCCGAGATTCGATCATCGATATCTTCATACCAAGTTTGATCTCGTTACCGACATGCACTCTTTTCTCGTTCCCGTGATATAACATTCTAGTGATCAAATCACTTCCTTGCAAGATAACCAATGTGATATCACCGAGAGGGCCCAGAGCATATCTATCCGTCATCAGGATGAACAAATTCCACTCTCGATCCATGAGCCTCAACATAACACTTTAGTAGTTTTGAAGCCATCTTTATGATCACCCAGTTACGATGTGACGTTTGATGTCATCAAGAAACTCTTCCGTGTTAGTGATTGACATGATCTCATGGTCTAAGGATTAGGATCACTTCGTAAGTTGTTTATAGCAATATAAACTCAATGACTTTGATCATAATGTTATACTTCGGATGAATGTTCATCACATTATTACACTAATGTTGTGACCTCGTTATTAACAACATCCAATGTCCATGATCAGGAAACCTTTGATCATCTTGTTAATCAACGAGCTAGTTTATAAGAGAGGCATAACTAGGAACTTCCTTTTTGTTTATTAAACACACATGTATTAACGTTTCCGTATTAATATAATTATAGCATGCAAAATAAACATTTATCATAAACAAGTAATACGATAATAACCACTTTATTATTGTCTCTCGGGCATATTCCCTTCAGTCTCCCACTTGCACTAGAGACAATAATCTAGTTTGAAAACTTTGTGTATTGAACACCTATGGCTTTCTGGTGTTCAGTATACGCAATTGCAAGTGGTTAACATAATATACGGATCTGGCACTTTCAGGTCCGTGTGTATTTACATGTCTTTGCGTCTTCACGCATCACTCATTCTCCAATGAGATGGTATTGTATAAATTTGGTCTTTCGGTGAGACCTTTAGTTCCTTGGGGTTAAATCATGTTGATACTATTGTCATACAATATATATTTAGTGTTAGCCCGTTGCGAACCACACCTTTGTTTGATAACAAACTACTTAACACAAATGCCCTCCTTTGCTGCTACTATAGTAGTCATATACTTAGCCTTTTGTTGTAGTATTCGTCACAATGTCTTAACTTTGCAATACATCCAAATCCATCATGGAAACTTTCTTTCCATTTCATTGTGCCACCCATAGTTTAAATTGAGATAAATTTAATTTGTATCTTGTGACAAAACTAGTATCAATGTAACTCTTTACAATAAACTATTTGTAATTGTTTGTCACCTCTACACAAATATATTATTAGATCTTCCAAAAGATCATAAGAATATCCTTACTATCGTCCAATGATCATTTTATGATGCATTCTAGTATATGCTCATAACACTTAGAGCATATGACATATCTGGATGTGTACATATCATGGTATGATTAATCAAAACATCCTTGTGATTTCACTCATCAAGTGTCAAAGCACTTGAATCTTGTTTCACTTATCAAGTGTCGATACACTTGAATCTTGATTCAATTCCTTTCTATGCGACACAAACCTTTTCTTGTCGTTTCTATATTGAACTCCTTTAATATCTCATATATATACGTTTATTCATGCTCAATATTCTGGTTTTGCCTAAGTCTTTCATCAAAATGAAATTCTTAACCTTTGTCAATAAAAGATACATCATTTCCAATAAAAAAGATGTCCTCCACATAATGTATTAGAAATATGTCTTAGCGCTCCCACTTAATTTCTTGCAAATGCAAGCATCTTCATCGTCTCCTGATGAAAACTCTTTTTCATCACGGTGAAGATTCCAACTCCGTGATGCTTACTTCAACCATTGAATTTTGCATGACCTTTTTAGCATCCTTTGAATTAACAAAACCCTTTGGATCATGTCATGTACACGTCCTAGATAACCATTCTATTAGAAGAAGTTTGTTTTGTTTATTCATCTACCATATACCAAATTATATGTAGTGGTTGCTACTTTAATCCGTCCAGACTAAATATCGCTATGAAAGATCCAATCTTGTCATAGTCAACTACCTTAACATTGTCATAAAATACTTTACGACATGTCGACTATTTCATAGATGTAACACACCCATCATTTCTTTATAGATCCAAATACGACCGATAGGTTTTACACCTTTCGGAGGGTCTTCCAAGTTCAAAACTTGATTTCTGTATGGAACTATCATGATTTTATGGCTTCACGCCATTTGACGTAGTTAGGGCCCATCATCGCTTCTTTGTATGTAGTTGGTTTATCATTATCAAACAATAATGATTTACTCTCAAATCTCAGCATTTGATTGTTTATCCGACCTACTTGGTTCAATAGGAACTTTAGATCTCCGTGACCATAACCTTTGAGGCACATAAGCTATGAGTGTTATGGCAGCCTCGAATCGTTTTCCGCAAGGCGTCACTCAACACATTTAGCTAAGGTTCGTTAACCTTATCAAAGTTCAATTGTCCTCCCACTTAACTTTTGCGAAAAATTCCTTTTTCAAGAAACTTCACATTTCAAGCGATAAACCCTTTTGTCCTCGGTGTTATGGAGAAATAAACAATTGTTATTCGAAATAACCTACAAAGACATGCTCATCCGACTTTGGTTATAAACATCTTACTTATGTTTAGCATACCAAAATTTAAGAAATGACAATTTGGGTTTTACCCCAAACCATAACTTCCATGGTGTCATTTCAACGGATCTAGATGGATCTCTTTTCAGTGTAAAAGCGGTAGTCTCTAAAGCTTTTAATCTTTTAAAACATAATGACAGTTTTATAAATAACACCTTTGATCCAACCATGTTAAACAAGGTTTTATTACAAATCTTAAACACTCCATACTCCTATGGTGTTTCGGGAGATGTAAATCTAGGTGTTTTGCTAAACTTGCAACTCAAATAAATCCCTTTATGGTAAAATCATAATTCATTTATTTTTCTTGTTACACTTGTAACTCAAATAAATCCCTTATGATAAAATCATAAACCATTTATTTTCTTGTCACAATGATTTTCACTTTATCTTGAAAGTCTTTGAACATTTTCAAATATTTCACACTTCTTTCTCATTAAGTGAATATTCACTCAAATTTCCGGAGAAAGTATATGAAGTTGAAACCCATCGTTTACGACTACACATAATGGACTACATACATCGATATGTATAAATTCCAATATTTTAGTCATTCGTTCTTCTTTGGCCTTTGAAAGAAGTTTTAATTATCCCGATGAAAGTCTCACAAGAGTCACTTGATCAAATCAAAGACTCCAAAAATCAATCAAAATGGAGATTCTTCATGTTTTCTTTCCAATATTATTTAAACGGCGATGTCACTTCGTAAGTGATCTTCCAATCATTTGTCTTGCGACATTTTAGCATTAGTTTTTATGGATGTGATTTCTCGAACTAGATTTGTAAATCATCCATCTTATATGGAATACAGTAATTATTTGAACAACCTTTGTTCTTATAATACGTGAATTAAATAACAATTATTAAAACAAATCTTGAAGTCAAGCTTTGATGTCAACGAGAAATACAAACAACGGTTTGTTTGTTTTCGATGAACATCATCACATCTTCTCTTGCTAGTTACTTAGGCCATTGTGGTTCATGAATTGTGTTGTTCCGTATGAAATTTCATACCAACCAATTCAGTATCCAATACCCAAGAACCACATTGTTTAACAAGCAAAGAATACAACCATAACATGTATATCATCCATATACCTAACTTGGATATTTCCAACATTTTCTTTTTTCTGCCAAATATATTTAATAGATTCTCTTTCAGCATTTCCTTTCCTTTTAAAAAAATCTATCAACATCAAAAGTGGCGCCATATACATGACACATAGTCCAAAGCGTGTATATTCAAATAATAATACCTTTGGACTTGCACTTTGAAGTAGATCACCATCATCAAAATGATCAGCATTCTTTCAAAATCCATTCTTTACTAATCTTTTAGTGTAGTAAACACTTTACATACATCTTCTATTCATCCTTATAATGACGACTTTCATGATCAAGCTAATGTAGCTTATAAAGACGAATTGTGAGTATAACATTACTTTCCAAAACCCTTTTGGATGATTAGGATGTCTAGCATCTCCAACCTTGTAAATTATCATCCAATATGAGAACATACATTATACTCTATCATATTGCAACCAAAACATTGTTTCAGATATCGTTATATCTGTCACACATGATGGTTTCTGAAACAATTCTTTCATCTCCTAGATAAACTTGATATTAAAACAATCAAGAATCATGGAGGCAAACATGATACTTAAGATACTAACACTGGAATTGTTACTCTTGATTTAATACTAATTATCAAATTTCACGTAGTAAATGAGTTTGTAATAGGACTTTAAACTTTAGATTGACACTCAACACAATACGATACCGGTTAAAATTATATATCCAGAATTCTATAGTTCTATTATCTCAATTACAACTATGCATAAGGTGGTGAACGAATGCCAATGACTACAACAAATTATGCAAATTCACTTTGATTTAATTTATGATAAATTGAGTTCTACTAATCCAAATTAGAAATAAAATCCCACTCAAAAACGACATCCCTCGTGTCCTTTTTGGTGATTACATGAAACAAATCCACTACACCAAGTCCGATCATCACGTGAGTCGGTGTAGCTTCAAAGGCGAGCATCCATATTGTCATCATATCAAAATATATGACTCATGCTTAACCTTTTGGTCCGTGTTCCGAGGCCATGTCTGTACATGCTAGGCTCGCCAAGTAAGATTCTTAGTATTCGCGTGTGTAATTGTCTTACACCCGAGATATGCTCGTGGATTCAAGTACACCCGATCACCACGTGATGTCTTGAAGCGATGAAACATTGTCGGTGCATACTTAAGGAAGAACACATTTTTATCTTGATATCTCAATCAGGGATCATCTTATTATGCTAATAAAATGCCAAACAAGCAATATAAGATGCAATCAAACATCACATGTTTGTAAGTGAAATGATATGGTTCCCGCATATGATCCCCATCATGTGCACCGTGGTATGATCTCTATCATACCTCTATGTGTAAGGCCAAGGTCTATGGAACCTACACGTTATGTGTGTTGTAAGAGTATCATCTTATACTTCTACTTACAACATCACCATATCATAACACTAGCCCAACAACAATCTAAACTAGACACCTCTAATTTATCCATTGCAAGTTTTACGTGGCTTAGGGCTTTCGAAGATAGAACCGTTCTTACCTACGAACATGAACCACAACGAGGATAGCCAAATTGTTGACAACTCGTTTCAAATTAGATATTTACTATAGTAGGAGAGACAGACACCCGCTAGCCACTTATGCAAAACTAGTTGCATGTCAAGCGTGGAAGGTCTCATGTGCGAGGACATGTAAAGTTTGTCCGGGCCGCTTCATCCCACTATGCCACCAATATCCAAAGTACAACCAAGAAGCAATAATATGACCATCATCGACCACATACTCATATGTTTACTACCCGTGCAAAGCATCTACGCATAGGGTTCGCAGCATAGAAAACAAAAATTTTCATACGATGGGAACATCTAAGTACGAAGATCTCTCTACTAGATACAAGCAACGGGTGGATATACATCCATAGAATACACACCCTCGAAGACCATATAGCGTTAATGAGGTTGTACTGCGTGGATGATGTAGTCGAACCCTTGCCGATCTCAAGATCGTGATGAAGTCCATGTGGCCCAGCCGATCCAGCACCATCATGTCCAGCACTGCAAAGCAGTGGTGCATCCGTGATTGCACACACGTCCGGGTACCCCGACAACCTCCGCGCCCGCGCTCCAGCGAAGCAGCGGAAGCAACAAATCCTTCCAGAAAAAGCCACCGGGAACATGTATCTCGCTGATCCGAGACCATGGGGAAATTCTAAAGGGGGGAGAGAGATCCTTCGCGAGGAGGTGTGAGTGAGAGAGAGGGAGGGGGATCCTTTTATAGGGAGATGGGGGAACCCAAGGGTCCATGCACCCAGCCATGGGGCTGCCCCCTCCCCTCCTTTCATTCATATGGGTGGACACTCCACTCACACAAAAGCCTTTCAATTTCCTCCACTCAAAACCCCACTCAAATTCCCATTAAATTTCCACCAAATTTAATGCAAACTCTCATTAAATAAAACTCCTTTTATTTATTTAGAATTTTGTAAATTACTTTAATGACAAACATTCCCATATAACCCCTTGCTGGAATTCCATTTCACATGCAAAAACACTTTCTGCAATTTCACCCGAAAACCTGTTTTGGTATCTAGTGAAATAAATTCCTGCGCTTGTTATTCTTTCCGGCATGAAACTTTTGCTCCAATTGGATGTCAGTGTCCCTTAAGTGTGCCACCCTACGGTTCGCGAATAATGCGGACATGATCGAGACCCTTCTCCGATCAATAATCAAAAGCGGACACGGAGATCCATATCGACTCCCACATTCAACGATGACTTTCTGTGATCGTCGGAACCTTTTACGCTAGTATCTTAATCCCTTTGTTTCACGATATTACATGTCCGAGATTCGATCGATATCTTCATACCAAGTTTGATCTGCATCGACATGCACTCTTTTCTCGTTCCCGTGATATAACATTCTAGTGATCAAATCACTTCCTTGCAAGATAACCAATGTGATATCACCGAGAGGGCCCAGAGCATATCTATCCGTCATCAGGATGAACAAATTCCACTCTCGATCCATGAGCCTCAACATAACACTTTAGTAGTTTTGAAGCCATCTTTATGATCACCCAGTTACGATGTGACGTTTGATGTCATCAAGAAACTCTTCCATGTTAGTGATTGACATGATCTCATGGTCTAAGGATTAGGATCACTTCGTAAGTTGTTTATAGCAATATAAACTCAATGACTTTGATCATAATGTTATACTTCGGATGAATGTTCATCACATTATTACACTAATGTTGTGACCTCGTTATTAACAACATCCAATGTCCATGATCAGGAAACCTTTGATCATCTTGTTAATCAACGAGCTAGTTTATAAGAGAGGCATAACTAGGAACTTCCTTTTTGTTTATTAAACACACATGTATTAACGTTTCCGTATTAATATAATTATAGCATGCAAAATAAACATTTATCATAAACAAGTAATACGATAATAACCACTTTATTATTGTCTCTCGGGCATATTCCCTTCAGTCTCCCACTTGCACTAGAGACAATAATCTAGTTTGAAAACTTTGTGTATTGAACACCTATGGCTTTCTCGGTGTTCAGATAATAATTGCAAGTGGTTAACATAATATACGGATCGCACTTTCAGGTCCGTGTGTATTTACATGTCTTTGCGTCTTCACGCATCACTCATTCTCCAATGAGATGGTATTGTATAAATTTGGTCTTTCGGTGAGACCTTTAGTTCCTTGGGGTTAAATCATGTTGATACTATTGTCATACAATATATATTTAGTGTTAGCCCGTTGCGAACCACACCTTTGTTTGATAACAAACTACTTAACACAAATGCCCTCCTTTGCTGCTACTATAGTAGTCATATACTTAGCCTTTTGTTGTAGTATTCGTCACAATGTCTTAACTTTGCAATACATCCAAATCCATCATGGAAACTTTCTTTCCATTTCATTGTGCCACCCATAGTTTAAATTGAGATAAATTTAATTTGTATCTTGTGACAAAACTAGTATCAATGTAACTCTTTACAATAAACTATTTGTAATTGTTTGTCACCTCTACACAAATATATTATTAGATCTTCCAAAAGATCATAAGAATATCCTTACTATCGTCCAATGATCATTTTATGATGCATTCTAGTATATGCTCATAACACTTAGAGCATATGACATATCTGGATGTGTACATATCATGGTATGATTAATCAAAACATCCTTGTGATTTCACTCATCAAGTGTCAAAGCACTTGAATCTTGTTTCACTTATCAAGTGTCGATACACTTGAATCTTGATTCAATTCCTTTCTATGCGACACAAACCTTTTCTTGTCGTTTCTATATTGAACTCCTTTAATATCTCATATATATACGTTTATTCATGCTCAATATTCTGGTTTTGCCTAATACTTTCATCAAAATGAAATTCTTAACCTTTGTCAATAAAAGATACATCATTTCCAATAAAAAAGATGTCCTCCACATAATGTATTAGAAATATGTCTTAGCGCTCCCACTTAATTTCTTGCAAATGCAAGCATCTTCATCGTCTCCTGATGAAAACTCTTTTTCATCACGGTGAAGATTCCAACTCCGTGATGCTTACTTCAACCATTGAATTTTGCATGACCTTTTTAGCATCCTTTGAATTAACAAAACCCTTTGGATCATGTCATGTACACGTCCTAGATAACCATTCTATTAGAAGAAGTTTGTTTTGTTTATTCATCTACCATATACCAAATTATATGTAGTGGTTGCTACTTTAATCCGTCCAGACTAAATATCGCTATGAAAGATCCAATCTTGTCATAGTCAACTACCTGAACATTGTCATAAAATACTTTACGACATGTCGACTATTTCATAGATGTAACACACCCCTGTCTGTTTCTTTATAGATCCAAATACGACCGATAGGTTTTTACACCTTTTCGGAGGGTCTTCCAAGTTCAAAACTTGATTTCTCGTGTATGGAACTATCACTGATTTTATGGCTTCAAGCCATTTGACGTAGTTAGGGCCCATCATCGCTTCTTTGTATGTAGTTGGTTTATCATTATCAAACAATAATGATTTACTCTCAAATCTCAGCATTTGATTGTTTATCCGACCTACTTGGTTCAATAGGAACTTTAGATCTCCGTGACCATAACCTTTGAGGCACATAAGCTATGAGTGTTATGGCAGCCTCCAGAATGTTTTCCGGCGCTGCGTCACTCAACACATTTAGCTAAGGTTCGTTAACCTTATCAAAGTTCAATTGTCCTCCCACTTAACTTTTGCGAAAAATTCCTTTTTCAAGAAACTTCACATTTCAAGCGATAAACCCTTTTGTCCTCGGTGTTATGGAGAAATAAACAATTGTTATTCGAAATAACCTACAAAGACATGCTCATCCGACTTTGGTTATAAACATCTTACTTATGTTTAGCATACCAAAATTTAAGAAATGACAATTTGGGTTTTACCCCAAACCATAACTTCCATGGTGTCATTTCAACGGATCTAGATGGATCTCTTTTCAGTGTAAAAGCGGTAGTCTCTAAAGCTTTTAATCTTTTAAAACATAATGACAGTTTTATAAATAACACCTTTGATCCAACCATGTTAAACAAGGTTTTATTACAAATCTTAAACACTCCATACTCCTATGGTGTTTCGGGAGATGTAAATCTAGGTGTTTTGCTAAACTTGCAACTCAAATAAATCCCTTTATGGTAAAATCATAATTCATTTATTTTTCTTGTTACACTTGTAACTCAAATAAATCCCTTATGATAAAATCATAAACCATTTATTTTCTTGTCACAATGATTTTCACTTTATCTTGAAAGTCTTTGAACATTTTCAAATATTTCACACTTCTTTCTCATTAAGTGAATATTCACTCAAATTTCCGGAGAAAGTATATGAAGTTGAAACCCATCGTTTACGACTACACATAATGGACTACATACATCGATATGTATAAATTCCAATATTTTAGTCATTCGTTCTTCTTTGGCCTTTGAAAGAAGTTTTAATTATCCCGATGAAAGTCTCACAAGAGTCACTTGATCAAATCAAAGACTCCAAAAATCAATCAAAATGGAGATTCTTCATGTTTTCTTTCCAATATTATTTAAACGGCGATGTCACTTCGTAAGTGATCTTCCAATCATTTGTCTTGCGACATTTTAGCATTAGTTTTTATGGATGTGATTTCTCGAACTAGATTTGTAAATCATCCATCTTATATGGAATACAGTAATTATTTGAACAACCTTTGTTCTTATAATACGTGAATTAAATAACAATTATTAAAACAAATCTTGAAGTCAAGCTTTGATGTCAACGAGAAATACAAACAACGGTTTGTTTGTTTTCGATGAACATCATCACATCTTCTCTTGCTAGTTACTTAGGCCATTGTGGTTCATGAATTGTGTTGTTCCGTATGAAATTTCATACCAACCAATTCAGTATCCAATACCCAAGAACCACATTGTTTAACAAGCAAAGAATACAACCATAACATGTATATCATCCATATACCTAACTTGGATATTTCCAACATTTTCTTTTTTCTGCCAAATATATTTAATAGATTCTCTTTCAGCATTTCCTTTCCTTTTAAAAAAATCTATCAACATCAAAAGTGGCGCCATATACATGACACATAGTCCAAAGCGTGTATATTCAAATAATAATACCTTTGGACTTGCACTTTGAAGTAGATCACCATCATCAAAATGATCAGCATTCTTTCAAAATCCATTCTTTACTAATCTTTTAGTGTAGTAAACACTTTACATACATCTTCTATTCATCCTTATAATGACGACTTTCATGATCAAGCTAATGTAGCTTATAAAGACGAATTGTGAGTATAACATTACTTTCCAAAACCCTTTTGGATGATTAGGATGTCTAGCATCTCCAACCTTGTAAATTCTCATCCAATATGAGAACATACATTATACTCTATCATATTGCAACCAAAATTGTTTCAGATATCGTTATATCTGTCACACATGATGGTTTCTGAAACAATTCTTTCATCTCCTAGATAAACTTGATATTAAAACAATCAAGAATCATGGAGGCAAACATGATACTTAAGATACTAACACTGGAATTGTTACTCTTGATTTAATACTAATTATCAAATTTCACGTAGTAAACAGAGTTTGCAATAGGACTTTAAACTTTAGATTGACACTCAACACAATATGATACCAGTTCGTAAATTATATATCCAGAATTCTATAGTTCTATTATCTCAATTACAACTATGCATAAGGTGGTGAACGAATGCCAATGACTACAACAAATTATGCAAATTCACTTTGATTTAATTTATGATAAATTGAGTTCTACTAATCCAAATTAGAAATAAAATCCCACTCAAAAACGACATCCCTCGTGTCCTTTTTGGTGATTACATGAAACAAATCCACTACACCAAGTCCGATCATCACGTGAGTCGGTGTAGCTTCAAAGGCGAGCATCCATATTGTCATCATATCAAAATATATGACTCATGCTTAACCTTTTGGTCCGTGTTCCGAGGCCATGTCTGTACATGCTAGGCTCGCCAAGTAAGATTCTTAGTATTCGCGTGTGTAATTGTCTTACACCCGAGATATGCTCGTGGATTCAAGTACACCCGATCACCACGTGATGTCTTGAAGCGATGAAACATTGTCGGTGCATACTTAAGGAAGAACACATTTTTATCTTGATATCTCAATCAGGGATCATCTTATTATGCTAATAAAATGCCAAACAAGCAATATAAGATGCAATCAAACATCACATGTTTGTAAGTGAAATGATATGGTTCCCGCATATGATCCCCATCATGTGCACCGTGGTATGATCTCTATCATACCTCTATGTGTAAGGCCAAGGTCTATGGAACCTACACGTTATGTGTGTTGTAAGAGTATCATCTTATACTTCTACTTACAACATCACCATATCATAACACTAGCCCAACAACAATCTAAACTAGACACCTCTAATTTATCCATTGCAAGTTTTACGTGGCTTAGGGCTTTCGAAGATAGAACCGTTCTTACCTACGAACATGAACCACAACGAGGATAGCCAAATTGTTGACAACTCGTTGCAAATTAGATATTTACTATAGTAGGAGAGACAGACACCCGCTAGCCACTTATGCAAAACTAGTTGCATGTCAAGCGTGGAACAGGTCTCATGTGCGAGGACATGTAAAGTTTGTCCGGGCCGCTTCATCCCACTATGCCACCAATATCCAAAGTACAACCAAGAAGCAATAATATGACCATCATCGACCACATACTCATATGTTTACTACCCGTGCAAAGCATCTACGCATAGGGTTCGCAGCATAGAAAACAAAAATTTTCATACGATGGGAACATCTAAGTACGAAGATCTCTCTACTAGATACAAGCAACGGGTGGATATACATCCATAGAATACACACCCTCGAAGACCATATAGCGTTAATGAGGTTGTACTCGTGGATGATGTAGTCGAACCCTTGCCGATCTCAAGATCGTGATGAAGTCCATGTGGCCCAGCCGATCCAGCACCATCATGTCCAGCACTGCAAAGCAGTGGTGCATCCGTGATTGCACACACGTCCGGGTACCCCGACAACCTCCGCGCCCGCGCTCCAGCGAAGCAGCGGAAGCAACAAATCCTTCCAGAAAAAGCCACCGGGAACATGTATCTCGCTGATCCGAGACCATGGGGAAATTCTAAAGGGGGGAGAGAGATCCTTCGCGAGGAGGTGTGAGTGAGAGAGAGGGAGGGGGATCCTTTTATAGGGAGATGGGGGAACCCAAGGGTCCATGCACCCAGCCATGGGGCTGCCCCCTCCCCTCCTTTCATTCATATGGGTGGACACTCCACTCACACAAAAGCCTTTCAATTTCCTCCACTCAAAACCCCACTCAAATTCCCATTAAATTTCCACCAAATTTAATGCAAACTCTCATTAAATAAAACTCCTTTTATTTATTTAGAATTTTGTAAATTACTTTAATGACAAACATTCCCATATAACCCCTTGCTGGAATTCCATTTCACATGCAAAAACACTTTCTGCAATTTCACCCGAAAACCTGTTTTGGTATCTAGTGAAATAAATTCCTGCGCTTGTTATTCTTTCCGGCATGAAACTTTTGCTCCAATTGGATGTCAGTGTCCCTTAAGTGTGCCACCCTACGGTTCGCGAATAATGCGGACATGATCGAGACCCTTCTCCGATCAATAATCAAAAGCGGGACCTGGAGATCCATACTGACTCCCACACATTCAACGATGACTTTCCTGTGATCGCCTAAACCTTTACGCTAGTATCTTAATCCCTTTGTTTCACGACATATTACATGTCCGAGATTCGATCATCGATATCTTCATACCAAGTTTGATCTCGTTACCGACATGCACTCTTTTCTCGTTCCCGTGATATAACATTCTAGTGATCAAATCACTTCCTTGCAAGATAACCAATGTGATATCACCGAGAGGGCCCAGAGCATATCTATCCGTCATCAGGATGAACAAATTCCACTCTCGATCCATGAGCCTCAACATAACACTTTAGTAGTTTTGAAGCCATCTTTATGATCACCCAGTTACGATGTGACGTTTGATGTCATCAAGAAACTCTTCCATGTTAGTGATTGACATGATCTCATGGTCTAAGGATTAGGATCACTTCGTAAGTTGTTTATAGCAATATAAACTCAATGACTTTGATCATAATGTTATACTTCGGATGAATGTTCATCACATTATTACACTAATGTTGTGACCTCGTTATTAACAACATCCAATGTCCATGATCAGGAAACCTTTGATCATCTTGTTAATCAACGAGCTAGTTTATAAGAGAGGCATAACTAGGAACTTCCTTTTTGTTTATTAAACACACATGTATTAACGTTTCCGTATTAATATAATTATAGCATGCAAAATAAACATTTATCATAAACAAGTAATACGATAATAACCACTTTATTATTGTCTCTCGGGCATATTCCCTTCAGTCTCCCACTTGCACTAGAGACAATAATCTAGTTTGAAAACTTTGTGTATTGAACACCTATGGCTTTCTGGTGTTCAGTATACGCAATTGCAAGTGGTTAACATAATATACGGATCTGGCACTTTCAGGTCCGTGTGTATTTACATGTCTTTGCGTCTTCACGCATCACTCATTCTCCAATGAGATGGTATTGTATAAATTTGGTCTTTCGGTGAGACCTTTAGTTCCTTGGGGTTAAATCATGTTGATACTATTGTCATACAATATATATTTAGTGTTAGCCCGTTGCGAACCACACCTTTGTTTGATAACAAACTACTTAACACAAATGCCCTCCTTTCGCTACTATAGTAGTCATATACTTAGCCTTTTGTTGTAGTATTCGTCACAATGTCTTAACTTTGCAATACATCCAAATCCATCATGGAAACTTTCTTTCCATTTCATTGTGCCACCCATAGTTTAAATTGAGATAAATTTAATTTGTATCTTGTGACAAAACTAGTATCAATGTAACTCTTTACAATAAACTATTTGTAATTGTTTGTCACCTCTACACAAATATATTATTAGATCTTCCAAAAGATCATAAGAATATCCTTACTATCGTCCAATGATCATTTTATGATGCATTCTAGTATATGCTCATAACACTTAGAGCATATGACATATCTGGATGTGTACATATCATGGTATGATTAATCAAAACATCCTTGTGATTTCACTCATCAAGTGTCAAAGCACTTGAATCTTGTTTCACTTATCAAGTGTCGATACACTTGAATCTTGATTCAATTCCTTTCTATGCGACACAAACCTTTTCTTGTCGTTTCTATATTGAACTCCTTTAATATCTCATATATATACGTTTATTCATGCTCAATATTCTGGTTTTGCCTAAGTCTTTCATCAAAATAAAATTCTTAACCTTTGTCAATAAAAGATACATCATTTCCAATAAAAAAGATGTCCTCCACATAATGTATTAGAAATATGTCTTAGCGCTCCCACTTAATTTCTTGCAAATGCAAGCATCTTCATCGTCTCCTGATGAAAACTCTTTTTCATCACGGTGAAGATTCCAACTCCGTGATGCTTACTTCAACCATTGAATTTTGCATGACCTTTTTAGCATCCTTTGAATTAACAAAACCCTTTGGATCATGTCATGTACACGTCCTAGATAACCATTCTATTAGAAGAAGTTTGTTTTGTTTATTCATCTACCATATACCAAATTATATGTAGTGGTTGCTACTTTAATCCGTCCAGACTAAATATCGCTATGAAAGATCCAATCTTGTCATAGTCAACTACCTGAACATTGTCATAAAATACTTTACGACATGTCGACTATTTCATAGATGTAACACACCATGCATTTCTTTATAGATCCAAATACACCGATAGGTTTTACACCTTTTGGAGGGTCTTCCAAGTTCAAAACTTGATTTCTCGTGTATGGAACTATCACTGATTTTATGGCTTCAAGCCATTTGACGTAGTTAGGGCCCATCATCGCTTCTTTGTATGTAGTTGGTTTATCATTATCAAACAATAATGATTTACTCTCAAATCTCAGCATTTGATTGTTTATCCGACCTACTTGGTTCAATAGGAACTTTAGATCTCCGTGACCATAACCTTTGAGGCACATAAGCTATGAGTGTTATGGCAGCCTCGAGAATGTTTTCCTGCAAGTCACTCAACACATTTAGCTAAGGTTCGTTAACCTTATCAAAGTTCAATTGTCCTCCCACTTAACTTTTGCGAAAATTCCTTTTCAAGAAACTTCACATTTCAAGCGATAAACCCTTTTGTCCTCGGTGTTATGGAGAAATAAACAATTGTTATTCGAAATAACCTACAAAGACATGCTCATCCGACTTTGGTTATAAACATCTTACTTATGTTTAGCATACCAAAATTTAAGAAATGACAATTTGGGTTTTACCCCAAACCATAACTTCCATGGTGTCATTTCAACGGATCTAGATGGATCTCTTTTCAGTGTAAAAGCGGTAGTCTCTAAAGCTTTTAATCTTTTAAAACATAATGACAGTTTTATAAATAACACCTTTGATCCAACCATGTTAAACAAGGTTTTATTACAAATCTTAAACACTCCATACTCCTATGGTGTTTCGGGAGATGTAAATCTAGGTGTTTTGCTAAACTTGCAACTCAAATAAATCCCTTTATGGTAAAATCATAATTCATTTATTTTTCTTGTTACACTTGTAACTCAAATAAATCCCTTATGATAAAATCATAAACCATTTATTTTCTTGTCACAATGATTTTCACTTTATCTTGAAAGTCTTTGAACATTTTCAAATATTTCACACTTCTTTCTCATTAAGTGAATATTCACTCAAATTTCCGGAGAAAGTATATGAAGTTGAAACCCATCGTTTACGACTACACATAATGGACTACATACATCGATATGTATAAATTCCAATATTTTAGTCATTCGTTCTTCTTTGGCCTTTGAAAGAAGTTTTAATTATCCCGATGAAAGTCTCACAAGAGTCACTTGATCAAATCAAAGACTCCAAAAATCAATCAAAATGGAGATTCTTCATGTTTTCTTTCCAATATTATTTAAACGGCGATGTCACTTCGTAAGTGATCTTCCAATCATTTGTCTTGCGACATTTTAGCATTAGTTTTTATGGATGTGATTTCTCGAACTAGATTTGTAAATCATCCATCTTATATGGAATACAGTAATTATTTGAACAACCTTTGTTCTTATAATACGTGAATTAAATAACAATTATTAAAACAAATCTTGAAGTCAAGCTTTGATGTCAACGAGAAATACAAACAACGGTTTGTTTGTTTTCGATGAACATCATCACATCTTCTCTTGTTTAACAAGCAAAGAATACAACCATAACATGTATATCATCCATATACCTAACTTGGATATTTCCAACATTTTCTTTTTTCTGCCAAATATATTTAATAGATTCTCTTTCAGCATTTCCTTTCCTTTTAAAAAAATCTATCAACATCAAAAGTGGCGCCATATACATGACACATAGTCCAAAGCGTGTATATTCAAATAATAATACCTTTGGACTTGCACTTTGAAGTAGATCACCATCATCAAAATGATCAGCATTCTTTCAAAATCCATTCTTTACTAATCTTTTAGTGTAGTAAACACTTTACATACATCTTCTATTCATCCTTATAATGACGACTTTCATGATCAAGCTAATGTAGCTTATAAAGACGAATTGTGAGTATAACATTACTTTCCAAAACCCTTTTGGATGATTAGGATGTCTAGCATCTCCAACCTTGTAAATTCTCATCCAATATGAGAACATACATTATACTCTATCATATTGCAACCAAAACATTGTTTCAGATATCGTTATATCTGTCACACATGATGGTTTCTGAAACAATTCTTTCATCTCCTAGATAAACTTGATATTAAAACAATCAAGAATCATGGAGGCAAACATGATACTTAAGATACTAACACTGGAATTGTTACTCTTGATTTAATACTAATTATCAAATTTCACGTAGTAAACAGAGTTTGCAATAGGACTTTAAACTTTAGATTGACACTCAACACAATATGATACCAGTTCGTAAATTATATATCCAGAATTCTATAGTTCTATTATCTCAATTACAACTATGCATAAGGTGGTGAACGAATGCCAATGACTACAACAAATTATGCAAATTCACTTTGATTTAATTTATGATAAATTGAGTTCTACTAATCCAAATTAGAAATATAATCCCACTCAAAAACGACATCCCTCGTGTCCTTTTTGGTGATTACATGAAACAAATCCACTACACCAAGTCCGATCATCACGTGAGTCGGTGTAGCTTCAAAGGCGAGCATCCATATTGTCATCATATCAAAATATATGACTCATGCTTAACCTTTTGGTCCGTGTTCCGAGGCCATGTCTGTACATGCTAGGCTCGCCAAGTAAGATTCTTAGTATTCGCGTGTGTAATTGTCTTACACCCGAGATATGCTCGTGGATTCAAGTACACCCGATCACCACGTGATGTCTTGAAGCGATGAAACATTGTCGGTGCATACTTAAGGAAGAACACATTTTTATCTGGATATCTCAATCAGGGATCATCTTATTATGCTAATAAAATGCCAAACAAGCAATATAAGATGCAATCAAACATCACATGTTTGTAAGTGAAATGATATGGTTCCCGCATATGATCCCCATCATGTGCACCGTGGTATGATCTCTATCATACCTCTATGTGTAAGGCCAAGGTCTATGGAACCTACACGTTATGTGTGTTGTAAGAATATCATCTTATACTTCTACTTACAACATCACCATATCATAACACTAGCCCAACAACAATCTAAACTAGACACCTCTAATTTATCCATTGCAAGTTTTACGTGGCTTAGGGCTTTCGAAGATAGAACCGTTCTTACCTACGAACATGAACCACAACGAGGATAGCCAAATTGTTGACAACTCGTTGCAAATTAGATATTTACTATAGTAGGAGAGACAGACACCCGCTAGCCACTTATGCAAAACTAGTTGCATGTCAAGCGTGGAACAGGTCTCATGTGCGAGGACATGTAAAGTTTGTCCGGGCCGCTTCATCCCACTATGCCACCAATATCCAAAGTACAACCAAGAAGCAATAATATGACCATCATCGACCACATACTCATATGTTTACTACCCGTGCAAAGCATCTACGCATAGGGTTCGCAGCATAGAAAACAAAAAATTTCATACGATGGGAACATCTAAGTACGAAGATCTCTCTACTAGATACAAGCAACGGGTGAATATACATCCATAGAATACACACCCTCGAAGACCATATAGCGTTAATGAGGTTGTACTCGTGGATGATGTAGTCGAACCCTTGCCGATCTCAAGATCGTGATGAAGTCCATGTGGCCCAGCCGATCCAGCACCATCATGTCCAGCACTGCAAAGCAGTGGTGCATCCGTGATTGCACACACGTCCGGGTACCCCGACAACCTCCGCGCCCGCGCTCCAGCGAAGCAGCGGAAGCAACAAATCCTTCCAGAAAAAGCCACCGGGAACATGTATCTCGCTGATCCGAGACCATGGGGAAATTCTAAAGGGGGGAGAGAGATCCTTCGCGAGGAGGTGTGAGTGAGAGAGAGGGAGGGGGATCCTTTTATAGGGAGATGGGGGAACCCAAGGGGCCATGCGCCCAGCCATGGGGCTGCCCCCTCCCCTCCTTTCATTCATATGGGTGGACACTCCACTCACACAAAAGGCTTTCAATTTCCTCCACTCAAAACCCCACTCAAATTCCCATTAAATTTCCACTAAATTTAATGCAAACTCTCATTAAATAAAACTCCTTTTATTTATTTAGAATTTTGTCAATTACTTTAATGACAAACATTCACATATAACCCCTTGCTGGAATTCCATTTCACATGCAAAAACACTTTCTGCAATTTCACCCGAAAACCTGTTTTGGTATCTAGTGAAATAAATTCCTGCGCTTGTTATTCTTTCCGGCATGAAACTTTTGCTCCAATTGGATGTCAGTGTCCCTTAAGTGTGCCACCCTACGGTTCGCGAATAATGCGGACATGATCGAGACCCTTCTCCGATCAATAATCAAAAGCGGGACCTGGAGATCCATACTGACTCCCACACATTCAACGATGACTTTCCTGTGATCGTCGGAACCTTTTACGCTAGTATCTTAATCCCTTTGTTTCACGACATATTACATGTCCGAGATTCGATCATCGATATCTTCATACCAAGTTTGATCTCGTTACCGACATGCACTCTTTTCTCGTTCCCGTGATATAACATTCTAGTGATCAAATCACTTCCTTGCAAGATAACCAATGTGATATCACCGAGAGGGCCCAGAGCATATCTATCCGTCATCAGGATGAACAAATTCCACTCTCGATCCATGAGCCTCAACATAACACTTTAGTAGTTTTGAAGCCATCTTTATGATCACCCAGTTACGATGTGACGTTTGATGTCATCAAGAAACTCTTCCGTGTTAGTGATTGACATGATCTCATGGTCTAAGGATTAGGATCACTTCGTAAGTTGTTTATAGCAATATAAACTCAATGACTTTGATCATAATGTTATACTTCGGATGAATGTTCATCACATTATTACACTAATGTTGTGACCTCGTTATTAACAACATCCAATGTCCATGATCAGGAAACCTTTGATCATCTTGTTAATCAACGAGCTAGTTTATAAGAGAGGCATAACTAGGAACTTCCTTTTTGTTTATTAAACACACATGTATTAACGTTTCCGTATTAATATAATTATAGCATGCAAAATAAACATTTATCATAAACAAGTAATACGATAATAACCACTTTATTATTGTCTCTCGGGCATATTCCCTTCAGTCTCCCACTTGCACTAGAGACAATAATCTAGTTTGAAAACTTTGTGTATTGAACACCTATGGCTTTCTGGTGTTCAGTATACGCAATTGCAAGTGGTTAACATAATATACGGATCTGGCACTTTCAGGTCCGTGTGTATTTACATGTCTTTGCGTCTTCACGCATCACTCATTCTCCAATGAGATGGTATTGTATAAATTTGGTCTTTCGGTGAGACCTTTAGTTCCTTGGGGTTAAATCATGTTGATACTATTGTCATACAATATATATTTAGTGTTAGCCCGTTGCGAACCACACCTTTGTTTGATAACAAACTACTTAACACAAATGCCCTCCTTTGCTGCTACTATAGTAGTCATATACTTAGCCTTTTGTTGTAGTATTCGTCACAATGTCTTAACTTTGCAATACATCCAAATCCATCATGGAAACTTTCTTTCCATTTCATTGTGCCACCCATAGTTTAAATTGAGATAAATTTAATTTGTATCTTGTGACAAAACTAGTATCAATGTAACTCTTTACAATAAACTATTTGTAATTGTTTGTCACCTCTACACAAATATATTATTAGATCTTCCAAAAGATCATAAGAATATCCTTACTATCGTCCAATGATCATTTTATGATGCATTCTAGTATATGCTCATAACACTTAGAGCATATGACATATCTGGATGTGTACATATCATGGTATGATTAATCAAAACATCCTTGTGATTTCACTCATCAAGTGTCAAAGCACTTGAATCTTGTTTCACTTATCAAGTGTCGATACACTTGAATCTTGATTCAATTTCTTTCTATGCGACACAAACCTTTTCTTGTCGTTTCTATATTGAACTCCTTTAATATCTCATATATATACGTTTGGCACAACCATATTAGCGTCACAGTCTATCCGCTATAGACATTCATGCTCAATATTCTGGTTTTGCCTAAGTCTTTCATCAAAATGAAATTCTTAACCTTTGTCAATAAAAGATACATCATTTTCAATAAAAAAGATGTCCTCCACATAATGTATTAGAAATATGTCTTAGCGCTCCCACTTAATTTCTTGCAAATGCAAGCATCTTCATCGTCTCCTGATGAAAACTCTTTTTCATCACGGTGAAGATTCCAACTCCGTGATGCTTACTTCAACCATTGAAGTTTGCATGACGTTTTTAGCATCCTTTGAATTAACAAAACCCTTTGGATCATGTCATGTACACGTCCTAGATAACCATTCTATTAGAAGAAGTTTGTTTTATTTATTCATCTACCATATACCAAATTATATGTAGTGGTTGCTACTTTAATCCGTCCAGACTAAATATCGCTATGAAAGATCCAATCTTGTCATAGTCAACTACCTGAACATTGTCGTAAAATACTTTACGACATGTCGACTATTTCATAGATGTAAAACACCCATGTCTATTTCTTTATAGATCCAAATACGACCGATAGGTTTTTACACCTTTTCGGAGGGTCTTCCAAGTTCAAAACTTGATTTCTCATGTATGGAACTATCACCGATTTTATGGCTTCAAGCCATTTGACGGAGTCAGGGCCCATCATCGCTTCTTTGTATGTAGTTGGTTCATCATTTTCAAACAATAATGATTTACTCTCAAATCTCAGCATTTGATTGTTTATCCGACCTACTTGGTTCAATAGGAACTTTAGATCTCCGTGACCACAACCTTTGAGGCACATAAGCTATGAGTGTTATGGCAGCCTCCAGAACGTTTTCCGGTGCTGCGCAACTCAGCACATTTAGCTAAGGTTCGTTAACCTTATCAAAGTTCTATTGTCCTCCCACTTAACTTTTGCGAAAAATTCCTTTTTCAAGAAACTTCACATTTCAAGCGATAAACCCTTTTGTCCTCGGTGTTATGGATAAATAACCAATTGTTATTCTAAATAACCTACAAAGACATGCTCATCCGACTTTGGTTGTAAACATCTTACTTATGTTTAGCATACCAAAATATAAGAAATGACAATTTGGGTTTTACCCCAAACCATAACTTCAATGGTGTCATTTCAACGGATCTAGATGGATCTCTTTTCAGTGTAAAAGCGGTAGTCTCTAAAGCTTTTAATCTTTTAAAACATAATGACAGTTTTATAAATAACACCTTTGATCCAACCATGTTAAACAAGGTTCCATTACAAATCTCAAACACTCCATACTCCTATAGTGTTTCGGGAGATGTAAATCTAGGTGTTTTTCTAAACTTGCAACTCAAATAAATCCCTTTATGGTAAAATTATAATTCATTTATTTTTCTTGTTACACTTGTGACTCAAATAAATCCCTTATGATAAAATCATAAACCATTTATTTTCTTGTCACAATGATTTTCACTTCATCTTGAAAGTCTTTTAACATTTTCAAATATTTCACACTTCTTTCTCATTAAGTGAATATTCACTCAAATTTCCGGAGAAAGTATATGAAGTTGAAACCCATCGTTCACGACTACACATAATGGACTACATACATCGATATGTATAAATTCCAATATTTTAGTCGTTCGTTCTTCTTTGGCCTTTGAACGAAGTTTTAATTATCCCGAGGAAAGTCTCACAAGCGTCACTTGATCAAATCAAAGACTACAAAAATCAATCAAAATGGAGATTCTTCATGTTTTCTTTCCAATATAATTTAAACGGCGATGTCACTTCGTAAGTGATCTTCCAATCATTTGTCTTGCGACATTTTAGCATTAGTTTTTATGGATGTGATTTCTCGAACTAGATTTGTAAATCATCCATCTTATATGGAATAGGGTAATTATTTGAACAACCTTTGTTCTTATAATACATGAATTAAATAACAATTATTAAAACAAATCTTGAAGTCAAGCTTTGATGTCAACAAGAAATACAAACAACGGTTTGTTTGTTTTCGATGAACATCATCACATCTTCTCTTGCTAGTTACTTAGGCCATTGTGGTTTATGAATTGCGTTGTTCCGTATGAAATTTCATACCAACCAATTCAGTATCCAATACCCAAGAACCACATTGTTTAACAAGCAAAGAATACAACCATAACATGTATATCATCCATATACCTAACTTGGATATTTCCAACATTTTCTTTTTTCTGCCAAATATATTTAATAGATTCTCTTTCAACATTTCCTTTCCTTTTAAAAAAATATATCAACATCAAAAGTGACGCCATATACATGACACATAGTCCAAAGCGTGTATATTCAAATAATAATACCTTTGGACTTGCACTTTGAAGTAGATCACCATCATCACAATGATCAGCATTCTTTCAAAATCCATTCTTTAGTAATCTTTTAGTGTAGTAAACACTTTACATACATCTTCTATTCATCCTTATCATGACGACTTTCATGATCAAGCTAATGTAGCTTATAAAGACGAATTGTGAGTATAACATTACTTTCCAAAACCCTTTTGGATGATTAGGATGTCTAGCATCTCCAACCTTTGTAAATTCTCATCCAATACGAGAACATACATTATACTCTTTCATATTGCAACCAAAACATTGTTTCAGATATCGTTATATCTATCACACATGATGGTTTATGAAACAATTCTTTCAGCTCCTAGATAAACTTGATATTAAAACAATCAAGAATCATGGAGGCAAACATGATACTTAAGATACTAACACTGGAATTGTTACTCTTGATTTAATACTAATTATCAAATTTCACGTAGTAAACAGAGTTTGCTAAAAGTTTGCAATAGGACTTTAAACTTTAGATTGACACTCAACACAATACGATACCAGTTCGTAAATTATATATCCAGAATTCTATAGTTCTATTATCTCAATTACAACTATGCATAAGGTGGTGAACGAATGCCAATGACTACAACAAATTATGCAAATTCACTTTGATTTAATTTATGATAAATTGAGTTCTACTAATCCAAATTAGAAATATAATCCCACTCAAAAACGACATCCCTCGTGTCCTTTTTGGTGATTACATGAAACAAATCCACTACACCAAGTCCGATCATCACGTGAGTCGGTGTAGCTTCAAAGGCGAGCATCCATATTGTCATCATATCAAAATATATGACTCATGCTTAACCTTTTGGTCCGTGTTCCGAGGCCATGTCTGTACATGCTAGGCTCGCCAAGTAAGATTCTTAGTATTCGCGTGTGTAATTGTCTTACACCCGAGATATGCTCGTGGATTCAAGTACACCCGATCACCACGTGATGTCTTGAAGCGATGAAACATTGTCGGTGCATACTTAAGGAAGAACACATTTTTATCTGGATATCTCAATCAGGGATCATCTTATTATGCTAATAAAATGCCAAACAAGCAATATAAGATGCAATCAAACATCACATGTTTGTAAGTGAAATGATATGGTTCCCGCATATGATCCCCATCATGTGCACCGTGGTATGATCTCTATCATACCTCTATGTGTAAGGCCAAGGTCTATGGAACCTACACGTTATGTGTGTTGTAAGAGTATCATCTTATACTTCTACTTACAACATCACCATATCATAACACTAGCCCAACAACAATCTAAACTAGACGCCTCTAATTTATCCATTGCAAGTTTTACATGGCTTAGGGCTTTCGAAGATAGAACCGTTCTTACCTACGAACATGAACCACAACGAGGATAGCCAAATTGTTGACAACTCGTTGCAAATTAGATATTTACTATAGTAGGAGAGACAGACACCCGCTAGCCACTTATGCAAAACTAGTTGCATGTCAAGCGTGGAACAGGTCTCATGTGCGAGGACATGTAAAGTTTGTCCGGGCCGCTTCATCCCACTATGTCACCAATATCCAAAGTACAACCAAGAAGCAATAATATGACCATCATCGACCACATACTCATATGTGTACTACCCGTGCAAAGCATCTACGCATAGGGTTCGCAGCATAGAAAACAAAAAATTTCATACGATGGGAACATCTAAGTACCAAGATCTCTCTACTAGATACAAGCAACGGGTGGATATACATCCATAGAATACACACCCTCGAAGACCGTATAGCGTTAATGAGGTTGTACTCGTGGATGATGTAGTCGAACCCTTGCCGATCTCAAGATCGTGATGAAGTCCATCTGGTCCAGCCGGTCCAGCACCATCATGTCCAGCACTGCAAAGCAGTGGTGCATCCGTGATTGCACACACGTCCGGGTACCCCGACAACCTCCACGCCCTCGCTCCAGAGAAGCAGCGGAAGCAACAAATCCTTCCATAAAAAGCCACCGGGAACATGTATCTCGCTGATCCGAGACCATGGGGAAATTCTAAAGGGGGGAGAGAGATCCTTCGCGAGGAGGTGTGAGTGAGAGAGAGGGAGGGGGATCCTTTTATAGGGAGAGGGGGGCACCCAAGGGGCCATGCGCCCAGCCATGGGGCTGCCCCCTCCCCTCCTTTCATTCATGTGGGTGGACACTCTACTCACACAAAAGCCTTTCAATTTTCTCCACTCAAAACCCCACTCAAATTCCCATTAAATTTCCACCAAATTTAATGCAAACTCTCATTAAATAAAACTCCTTTTATTTATTCAGAATTTTGTCAGTTACTTTAATGAAAAACATTCACATATAACCCCTTGCTGGAATTCCATTTCACATGCAAAAACACTTTCTGCAATTTCACCCGAAAACCTGTTTCGGTATCTAGTGAAATAAATTCATGCGCTTGTTATTCTTTCCGGCATGAAACTTTTGCTCCAATTGGATGTCAGTGTCCCTTAAGTGTGCCACCCTACGGTTCGCGAATAATGCGGACATGATCGAGAACCTTCTCCGATCAATAATCAGAAGCGGGACCTGGAGATCCATACTGACTCCCACACATTCAACGATGACTTTCCTGTGATCGTCGGAACCTCTTACGCTAGTATCTTAATCCCTTTATTTCACGACATATTACATGTCCGAGATTCGATCATCGGTATCTCCATACCTAGTTTGATCTCGTTACTGACATGCACTCTTTTCTCGTTCCCGTGATATAACATTCTAGTGATCAAATCACTTGCTTGCAAGCTAACCAATGTGATATCACCGAGAGGGCCCAGAGCATATCTATCCGTCATCAGGATGAACAAATTCCACTCTCGATCCATGAGCCTCAACATAACACTTTAGTAGTTTTGAAGCCATCTTTATAATCACCCAGTTACGATGTGACGTTTGATGTCATCAAGAAACTCTTCCGTGTTAGTGATTGACATGATCTCATGGTCTAAGGATTAGGATCACTTCGTAAGTTATTTATAGCAATATAAACACAATGACTTTGATCATAATGATATACTTCGGATGAATGTTCATCACATCATTACACTAATGTTGTGACCTCATTATTAACAACATCCAATGTCCATGATCAGGAAACCTTTGATCATCTTGTTAATCAACGAGCTAGTTTATAAGAGAGGCATAACTAGGAACTTCCTTTTTGTTTATTATACACACATGTATTAACGTTTCTATATTAATACAATTATAGCATGCAAAATAAACATTTATCATAAACAAGGAATACGATAATAACCACTTTATTATTGCCTCTCGGGCATATTCCCTTCAGATTCACCCCCCGATCACATTTGGTGGCAGTTTTAATCATCGTCCAAAACTAAACGGAAAAGACAAAATCATGCCTCATATTTCAGAGCACGTACAATAGAGAAAGCGGTGATCCTACCGAACCAAGTTCCATGATCTTGAATAGATGGCGAAACAAGGTTCTTAAGGGTCATCCCTTCCATTTTGTTGTGCTGCATATTTAATCATTGGCATTCACCTAATTTGAGAACAAATATTTGTGCCTCATAGTTGGCATCGTGTGTCCAATTCAATCATAACAAGCCTGATTTGATGGAACTCAATGGGATCTTGGACATAGAATGCTAGGTAATCATAGGCATTGAAACAGAACATGAACAATGAAAAAATCCCCAATTTTTCCTGTCGAGGAAACCCTAAACAAACCATCTTCCTAAATCTAGCCACTAACAAGCATAGATCGAACCAATGTTTCTACCGATGGTGAGAGGGTAGAGTAGATCGAGGGCGACCACCGATGGTGAGAGGGTAGAGTAGAAGGAAAGATTGTTAATGGGAAGAGAGAGAGTGGTGAGTGAGAGGGAAGGAGATTTATGGAGCATGTTCTCTATGAGCCGTGCGTCTCCCGCTCTTGTCCGCGGGTGCACCCGCGTGTCGACTTTTGGCTCGCTTGGTTTGTCCACGCAAAAAACGACCGATTTTGGCGTTTCTAGCTGACCAAGTTTTTGGTTGCTTTAAAACAGTAGATACATCTATATATAGGACTCGTCTCTTCTCGCCCCCCTGCGGGCGACGGGGCGAGTCTCGCCGTGCTGTCCTCCTCCAGGCCCCCTCCTCCTCCCGTCGCCGTCGGCGCGCACCGCCGGGCAAAGCCCTCACGGGGCCGGCGGCGGCGGGCCCTCTTCCTGCTGGCAGAGGCGCGCCATGGCGGGTTCGGCGTGGTTGCGAGGGGCGGGGCGGCGACGAATCTGGCTCCTCCGAGCGTTGTGGCGGTGGGCATCCCGGCAGGCAGGGCGGCGGGCGGGGCCGCAGGTGCCACCGGCGGCGAGCTCCATAGGGGTCGATCTGGGCCATGCGGGCCCCGTCCGGGGACCTCTATCACTAGCAAGGTGGCGGGTGGCAGACGGTCTATCCTGGCTGTGGCGCAGCCAAGACACCGGATCTGGGCCGGGTGGGCCTAGGTCGGGTGGTTGCCCGACAAATCCCTCTTGGGGTGGCCCAGGGGCGGCACGGAGGTGCCGTGTTTGCCGTGTTCGTCCCTCCTCGCCCTTGCGGGCCCAGGTGGTGATCCTTAGACTGGCGGTGGATCGGGAATCCTGGATGAGCACGGTGGAGAGAGCGCTGCTGCTTGATGGCGGGGATCTGTGGTGGCAGTGGATCCACTGGCAGGCGGAGAGGTAGGGACTATTGCTAGGGTCGGCTGCGACGGTGACACCCTTGTTGCAGTGTGGCGGTGGGGCTTCACGAGTCCATTTGGGCTCGGCTAGACCAGAGAGGGCCTGGTTTGACCCCGCTGCTACATCCGGTTGGCTATCGCCTTCCGGCGGTGGAGGTTGTTTCCTCATGCGTGTCATTGTATCATTGACTCTCGCCGGAGTTTCTTCCTCTCGGTCGTTCCAGCCTCACATTGTGGGTCATGGTGAGACGACGGTGGTGACAACAAGATCGTGGTGGCGTGTGTTGGTGGGTGGCGAGCTTGTGGAGATTCGAAGCGTCCGGGAGTGTGGTTTTTGAGTGGTCGGGAGAAATCCTTGTCGTCTTGACACCGATGTGGTGATTCCTGCGGGTGTCGCTGTCCTTCTTGAAAGGAGTCGGGTGTATCTTTTTCCCGTGTCCCGTAGCGTATTAGGGGAAACCCTAGAACTCGTCCGAGCAACAGCGTCGTCATCGCCGCTTCT
Organism: Avena insularis; assembly: GCA_023614405.1. NCBI lineage: Eukaryota > Viridiplantae > Streptophyta > Magnoliopsida > Poales > Poaceae > Avena > Avena insularis. Next base: position 43,691,278 of record CM042695.1, read on the forward strand.
TTCTTGTTGGTGCTACTTGATATGGACGCTTCAGAGAGGCTAGGAGAGGGGTGGAAATTCTTCATGAGGTCAGCGGTTGCGGGTCACCCTCATTTTCGTCGAGCCACTGTCGTCGGCTTTGTTTTCTCTTTTTTTTCTTTTATATTTTTTTTCTTTTGGGTATTGTGCTATCTGGCCCAGCAACGATATCAATCGTGGTTACTATATTAATATAGCTAGGCGCATCATGTTTCGAGGATGCTTTAAAACTTAAGCGATACAAGTTCGACCTATCATCACATTTTTCAAATGTACTTATTCCTGCCGGAGGTGCGAGAAACGGGCGGTGCCCCTAGCAAACACGCCATACTAATTAACTTAGTGCCACCCACCATATGGACCAAGCCAGCTCAGCAACAGTTGAGCCCGAGGGAGCAAGATCGCAGTGCACTGCCTGTGCTTTTATTGCCAAACCTCTCGTAATAAATCTTTCTAGTACTAATAGAGATAGGACCTATTTGTTTTTCAGGTTGTGACAGCCTGAGACAAGCCCATGTGACTATAGGGTGTGTTTGGTAGCTCGGGTGGACTATCTTCGCTCATACAAGCTGAGTCCATCTATGCCTGTCCTATACAAGTGTGTTTTATTTGCTGTGTTTGGTAGATTGTATGACCTGAGATATGCTCAACTGAGATCCTGTTTGGTAGGTCGTGTATGTTGAGCCATGTTAGCTATCTATCAAAGGCAATCGGGTCCCTGGATAAAACTATAAAAATCAATCGGGTCCCCGATAGTCGCCGGCGCCACTGCCGACGAGAGGAGCCGCCGCCACCTTCGCCAGGATGTCAAGCCCCTCCTTCCCCGCCACCAGGAGACCAAGCCACCACGCGTCTGCAGCTCGGACAGCTCCGCCGCCGCTAAGAGGCCGCACCTCCGCAGCTCGAACGAGGCAGGGAGAGGCGGCGGAGCTAGCTGGGGACGAGGACGGGAGGTGGGAGCTCGCTGGGGGACGAGGACGGGAGGCGGCGGAGCTCGCTGGGGGAAGAGGACGGGAGGTGGCGGAGCTCGCCGCGCCTCTGCAGGGAGAGGACGAGACGGAGCTGGGGGACGGGACGTGACGGGGAAGGGCATCGTGCGGGAGTGGGGAAATGAGGGGTGCGGGCCTCGACCCCTGTCGAGTAGTCACGCGCGCGGGGCGAGCTCGGCATGCCGAGTTGCGAAGCTGGATTCGAGCTTCCCAACCGGGCAGGGCTCAGGGGGCTTTTTCGCATGAGGTCGGCACTGCCCGAGGGAACCGACCCGAGCTAACAAACAGCGAAACGTGCGACAAGGAGAGAATTTCCGAGTTGCCCTAGGCTACCAAACACGCCCTAAATATCCTAGTCCAACTGGTAACATGCACGGCTCAGCTCGAGTAGTTATAGCACTCAGTAAAGACTAGTACTATCAAGTGGGTGTGCAGCTAGATCTGTCCATTGAACATTGTCATTTGGTAGCTCATCTTTCCATCGCCATTACTAAATGTCAGCTCGCTGGCATCTTGATAAATGTGAGATCTCTCAGCATCTACGAAATCAGTGGCCAGACTATACTACCATCAACTCAAGTCAAGTCTTTGTTTCACATTCGGTTGTTCAAGTGTAGGCTCAGTGGCCAGACTATACTACCATCAAGTCAAATCTTTGTTTCACATTCTGGTTGTTCAAATGTAGGCCAAGTATCCAGGTAAATATGAAGATATTACAGGTATGTTTCTAGTAAATCGACCGAATAAACTAGCATCATCAGATACTTAAGAATGCACCATTTTGTAGATAAAAATCTTTTGTCTAACTTCAAATTAGCAAAGCCCACGAAGGTCCAGATTACAATACCATGCCGTTGATACCAGTTTACAATAGAGACGCACGACAAAGAGAAAAAAGACATCCGAAAAAGAAAAAACGATCTAAAACTACAAGCTAAACTAAAGGCTGAGATTCGTAGCTTGAGCTCCTCGACTCATGTCAACGACTAAGTGCATAGGCAACAAAGAGATTACTCGGTACGCTCAAATGCCACTTGTGTTGCTCTTGTCAAAGAAATTCTTGATTCTCACCCAATATGTATCACTTGATTGATCAGTGCCAACGGTAGGAACTGCACACCATGCTTGCATAGTAGTATGTCTTCTTTCCTGGTGTAGTTGGCTGCTCTTCCTCATGGTCCATCAATCACGCCCTTACCATCCTCATCCATTTCATATGTATCTTTTTAATAGTACACGTTTTTAATTGAGAAGTATTGTACGAAATTAAGAATTTCGTTATCCAGCACATTGTTGGCCTGGCCCAAGCCGACTGTGCTTCAATCGGCCTGGGCCGCACCGACTGTGCAGTTGATGGGCAGCTAGCACGCAATCGGTCAAGAGCAAACCGATTACTTCAATCAATCACGGGCAAAGCCGATTGAAAAAGTAATCATTCAAACCCAAACCGATTAAAAAAGGGAGACGGCCGGGGTGTGAAAAACGCATAGCGCGGAGGATGCAAAGTTTTGTTCTACTATTCTGTAGGACGAAAGCGAACCTCCACCGACACATTAAGCTATTACTAGTAGGGAGTAATTGGAGAGTTCGAAGAATTAGACAAGGGACTCGGTGGATCAGTAGATCAAGTCGGAGCAATAGTTCCAAGTTAGTATGAGCAAAAATCAGCTAGCGTGAGGGTGACGAACTGGTGGACACATGCACTCGGTTAGACCGTGACCGAGTTGGCCACTCGGCCAACCACTTGCAATCGGACTGCTCCTCGCCAAATGGAGTTAAATCGGCCAGGCCAGACCGAGTGGTCCATTCGGCTAGGCCCAGGCCGACAATGCGCTAGATTTTTAAATTGCGAAATTCATGCAATAATTTCGGAAATAATTAAAAAAAGTGTATTATTTAAAAAAAAGTCGCTATCTTGTTGAGACATGTACTCATGTGATTGAGACGAGCCAACATTGATAGTAGATATTAGAGTCTCGTCATCGACACTACATTGTGCCAACAAGACAACACTTCAATTTCTATTCGTTACATGCAAATCCCCCCCCCAAAAAAAGAGGAAACTCACCTCGTTGCGCGCTGGCGCTGGCACTTGCTGCGGTGGAGGTGGCGCTGGTTCTTGCTGCGGCGGAGGCGGTGCTGGTGTTCGCGGGAATTGGCTTCAGGGCATTGGTGGATGGAATTCCCCCTAGGGTTTCTGTCCTCCCGCTGGCGACGGCTGCGAGTCCTGGGCGATTGCGACTCTGAGTCCGATCTGATCCTGTTCCCCGGAAGAGTCCTCCTCGGAAGGCCTTTCTGGTTGTCCCTAAGGGTAAAGTGGCTTCTCTCGTCATACTGTAGGGCCCCTCGCGGAAGTGCTGCTAGGGTTTCGGTTCTTTCTGAGTATGGCAGGATCGCAATCTAGTTCCAACGCGGCCAAAGCGGGTGGGGCGGCGGCTGAGGGCACGCTGCCTGCGCACGTTGGTGTGGATGATCTGGCTAAGGATGGTGCAGCCACGGTGGGGGCTGGCAGTAGCAATGGCATCGATTCCATGTTTGAGAATCTAGAGATCGGTGATGATGAGTTCAACGACTTGGTACTTGATGAGGTTGAAGGGGATATTCTGGAAAGTACTCGTTGGTTAGCTGTTGCGCGAGTCCATACGGTGAAGAATTTCAGCCATGAAGCCTTCTACCAACAGATGTACTATGCCTGGAACCCTGCAAAAGAGATCGATATTCGCCCTGTAGGCGATAACAAGTTTGTGATACAGTGTCCGTGCCTTGGCGACTGGGAAAAAGTTACAGAGAGAGGTCCATGGCTGTTTCGCGAGTGGCCTCTGATCATTGCTCCATATGATGGTTTTTCGGATCCCGATTCGGTAGAACTGGAATATATGCCTATTTGGATACAAGTCCACAAACTTCCGACGGCGTATCAGAAGGAAGAAGTTATTAAGTTGCTGATTGATCGTACTGCTGGGAAAGTCACCAAAGTGGAGATGTCGCCTACTGGTGCTTTTCGTGGGGATTTTGTGCGGTTCTGCATTAATCATGATGTGCGTAAACCTCTTACCCGCTTTGTCTCAATCTCTGTAGGTGGGAAGAGGTTCATGTATGTAGTCAAATATGAAAAACTAGGACAGCTATGTCATGTCTGTGGTCTAATTGGCCATGAGAGTAAGGAATGTGGGGATGGTATGCATGAGGAAAAGGACTTGAAATATGGCGATTGGATTTATGCTTATGGCCGAGGTCGTGGTGCTACTCCTGCTTGTGGTGCTGTCTGTGGTGGTTTGGGTGCTGGACGTGGCTCAGTTGGAGATAGGCCACGCGTGAGAGGAAGAGGCGGCTTTGGTGGTCTCGTTGGTAGGGGAAGAGGTGGATAGGACCGGCATCTACACCCAGAACGGGATGGTGTGTTAGTGAAGGATCCTTCTGACAAGGACCTGGCTGATACTGCTACAAGTCCCGTCAAGATGTGTGACACTGTTATGACTGAGTCCGAGAAAATTGCTAAGAGGAACCTGGGTTCTGAATTTGAAGAGGAGTTGAATGATGTTTTTACTGCTCCTAGCAATGTAATGTTGGTGGATGGTGTGTCTGTTCTGGGTACTACTGCAAATGAATCAAGCGGAGTAATTCCCAAGCGGCACAAAAATAATGATGGCACTTCCGTTGGTAGTGCAAACTCTGGATCGGCGGCGCCCTTCGGGGACGACCGCTAGGAGCAATGAATTGTCTTGGTTGGAACTGTCGGGGTGCTGGAACAAACCGACAGTTCGCGAGCTTGCTACTCTGGTTAGGAATAACCAAGCGAGTATTGTGTTCCTCTGTGAGACTAGGCAGAAGTGTGATAGAGTGCGGAGACTATGTAACAGGCTTGGTCTCAAAGGTTTTATGGGCTTTGATATTGAGGGTTTGAGTGGAGGTCTAGCTCTATTTTGGAGCGAGAATATTTGTTGGGATGTGCAGGAGGTGACGGAAAGGTACATTGATGCTCATGTTCGATTATCTCCTGAGGACCCGCTTTGGATATTAACGTGTATATATGGTGAACCTAGAACGGAAAACCGGCATCGCATGTGGACACAGCTACAGGTTTTGAAGACCTGTTTTGACCTACCTTGGTGTGTGTTGGGAGACTTTAATGAGGCGATGTGGCCTTTTGAACACTTCTCGGTTACAGTTAGAGGGGAGCAACAGATGGTTGCCTTCCGAGACATCCTTGAGGTCTGTGAGCTTACTATTTGGGTTTTTCTGGGCTGCCGTACACATATGATAACAAGAGAAGTTGCCGTGCAAATGTGAGGGTGCGGCTAGATAGAGCAGTGGCTTGCAATGGGTGGCGCGATATTTTTTCTGACTCTGGTGTGACACACATTGTCTCACCTTGCTCAGATCACTTACCTATTGTTCTCAGCTGTGTAAAGGAGGAGGTGGCGAGGCATCGGCCAGTACGAAACCATTACGAAATAATGTGGGAACGTGATGCCAGTCTACCGGAGCGCATCGCGACGGCATGGTTTGATGCTGGAGCTAAGCATAGTCTAGGAGATGTTCGGATGGGCCTGGGCAGGGTGATGGGTCACTTGCAGTCATGGAGTAAGCAATCGTTCGGCTCTGTGGCTAGGAAGGTTGAGAAGTCAAGGACAAGGCTCGAGGAGCTATTGGTGATGAATGTTGATCGACAAGAGATTCATGCTGAAACTGATAAAATGAATGAGATGATCTATAGGGAGGAAATGATGTGGCTTTAGAGATCCAGAATTAATTTGTTACGTGAGGGTGATCGTAATACAAAAAAATTTCACAGGACTGCAGTGTGGCGTGCAAGGAAGAATAAGATAAAAGGTCTGGAGGATTCGGATGGTACATGGCATACTGATGCGGCGGCAATGATGGGTATTGCTACGGATTACTTCCAAAATATTTTCTCTGTGGATCCAAATCTTATTCCAGTACCTGTTATCAATTTGTTTGAAGAGAAGGTCAATGCTGAAATGAATGTTAAATTATGTGCTGAATTTTCGGATAGAGAAATTGGTGATGCTTTGTTCCAGATAGGCCCTCTTAAAGCACCTGGAACAGATGGTTTTCCGACACGTATCTTTTAGAGGAATTGGGGTGTTATGGAAAAAGAAATTATAGCTGCGGTTAAGGATTTCTTTACTAGGGGTATAATGCCCGAGGGGATCAACGACACTGCCCTAGTGTTGATTCCAAAGGTGGACAACCCAAGGAAGATAACTGAATTCTAGCCTATTAGTTTATGCAATGAAATATATAAGGTGGTATCGAAGTGTCTTGTGAATCGCTTGAGGCCAATCTTGGGTGACATTGTTTCTGAGGAGCAGAGTGCTTTTGTCCCTGGTCGTCTTATCACGGACAATGCTCTGCTAGCTTTTGAGTGTATGCATCATATACATACTGAGAAGAATCCAAATAAGAGTTTGAGTGCTTACAAGCTGGACCTATCAAAGGCGTACGACAAAGTTGACTGGGGTTTCTTGAGGCAGATGATGGAAAAGTTGGGCTTTGATCACCGGTGGGTGGAGTGGATTATGACGTGTGTCACCAAGGTGAGATATTCTGTAAAATTGAATGGAGCCCTCTTGGATTCGGTTGCACCGTCGCAAGGGCTACGGCAAGGTGACCCCTTATCTCCTTTTTTGTTCCTCTTTATCGCTGATGGTCTTTCGGCTCTTCTCAGATAAGGTGTTCAGTTGAATAACATTGAACCGGTCAAGGTGTGCCCTACGGCACCAGGTGTCTCACACCTTTTGTTTGCGGATGATACTTTGCTTTTCTTCCGTGCTCAGCAACATCAAGCGGGAAGTATTATGGATACTATCAATACATATGCTCTGGCAACGGGACAGCTAATAAATTATGATAAGTGTTCTATTTCATTTGGTGGATGTTGTCCAAACAATATACAAACAGATGTGAAGAATATTCTGTGGGTGCAAGTTAATGGTGCACAAGAGAAATACCTTGGTCTCCCCACTCCCCAAGGTCGCATGCATAAGTGAAGATTTCAGAATTTGCAGGAAAAATTGACCAAACGTATTCTGGGAGATGGCTACCCATCTCAAGGAGGCAGGGAGATTTTAATCAAAGCAATTGCATAATCAATTCCTACATATTTGATGGGTGTCTTCAAACTTCCTTTTTCGGCCTGTGATGATTTAACCAGGATAGTTCGTAATTTTTGGTTGGGATCTCGTGATGGCAAAAGAAGAACGCATTGGAAGGCGTGGGATCACCTCTTGAGACCCAAATCTTGTGGGGGTATGGGTTTCCGCGACTTCAAAGTTTTCAACCAAGCCTTGCTCGCTCGACAGGCTTGGAGGCTTATTGTAAACCCGGACTGTCTTTGTGCTCGTGTTCTCAAGGCAAAATATTACCCAAGGGGTCAGCTGCAAGACACCGTTTTCTCTGGAAATGCTTCTTCTACCTGGCAGGCAATTCAATATGGTCTGGACCTGCTGAAAAAGGGCATTGTGTGGAGAATTGGAAATGGACGCCAAGTACGTGTATGGCGAGATCCTTGGATTCCGAAGCCTGATTCTTACCGTCCAATTACAAGACATGGAGAGTGTCTCATTCGGCGTGTCTCGGAATTACTTGATGATCATGGAGCCTGGAACCTGGGCCTTCTTCGACAGCATTTTATACAGGCTGATATTCAGGAGATTGTCAAGTTCAGGACATCCCCAGCGCACCACGATGGTGTACTTGCTTGGGCTCCAACGAAGAACGGCATCTTCACTGTCAAGAGCGCGTACTGGTTGGCGATGGATAAACGTCAACGGCCCTCTATGGGCGCCACTAGCGGGGAACCGGATGGCCGTCGCGCCATCTGGACAACAATTTGGGGGTGCCCTGCCCCCCAAAAGGTATGCATCTTCGCATGGAAGCTTGCAACAAATGGTCTTGCCGCATGGGATAATAAACACAAACGGAAACTGGAGATCACTGACATATGCATGTTATGTGGTGTTGAACGCGAGGACAACTTCCACGCTTCTTGCAGGTGCCCGTTGGCGCTAAATCTTTGGCGGGCGATGATGGAGGTCTAGCCCCTGCCGGACCCGACTACGGTGATCAATACAGGAGTGGGTGCTCCACCTGTCGGACAACCGCTCGGAGATGGACCGTGCTAGGATCATCATGCTTTTATGGTGGATCTGGCATGTCAGAAATGAGGTGGTTCACTTCAAACCAGCTCCTCCGGTGGAGGCGTCACGGCGCTTCCTCTGCAGCTATTTAGAATCGATCACAACGATCAAGTTCTATCCCCAAGAGGACCACATCAAGGGGAAGGCGCCGGCCATTGAGTGCATGGTGCAGTACAAGAAGGAGAATGATGTAGCATCGTCGAGATTTCCAAAACGGCGCTGGTCTCCTCCTGCAAAGGATTGAGTGAAGCTAAATGTTGATGGTTCTTTCCATTCTGAATCAGGCAGGGCAGGCATTGGGATGGTGCCGAGAGATGACTTGGGAGAGATTATTTTCTCTTCCTGTCGTGCTTTGTTCTCATGCTCATCACCCTTGGAGGTGGAGCTTGCTGCTTGCATGGAAGGGTGCGAACTTGCTCTTCAATGGAGTAACCTTCCATGCATAATTGAGATGGATAGTGTGGAAGCAGTGGCGATGATCAATGTGGAGGTGGAGAACAGATCACCTAATATTTTCTTGCTACATGAGATAAAGTGCCTATTGGGGGAGATGAGAGGGTTTAAGGTAGAGAATATTCGGCGAGAGCAAAACTTGGTTAGTGATGCTCTCGCCAACCTGGGTCGAGCGGAGACAAGGACTGCTGTTTGGCTCCGCTCGGGCCCCCTAGATATACCTAAACTCTGCAGGGAGGATTGTAATATTGGTGTTTAATTAATATAAATGCCAGTTTCGCAAAAAAAAAATTTGGTCAAGCCAGACCGAGTGGTCCATTCGGCTAGGCCCAGTCCGACAATGCGCTAGATTTGTAAATTGTGAATTTCATGCAATAATTTCAGAAATAATTAAAAAAAGTGTATTATTTAAAAAAATCGCTATCTTGTTGAGACATGTACTCATGTGATTGAGACGAGCCAACATTCATGGTAGTTATTAGAGTCGCGTCATCCACGCTACATTGTGCCAACAAGACAACACTGTTGGAGATATGCCCAAGAGGCAATAATAAAGTGGTTATTATCATATCTTCATACTTATGATAAATGTTTACATACCATGCTATAATTGTATTAACCGGAAACATTAATACTTGTGTAATTTGTAAACATAAAGAGTCCCTAGTAAAGCCTCTTGTTAAACTAGCTTGTTGGTTAATATATGATCATGGTTTCCTGATCATGAACATAGAGATGTTATTAACAACAGGTTCATATCATTAGTAGAATGATGTGATGGACATACTCCTATAGTTAAGCGTAGCATAAAGATCAAGTCATTTAATATAGTTCATTTGCTATAAGCTTTCTGATACATAGTAACCTAATTCCTTCGACCATGAGATCATGCTAATCACCATCACCGGAAGGATGCTTTGATGACATCAAACACCACACCGTAACTGGGTGGCTATAAAGGTGGCATTGAGTGTTCAGAAAGTATGTGTTGAGGCACATGGATCAAGAGTGGGATTTGTCCATCCATATGACGGATAGATATACTCTGGGCCCTCTCGGTGGAATGTCATCCAATTAGCTTGCAAGCATGTGACTGGCTCACAAGGGATCACATACCACGGGAACGAGAAAAGAGTACTTATCGGTAACGAGGTTGAACTAGGTATGCAGAGATACCGACGATCAAAACCTCGGATAAGTAAACTATCGTGAGACAAAGGGAAATTGGTATCGTATGTAAGTGGTTCATTCGATCGCAAAGTAATCGTAGAAATATGTGGGAGCCATATGAATTTCCAGATTCCTCTATTGGTTATTGATCGGAGAAGTGTCTCGATCATGTCCGCATAATTCACGAACCGTAGGGAGACACACTTAAGGATTCGACGTTGTTTGAGTAGTTATGGTATGATGAGAAAGAGACCGAATGTTGTTCGGAGTCTCGGATGGGATCCGGGATATCACGAGGAGATCCGGAATGGTCCGGAGAATAAGATTCATATAAGGAAAGTCTCGTTTCGAAGTTGGGGAATGATTCCGGTGTTTTCATCGGGAATGTTCTAGAAGGTTCCGGAATGTCCAGCACTCCGGAGGGGAAGGGGTACATGAATGTGTCATTACAAGTTGGAATGATTGCATCATGTACTAAGTGTCATCGCTGTTCCAAATAAAGGATTAATCGAATCCTAGTTTGAAAAGTCAAATAGCTAAATTGAAAAGTCAAACGGCTAAATTTGGAAAGTGGAAAAGAGGAGGAGGAGGTGAAACCGAGTTGGGGAGGGAGTCCTCCTCCCCAAGCCGGCGCACCACCCAAGGCCGAGTTGGGGAGGGAATCCACTCCCTCCCCTTGGCCGGCCGGCCCCTCCACCTATATAAGGAGGGGCAGGGCTCCCTCCTAGGACACACAAGTTGCCTCCCTCTAAACCTAAACCCTAGCCACAGCCTAGGGATTTCTCCCAAGCCGCCGAGTTAGAGCTTCTAATTGCCCTAGCCGCCGGTTTAGCCCCTTCTAATTGGTGTGTCTAAATCCTAGATCACCAAGGCTCTCTCATAGTCCACCATACTCGCTCCGGCTTAAGGCGAAGCCCTGCGAGATCTCCCCTCTACTTCCGGTACCACGCCGTTATGCTGCCGGAATCGCGAGGAGAGTGCTACAACCTCTGCTGCCTGCTAGAACAAGGGAGAGGAAGGTCTTCGTCGAGTACCGAACGTGTGACCGACTGCGGGAGCGCTGCCGGAACGCAGCGCCGGAAGGATCGTCTACGCGATCTTGAGATCGGAAGTGTACGACTACATCATCCACGAGAATCTGCTCTCGTTAACCGCTTTGGAATCTTCGAGGGTGAGTTCCTCTATCGACTCGTTGCTACAATCTAGTAGATAGATCTTGGCTTGTTTGTTTGTATGCGGTAGAAATTTTTTGTTTTCCATGCTACGAACCCCTACAAACACTCCCCCACCCCCCCCCAAAAAAAGAGGAAACTCACCTTGCGGGTGTTCGGTCGAACACGTTGCGCGCTGGCGCTGACACTTGTTGCGCTGGAGGTGGCGCTAGTTCTTGCTGCGGCGGAGGCGGTGCTGGTGTTGTCCGGAATTGGCTTCAGGGTGTTGGTGGATGGAATTGGCCCTCGCCCGTGTCGCATACGTTGCCCCACCGGTCTTCCTTTTCTTTATGCCGGCGCCCGCCGTAGCCGCCGGTCTCATGTGGGCGGTGTTCCTAACCTTAGTGGGCGGAGGCGGTGGGTAGGAGCCGTGGTAGTTCGGTGGGCGGAGGCGGTGGGTAGGAGCCGTGGTAGTTCTACAACCGCTGTTTTTTTGCGGGTAAAGCTGGAATATATTAAGCAGGAAGGGTTATAGAGCGATCAAGCTCCAGCAACCGGATTATATCCTCCGGTCCAGAGCTTAACCAAGTCATAGTACGGCATTGGACTCTCGCAAAATTTGCAAGAGCGTCACTAACCCTAACCTGCTTGCGATCAACCTTTACAAAAACACACTCTCTACTATCTTTAACTAGGTTTCTAATATCATTGATAAAATGAGCTACCAATGATCTATCAGGATCCGAGGAATTGATGGCTTCAATCAGAGTAAGATAATCTGATTCCACAATGATGGGAAGATTGGATACTTGCAGTGCAGTTCGAAGGCCTTCTAGACAGGCCTTGGTCTCAGCCTCGAGCGGGAGGTGACACCGATCCAGATACGTGCATGACATAAAAATTTGTTTGCCCTCATTATCCCTAAGGATCATACCTGCACCTGCATCATTTAGACCACTGAAGGATCCATCCACTGATAGTTTCACCCAACCAATTGGCGGCCTCGACCAGAACTTGTCCTGAACCTGCTTGGGCTTCCACTGAGTGGTAGGAGCCACATCAAGAGGTTCTTTCCCTTTCAGGATTGCTGTTGTCGGCTTATGCTTAATATCATGAAGGAGCTTCAGGTACCCACACAGGAACCGCTTTGAACCTTCCACCGTTGGGAGTTGCTTGTCATGTGTTGCTTCATTTCTTGCATGCCATACTCGCCAAGCAACCAGCAAGGTGCAGTCCACCATATGTCTAGGAATGGTTTGAAGCACCATCTGCAGCCAATTATTCGAAGGATGGAGAAGAGCAGACTCCTCCGGGAGCACCCAAATGTTTCTCATCGCCCCCCAGAGTGCCAAGGCGTGGGGGCAATTGTATAGTGCATGTAAATCATCCTCCTGATCAGAACCACATATTCTGCATTGTCCAGTTACCAACATTTAGCGACGCCTTTTATTCATCTCAGTAGCCAGAGCGCCAGAGGAAGCCTTCCAAGCAAACATCTTCACCTTAGGTGGAACAGACGCGCTCCATAAAATTTTCCAGCACGGATGACGGCCATCTGGTATAGAACTCGTTGTAGCGAAGTTACATTGAGCTTGTTGTTCATTCAAGGAGAGCCAATAGGCACTACGAACCGAGAAGACACCAGACTTCTCTGGATGCCAAGCTAGGATATCAGCATCCAGTCTACGGGACGGGGCAATTCCTAGAATTGCATCAGCATCCACAGGGAGGAAAAATCTGCGGATGAGGTTGATATTCCATGTGCCATCATCAAGCAGGAGCTCTGAAACCTTCCGAAGCCTACAATTTTGCTTCTGAGAAATGACATGAACCTGGGAATCCCGTGGAATCCACCCATCCCTCCAGATGCGGACACTCTGTCCATTGCCAATTCGCCAGATTAATCCTTTTTTAGCAGCTCAACCCCATATGAAATTGCGGTCCAGGTAGAGGAAGGGTTTCCAGTAAAAACAGTGTCATATAAGCATCCATTTGGGTAATACCGGGCTTTTAGAACACGAGCACACAAACTTTCGGGATTGACTAGTAGCCTCCAAGCTTGTTTTGCCAATAACGCTTGATTAAACAATCTCCGGTCTCGAAATCCAAGTCCACCTTGTCCCTTGGATCGATTAAGCTGAGCCCAACTTACCCAGTGGGTCTTCCTTTTACCTCTATCTGAGCCCCACCAATAATTCCTTATAAGCTTCATAAGTTCATCACATACCGACGCCGGGAGCTTGAAGACACTCATTACATAAGTTGGAAGAGCCTGTGCAACCGCCTTAATGAATACTTCCTTCCTACTCTGCGCTAGGAGATTGTCACCCCATTCAAGCACAAACTTTGTCAGCCTTGACTGAATATTCTCAAATTTGCCTTTATGCATTCTACCATCAGGAGTGGGTAGTCCCAAATATTTAGCCTCAAAACCATCATGTTCGACCTGAAGAATTGATCGAATAGCAGCCTTTGTATTGTCAGAACAAGAGGAACCGAACATAATGGAACACTTAGCTGGGTTAACCAACTGTCCCGTACAAGCAGCATAGGTGTCAATAGTACTTTTTATGCGAATAGCCTCCTCCTCAGTAGCACGGAAAAATAACAATGTGTCATCAGCGTAGTAGATGAGAAATGCCAGGTGCTCTCCTACACACCTTTATAGGAGTAATTCGATTCAGGTTAACCTCCCGACTTAAGAGAGTGGATAAACCAATAGTCACAAATAGGAAGAGGAAAGGGGACAAGGGATCCCCCTGCCTTAGGCCACGAGATGGAGAAAAAGCTTCCAACAAGGTTCCGTTAAATTTTACTGAATATTTCACCGTGGTAACACACGCCATAATCCACTGTACCCACCGGTGAGAGAACCCCATCTTGTGCAATGTACTCTCCAAGAAGTGCCAGTCAACTCTGTCATAGGCCTTAGATAAATCCAATTTGTAAGAACAAAAGGAATCAGGAGACCTACCATGCTCCATGTAGTGCATGCATTCAAAAGCCAGTAGTGCATTATCAGTTATCATACGCCCAGAGATAAACGCACTCTGATTTTCTGAAATAATTTCACCAAGCAAAGGACGAAGCCTATTCACCAGGCATTTCGAGACGACCTTGTATAGAACATTACAGAGCCCAATAGGTCTATAATCTTTTAACTCCAGAGGGTTGTCAATTTTGGGAATGAGGACAACTGAAGTATCATTCACACCATCTGGCATAATTCCGGTATGAAAGAAATGTTGGACAGCTTGCACAATTTCTGTCCTTAGAAGTCCCCAATTACGCTGGTAGAACCTAGCATGAAAACCATCAGGCCCTGGTGCCTTGATGGGACCAATCTGAAACACTGCGTTTGAAATCTCCTCCTCCGAGTACTCCTTGGAGAGCCCATCATTCATCTCCTGAGTAATCTGGGAGGGAGTCATGTTTATAATAGGGTCTGCCTGAAGGGAAGGGTCTCTAGTGTAGAGAGATTTGAAATAAGAAACCACAGCATATCCGTGGGAACTATGTTAATGACACCATCACTATCACGAAGCTTGGTGATCTTGTTACGCCTTTCTCTCCACACAGCCCGGTTGTGGAAGAATTTAGTGTTACGGCCCCCCTCCTTCAACCAGTCAATCCGAGACCACTGTAACCAGATCATCTCTTCCCGATACAGCATATCATTCATCACATCCTGGACGGCCCTAATCTCCTCTCTAGGTGCCCCATCCAAATGCAGCTGCTCTAACTTCTCCCTGAGGCGGTTCAGTTCCTTGGTAACATTACCAAAGTGCGAGCGACCCCAAGCGTGCATTTTGTGCATAAGTTTGTCCAGACCCGAGTTAACAGATCCCAGATCCTGCATATGACCAAGTAGATTCCATTCACAATCAATCAATTCCTTGAGAGCCGGATCAGTCTCCCAGAAAATTTCATACTGCAAGGCCCTCCTAGCTGGGCGGTCCCGCGTCTCCTTAACCAAACACAGCATAACAGGGGAGTGATCAGAGCAAGGGGAAACAAGGTGCACCACCTCGGCAGCAGAATAAATATCACACCAGGCATCATCGGCAACCACCCGATCAAGGCGTACTTGTACATTATGCACCCCTGAACGCTTAATATCATAGGTGAAAGGGAGACCTGAGAAGCCCAAGTCTTTAAGCTCACACAACTGAAGGCAGTCCCGAAAAGCCACCATTTGTGCCTCTGAGCGTGGAGACACCGAAAGATGTTCATATTGCCACAGGGCCTCATTGAAATCACCGAGAACAACCCACGGAAGATAGGATGTAGCTTTGAGTGAAGTTAGCTGATCCCACATGCGGTACCTATTCTCCACTCTAGGTTCTCCATAAACAAAGGTTGCATGGAATAATGGTTCATCCGGCGCAAATCTGATGTAAGCATCAATGTAACGGTCAGTTGCCTCTTGAATATCAACATAATAACTTTCGTGCCAAAAAAGGCCAGACCACCACTCATGCCATTACTATCAACACAAGAGAAGCCACGAAGGCCAAGGCGACTCCGCAGCCGTCGAACACGAGCACTGTTTTGCCGGGTTTCACATAAGAAAACCAGCTGGAAACGATTTGTCCGTTGAAGGACACAGAGCTCGCGAACTGTCGGGGAGTTTCCAATACCCCGACAGTTCAAGCTGCACCAATTCATTGGTCCCGGCGGTCGTCCTCGAGGGACGCTGCCGATGATGACACAGAGTTTCCAGAAGATGTAGAGACTGTCTTCTGATTTTTGGATCTGTCCTTGTTCTTCACATACGAAGGAGGGGGTGGTGGAATGTGTGGGACATGATCCATGCCAACAGGCTCCACAGACACCTCCATGTTTGACATAACAAGTGCCTTACGAGCCGAGTTACTATCACCATCATGCATAACAAAATACTTGGTTGGTTTGATTGGGCTAGTGCCCGTATCAGCTAGATCATCATCCGTTCCAAGCTCTGCATCAATCGAGGAACGCTTCCTTGGACCATTAGGGTTAGCAGCGCTCCTTCCAGCAAAACCGCCCCGGGAAGGGGTTCTAGGCACCGGACGGAAGGTGGATTGCACTGGCTGATTTGTACGACGAATAGCTAGCATCCAGGTACCATACTATAGTTGATTTTCCTCCCAAGCACCATCGCCGCATTCTTCATGATCATGGCCAATAAGGCCACATCTCTTGCAAAAGAAAGGGACCTTCTCATATTTAACCGCAAGCCTCTTCTTCCCTTCAGGTAAGGAGAGCGACACAAATCTCATTAGTGGTTTATTAATATTGATCCGAACTCTGATGCGCACATAATTCCCCTCAAATAACGGCCTTGGTGATAACTGAACTTCCCGGACGATGCCCAGTCGACGAGCTAGGCCATCTATGATCTCAGTCTTGCGATAGAGTTCCAGTATGCCATGAATTTGTGCCCAGACCTGCATGCCATCAAACACCACCTCCTAAGGATCACAGAGCCCATCAAAATCCTCCACGAGTAGACCCCAGCCACGGAAGGTCCATGGTCCTTGTTGAACAACCTTCTTCTAGTCTCCTAGGCATTGCATCTTGATTAGGAACAGATTCTCGCGCGCCTCACGAAACTCCGGATCTCGAGAGAGATTCCAGACACTCCTCATCTTCTCAAACAGGGCATCCACACTAAAGGATCGGGTGGTTAAAACCTTGCCGATCGCCATCCATCTAGCTTCCTTCTGGTATACCTTCGCCGCCTCCACATCAACAACTACGTCCTCCAGCTCATCATCGTTTAGCACCAAGTGGCTAAACAAGTCCCCGACCTCTTCCTCCCTGCCGCCAGCCTCACCAACAGAAGTCGCCGGACTCGTCGAATCCATGGCCGCCAGAAACCCTAGAGCACCCGAAGACCGCCGCGAGAGTTCCTTGTGAAGACAACTGGAACGAGGAACAGGGTAGACGCCGATCCGTTTTGGAGTCAAGTAGGAGATATGTGGTATGGTGGGGGCCGAGATCTGGCCCGATCTCACGGAGGCGACGCAGTCGCCGCCGGAGCAGTAGAAACCCTAAGCGAGAGGGTAAATTAATCTTGGTTGCTACAACCGCTGTTAGAGGGTGTTCTGAACCGGTGTTAGAGGTAGTGTTCTGCACTAGTATAGAAATAATATGGATCGAAGGGCGTATTATTTTTCAATAATTTTTTAAGGAGTAGTAAAATAAATAGAAACCTTTCGAACATGATTTTAGAAGTACTATTTTTTTGCGAAATAGATGTACTATTGTTAAAACATTCAATAGACTTGCTTTACAACAAATAGACATTTGATGTGCCATCACGCTTGCAAACCATATGTGAGGTAGCACGTAGCTGAGCATGAACTTGGTATTAACATATAGGGTGTGTTTGCTTGCTCGTAGCCTTTTTTTCTTCACTGGTGCAACTTGCACGTGGGGAAAGCATTTTTTACTTGGTTTCTAACTGTTTCCACGGAACATTTATAGCCGGCTGTGAACACACAACTAATTGGTACGTATTGACCAGATAATATATTTTTTGCATAATTTTTCTTTTGTAGTTGCAACAAGAGCAAGGTGTCTTACAAAACATGTGTCATAAGTTGGCCCCAAGGCCAAGCGCGTCAGTGAAGGCGTTTAAAATATGAGGAAGTAAGCATTAATTTTTTCCGATAATAATAGAGACAAGAAGAACATAGTGCTTTGTATAGCCATGCAGAAAATACAGAGACATGTAAAGAGAGATAGAGCTAAGATAGGGACTGCATGCATCACAATTGATCTAATTCTATTAAATTGTGAAGGCAAATATAATTGTTGCACTTAATTGATTTGTTCCACCGCTGGGATTATAAATAGTACAAGGAGACTTGGTTGCCAATCTAGCTAGAGATTACAATTTGGAAACTATACGGCCGGTAGACGTGTCCTATACGTACACGTATAACCCCCCCCCCCCCCCCCCGCAGTCGGAGCGGGAGCAGGGCGGACGTTCAGACTGGAGCGGAACTCGGTGAAGACCGTCGATGGCAACCCTTTGGTGAAGATATCTGCATACTGTGAAGATGTTGGGACATGGAGAACACGAACATCTCCAAAAGCAACTCTCTCGCGGACAAAATGAAGATCAATCTCCACATGCTTGGTACGTTGATGTTGAACCGGGTTCGTCGATAGGTAGACCGCAGATATGTTGTCACATTAGACCACCGTAGCTCGATGAAGGGGGCGATGTAGCTCGGACAGGAGCTGACGTAACCAGCATGCCTCAGAAACGGCGTTGGCAACTCCTCGGTATTCTGCTTCCGCACTCGATCGGGACACAGTTTGCTGGCGTTTAGAGGACCAAGAGATCAGATTGTCGCCAAGGAATACTCCGTAGCCTGAGGTGGACTTGCGTGTGTCGGGGCAGCCAGCCCAGTCAGCATCAGTGTATGCAGTAAGCGATGTCGGCGACGATCGATGTAGTTGTAGGCCATAGTCGATGGTGCTGCGAAGATACTGGAGAATCCGCTTAACCGCATTGAAGTGCGGTTCACGGGGATCGTGCATGTATAAGCATACCTGCTGAACGGCATAGGCGACATCCGGTCTGCTGAATGACAAGTATTGGAGGGCTTCCACCAGGCTCCGATAGGTGGATGGGTCAGCAACGGCATTGCCATCAGCGCCAAGCTTGGACTGTGTATCGACATGAGTGGAGCAAGGGTTGCACTCGCTCATACCTGCACGCTCGAGGACGTCGAGGATGTACTGCCGCTGTGAGAGGAACATGCCATCAGAGGAGCGAGTAACATCAACTCCCAGAAAATAGTGTAGTGCACCAAGATCCTTGAGGGAGAACTCGCGCTCAAGAGCTATGATGATTTGGCAAAGTAGCTGCTCGGATGAAGCCGTGAGTACTATGTCGTGAACATATAAAAGCAGGTAGACAGTCTCCGTGTGGCGGGTGTATATGAAGAGCGATGGATCCGCGCGGGAACCAACAAAACCGAGTCGAATAAGATGATCAGCGAAACGGCTGTACCCTGCACGCGGCGCCTGTTTAAGCCCATAGATAAACTTATTTAGGCGGCACACGTGGTCGGGCTTGGAGACGACGATGAAACCTGACGGCTGCGCACAGTATACTGTCTCGGCGAGAGTACCATGTAGAAAGGCATTGTTGATGTCGAGCTGATGAACAGGCCAGTCTTGAGAGATGGCAATGGAGAGTACGGTCCGAATAGTAGCCGGTTTGACAACCGGGCTAAAAGTCTCTCCGTAGTCGACGCTGGCACGCTGAGTGAAGCCATAGAGGACCCAGCGTGCTTTATACCGATCCAAAGAACCATCCGGCTTGAGCTTATGCCGAAATATCCACTTTCCAGAAACAACATTAGCTCCAGGAGGACGAGGGACAAGATCCCATGTATGATTGTTTTTTAGGGCAGTAAATTCATCGACCATAGCAGAATGCCAGTGAGCATCTTTCAGAGCACTGCGGTAGCTCTTACGAAGGGGACTGGGAACATCAGCAAGGAGAGTAAGGCGATCAGCAGGCTTTGGCACCATACCACGTTTTCCACGAGTATACATCGAATGAGTGTTATCGACCAGAGGAGGACCGACGGGCGCCAGGACCACAGGAGGTGTAGGAGGTGTAGGTGGAGGTGTAGGCGGTGTGTGTGGCTCGGGTTGAGGGGCGTGAGGCTCTGTAGGAGGTATAGGAGGGGTAATAGGTAGTGGAAGGATGGGGGAAGATCATCCAGAAAGGATAGATCGGTGGCGGTAGGAGGGGGCGTTGAAGTTTTGGAGAAAGGGAACGAATTTTCGTCAAAGATGACATGACGAGATATGATAATTTTGTGAGTGGTAAGGTTAAGACATCGATAGCCATGGTGATTAGAGGAGTACCCTAGGAAGACGCAAGCGGTTGTGCGAGGAGCTAGTTTGTGAGGTGCTATGGCGGAGATGTTAGGATAACATAGACAACCAAAAACATGGAGCTGGTCTAATGGAAGTGGGAGACCTAGGAGAACTTCGTGTGGTGTACGTTGTTGAAGGGTTTTGGTGGGGTGAAGGTTGAAAAGAAAGGTGGCAGTGTGAAGAGCTTCAACCCAATAGACCGGAGGCATGCTTGCTTGGAAAAGAAGTGAACGCACCATGTTATTCGTGGAACGAATGCCACGTTCGGCTTTTCCGTTCTGGGGGATGTGTATGGGCAAGATAGACGAAGCGTGGTGCCTAAGGACGAGAGAAAAACACGAGCTGCATTGTTGTCAAATTCACAGCCATTGTCGCATTGCAAGGACTGAATAGTTGTGTTAAATTGTGTAGAGACATTAGCAATGAAATTTTTGAGGGTGGAGAAATTATCGAATTTGACGTGCAAAGGAAAAGTCCAAAGATAGTGAGAGAAATCATCTAACACAACTAGATAGTATTTGTAGCCAGACACATTAGAGAGAGGAGAAGTCCACAAATCACAATGAATTAGTTGAAAGGGGCGAGTGGTTTGAGTAGATGAATTATCAAAGGGTAGTCGAACATGTTTCCCTAATTGACAAGCATGACATAAATGATCATCGGTGTTATTCTTATTACACGGAAAAGAAAATGCACTTGCTAGGTGCGACAAAGCTTGACTATTGAGATGTACTAGACGACGATGCCATAATGTTGACGACGATGTAGTGGTGGAGAGGGCGTGCGCAGGAGAAGACGGCCACTAGAAGGGGTAGAGGTCGCCAACACTATTGCACCTGACGATCTCGGTCTTGGTGCGGAGGTCCTTCACAGAAAGACCAAACGGATCAAACTCAATGGAAACAAAACTATCAGTGGTGAACTTGCGGACAGAGAGAAGATTTTTGATGAGGTTTGGGGTAACTAAGACATTGTTAAGTTGAAAACACTGATTAGGTGTATAAATAGTTGTGTGACCGACGCTGGTGATTGGAAGGGTATGACCATTGCCGACGATGACATGTGGATAAGGGGAGTGAGAGGGGAGGATGTGTGAGAGGTTACCCTGGTTACCGGTCATGTGAGCGGAAGCGCCTGAATCCATGAACCACGCATTCGATGACGGTGGCGTCAGGGACATGGTGTTGAAAGCCTGCATGAGGGAACCTTGGTCGAAGGACGGAGTGTAGCGTTCGCAGCATAGAAAACAAAAAATTTCCTACGATGGGAATAACTAAGTACCAAGATCTATCTACTAGATACAAGCAACGTGTGGATATACATCCATAGAATACATACCCTCGAAGACCGAATAGCGTTAACGAGGTTGTACTCGTGGATGATGTAGACGAATGCTTGCCGATCTCAAGATCGTGATGAAGTCCATCTGGTCCAGCCAGTCCAGCACGATCAAGTCCAGCACCTCAAAGTAGTGGTGCATCCGTGATCGCACACACGTACGGGTACCCCGACAACCTCCGCGCCCTCGCTCCAGCGAAGCAGCGGAAGCAACAAATCCTTCCAGAAAAAGCCACCGGGAACATGTATCTCGCTGATCCGAGACCATGGGGGAATTCTAAAGGGGGGAGAGAGATCCTTCGCGAGGAGGTGTGCTTTGAGAGGATGAGAGGGGGGCCTTTTATAGGGGAGAGGGGGGCACCCAAGGGGCATGGCGCCCAGCCATGGGGGCTTCCCCCACCTCTTCCACATTCATGTGGGTGGAGCTCCCACTCAAAATGAAAAGCCTCCACTCCCATAAAAGAGCCTCCACTCAAAAATCCACTCACATGCATTAAATTTCCACCAAATTTAATGCAAGCTCTAATTTAAATAAAACTCTTTTATTTATTTATTCAGAATTTTGTTAATTACTTTAATTAACAAACATTCACATAAAACCCCTTGCTAGTATTCCATTTCACATGCAGAACCAGTTTCAACAATTTCAACCGAAACAGTTTCGGTGTCTAGTGAAATAAATTCCTGCGCTTTCCTTTTCTTTTTCTGGCATATCATCTACTCCGAATGGTGTCGGTATCCCTTAAGTGTGTCACCCTACGGTTCGCGAATAATGCGGACATGACCGAGACCCTTCTTCGATCAATAATCGAGCGGACTCGGAGATCCACATCGACTTCCCACACATTCAACGATGACTTCTGTGATCGTGTGAACCTTTTACACTAGTATCTTAATCCCTTTGTTTCACGATATATTACATGTCCGAGATTCAATCATCGGTATCTCCATACCTAGTTTGATCTCGTTACCGACATGCACTCTTTTCTCGTTCCCGTGATATAACATTCTAGTGATCAAATCACTTGCTTGCAAGCTAATCAATGTGATATCACCGAGAGGGCCCAGAGTATATCTATCCGTCATCGGGATGAACAAATTCCACTCTTGATCCATGAGTCTCAACATAACACTTTAGTAGTTTTGAAGCCATCTTTATAATCACCCAATTACGGTGTGACGTTTGATGTCAACAAGAAACTCTTCCGGTGTTAGTGATTGACATGATCTCATGGTCTACGGATTAGGATCACTTCGTAAGTTGTTATAGCAATATAAACTCAATGACTTTGATCGTAATGCTATACTTCGGATGAATGTTCATCACATCATTACACTAATGTTGTGACCTCGTTATTAACAAATCCAATGTCCATGATCAGGAAACTTTGATCATCATGTTAATCAACGAGCTAGTTTATAAGAGAGGCATAACTAGGAACTTACTTTTTGTTTATTAAACACACATGTATTAACGTTTCTGTATTAATACAATTATAGCATGCAAAATAAACATTTATCATAAATAAGGAATACGATAATAACCACTTTATTATTGCCTCTCGGGCATATTCCCTTCAGTCTCCCACTTGCACTAGAGACAATAATCTAGTTTGAAAACTTTGCGTATTGAACACCTATGGCTTTCTGGTATTCCATATACGCAATTACAAGTGGTTAATATAATCTACGGATCTGACACTTTCAGGTCCGTGTGTATTTACATGTCTTTGCGTCTCCACGCATCACTCATTCTCCAATGAGATGGCATTGTATAAATTTGGTCTTTTGGTGAGAACTTTAGTTCCTTGGGGTTAAACCATGTCGATACTATTGTTGTACAATATATCTTTAGTGTTAGCCCGTTGCGAACAACACCTTAGTTTGATAACAAACTACTTGACACAAATTCCTCCTTGTCGCTACTATAGCATACCATATACTTAGCCTTTTGTTGTAGTATTCGTCACAATGTCTTAACTTTGGAATACATCCTAATCCATCATGAAAACTCCTTTCCATTTCATTGTGCCACTCATAGTTTAAATTGAGATAAACTTAATTTGTATCTTGCGACAAAACTAGTATCAATGTAACGCTTTACAATGAAATATTTGTAATTGTTTGTCACCTCTACACAAATATATTCTTAGTTCTTCCAAAAGATCATAAGAATATCCTTACTATCGTCCAATGATTATTTTATGATTCATTCTGGTATTTGCTCATAACACTTAGAGCATAGGACATATCTGGATGTGTACATATCATGGTATGATTGATCAAAACATTCTCGTGATTTCACTCATCAAGTGTCAAAGCACTTAAATCTTGTTTCACTTATCAAGTGTCGATACACTTGAATCTTGATTCAATTCCTTTCCATGCGACAAGAACCGTTTCTTGTTGTTTCTATATTGAACTCCTTCAATATCTCATATATGTACGTTTGGCACAACCATATTAGCATCACAGTCTATCCACTATAGATATTCATGCTAAATATTCGGGTTTTGCCTAAGTCTTTCATCGAAATAAAATTCTTAACCATTGTCAATAAAATATACATCATTTCTAATCAACAAGATGTCCTCCACATAATGTATTAGAAATAGTCCTCAGCGCTCCCACTTAATTTCTTGCAAATGCAAGCATCTTCATCGTCTCCTGATGAAAACTCCTTTTCATCACGGTGAAGATTCCAACTCCGTGATGCTTACTTCAACCATTGAAGTTTGCATGCCCTTTTTAGCATCCTTTGAATTAACAAAACCCTTTGGACCGTGTCATGTACACGTCCTAGGTAACCATTCTATTAGAAGAATTTTGTTTGTTTATTCATCTACCATATACCAAATTATATGTAGTGGTTGCTACTTTAATCCGTCCAGACTAAATATCGCTATAAAAGATCAAACCTTGTCATAGTCAACTCGTTGAACATTGTTGTAAAATACTTTACGACATGTCGACTATTTCATAGATGTGAAACATCCATGTCTGTTTCTTTATAGATCCAAATATGACTGATAGGTTTTTACACCTTTCCGGAGGGTCTTCCAAGTTCAAAACTTGATTTATCGTGTATGGACTTATCACAGATTTTATGGATTCAAGCCATTTGACGGAGTCAGGGCCAATCATTGCTTCTTTGTATGTATTCGGTTCATCATTGTCAAACAATAATGATTTACTCTCAAATCTTAGCATTTGATTGTTTAACCGACCTACTTTGTTCAATAGGAACTTAGATCTCCGTGACCACAACCTTTGAGGCACATAAGCTATGAGCATTATGGCATCCTTCGGAACGATTTCCGGCGCTGCGCAACTCAACAAGCTAAGGTTCGTTAACCTTATCAAAGTTCTATTGTCCTCCCACTTAAGTTTTACGAAAAATTCCTTTTCCAAGAAACTTCATGTTTCAAGCGACAAACCCTTTTGTCCTTGGTTTTATGAAGGAATAAACAATTGTTATTCGAAATAACCTACAAAGACATGCTCATCCGACTTCGGTTGTAAACATCTTACTTATGTTTAGCATACCAAAATTTAAGAAATGACAACTTGGGTTTTACCTAAAACCATAACTTCCATGGTGTCATTTCAACGGATCTAGATGGAGCTCTTTTCAGTGAAAAAGCGGTAGTCTCTAAAGCTTTAATCTTTTTAAAACATAATGGCAGTTTTATAAATAACACCTTTGATCCAACCATGTCAAACAAGGTTTCATTACAAATCTCAAACACGCCATACTCCTATGGTGTTTCGGGAGATGTAAATCTAGGTGTTTTGCAAAACTTGCAACTCAAATAAATCCCTTTATGATAAAATCATAATTCATTTATTTTCTTGTTACACTTGTAACTCAAATAAATCCCTTATGATAAAATCATAAACTATTTATTTTCTTGTTACAATGATTTTCACTTCATCTTGGAAGTCTTTGAAACATTTTCAAATATTTCATATTTATTTCTCATTAAGTGAATATTCACTCAAATTTCCGGAGAAAACATTTGAAGTTGAAATCCATCGCTTACGACTATACATAATGGACTACATACATCGATATGTATAAATTCCAATATTTTAGTCGTTCGTTCTTCTTTGGCCTTTGAACGAAGTTTTAATTATCTCGAGGAAAGTCTCACAAGCGTCACTTGATCAAATCAAAGACTCCAAAAATCCATGAAAATGGAGTTTCTTCATGTTTTATTTCCAATATAATTTAAACGGCGATGTCACTTTGTAAGTGATCTTTCAATCATTTGTCTTGCGACATTTAAGCATTAGGTTTTATGGATGTGATTTCTCCAACTAGATTTGTAAATCATCCATCTTATATGGAATACGGTAATTATTTGAACAACCTTTGTTCTCATAATACCTGATTCAAATAACAATTAAAACAAATCTTAAAGTCAAGCCTTGATGTCAACGAGAAATACAAACAACGGTTTGTTTGTTTTCGATGAACATCATCACATATTCTCTTGCTAGTTACTTAGACCATTGTGGTTTATGAATTGCGTCGTTTCGTATGAAATTTCATACCAACCAATTCGGTATCCAATACTCAAGAACCACATTGTTTAACAAGCAAAGAATACAACCATAACATGTATATCATATATATACGTAAATTGGATATTTCCAATCTTTTCTTTTCTGCCAAATATATTTTATAGATTCTCTTTCAGCATTTCCTTTTCCTTTTTAAAAGAATCTATCAACATTAAAAGTGGCGCCATATACATGACACATAGTCCAAAGCGTGTATATTCAAATAATAATACCTTTGGACTTGCACTTTGAAGTAGATCACCATCATCAAAATGATCGGTATTCTTTCAAAATCCATTCTTTAGTAATCTTATAGTATAGTAAACACTTTACATACATATTCTATTCATCTTTATCATGACGACTTTCACGATCAAGCCACTGTAGCTTATAAAGGCGAATCGTGAGTATAACATTACTTTCCAAAATCCTTTTGTATGATTAGGATGTCTAGCATCTCCAACCTTTGTAAATTCTCATCCAATATGAGAACATATATTATACTCTATCATATTGCAACCAAAACATTGTTTCAAATATCGTTATATCTGTCACACATGATGGTTTCTGAAACAATTCTTTCAGCTCCTAGATAAACTTGATATTAAAACAATCAAGAATCATAGAGGCAAACATGATACTTAAGATACTAACACTGGAATTGTTACTCTCGATTTAATACCAATTATTAAATCTCACGGAGTAAATAGAGTTTGCTGAAAGTTTGCAATAGGACTTTAAACTTTAGATTGACACTCAACACAATACGATCCCAGTTCGTAAAGTATATATCCAGAATTCTATAGTTCTATTATCTCAATTACAACTATGCATAAGGTGGTGAACGAATGCCAATGACTACAACAAATTATGCAAATTCACTTTGATTTAATTTATGATAAATTGATTTCTACTAATCCAAATTAGAAATGAACTCCCACTCAAAAACGACATCCCTCGTGTCTTTTTGGTGATTACATGAACCAAATCCACTATACCAAGTCCGATCATCACGTGAGTTGGTGTAGCTTCAAAGGCGAGCATCCATATGGTCATCATATCAAAACATATGACTCGTGCTTAACCTTTCGGTCTGTGTTCCGAGGCCATGTCTGTACATGCTAGGCTCGCCAAGTAAGAACCTTATTCAAGTATGTAATGCTCTTACACCCGAGATGTGCTCGTGGATTCAAGTGCACCCGATCATCACGTGATGTCTTGAAGCGACGAAACATTGTTGGTGCATACTTAAGGAAGAACACATTCTTATCTTGATATCTAAATGAGGGATCATCTTATTATGCTAATAAAACGCCAAACAAGCAATATAAGATGCAATCAAACATCACATGTTTATAAGTGAAATGATATGGTTCCAGCATATGATCTCCATCATGTGCACCGTGGTATGATCACTATCATACCTTTATGTGTAAGGCCAAGGTCTATGGAACTACACGCTATGTGTGTTGTAAGAGTATCTCATACTTCTACTTACAACATCACCATATCATAACACTAGCCCAGCAACAATCTAAACTAGACGCCTCTAATTTATCCATTGCAAGTTTTACGTGGTTTAGGGCTTTCGAAGATAGAACCGTTCTTACTTACGAACATGAACCACAAAGAGGATAACCAAATTGTTGACAACTTGTTGCAAATTAGATATTGACTATAGTAGGAGAGACAGACACCCGCTATCCACTTATGCAAACTAGTTGCATGTCAAGCGTGGAACAGATCTCATGTGTGAGGACATGTAAAGTTTGTCCGGGCCGCTTCATCCCACTATGCCATCAGTATCCAAAGTACAACTAAGAAGCAATAAAATGATCACCATCGCCCACATACTCATATGTGTACTACCCGTGCAAAGCATCTACGCATAGATCCGGCTCTGATACCACTGTAGGGTTCGCAGCATAGAAAACAAAAATTTTCCTACGATGGGAAACAACTAAGTACCAAGATCTATCTAATAGATACAAGCAACGGGTGGATATACATCCATAGAATACATACCCTCGAATACCGAATAGCGTTAACGAGGTTGTACTCGTGGATGATGTAGACGAACGCTTGCCGATCTCAAGATCGTGATGAAGTCCATCTGATCCAGCCGGTCCAGCACGATCAAGTCCAGCACCTCAAATTAGTGGTGCATCCGTGATCGTACACACGTACGGGTACCCCGACAACCTCCGCGCCCTCGCTCCAGCGAAGCAGCAGAAGAAACAAATCCTTCTAGAAAAAGCCACCGGGAACATGTATCTCGCTGATCCGAGACCATGGGGGAATTCTAAAGGGGGGAGAGAGATCCTTCGCGAGGAGGTGTGCTTTGAGAGGATGAGAGAGGGGCCTTTTATAGGGGAGAGGGGGGCACCCAAGGGGCATGGCGCCCAGACATGGGGGCTGCCCCCACCTCTTCCACATTCATGTGGGTGGAGCTCCCACTCAAGATGAAAAGCCTCCACTCCCATAAAAGAGCCTCCACTCAAAAATCCACTCACATGCATTAAATTTCCACCAAATTTAATGCAAGATCTAATTTAAATAAAACTCTTTTATTTATTTATTCAAAATTTTGTTAATTACTTTAATTAACAAACATTCACATAAAACCCCTTGCTAGTATTCCATTTCACATGCAGAACCAGTTTCAGCAATTAGACACCGAAACAGTTTCGGTGTCTAGTCAAATAAATTCCTGCGCTTTCCTTTTCTTTTTCTGGCATATCATTTACTCCGAATGGTGTCGGTATCCCTTAAGTGTGTCACCCTACGGTTCGCGAATAATGCGTACATGATCGAGACCCTTCTCCGATCAATAATCAGTAGCGGGACCTGGAGATCCATACTGACTCCCACACATTCAACGATGACTTCTGTGATCGTGTGAACCTTTTATGCTAGTATATTAATCCCTTTGTTTCACGATATATTACATGTCCGAGATTCGATCATCGGTATCTCCATACCTAGTTTGATCTCGTTACCGACATGCACTCTTTTCTCGTTCCCGTGATATAACATTTAGTGATCAAATCACTTGCTTGCAAGCTAATCAATGTGATACCACCGAGAGGGCCCAGAGTATATCTATCCGTCATCGGGATGAACAAATTCCACTCTTGATCCATGAGTCTCAACATAACACTTTAGTAGTTTTGAAGCCATCTTTATAATCACCCAATTACGGTGTGACGTTTGATGTCAACAAGAAACTCTTCCGGTGTTAGTGATTGACATGATCTCATGGTCTACGGATTAGGATCACTTCGTAAGTTGTTATAGCAATATAAACTCAATGACTTTGATCGTAATGCTATACTTCGGATGAATGTTCATCACATCATTACACTAATGTTGTGACCTCGTTATTAACGACATCCAATGTCCATGATCAGGAAACTTTGATCATCATGTTAATCAACGAGCTAGTTTATAAGACAGGCATAACTAGGAACTTACTTTTTGTTTATTAAACACACATGTATTAACGTTTCCGGATTAATACAATTATACCATGCAAAATAAATATTTATCATAAATAAGGAATACGATAATAACCACTTTATTTTTGCCTCTCGGGCATATTCCCTCCACGGAGATGGAGCAGTGTATGTCGGTGCAGGCGGTGGAGTGGTCGGCAACGGTCCTGGTGCTCCTTGCATCCACGGCATGTGAGGTAGAGGTGTCCCAGGTCCCCATGGCATAGTCGGGGAAGCAGCATAGGGCCACAAACTCGAAGGCGATACCACGACGTGATGAGCCTGAGGCGAGCCAAGGAACGGTGGGCGCTGGGCTGCCCGGGCCACATCTGGATGGATCCTGCCCAGGGGTTCTGCATTGACGGCCAGGGAGCCTGGGGACCCTTCCCGGGTGTGTTGGGTTGGATGCCGCCTTGCTGCTGGGGAGGCGCCGAGTGGAGGTAACGGCACCGCGCGCCGAAGCGGCAACTTCCTCGCTAGAAATTACGGCACACATCAGGGCGGCGTGGTGGTGCATTATTGTTTGCTGGACCACGCGGTGGTGAAGGCGTTGGAGCACCACGAGCGACGAAGGAGGATGGGGCCGAGGAGAATGACTCGTCAGACTGCTGTAGTGTGAGCTCCTCGAGGAGAAGCGATGAGCGCACGTCGAGGAATGACAGTAGGGGGCGCTGCTTGAGGGTCAGCGTGCGCATGTACGCAAGTTTAGACCCGAGCCCGCAGAGCATGTTCTGGACAAGGCGCTTGTCAGTGATGATCGTGCTCCACGAGTTGAGCTCATTGGCGAGGATCTTCTGCTTGCGGCAGTAATCCGCCATGGTCATGGGGTCCTGTTTGAGACCG
Organism: Avena insularis; assembly: GCA_023614405.1. Classification (NCBI taxonomy): domain Eukaryota; kingdom Viridiplantae; phylum Streptophyta; class Magnoliopsida; order Poales; family Poaceae; genus Avena; species Avena insularis. Next base: position 43,721,355 of record CM042695.1, read on the forward strand.
TGGAATTCTTGCTCAAGGTAGGAGGACTGCGTCTCAGAGTTGTCGTGGTAGATGTTGGAGAGACGCGTCCATAAGGCGTGGGCAGGCAGCGGCGTGGTGGTGTCGACAACCATGGCCAGAAGCTCGGGTGCAACGGCGCCATTGAGCCATGATCGAATGATGGCGTCGTTCCGAAGCCACTGTGGCGTGGGATTGGCGGGGTACTCTTCCTCGAGAAGATGATCCTCGAGGGCGTACTTCTCAGCTGCGTCGGTGAACAAGCCACGCCATTGGAGCTAGTTTGACGTGGAGAGCTCGAGGGTGACCAGAACAGCGGCGTGAATACTTGGGAGCACGGAGGCGAGCGCCCAGAGAGAGGCCTTGGCGGCGGCCACGGCAGCAGCCGCCGCGAGATCAGAGGCGGAGGGATCTTGCGGCGCCATGGAGGGAGAGCATCGTAAACCCTAATCTGATACCATGAAGGTAAATATAATTGTTGCACTTAATTGATTTGTCCCACCGCTGGGATTATAAATAGTATAAGGAGACTTGGTTGCCAAGCTAGCGAGAGATTACAATTTGGCCGGTAGACGTGGACACGTCTAACAAATTGTTTCAAAAATATTTTACTTAATTCTTTAAAATATTGTCATATAAAAATTGACAAATTTTCATCCTTATTTTAACTTTCAATAAAGAAGATAATGGGAGGGAAAATATGAGAAAATTAGAGGGCCACCGTACTAGTTACTTTCTAACAGCGATAGAAAAGGGAACATAAACTTGATGGTTTTTGTCAGCGTACCAAGCGGGTGGCCTCAAAGCCCATGCGAGTACTATCACAGTAGCTGATTTTTTTGGAGATGGGCACTTTATTACTTAACAGTAATTACACTCGGCCTCTGCATAGCTAGGATGCACACAGCAAACATCCACAGTCTCGGTCGAAAACAAGAGTAACTGAAATACAATAAAATGTGAATGAAAGCATAGTTCTCCCAATTATCTAAGGAAGATCTATTCGCAGCGGTTGTTGCCATCCATGTCGGGAGAAGACATCTCGCGCCGTATCTTCTAACCGCCTACAACCCTCCGCAAACAAGTCGCGGAACTCCATACGTTGTAGAGAAGTCCATGATCGAAGGACAGCCGTGGCCCGATAGATAACCTGCAATGGAGAAGATACAACATTATTAAAAATCTTGTCATTTCTACATAGCCAAAGCGACCAAATAATGGCAAGCGCTCCCACCCTCAATAAAGTCCCATATTTATCCTCAATCCCATTCATCCAGTTGCCAAAAACATTGACTACCGATCTAGGAGGAGATAAACCAGAGGCTATTTGGATGATTGACCATATAGCACGAGCAAATTTACAATGGAAGAATAAATGACGTATTGTCTCATTATGATGACAATATACGCATTCAGTGCTACCATGCCAATTCCTCCTAACAAGATTATCTTTTGTGATGACAATATACGCATTATGATGATAATATACGCATTCACAGTAGCTGATATTAAAGGTGGAGCAGTAGTACTCAGTATCTCAGTGAGTACTGTCTGGTGAGTGGGCTGCTACATCTGAACCTTGTAATTTGGTAGGTCATCTTTCGATCGCCATTACTAATTGCCAGCTACTCCCTCCGTTTCAAAATATAAGACGTTTTAGGTTTGTGAAGAAAACGAATCTAGACTTATTTTAGTATGTAGTTCATTCAATTTTGGAATGAATCTACACACTAAAAAAAGTCTAGATTCATTTTCTTCACAAACCTAAAACGTCTTATATTTTGGAACGGAGGGAGTAGTTGGCATGCATCTTAGTAACTGCGAGCTCCATCGGCATCGACGACATCAATGGCCCATCCTGGCTCTAATGTTTCGAGGAATTAAACGAGCACTAAATGCCGACGAAATTGACTGATCTGATACTGCTGGTAGATGCCTTCGTCCTACTCCCTCCATCCGTAAATAAGTGTATGTCTAGCTTTGTCTTAAGTCAAAGTTTATAAAGTTTGACTAACTTTATAAAAAAATGTAATAATATTTATGACACAAAATTAATACCAATGAATACGTTTTCAATTTTAGTTTATAATATATCAATAACATGTAATTTATATTGTTATATTTTTCTATAAAATTGGTTAAATTTAATAAGGTTTGACTTAGGCAAAAGCTAGAAGTACACTTATTTGCGGACGGAGGGAGTACATGTTTATCCTTGTCTGGATCCACACTCACTGGATGAGGTTGAACTAAGAAGAGGGGGAAAATGGGGAAGACCTAAGCAAGCAAGGTTAGCGAAATAGGGAGAGGTGAGTGACCGTGAGGACCTGGATATGAACGTGTGCCCGCAGCGATATTTCCGTAGCACTCCAAGTTGATTTTTCTAGAACGTTTGCTGCCTTTTATTTAGATAGTTTAAATAATGGAAAAATTTATGGTTCATCCGGGGGATCGCGTGACTCGCGTCCCCCGGCTCCTCGCGCTGACGCGTCTCCCGGTTTGCTCGGAGACCACGGACGTGGGATCCATGAACAACCTTATCTTCACGTTTCAGGAGTCTCTCTTCCTCTTTGTTCTAGCAAGGAAAAATCCATGACGCCGCGGCAAAAATTCATGGCGCCGCCCCTGCTCGACCCCCTCCCCTCCCCCGCGCGCCGCCCTTGCTCCCCCCCGCACCGCCCTGTTTCTCCCCTACCACGCGCCCATCAAGTTGCTTGAAATCGCATTCTGCCTATTCAAACGACCATCAATCTACTGCGCGCGTGCTCCAAGGAGGCGGCGGCGACGGCTACACACAGGGCGGTGGAATCCTCTGCCACAGGAGGTGGCACGGCGGCTGCTACACGAGGCCATCGTCGACCTCGCCAACGCTACCATATGCTCGCGGTCGCTAGTGACCTCCACGGAGGTCAAGGATGGCGTCAAGGATGGCGTGGGGCTCGTCCGCCCTACGTGCTGCAAGCCGCCGTCAAGGACGACGAGCCCGACTCAAGGGGCCGCCGCTAAGAACGACGAGGCCGGCATGGGGTCCGTCGTGTGTGCTGCAAGCTACCATAGTTTGTAGCCATCCTATCTTAGTTGTGTGACCATGCTACCAAGTAAGGGCGTTTTCGCTAATATATCACAAATTGTTGCTACGATGTTTATGGCCATGTTCAGTGATTTTTGCTACAATCGCATATTATATCTGCTACAACAGTTTTGTAGTTTCGGTACAAGAGCGCAAACTTTTTGCTACCAGTTCTCCGGCGAGGTCGCCCGACGAAAGTCTCCGGCGAGACTCCGGGGAAGTTGGATTTTGCTAAATTATATATTGTGTTTGCTGCAACCGTTTTGTGATTTTGCTACAAAGAGTAAAGTTTTTGCTACAAGGTTTCGATGAAAGTCTCCCGCGAGGTCTCTGGCGAAAATCTCCGGCGAGTCTCCGGTGAGGTCGGGTTTGCTACTTTAGCACAACTTTTTTACTACACGGTCGCCGACAAGGTCTCCGGCGAAATCTCCGGCGAGGTTCAGTCTGTTTTCTATTTTTAGGCCGAACCGTTTTCTGCTATGTTGTAGCAAAAGCGGGACTATTTGAAGCAAAAACGAGTATGTCTGTAGTAAAAGCGGGATTTTGACCAAAAAAAAGAACACGTGGTTGGCTGGGACCCGGTGGATAAAAAACACAAATCCCCGGGGACGCGTAGTACTGCCCTTAAACAATTTTTTACAGGAAGTGGGTCAGATATGAACTACAGGTACATGATACGATGCTCATGATTTTTTACAAAAATCATTTTTAGGTTCACAATATGCTATTTTATCAAAAATCCAATGCAAGTTGAGCGAGGCTTGGCCACGAGCTAAGAATCTTCATGCCCGTTGTTCGACAAAGTTTGACGATAGTTTAAAACGGGGATAAAAAATAAAAAAAGATCGAAACAGTGCAAAACCTTCGCGTGGTGTTATATTATGTGACATAGTTAGAAGGAAAAATCTCAAACTTGGTATATTGATTATGTCTCAAAAAAACCTTCACAAAATGACCTATCTCATTCGAGGTTTCTTGGCTTTCGGGTCAAATGACCAATGTTATGGCTAGAATCAAGGCATAGTTTGTGATAATGTGGCCATATTGTGCATACATGTGCATCATGGCATGGCAAACAATGTTGCAAGAAGAAGTTTTCTTTTTTGTCGCATCAAAAAGGCATTTTCCATTTTCCGAGCATAAAAAACGGACGGTTTTGTGAAGCAACCACCAAATGGCTAATTCAAAAAACCACCACCACATTTTACAAAAATACTAGACCACCTTATATGGACAATATACCAACAGGGGGATCTGAAACCTTTCCGTCCACCTCTGGTGAAAAAGACAAATTCCTGCCGAATCGGCAGGAAGTGGGTCAGATATGAACTACAGGTACATGATACGATGCTCATGATTTTAAAAAAAATCATTTTTAGGTTCGCAATATGCTATTTTATTAAAAATCCAATGCAAGTTGAGCGAGGCTTGGTCAGATTCAAGTGTATACAAAAGATGCGCCATTTAAATATCCAAACAATTCAAAAATGTTAATATAAAATAAAATATGATTTGCTCTAATAAAATAGGGTTAGATTCCTTTTTAGATGCTTAATATTTCTTATGTTCAAAGTTTTAGGATTTGACAATTTATTTTTGTTTGAATTGAATAATCAAAATTTATATGTAAGTGTTTTAATCATTTTGAAAATTTTCATCTAAAGTAAATATAAAATGTTTTTACATGAATGGATAGATATTTTTTTTTGAAAATTATGATATATTATTCATATTTTTCAGAGTTGAAATGAATAAGATATGAATTTCTAAATTCATATCCTATTTTTTGAATTATAAATGCCCCCACCCCTTTAATGCATGAATAAATGCCCCCCTTTAACACCGGTTCGTGGCTGGAACCGGTGTTAAAGGAGGGGGGGCGCGAAACGAATTCCCCCCTTTAACACCGGTTCCTGGCGCAGAGAGCAGAGCCACGGCGGAGGAGCAGAGCAGAGCCGCCCGCCACCGCGACCTTCATCGTCTGCCATCCGCCGCCACCACTGCTCGTGGTCATCCGCCGCCTAACCCCTGGCCCATCGCGTGAGCCACCACAACGCTGCTGCCAAGGCCAAGAATCTCGAGCGGCGCCTCGCCTCGGCCCACTGGCCAAGAAGCCTCCGTCTGGCGCAAGGCCACCACTCGCCCGACCCGCCGTCCTCAAGGTGCTGCCACTCCCGCCGACCTCACCAATCCACTTGGTAGTAGTGTTATTAATTAGTTATAATTAAGTGTGTATATTGTATTATTATTAAGTTTGTTATTGGAATTTTGTTATAATTAGTTATATTGTAGTTATTATTAGAATTTTGTTATTGTATTAAGTTTAGGGTTAGTATTAGTTTAGGGTTAGTATTAAGTTTAGGGTTAGTATTAGTTTAGGGTTATTATATGTGGATTCGTAATAGATTTCTACTTGTTATTGTATTATTAGTAGTTTAGTGTTAGTATTAGTTTAGGGTTTATTTAGTTTAGGGTTATTAGTTTAGGGTTTATTTAGTTTAGGGTTATTTAGTTTAGGGTTATTTATTTAGTGTAGTTTAGTGTATTTAGTTTAGGGTTATTTAGTGTATTTTATAGTTAGTATTAGTTTAGGGTCGTCACCTCGCTGCTCTGCAAGCGCCGCCGCTGGCCGTTGTCGTTAACGTCGCTCCGGTGACCCCTAGGTAGTGGCGTCGCCCGTTTTAGGTAGGCCGCATCACGCTAAGGCGAACCCGCTACCTCGCCCTCCCTAGGGTTTGGACCCCTCTCATATGCATCCAGGATTTCTTTGAATTAGGGTTTGGACCCCTTGGGACTCGTTTAAAATGATCAAGCATCCTTAGGGTTTTAATTTCATTTGTGTATTTATTTGTGTATTTTTTTATGAATAATATGTATATTTTTGTATGAATCCAAGTCCACTTGAATGTTTACTCTCTTACTCTAGATAATATTATGCCGTCGACCCTGACCTCCTCTGTCCTCGCCGAGCCCACGTCGTGCTGGTTCGAACTCACACCCCCACGCATCCCGGCCCCGCTCTCGCCCTAGCGCCGCCACCTCTCGTTGTCAATATAGCATTATAATAACCATGCTATGTTAATCAACTTTCATGACAAGTTAATTAGAAGAAGTAAATGTACCCTCTCATATGAATCGGGGGTTTCTCCGAATTAGGGTTTGGAATGACCAAGCATGTATTAGGGTTACATTTCAATACTTTTAACCTGCCATATCATCATCTTTGCTTGAGCATTTCAATAGATGTATTACTGATATTTGTGTGATCATATTTTGTTTTAGAAACTATGGATCCACTCAGTAGAAACCTTGAAGATGAAGAAATAATGGAGAACATGATCCACAAGGACACCTCACAATATCTGAACTTGGAGGGACATGATGACAACTCAAGTAGTCATGGAGAAGATGACGACTCCGGTGAACGCACTTTAGTGATTACAAAGTCCGTCGAGGTATATGCATGGATTAAGCCTCTTCTGACTTGCACCGATTGATTTGTATTATATATGTAAATGTATTAATTAACGTTTCTTTCTTCTTTTAGCCCTCTGGATCGACCATCCAGCAACAATCTTCTTCTACGAAAAAGAGCAAGCAAGGCGCGAGCCATCGGTTGAAAGATCATGCAAAGTTCACGATCGAAGCAGTCCGTGTTGATGGCAGGCCGATGGAGCCCAAGAAGGCCGTAGACAAATTTGTACGTCAGGCTGGAGTTCTTGTTAGGGACCATATCCCAATCATAATTGAAAATTGGAATAAGCCAAAGAAGGGCGACGGTACCTTTGTCGATGACAGATCCAAAGAAACGCTTTGGAATTCGTTGTTGGTAAATTTCACCCTTCCGCCAGAGGAGGATGAAAACAACCCGGTTATAAAGAAAAAGGTCAAAGAGTGGACTCTAAAGAAGATGGCTGAGGCTTTCAAGAATCGGAAGACAAAATTGAACAAATTTGTCAAATGGGCGAGACTCAGATTTCAAGACGATATTATGCGAAGATAAGACCTCACCGCCCGAATTTGAGACATATAAAAAAGTGCTATAGCTAAAAGAGGTCGAAACCAATACGCTTAAATGCCCTCAAGAAGGAATATCACCAGAGGACGGGTCGTGGCTACATATCTAGAGGCCTAAGTGGGAGGAAGCTGAGAGGGCCTACGCGAGAGGGATCACACCCCAGACAGATGGGTGGGACCTACGTGCAAAGACTTGGTTCTACGGAATCGGGGCAAGGTTAGACCCAGAAACAGGATTGTGTATCTTCCCAACCCTCCTTGCCAAACCCGTCACTGAACTCATCTCGGCATACGAGGAAACAGCCGCCAGGACCTACCATCCCGATAGAGAGAATGACCAGCTCACACGCGCCATCGGTAAAAAAGAACACCCTGGACATGCACGAGGCACAAGGGGTATGACGTGGAAGGATGGGTTTGCCGAGTGGAGCGACTCTTATAGATGGCGCGGCAGAAAAAAAAAAGAGCGTACAGAGCGGATGACACAGATAGAACATGCACTTGTGGCGCTGCAGGCGCAAGTGAATGCACAACAGAGCCATCAAGCTACCGGCCCATCTCAGCGGCACGAAGATCCTGCATTGGAAGCTGCTGGCGCACTGCTGAAAAGCAGCGTGGCTTCCACGGAGAACGTGCAGCCCACGCTTGAAATGGCGGGTCTCGATACCCGTGGATGAGATCACGGAGAGCGAACACGCTGAGCTGCATGTGAGATTAATGGGCTTATCCATTAAGGTGGCTGTCGGCTATGCCTTACCTCCTGTAGCTGGTGGAACTTACCACTGCCGACCAATTCCAGATGGCTATGCTATTGTCGGGATGGATGAGGTTGTGAAGGAATATGAGGAAGCACAGCTTGACCATGCTACAGGTGAAGGGGAAACTCAACTCAAATTTGGCAGTGAAAACAACCATTCTTTGGAAGAAGGAACACATCGTGCTTCCAAATTGGAGGCCACTGGCACCCCGCCGCCTCCGCAAGCGTCGGGCCCCGAGCCGCTCAGCCATCTCTGCGCGGCAGCCATCTCCAAGGCCAGCCATCTCCTGCCCGTCAGCCATCTACGGCGCTTCAGCCATCTCCTCAGCGTAAGCGGAAGAGCACTGCCACGAAGAGCATCACTAGCACTGCCACAAAGAAATCCGCAGGAAACCGTACGCCAAAGAGTTCAAAAAACTACGTCACGCAGCCTTCCGCCAAGCCATTGCCGGTTTTACCGTGGAATCGCAGCGACGAGGAGACCAATAGGATCTCGGAAGAAGAGGTCAAGAAATTCTTTGCACCTAGACGGGCCGAGCCAAAGGAGAAAATAGATCCGGCGGTGGTGGAGAAGTTTTACAAAAATCTTTTGAAACCTGAAACCCCACTTGTGCCGGACTACGAGCGCCAGATTTTGAAGGGGGATGCAAGGCGCTGTAGGGAGACTGAAAGTAGCAGTCGTGCGGCACCCCAGAAAACAGTTCCCATGCTCGGAGAGCAGGAAAACCAATCATGCGCCCCGCTCCAAGTGTTCGACACACGGGACGCTCCTCCTGTAAATGATTACGAGGCAAAGCTACAAAGAAAGGCCAATGAGATGGGGATGACTTACATTGCATACTTGAACGTCATGGGAGACAACTTGCCCAAAGGCGATGCCAACCCCATACAGCCATGGAAGTATGGGAAGAATCTCGTCAAAAAAGAGGAGCTCAAGAATCTACCAACAAAGATGCGAAGATTGCACAAGTGGTACCTTGATTTCTGCAAGACGAGAAAGGAAGAATGGATCACGGCGCATATAAGAGATCATATTTTTTGTGCGGAGACGACGCGATCACCTTCAACATTCAAGACTTGCATTTTCTATTCAATCAGAAGGAACTCGACAAAGCTGCCATGAGCCTTTATTGTGTGTAAGTACTATTTCTTTAACTTCTATCTCATCTCATTCAATTCATTAATTGCATGTATATATATATGCTCACCATATATTTATATATATACTATTATGTATGAAAAAGGTTATGGAATGCATGAAAGGAGGCCCTTTTGACATTGGGTTCGTTGACCCAAATAGAGTTCATGAACAAGTGGTAAGAGACTAACCCGGGCAAACAGAAGATTTCTTGCTAAGGTCTTTACTGAGACAACAAACCAAAAGGGAAATACTATTTCCTTACAACTTCTCGTGAGTACTGTTACCCTCTCTTGTACACATTCTGTTTCGGCTTACTCGATTTTAAGTTTAACTGATGATGAGTTATGCGTGCGTAGGTTCCACTTTATTCTGCTAGTCATACATCCTGACTCAGGAAAAGTCCTTGTCATGGACTCGTTACGAAAAGAAAAAAAGCTATGGGCAGACTTTAGAGAGATGCTCCAGAGGTAATTTCAATCATATTATCGCACTAAATCGGCAACTTTCGCGACAACAAGTAATTAATTACTCCTTTATCCATTTTCTTTGCCGGACAGGGTTTGGAAAAGGTTCACGGGCAGGGTCGTGGATGAATGGTCAGAAGAACTAAAATTTGTAGACCAAAATGTAAGTAATACTAGCTAGCTAGGTCTGCGTATCTCTTTGATTCTGCTTCCAATTCCATTATATCATGCTTTATTGATTATTATTTTGATTGAACTCTCTATTCTCGTAAAGTGCGCGATCGTGGGACACGGCAATAACTTATGTGGGTACTATGTTTGCGAGTTCATTCGCAACACGATATGTGCGACGGGCCAAGCCGCACTAGAACAACTTAGAGTAAGTAAACAAAGTACACAACATTATTTTATTACCATCAATTGTGTTGAGTTTTATTATTATATATATTGACCCCATTCTTCATATATATTCAGATCGAACGAATGCGGGACCAACTCCTACCATTTGACCGCATACGAGCCATTCAAGAGGAATTGGCGGGGTTTATACTTGATGAGGTCGTCACGCCTGGCGAAGAACTCTTTAGATATCCGCCAAAATAAACGTTATATATATGCTTGAACGTGTTTGTCTTGTACTTGATGCTTCAACGTTTACGGAGAATACCACACAATAACGATGTTGTGTATAATAATAGTTGTTTAATTATTCATGTACTCGTATGTACCGATGACGATGTATGTGTATACCGCTCCCGATCGATTCCCCCTTCCCCCTCCCCGTCCCCGCCGCGCCGCAGAAATACGCCCAGAACGGGGCAGGGGCAGAACTCTGCCGTGGCAGAGATTTAGGCTGTTTTCCTGCCGCGGCAGAACTCTGCTGCGGCAGAGATTTATCTCTTTTTCCTGCCGCGGCACAGAACCTTTAACACTGGTTCGTGTTATGAACCGGTTTTAAAGGGGGGCTGAGCGCTGCGACAGCCCCACGTGCGCTATAAGAACCGGTGTTAAAGGGGGGCCTCTAATACCGAACCCTCAACAGCGGTTCAACCGCTGTTAGATGGTGTTCTGAACCGGTGTTAGAGGTAGTGTTCTGCACTAGTGTAGAAATAATATGGATCGAAGGGCGTATTATTTTTCAATAATTTTTTAAGGAGTAGAAAAATAAATAGAAACCTTTCCAACATGATTTTAGAAGTACTATTTTTTTGCGAAATAGATGTACTATTGTTAAAACATTCAATAGACTTGCTTTACAACAAATAGACATTTGATGTGCCATCACGCTTGCAAACCATATGTGAGGTAGCACGTAGCTGAGCATGAACTTGGTATTAACATATAGGGTGTGTTTGCTTGTTCGTAGCCTTTTTTTTCTTCACTGGTGCAACTTACACGTGGGGAAAGCATTTTTTACTTGGTTTCTAACTGTTTCCACGGAACATTTATAGCCGGCTGTGAACACACAACTAATTGGTACGTATTGACCAGATAATATATATTTTGCATAATTTTTCTTTTGTAGTTGCAACAAGAGCAAGGTGTCTTACAAAACATGTGTCATAAGTTGGCCCCAAGGCCAAGCGCGTCAGTGAAGGCGTTTAAAATAATAGAGACAAGAAGAACACAGTGCTTTGTATAGCCATGCAGAAAATACGGAGACATGGATACCACGAACATCTCCAAAAGCAACTCTCTCGCGGACAAAATGAAGATCAATCTCCACATGCTTGGTACGTTGATGTTGAACCGGGTTCGTCGATAGGTAGACCGCAGATATGTTGTCACAGTAGACCACCGTAGCTCGATGAAGGGGGCGATGTAGCTCAGACAGGAGCTGACGTAACCAGCATGCCTCAGCAACGGCGTTGGCAACTCCTCGGTATTCTGCTTCCGCACTCGATCGGGACACAGTTTGCTGGCGTTTAGAGGACCAAGAGATCAGATAGTCGCCAAGGAATACTCCGTAGCCTGAGGTGGACTTGCGTGTGTCTGGGCAGCCAGCCCAGTCAGCATCAGTGTAAGTAAGCGATGTCGGCGACGATCGATGTAGTTGTAGGCCATAGTCGATGGTGCCGCGAAGATACCAGAGAATCCGCTTAACCGCATTGAGGTGCGGCTCACGGGGATCGTGCATGTATAAGCATACCTGCTGAACGACATAGGCGACATCCGGTCTGCTGAATGATAAGTCAGGCTCCGATAGGTGGATGGGTCAGCAACGGCATCGCCATCAGCGTCAAGCTTGGACTGTGTATCGACAAGAGTGGAGCAAGGGTTGCACTCGCTCATACCTGTATGCTCGAGGACGTCGAGGATGTACTGTCGCTGTGAGAGGAACATGCCATCAGAGGAGCGAGTAACAGCAACTCCCAGAAAATAGTGTAGTGCACCAAGATCCTTGAGGGAGAACTCACGCTCAAGAGCCATGATGATTTGCCGAAGTAGCTTCTCGGATGAAGTCGTGAGTACTATGTCGTCAACATATAAAAGCAGGTAGACAGTCTCCGTGTGGCGGGTGTATATGAAGAGCAATGGATCCGTGCGGGAACCAACAAAACCGAGTCAAAGAAGATGATCAGCGAAACGGCTATACCATGCACGCGGCTCCTGTTTATGCCCATAGAGAGACTTATGTAGGCGGCACACGTGGTCGGGCTTGGAGACGTCGATGAAACCTGACGGCTGCGCACAGTATACTGTCTCGGCGAGAGTACCATGTAGAAAGGCATTGTTGATGTAGAGCTGATGAACAGGCCAGTCTTGAGAGATGGCAATGGAGAGTACGGTCCGAACAGTAGCCGGTTTGACAACCAGGCTGAAAGTCTCTCCATAGTCGACGCCGGCACGCTGAGTGAAGCCACGGAGGACCCAGTGTGCTTTATACCGATCTAAAGAACCATCCGGCTTGAGCTTATGCCGAAATATCCACTTGCCAGAAACAACATTAGCTCTAGGAGGACGAGGGACAAGATCCCATGTCTGATTGTTTTTTAGGGCAGTAAATTCATCGACCATAGCAGAATGCCAGTGAGCATCATTCAGAGCACTGCGGTAGCTCTTAGGAAGGGGACTGGGAACATCATCAAGGAGAGTAAGGTGATCAGCAGGCTTTGGCACCATACCACGTTTTCCACGAGTATACATCGAATGAGTGTTATTGATTAGAGGAGGACCAACGGGCGCCAGGACCACAGGAGGTGTAGGTGGAGGTGTAGGCGGTGTGTGTGGCTCGGGTTGAGGGGCGTGAGGCTGTGTAGGAGGTATAGGAGGGGTAATAGGCAGCGGAAGGATGGGGGGAAGATCATCCAGAAAGGATAGATCAGTGGCGGTAGGAGGGGGTGTTGAAGTTTTGGAGGAAGGGAACGAATTTTCATCAAAGATGACACGACGAGATATGATAATTTTGTGAGTGGTAAGGTCAAGACATCAATAGCCACAGTGATTAGAGGAGTACCCTAGGAAGACGCAAGCGGTTGTGTGAGGAGCTAGTTTGTGAGGTGCTGTGGCGGAGATGTTAGGATAACATAGACAGCCAAAAACATGGAGCTGGTCTAATGGAAGTGGGAGACCTAGGAGAACTTCGTGTGGTGTACGCTGCTAAAGGGTTTTGGTGGGGTGAAGGTTGAAAAGAAAGGTGGCAGTGTGAAGAGCTTCAACCCAATAGACCGGAGGCATGCTTGCTTGGAAAAGAAGTGAACGCACCATGTTGTTCGTGGAACGAATGACACGTTTGGCGTTTCCGTTCTGGGGGGATGTGTATGGGAAAGATAGACGAAGCGTGGTGCCTAAGGATGAGAGAAAAACACGAGCTGCATTGTTGTCAAATTCACGGCCATTGTCGCATTGCAAGGACTGAATAGTTGTATTAAATTGTGTAGAGACATAAGCAAAGAAATTTTTGAAGCCAGACACACTAGAGAGAGGAGAAGTCCACAAATCACAATGAATTAGTTGAAAGGGGCGAGTGGTTTGAGTAGATGAATTATCAAAGGGTAGTCGAACATGTTTCCCTAATTGACAAGCATGACATAAATGATCATTGGTGTTATTCTTATTACACGGAAAAGAAAATGCACTTGCTAGGTGCGACAAAGCTTGACTATTGAGATGTCCTAGGCGACAATGTCATAATGTTGACGACAATGTAGTGGTGGAGAGGGTGTGCGCAGGAGAAGACGGCCACCAGAAGGGGTAGAGGTCACCAACACTATTGCACCTGACGATCTCGTTCTTGGTACGGAGGTCCTTCACAGAAATACCAAACGGATCAAACTCAATGGAAACAAAATTATCAGTGGTGAACTTGTGGACAGAGAGAAGATTTTTGATAGGTTGGGGGTAACTAAGACATTGTTAAGTTGAAAAGACTGATTAGGTGTAGAAATAGTTGTGTGACCGATGCTGGTGATTGGAAGGGTATGACCATTGCCGACGATGACATGTGGATAAGGGGAGTGAGAGGGGAGGATGTGTGAGAGGTTACCCTGGTTACCGGTCATGTGAGCGTAAGCGCCTGAATCCATGAACCACGCATTCGATGATGGTGGCGTCAGGGACATGGTGTTGAAAGCCTGCATGAGGGAACCTTGGTCGAAGGACGGAGATGAAGCAGTGTATGTCGGTGCAGGCGGTGGAGTGGTCGGCAACGGTCCCGGTGCTCCTTGCATCCACGGCATGTGAGGTAGAGGTGTCCCAGGTCCCCATGGCATAGTCGGGGAAGCAGCATAGGGCCACAAACTCGGAGGCGACACCACGGCGTAATGAGCCTGAGGCAAGCCAAGGAACGGAGGGCGCTGGGATGCCCGGACCACATCTGGATGGATCCTGCCCAGGGGTTCTGCATTGACGGCCAGGGAGCCTGGGGACCCTTCCTGGGTGTGTTGGGTTGGATGCCGCCTTGCTGCTAGGGAGGCGCCGAGCGGAGGTAGCGGCACCGCGCGCCGAAGCGGCAACTTCCTCGCTGGAAATTACGGCACGCATCAGGGCGGCGTAGTGGTGCATTATTGTCTGCTGGACCACGCGGTGGTGAAGGCGTTGGAGCACCACGAGCGACGAAGGCGGATGGAGCCCTGTTTGAGACCGTGGAATTCTTGCTCAAGGTAGGAGAACCGCGTCTCAGAGTTGTCATGGTAGATGTTGGAGAGAAGCGTCCATAAGGCGTGGGCAGGCAGCGGTGTGGTGGTGTCGACAACCATGGCCAGAAGCTTGGGTGCAACAGCGCCATTGAGCCATGATCGAACGATGGCGTCGTTCCGAAGCCACTGTGGCGTGGGATTGGCGGGGTACTCTTTCTCGAGAAGATGATCCTCGAGGGCGTACTTCTCAACTGCGTCGGTGAACATGCCACGCCATTGGAGGTATTTTGACGTGGAGAGCTCGAGGGTGACCGGAACAGCGGCGCGAATGCTTGGGAGCGCGGCGGCGAGCGCTCAGAGAGAGGCCTTGGCGGCGGCCTCGGCAGCAGCCGCCGCGAGATCGGAGGCGGAGGGATCTTGCGGCGCCATGGAGGGAGAGGATCATAAACCCTAATCTGATACCATGAAGGTAAATATAATTGTTGCACTTAATTGATTTGTCCCACGGCTGGGATTATAAATGTTGGAGATATGCCCTAGAGGCAATAATAAATGTAGTTATTATTATATCTTTGTGTTTATGATAAATGTTTACATTCATGCTATAATAGTATTAACAAGGAAACATTAATACTTGTGTGATTTGTAAACTTAATTTGAAGTCCCTAGTATAGACTCTATACTTCACTAGCTTGTTGGTTGATAAATGATTGTGGTTTCCCTATCATGAACATTGAGATGTTATCAACAACAAGATCATATCATTAGGAGAATGATATGGTGGACATACTCCTATAGATAAGCGTAGCATAAAGATCAAGTCATTTCAATAGTTCAATTGCTATATGCTTTCTGATACATAGTAACCTAATTCCTTCGACCATGAGATCATGCATATCACCTTTACCGGATGGATGCTTTGATGACATCAAAAACCACACCGTAACTGGGTGGCTATAAAGGTGGCATTGAGTGTTCGGAAAGTATTGGTTGAGACACATGGATCAAGAGTGGGATTTGTCCATCCATATGACGGATAGATATTCTCTGGGCCCTCTCGGTGAAATGTCATCCAATTAGCTTGCAAGCATGTGACTGGCTCACAAGGGATCACATATCACGGGAACGAGAAAAGAGTACTTATCAGTAACGAGGTTGAACTAGGTATGCAGAGATACCGACGATCATAACCTCGGATAAGTAACATATCGTGAGACAAAGGGAAATTGGTATCGTATGTAAGTGGTTCATTCGATCGCAAAGTAATCGTAGAAGTATGTGGGAGCCATATGAATTTCCAGATTCCTCTATTGGTTATTGTTCGGAGAAGTGTCTCGATCATGTCCGCATAATTCACGAACCGTAGGGAGACACACTTAAGGATTCGACGTTGTTTTGAGTAGTTATGGTATTATGAGAAAGAGACCGAATGTTGTTAGGAGTCTCGGATGGGATCCGGGATATCACGAGGTGATCCGGAATGGTTCGGAGAATAAGATTCATATAAGGAAAGTCCCGTTTCGGAGTTCGGAAATGATTCCGGTGAATGTTCTAGAAGGTTCCGGAATGTCCCAAGACCGGGAGGGGTACATGAATGTGTCATTACATATTGGAATGATTGCATCATGTACTAAGTGTTCTTGCTGTTCCAAATAAAGGATTAAATTGAATCCTAAAACAGAAAAGTCAAATGTCCAGTTTGAAAGTCAAACGGCTAAAACAAGAAACTGTGGGAAACAAGCAAGAGGAGTTGGGAACCGACTTGGGGGAGGAGTCTCCTCCCCAAGCCGGCACGCCAACCAAGGCTGACTTGGGGAGGGACTCCCCTCCCCTTGGCCGCACCCTCCACCCATAAAAGGAGGGGCAATGCCTCCTCCTCTAGACACACAAGTTCCTGTCTTCTAATCTCCGGTTTAGAGCCGTTTTGGTTTAGAGCTTCTAATTGCCCTAGCCTTCGGTTTAGAGCCTTCTAATTGGTGTGTCTAATACCTAGACCACTAATATCCCTCTCTCATACTCCACCATACTCGCTCCGGCTTAAGGCGAAGCCCTGCGGGATCTTCCCTCTACTTCCGGTACCACACCGTTGTGCTGCCGGAATCACGAGGAGAGTGCTACAACCTCCGCTGCCTGCTGGAACAAGGGAGAGGAAGGTCTTCGTCGAGTACCGAACGTGTGACCGACTGCGGGTGCGCTGCCGGAACGCAGCGCCGGAAGGATCGTCTACACGATCTTGAGATCGGGAAGAGTACGACTACATCACCCACGAGAATCCGCTCTCGTTAAACACTTTCGAATCTTCGAGGGTAAGTTATTCCATCGACTCGTTGCTACAATCTAGTAGATAGATCTTGGCTTGTTTGTTTGTATGCGATAGAAACTTTTTGTTTTCCATGCTACGAACCCCTACAGTGGTATCAGAGCCGTGTCTATATGTAGATCTGTTGCACGAGTAGAACACAATGGTCATTGTGGGCATTGATGCTTTTATTGTCGATTACTTCTTGTGTACTTTGCATCTTGCGGTATGTTGGGATGAAGCGGCCCGGGCTAACCTTACATGACATCGTTCATGAGACTTGGTCCACGCTTGACATGCAACTTGTATTGCATAAGTGGCTTTGCGGGTGCCTGTTTCTCCTAGCATAGTTAAGATCCAATTTACAACGGGTGATCAACAATGCTAATATCAATGTTGTGGTTCTTGTTCGTAAGTTAGAACGACACTTATTGAAAGCCCCAAACCACGTAAAATATGCAAAGAAAGTAGAGGCGTCTAACTTTGTTTTGCAGGGGTGTGCAGTGATGTGATATGGCCATGATTGTGATTATATTTGATGTATGCAATGTTCCTTATTGTAAGTTGGCAACCGGCAGGAGCCATATGGTTGTCTTTAATTTATGTTAAGACCCGCGTGTCTATTCAAAGTAGTTGTAATAGTTGAAGCCGGTGGACGACAACCATGGAGAAGCGTCATTGACCTTGATGCAATGCCGGTGATGATGGAGATCATGTTCGTGCTTGAAGATGGAGATCGGAAGCACAAAGAAGAAAGGCCATATCATATCACATATATATTGAATTGCATGTGATGTTAATCCTTTATGCATCTTGTATTGCTTAGTAGACGACGGTAGCATTATAAGATGATCCCTCATGCACATCAATTTCAAGTCATAAAGTGTTCACCCTTAGTTAGCACCGTTGCTAAAGCTTGTTGTTTCGAAGCACCACGTGATGATCGGGTGTGTTAGATTCTGCAAGTGTATACAACGTGAGCAAGCCAGATTTGCTCATGCGAAACTAAGGTTTGATCTTGACGAGCCTAGCATGTACAGACATGGTCTCGGAACACGGATCACCGAAAGGTAAAGCATGAATCATATAGTAGATATAATGAACATGTCGATTGTTCGCCATTGAAACTATGTCGACTCTCGTGATGATCGGTGTTGATTTGGTGGATTTGGTTCGTGTGATCACTAAAACAATGTGAGGGATATTGTTTTGAGTGGGAGTTCACCTAGTTTAATTTCATTATTCATTTGAACTCAATTTGTCATAAACTTAGTCTAAACTATTGCAAATATGTTGTAGATCAATGGCAGCCCCTACCATCAATTTTAATGCGTTCCTAGAGAAAGAAAAGTTGAAAAACAATGGAAGCAACTTCATGGATTGGTTCGCAATTTGAGATTGTCCTCATTGGTAATTTGACCTATGTGCTGGATGCACCGCTTGGGTGACCCACTGCATGATGCTCCGATGAAGTAAAGAATGTTTACCTCGCTCGGAAGAATCAGTACTCCATAGTTCAGTGTGCTATCTTGTATGGTTTGGAATCGGAGCTTCAGAAAAGGTTTGAGGATTCAGACCCATATGATATTGTCGAGGATCTCAAATTGATTTTTGAGACTCATGCGGCAATTGAAAGCTATGAGGCTTCTGAAAAGTTCTTTAACTGCAAGATGGAAGAGGGCAGCTCCGTCAGTGAACATGTGCTTAAGATGTGCAGGCACGCAAACAAACTTCAAAGCTTGGGTATAGTGATTCCTAATGCTTTGGGGATTTACCGTGTCCTCCAATCACTACCACCAAGTTACAAGAACTTTGTGATGAACTACAACATGCAGAACATGAACAAGACGTTGCGTAACTCTTTACCATGTTGAAATCTGCAAGTGGAGATCAAGAAAGAGCACCAAGTGTTGTTGGTCAATAAGACCACCAAATTCAAGAAAGGCAAGTCTAAGCAAAAGGGACACTTCAAGAAGGGTGGTAAGAAAGTTACCACACCGGCGAAGAAGACCAAGGCTGGACCTAAGCCTGATACTGAGTGCTTTTACTACAAGGGAGAAGGTCACTGGAAGCGGAATTTCCCAAAATACTTGGCGGATTTGAAGAACGGCAACATCAAGAAGAAAGGTATATATGATATACATGTTATTGATGTGTATCTCACTAGTACTAAATAGTAGTGCTGGGTATTTGATACTGGTTCGGTTGCTCATATTTTTAACTCGAACAGTCTTTGCAGAATAAGCGGAAGCTAGCGAAGAACGAGGTGACGATGCGCGTGGGAAACGGATCAAAGGTTGATGTGATCGCGGTCGGCACGCTACCCCTTCATCTACCATCGGGATTAGTTTTATACTTAAATAATTGTTATTTGGTGCCTGCGTTGAGCATGAACATTATATCGGGATCTTGTTTATTGCGAGACGGTTACTTATTTAAGTCCGAGAATAATGGTTGCTCGATTTATATGAGTAATATGTTTTACGCACATGCACCTTTGATAGACGGTCTATTCTTATTGAATCTCGATGGTGGAAATACACATATCAACAACATTGAGGCTAAACGTTTGAAATCAAGCGATAATTCGACCTATATGTGGCACTGTCATCTTGGTCACATTGGAGTGAAGCGTATGAAGAAACTCCATTCCGATGGACTTCTTGAATCACTTGATTTTTAATCACTTGAAAGATGCGAAGCATGTCTGATGGGAAAAATGACTAAGACTCCATTTTCTGGGATGATGGAGCGAGCTACGGACTTATTGGAAATCATACATACCGATGTGTGTGGTCCAATGAGTGTAGCATCATGTGGTTATCGTTATGTTCTTACCTTCACGGATGACTTGAGTAGATATGGGTATATCTATTTCATGAAACATAAGTCCGAAACTTTCGAGAAGTTTAAGGAGTTTCAAAGTGAGGTAGAGAATCAACATAACAAGAAGATTAAATTTCTACGTTCTGATCGTGGAGGTGAATATCTAAGTTACGAGTTTGGCAAGCATTTGAAGAAATGCGGAATACTTTCACAATTGACCCCGCCGGGAACACCACAGCGTAATGGTGTGTCCGAACATCGTAATCGAACTCTCTTAGATATGGTTCGTTCTATGATGTCACTTACAGATTTACAGCTATCATTTTGGGGTTATGCATTAGAAACAGCCGCATTCACTTTAAATAGGGCACCGTCTAAATCCGTTGAAACGACACCGTATGAATTATGGTTTGGGAAGAAACCTAAATTGTCGTTCCTTAAAGTTTGGGGATGCGAAGCCTATGTAAAGAAGTTACAGCCGGACAAGCTAGAACCCAAAGCGGAAAAATGCGTCTTCATAGGATACCCAAAGGAAACTATTGGGTATACCTTCTATCATAGATCCGAAGGCAACCTTCGTTGCCAAGAATGGATCCTTTCTAGAGAAGGAATTTCTCTCGAAAGAAGTGACTAGAAGGAAAGTAGAACTCGACAAGGTTGTCGAACCTTCTCTCGAAATTGCGAGTAGCGCAAAGACGGAAGAAGTTCCTGTGGTGCCTGCACCAATAAGAGAGGGAGCTAATGATGGTGATCATGAAACTTCGGTTGAAGTTGCTACAGAGCCTCGGAGGTCAACGAGAACTCGTACCACTCCAGATTGGTATGATCCCGTTATGAGTGTCATGTTGGTGGACAACACCGATGACCCCGAGACATATGAGGAAGCGATGATGAGCCCAGATTCCAATAAATGGCAAGAAGCCATGAAATCCGAGATTGGATCCATGTACGAAAACCAAGTATGGACTTTGGTGGACTTACCGGATGGCGAAGGTCGAGAACAAATGGATTTTCAAGAAGAAAGCAGATCTTTGATGGTAATGTTACTGTCTATAAAGCTCGACTTGTCGCAAAAGGGTTTCGACAAATTCAAGGAGTTGACTACGATGAGACTTTCTCACCGGTAGCGAAGCTAAAGTCTGTGAGGATTATGTTAGCAATCCCTGCATATTATGATTATGAGATATGGCAGATGGATGTCAAAACAGCATTCCTCAATGGAGATATTGATGAAGAGTTGTATATGATGCAACCCAAAGGTTTTGTCGATCCTAAAGATGCTAACAAGGTATGAAAACTTCAACGGTCCATCTATGGATTGAAGCAAGCATCCCGAAGTTGGAATCAACGTTTTGATAAGGTAATCAAAAGTTTTGGTTTTATACAAACTTATGGAGAAGCTTGTATTTACAAGAAAGTGAGTGGGAGCTCTGTAGCATTCTTAATACTATATGTGGATGACATATTGTTGATTGGGAATGATGTAGACCTTCTTAATAGTGTCAAAGAATATTTGAATAATAGTTTTTCAATGAAGGATCTTGGCGAAGCAGCTTACATATTAGGCATAAAGGTTTACAGAGATAGATCGAAACGCCAAATATCATTGTCACAGAGTACATATTTGGACAAAGTTCTAAAGAGGTTTGGAATGGAAGAAAGCAAGAAAGGGTTCTTGCCCATGTTGCCCAATACGATCTTGAGTAAAACTCAAAGTCCGACATCGGCAGAAGATAGAGAAAGGATGAGTAAGACTCCCTATGCATCAGCCATAGGATCTCTAATGTATGCCATGCTATGTACTAGACCCGACATCGCATATGCTGTTAGTTTAACTAGCAGATATCAAAGTGATCCAGGAGTGGATCATTGGACAGCGGTCAAAAACATCATTAAGTACTTGAGAAGAATTAAGGATATGGTTCTTTCTTATGGAGGTGATGAACAGCTCGTTGTTAATGGTTACACCGATGCTAGTTGGAACACCGATCCGATGATTCTAAATCACAATCTGGATACGTATTTATTTTGAATGGTGCAGCAGTTAGCTGGAGGAGTGCAAAGCAAAGCGTTGTGGCGAGATCTTCAACTGAATCAGAATACATGGCTGCTTCGGAGGCTTCACAAGAAGCGATATGGATGAAAGAGTTCATTACAGAGCTGGGTGTGGTTCCTAGTGCGCTGGACCCAATGTCTATCTACTGTGATAACATGGGCGCCATAGCCAATGCGCAAGAACCAAGGTCACACAAGAAGCTGAAGCATATCAAGCTACGTTTTCACGCTATTCGAGAACATATCCAGGATGGGGATATAAAGATTTGCAAAGTACACACAGATCTGAATGTGGCGGATCCGTTGACTAAACCTCTCCCGAGGGCAAAACATGACCAACACCAAACTGCCATGGGTGTTCGGTATATTACCATGTAATCTAGATTAGATGACTCTAGTGCAAGTGGGAGACTGTTGGAGATATGCCCTAGAGGCAATAATAAATGTAGTTATTATTATATCTTTGTGTTTATGATAAATGTTTACATTCATGCTATAATAGTATTAACAAGGAAACATTAATATTTGTGTGATTTGTAAACTTAATTTGAAGTCCCTAGTATAGCCTCTATATTTCACTAGCTTGTTGGTTGATAAATGATTGTGGTTTCCCTATCATGAACATTGAGATGTTATCAACAACAAGATCATATCATTAGGAGAATGATATGGTGGACATACTCCTATAGATAAGCGTAGCATAAAGATCAAGTCATTTCAATAGTTCAATTGCTATATGCTTTCTGATACATAGTAACCTAATTCCTTCGACCATGAGATCATGCATATCACCTTTACCGGATGGATGCTTTGATGACATCAAAAACCACACCGTAACTGGGTGGCTATAAAGGTGGCATTGAGTGTTCGGAAAGTATTGGTTGAGACACATGGATCAAGAGTGGGATTTGTCCATCCATATGACGGATAGATATTCTCTGGGCCCTCTCGGTGAAATGTCATCCAATTAGCTTGCAAGCATGTGACTGGCTCACAAGGGATCACATATCACGGGAACGAGACAAGAGTACTTATCAGTAACGAGGTTGAACTAGGTATGCAGAGATACCGACGATCATAACCTCGGATAAGTAACATATCGTGAGACAAAGGGAAATTGGTATCGTATGTAAGTGGTTCATTCGATCGCAAAGTAATCGTAGAAGTATGTGGGAGCCATATGAATTTCCAGATTCCTCTATTGGTTATTGTTCGGAGAAGTGTCTCGATCATGTCCGCATAATTCACGAACCGTAGGGAGACACACTTAAGGATTCGACGTTGTTTTGAGTAGTTATGGTATTATGAGAAAGAGACCGAATGTTGTTAGGAGTCTCGGATGGGATCCGGGATATCACGAGGTGATCCGGAATGGTTCGGAGAATAAGATTCATATAAGGAAAGTCCGTTTGGAGTTCGGAAATGATTCCGTGAATGTTCTAGAAGGTTCGGAATGTCCCAAGACCGGGAGGGGAGGGTACATGAATGTGTCATTACATATTGGAATGATTGCATCATGTACTAAGTGTTCTTGCTGTTCCAAATAAAGGATTAAATTGAATCCTAAAACAGAAAAGTCAAATGTCCAGTTTGAAAGTCAAACGGCTAAAACAAGAAACTGTGGGAAACAAGCAAGAGGAGTTGGGAACCGACTTGGGGGAGGAGTCTCCTCCCCAAGCCGGCACGCCAACCAAGGCTGACTTGGGGAGGGACTCCCCTCCCCTTGGCCGCACCCTCCACCCATAAAAGGAGGGGCAATGCCTCCTCCTCTAGACACACAAGTTCCTGTCTTCTAATCTCCGGTTTAGAGCCGTTTTGGTTTAGAGCTTCTAATTGCCCTAGCCTTCGGTTTAGAGCCTTCTAATTGGTGTGTCTAATACCTAGACCACTAATATCCCTCTCTCATACTCCACCATACTCGCTCCGGCTTAAGGCGAAGCCCTGCGGGATCTTCCCTCTACTTCCGGTACCACACCGTTGTGCTGCCGGAATCACGAGGAGAGTGCTACAACCTCCGCTGCCTGCTGGAACAAGGGAGAGGAAGGTCTTCGTCGAGTACCGAACGTGTGACCGACTGCGGGTGCGCTGCCGGAACGCAGCGCCGGAAGGATCGTCTACACGATCTTGAGATCGGGAAGAGTACGACTACATCACCCACGAGAATCCGCTCTCGTTAAACACTTTCGAATCTTCGAGGGTAAGTTATTCCATCGACTCGTTGCTACAATCTAGTAGATAGATCTTGGCTTGTTTGTTTGTATGCGATAGAAACTTTTTGTTTTCCATGCTACGAACCCCTACAGTGGTATCAGAGCCGTGTCTATATGTAGATCTGTTGCACGAGTAGAACACAATGGTCATTGTGGGCATTGATGCTTTTATTGTCGATTACTTCTTGTGTACTTTGCATCTTGCGGTATGTTGGGATGAAGCGGCCCGGGCTAACCTTACATGACATCGTTCATGAGACTTGGTCCACGCTTGACATGCAACTTGTATTGCATAAGTGGCTTTATGGTGCTTTCTCCTAGCATAGTTAAGATCCAATTTACAACGGGTGATCAACAATGCTAGTATCAATGTTGTGGTTCTTGTTCGTAAGTTAGAACGACACTTATTGAAAGCCCCAAACCACGTAAAATATGCAAAGAAAGTAGAGGCGTCTAACTTTGTTTTGCGGGGTGTCTGATGATGTGATATGGCCATGATTGTGATTATATTTGATGTATGCAATGTTCCTTATTGTAAGTTGGCAACCGGCAGGAGCCATATGGTTGTCTTTAATTTATGTTAAGACCCGCGTGTCTATTCAAAGTAGTTGTAATAGTTGAAGCCGGTGGACGACAACCATGGAGAAGCGTCATTGACCTTGATGCAATGCCGGTGATGATGGAGATCATGTTCGTGCTTGAAGATGGAGATCGGAAGCACAAAGAAGAAAGGCCATATCATATCACATATATATTGAATTGCATGTGATGTTAATCCTTTATGCATCTTGTATTGCTTAGTAGACGACGGTAGCATTATAAGATGATCCCTCATGCACATCAATTTCAAGTCATAAAGTGTTCACCCTTAGTTAGCACCGTTGCTAAAGCTTGTTGTTTCGAAGCACCACGTGATGATCGGGTGTGTTAGATTCTGCAAGTGTATACAACGTGAGCAAGCCAGATTTGCTCATGCGGAAACTAAGGTTTGATCTTGACGAGCCTAGCATGTACAGACATGGTCTCGGAACACGGATCACCGAAAGGTAAAGCATGAATCATATAGTAGATATAATGAACATGTCGATTGTTCGCCATTGAAACTATGTCGACTCTCGTGATGATCGGTGTTGATTTGGTGGATTTGGTTCGTGTGATCACTAAAACAATGTGAGGGATATTGTTTTGAGTGGGAGTTCACCTAGTTTAATTTCATTATTCATTTGAACTCAATTTGTCATAAACTTAGTCTAAACTATTGCAAATATGTTGTAGATCAATGGCAGCCCCTACCATCAATTTTAATGCGTTCCTAGAGAAAGAAAAGTTGAAAAACAATGGAAGCAACTTCGCGGATTGGTTCCGCAATTTGAGGATTGTCCTCACAGCTGGTAATTTGACCTATGTGCTGGATGCACCGCTGGGTGACCCACCTGCAGATGATGCTCCCGATGAAGTAAAGAATGTTTACCTCGCTCGGAAGAATCAGTACTCCATAGTTCAGTGTGCTATCTTGTATGGTTTGGAATCGGAGCTTCAGAAAAGGTTTGAGGATTCAGACCCATATGATATTGTCGAGGATCTCAAATTGATTTTTGAGACTCATGCGGCAATTGAAAGCTATGAGGCTTCTGAAAAGTTCTTTAACTGCAAGATGGAAGAGGGCAGCTCCGTCAGTGAACATGTGCTTAAGATGTCTGGGCACGCAAACAAACTTCAAAGCTTGGGTATAGTGATTCCTAATGCTTTGGGGATTTACCGTGTCCTCCAATCACTACCACCAAGTTACAAGAACTTTGTGATGAACTACAACATGCAGAACATGAACAAGACGTTGCCAGAACTCTTTACCATGTTGAAATCTGCAGAAGTGGAGATCAAGAAAGAGCACCAAGTGTTGTTGGTCAATAAGACCACCAAATTCAAGAAAGGCAAGTCTAAGCAAAAGGGACACTTCAAGAAGGGTGGTAAGAAAGTTACCACACCGGCGAAGAAGACCAAGGCTGGACCTAAGCCTGATACTGAGTGCTTTTACTACAAGGGAGAAGGTCACTGGAAGCGGAATTTCCCAAAATACTTGGCGGATTTGAAGAACGGCAACATCAAGAAGAAAGGTATATATGATATACATGTTATTGATGTGTATCTCACTAGTACTCGTAGTAGTGCCTGGGTATTTGATACTGGTTCGGTTGCTCATATTTTTAACTCGAAACAGGTGCTGCAGAATAAACGGAAGCTAGCGAAGAACGAGGTGACGATGCGCGTGGGAAACGGATCAAAGGTTGATGTGATCGCGGTCGGCACGCTACCCCTTCATCTACCATCGGGATTAGTTTTATACTTAAATAATTGTTATTTGGTGCCTGCGTTGAGCATGAACATTATATCGGGATCTTGTTTATTGCGAGACGGTTACTTATTTAAGTCCGAGAATAATGGTTGCTCGATTTATATGAGTAATATGTTTTACGCACATGCACCTTTGATAGACGGTCTATTCTTATTGAATCTCGATAGTGGAAATACACATATCAACAACATTGAGGCTAAACGTTTGAAATCAAGCGATAATTCGACCTATATGTGGCACTGTCATCTTGGTCACATTGGAGTGAAGCGTATGAAGAAACTCCATTCCGATGGACTTCTTGAATCACTTGATTTTTAATCACTTGAAAGATGCGAAGCATGTCTGATGGGAAAAATGACTAAGACTCCATTTTCTGGGATGATGGAGCGAGCTACGGACTTATTGGAAATCATACATACCGATGTGTGTGGTCCAATGAGTGTAGCATCGCGCGGTGGTTATCGTTATGTTCTTACCTTCACGGATGACTTGAGTAGATATGGGTATATCTATTTCATGAAACATAAGTCCGAAACTTTCGAGAAGTTTAAGGAGTTTCAAAGTGAGGTAGAGAATCAACATAACAAGAAGATTAAATTTCTACGTTCTGATCGTGGAGGTGAATATCTAAGTTACGAGTTTGGCAAGCATTTGAAGAAATGCGGAATACTTTCACAATTGACCCCGCCGGGAACACCACAGCGTAATGGTGTGTCCGAACATCGTAATCGAACTCTCTTAGATATGGTTCGTTCTATGATGTCACTTACAGATTTACAGCTATCATTTTGGGGTTAGGATTTAGAAACAGCATTCACTTTAAATAGGGCACCGTCTAAATCCGTTGAAACGACACCGTATGAATTATGGTTTGGGAAGAAACCTAAATTGTCGTTCCTTAAAGTTTGGGGATGCGAAGCCTATGTAAAGAAGTTACAGCCGGACAAGCTAGAACCCAAAGCGGAAAAATGCGTCTTCATAGGATACCCAAAGGAAACTATTGGGTATACCTTCTATCATAGATCCGAAGGCAACCTTCGTTGCCAAGAATGGATCCTTTCTAGAGAAGGAATTTCTCTCGAAAGAAGTGACTAGAAGGAAAGTAGAACTCGACAAGGTTGTCGAACCTTCTCTCGAAATTGCGAGTAGCGCAGCACCGGAAGAAGTTCCTGTGGTGCCTGCACCAATAAGAGAGGGAGCTAATGATGGTGATCATGAAACTTCGGTTGAAGTTGCTACAGAGCCTCGGAGGTCAACGAGAACTCGTACCACTCCAGATTGGTATGATCCCGTTATGAGTGTCATGTTGGTGGACAACACCGATGACCCCGAGACATATGAGGAAGCGATGATGAGCCCAGATTCCAATAAATGGCAAGAAGCCATGAAATCCGAGATTGGATCCATGTACGAAAACCAAGTATGGACTTTGGTGGACTTACCGGATGGCCGAAAGGCTGTCGAGAACAAATGGATTTTCAAGAAGAAAACAGATGCTGATGGTAATGTTACTGTCTATAAAGCTCGACTTGTCGCAAAAGGGTTTCGACAAATTCAAGGAGTTGACTACGATGAGACTTTCTCACCGGTAGCGAAGCTAAAGTCTGTGAGGATTATGTTAGCAATCCCTGCATATTATGATTATGAGATATGGCAGATGGATGTCAAAACAGCATTCCTCAATGGAGATATTGATGAAGAGTTGTATATGATGCAACCCAAAGGTTTTGTCGATCCTAAAGATGCTAACAAGGTATGAAAACTTCAACGGTCCATCTATGGATTGAAGCAAGCATCCCGAAGTTGGAATCAACGTTTTGATAAGGTAATCAAAAGTTTTGGTTTTATACAAACTTATGGAGAAGCTTGTATTTACAAGAAAGTGAGTGGGAGCTCTGTAGCATTCTTAATACTATATGTGGATGACATATTGTTGATTGGGAATGATGTAGACCTTCTTAATAGTGTCAAAGAATATTTGAATAATAGTTTTTCAATGAAGGATCTTGGCGAAGCAGCTTACATATTAGGCATAAAGGTTTACAGAGATAGATCGAAACGCCAAATATCATTGTCACAGAGTACATATTTGGACAAAGTTCTAAAGAGGTTTGGAATGGAAGAAAGCAAGAAAGGGTTCTTGCCCATGTTGCCCAATACGATCTTGAGTAAAACTCAAAGTCCGACATCGGCAGAAGATAGAGAAAGGATGAGTAAGACTCCCTATGCATCAGCCATAGGATCTCTAATGTATGCCATGCTATGTACTAGACCCGACATCGCATATGCTGTTAGTTTAACTAGCAGATATCAAAGTGATCCAGGAGTGGATCATTGGACAGCGGTCAAAAACATCATTAAGTACTTGAGAAGAATTAAGGATATGGTTCTTTCTTATGGAGGTGATGAACAGCTCGTTGTTAATGGTTACACCGATGCTAGTTGGAACACCGATCCGGATGATTCTAAATCACAATCTGGATACGTATTTATTTTGAATGGTGCAGCAGTTAGCTGGAGGAGTGCAAAGCAAAGCGTTGTGGCGAGATCTTCAACTGAATCAGAATACATGGTTGCCCGGAGGCTTCACAAGAAGCGATATGGATGAAAGAGTTCATTCTGAGCTGGGTGTGGTTCCTAGTGCGCTGGACCCAATGTCTATCATCTTTGTGATAACATGGGCGCCATAGCCAATGCGCAAGAACCAAGGTCACACAAGAAGCTGAAGCATATCAAGCTACGTTTTCACGCTATTCGAGAACATATCCAGGATGGGGATATAAAGATTTGCAAAGTACACACAGATCTGAATGTGGCGGATCCGTTGACTAAACCTCTCCCGAGGGCAAAACATGACCAACACCAAACTGCCATGGGTGTTCGGTATATTACCATGTAATCTAGATTAGATGACTCTAGTGCAAGTGGGAGACTGTTGGAGATATGCCCTAGAGGCAATAATAAATGTAGTTATTATTATATCTTTGTGTTTATGATAAATGTTTACATTCATGCTATAATAGTATTAACAAGGAAACATTAATATTTGTGTGATTTGTAAACTTAATTTGAAGTCCCTAGTATAGCCTCTATATTTCACTAGCTTGTTGGTTGATAAATGATTGTGGTTTCCCTATCATGAACATTGAGATGTTATCAACAACAAGATCATATCATTAGGAGAATGATATGGTGGACATACTCCTATAGATAAGCGTAGCATAAAGATCAAGTCATTTCAATAGTTCAATTGCTATATGCTTTCTGATACATAGTAACCTAATTCCTTCGACCATGAGATCATGCATATCACCTTTACCGGATGGATGCTTTGATGACATCAAACACCACACCGTAACTGGGTGGCTATAAAGGTGGCATTGAGTGTTCGAAAAGTATTGGTTGAGACACATGGATCAAGAGTGGGATTTGTCCATCCATATGACGGATAGATATTCTCTGGGCCCTCTCGGTGAAATGTCATCCAATTAGCTTGCAAGCATGTGACTGGCTCACAAGGGATCACATATCACGGGAACGAGAAAAGAGTACTTATCGATGTGAGGTTGAACTAGGTATGCAGAGATACCGACGATCATAACCTCGGATAAGTAACATATCGTGAGACAAAGGGAAATTGGTATCGTATGTAAGTGGTTCATTCGATCGCAAAGTAATCGTAGAAGTATGTGGGAGCCATATGAATTTCCAGATTCCTCTATTGGTTATTGTTCGGAGAAGTGTCTCGATCATGTCCGCATAATTCACGAACCGTAGGGAGACACACTTAAGGATTCGACGTTGTTTTGAGTAGTTATGGTATTATAAGAAAGAGACCGAATGTTGTTCGGAGTCTCGGATGGGATCCGGGATATCACGAGGTGATCCGGAATGGTCCGGAGAATAAGATTCATATAAGGAAAGTCCCGTTTCGGAGTTCGGAAATGATTCCGGTGAATGTTCTAGAAGGTTCTGGAATGTCCGGCACTCCGGGAGGGGGGAGGGGTACATGAATGTGTCATTACATATTGTAATGATTGCATCATGTACTAAGTGTTCTTGCTGTTCCAAATAAAGGATTAAATTGAATCCTAAAACAGAAAAGTCAAATTTCCAGTTTGAAAGTCAAACGGCTAAAACAAGAAACTGTGGGAAACAAGCAAGAGGAGTTGGGAACCGACTTGGGGGAGGAGTCTCCTCCCCAAGCCGGCGCGCCAACCAAGGACGACTTGGGGAGGGACTCCCCTCCCCTTGGCCGCACCCTCCACCCATAAAAGGAGGGGCAATGCCTCCTCCTCTAGACACACAAGTTCCTATCCTCTAATCTCCGGTTTAGAGCCGTTTTGGTTTAGAGCTTCTAATTGCCCTAGCCTTCGGTTTAGAGCCTTCTAATTGGTGTGTCTAATCCCTAGACCACTAATAGCCCTCTCTCATACTCCACCATACTCGCTCCGGCTTAAGGCGAAGCCCTGCGGGATCTCCCCTCTACTTCCGGTACCACGCCGTTGTGCTGCCGGAATCACGAGGAGAGTGCTACAACCTCCGCTGCCTGCTGGAACAAGGGAGAGGAAGGTCTTCGTCGAGTACCGAACGTGTGACCGACTGCGGGAGCGCTGCCGGAACACAGCGCCGGAAGGATCGTCTACGCGATCTTGAGATCGGGAAGAGTACGACTACATCACCCACGAGAATCCGCTCTCGTTAAACACTTTCGAATCTTCGAGGGTAAGTTATTCCATCGACTCGTTGCTACAATCTAGTAGATAGATCTTGGCTTGTTTGTTTGTATGCGATTGAAATTTTTTGTTTTCCATGCTACGAACCCCAAGGAGACTTGGTTGCCAAGCTAGCTAGAGATTACAATTTGGCCGGTAGACGTTTCCTACACGTACACGTCTAACAAATTGTTTCAAAAATATTTTACTTAATTCTTTAAAATATTGTCATATAAAAATTGACAATTTTCATCCTTATTTTAAGTTTCAATAAAGAAGGTAGTGGGAGGAAAATATGAAAAAATTAGAGGGCCACCATACTAGTTACTTTCTAACAGCGATAGAAAAGGGAACATAAACTTGATGGTTTTTGTCAGCGTACAAAGCGGGTGGCCTCAAAGCCCATGCGAGTACTATCACAGTAGCTGATATTAAAGGTGGAGCAGTAGTACTCAGTGTCTCAGTGAGTACTGTCTGGTGAGTGGGCTGCTAGATCTGAACCTTGTAATTTGGTAGGTCATCTTTCGATCGCCATTACTAATTGCCAGCTAGTTGGCATGCATCTTAGTAACTGCAAGATCCGTCGGCATCGACGACATCAATGGCCCATCCTGGCTCTAATGTTTCGAGGAATTAAACGAGCACTAAATTCCACGTAGATGCTGACGAAATTGACTGATCTGATACTGCTGGTACTCGCTAGAAATTCGGTGGGAAGATTGGGTTTTGCAACATTGGATGTTTTAGGAGATGACGAATGTTCTTGTGTAGTTCTGGTCGCGCTAGAAAACATACCAAAGATGTTTATTTCAAGTCGTGAGATGGCTATTGCCTATTATTTCATGTGGAAAATAAACATATGGTTTAACTTAGAGTTAGCTCGATTGAGGTGCCACTTAAAAGTTGTGTCTAAAGTATAGGGTCTAGTGATTATGGTAAAGATCCAGGGTTCAGGAAATAGGGATTTCGAAGGAGGTACCGCGTGAAAGTTGTGTCTCGTGTCCAGGTCTAGGGTTTATGATCTATGTTCATATCTGCGGTGTATGGTCTATGTCTATGGATTAGGGTATATATATAGGGTTTGAGGTTCATCATTGCATAGAGAAAGATGCATGGAGGTGCCCCGCTGGCAAACATTGGTGGGGAGATTTGAGTTGGGCGGCATTGGTCATTATTGGAGACGATCACCGCGCCTATGTATCTTCTTCATGCTATAAAGCATATCGGGGATCTTTATTTCATGTTAGTTATTGCTTATGATTTCATGTGGAAAAGAAATAGATGGTTAGTTTTATCAATGGAGGTGGCACTTCAAAGTTATGTCTAGGGTTAAGGAGCTAAGTCCAGGTCTAGGGTCTATGTTCATGGTCTAGGGTTTATGTGTTTAGCGATTAGGATGTAGATCTAGCTAGGGGTCTAGGGTTTAGATCTGCTGCCATTCTTCCTTGATCCTTGCCGTCGTGGATCCATGGCCCCCTCCCCGGTAACAGCTGATCTATTTGCTTTATTCTTTTGGTTCTTCCATGCATGGATCCATCCAGAAGGGTAATAAACTCCAGTTTTTTTGGTAGGTCGCCATTGCCCGTGCCTTGGGATCGAGAGAACTAACCCAATAGCTAGGCCCGTCTGAGACGATTCCGCCAACCAGGAGTCTTCCTCCTCCTCCTCCTCCTCCTCCTCCTGCGGTGAAAGGCATCGGCGGCGGATTAATTGAGGAGAAGCAGGTACCGCAACTTTTTTGTTTGCAAACAAAAGTCATCATGTTGTTTTCAATAATTTTGTACTCCCTCCGTCCCAAAATAGATGTCTCAGATTTGTCAAAATTTGGATGAATCTAGACACTATTGAGTATATAGGTTTATCTAAATTTTAACAAATCTAAGATATCTAATTTGGGACGGAGGGCGTGTCACCGAGAGATTGGTTTTGATGCATGTGTTGTGAGCCGAATGTCGGATTATTCTGGTTGGGGATCGAGGAAAGGAATCAGCAAGCAAGCAAGCAGGAGCGTCGTTTTTTTTAAAAACTCATGTTTTATTCTACTAGATAGATGGAATAGATCTGGTCGATTGGATATATAGATCGCGCGTGGATTACGAGAGAGAGAAAAAAAAAGAGTCGTGAGGGAACGGTGGAACGGAGACGGAGCACACGTACGTCGCGACCGAATCCGCGCTAATATAATAAGCTGGGAGAGACGGCCATCGGCGGGAGAGGGCTGTGGCGCGTGCGGCCTCACGGGAGGGCGCGAAGGAGAGGATGTGGGTCAGGATGTCGTCGGAGAGCTGGGAGAGATTGGTTGGTTTTGATGCATGTGTTGTGTGCCGAATAATGTCGGATTATTCTGGTTGGGGATCGAGGAAAGGAATCAGCAAGCAGGAGCGTCGTTGATCGGTGTTTAATATAAGATCTGGTCGATTGGATATATAGCAGATCGCGCGTGGATTACGAGAGAGAAAAAAAAAGAGAGTCGTGAGAGCGAACTGTGGAACGGAGACGGAGCACACGGCCATCGGCGGGAGAGGGCGGTGGCGCGTGTGAGGCCTCACGGGAGGGCACGAAGGAGAGGATGTGGGTCAGGATGTCGTCGGAGAGCTGGGAGAGACGGTCTGTCGTCGACCACGCCATGGATGCCATTGCCATGAATCGATCGGCCGGGATCGAGTCTGCACTCTGGAGACATAAGGTTTGCAGCTTCGTCTACATATATAGTACACTGATGTCAGTACGGGTGTAGACATCAACAACGGGAGTAGATGCCTTTGTCCTACATGTTTATCCTTGTCTGGATCCACACTCACTGGATGAGGTTGAACTAAGAAGAGGGGGGAAAGGGGGGAAGACCTAAGCAAGCAAGGTTAGCGAAAGAGGGAGAGTGAGTGACCGTGAGGACCTGGATATGAGCAAAGTTGATTTTTTTAGAACTTTCCCTGCCTTTATTCAGATAGTTTAAACAATTTACAAGCAAAATTAAACGCTCGGCTTCTTTGTCCCATTCTCTACCTTACCTTCATGGCAATATGTCGCTTCCATCGGCATTGTCTTCTCCTTCACTTCACTCAGTACAGTGCCAAAATCCTCCTAAGTAGTGGGTTTTAAGAACTTGTACCACATCCGAAGAATGTGATGCAATATGGACCGGTCTCAGTTGGAGATCGGCAGCCAAGTCCGACACCTCTCGACACGCCATTGCTTCCAGGCATATCCAGGGTGGGTGCGATTCCATCAAACACCACTATTGACGCATGTGGTGTACTCCATGTTTTTTTTAAATAAAAGACAATATGTATGCAATCTACTACAAACCTTGGCCTCCTCGCAGCCTCCTCCTCTCAGTTGTGGCAGACGAGAGTCAGGTCCATCTTGGCCTTCCAGTGCGCGCTCGGTCTGGATTTTAGAGTTTGTCTGAATTCCCTTCCAAAAAGCGCTTTTATTGAAGAATATGATATATAGTGCAGTTCTTGTTTTCAAAAAATGGAAAAAAAAACCCTGGCCTCTGCATTGCCGGTGGAGGGGTGTTGCGGCATGTGGGCGGCCATGGAGGCATTTTTAACTTGAGTTAGAACTGGTTGTATATGGCTGGCCGCTGAGGAGATGCGTGCGGAAGCTATTCGGGAGCGGACGCAGAGGAGGGACAGGAGGTGCTGACGTTCTGGTCCGGGCGATTGCGATAGTAAGGCAGGCAGGCCTGATCTAGGGCAGTGGCTTGTGTCGCGGTCCGGCTCATTGGCCGTCCAGGTGCAATGGCATGCCCATGACTGCTTGCATCTTGCTCGGGCATGCATAAAGTCAGAGACAAATGGCACCATTGTGGGGTGTTGTATCCTTTCGTCGACTATGATGAGGAAGTTCGTTGCAGAAGTGGGGTGGCGTGGCTAGATGTGCAGCCGCGACGGGGTATAGTGAGAGAGGCCGTCGAGACATTGTCGGCGGAGGGTTGTTGTGGTGTGTGGGCGGCTGGCCGAATCTTGGGTTGGCATGGTTGAGGTTTTTGGTGAAAGCCGCACTCCGGTTAGAGTTGAACTCGCACGTATATTAATTAAGAACTTTATCAAAAATTAATTGCCCACATCCCTCCTCCTCCCGCACCCGCGCGGCGGCGCCGCGCCGGGCGGCCTCCCCTTCCCGCCGAGCCCTCCCATCCGTGGTCTCTCCTCCCCGCCTCCGCCGCCCGGATCGTCGCCAGGCAAAGACATGGGGGGGCGTGGCGGCGGCGTCCCTAATCGCGATCTGGCGGGAAGGCGGCAGCGTCCGTCCCAGCTGGTTTGGCGGTGGTGTTGCGGAGAGCGGCGGCCGGTGATCCTCAACCCAGATGGCGGCAGGCGGCGGCGGGGATCTATGCCTAGCCGTGATTCGTCCCGTCCGTTGGCCTCGACGCCGGCGCCCAGGTGACCCGGGCCTTGTCCGTGACATTAGGGCGCTTGGGGAATCTTCTCCCGACAAGGTGGTGGTGGCCTCCTTCTCCGTCGGAATGATCGGCCGGGTGGTCTTGCCGTCTTGCGGTGGATCCTGCTAGTTTCCGGCGGGTGGCGTGGGGGCTGCTGGCTCGGTTTCATTAAAGGAGGTGGTCCTGGATCCCTCTCAAGCCAAGACGATGATCTACCAGATGTTGGTCTCCATTGATCTGGTTTCTGTGTCGTGTTCCGAAAGGCTCCACCAGTGAACTCCATAAGTTCTATCATGTCGTGAGTTTGCTGTAAGGATTGAATTCGGTCGTACACACCTACCCTGACCGTTTGGTTTCAGAGGGTGTGCTTCGAAGCTTTGTTTGCTGTTATTATCATGGGGCATGTTCTCGTTCCATGGTGCTAACGGAGAAAGCCATGGAGACCGAGATCTGAGGACAAACAATGGTGATTCGAGTCTGAGTGGTGATGAGAAATTGGCTAGGTGACTTGTGAATTGGAGCAGTGGCATGCAAGTGGGGCATGCAAGTGGGGACGACTGCACAAGAGAGGTTCATGGTCCTACCTCTCATGATGAAAACCCAGGGTCTGGCCTTAATTGGTTGTGCCTGACAATGGCTTTGTTGAAGATATTGTTTTAAGAGCGTGGACTTTTTTTAGGGTGAAAACCTAGATATTTGATCGGATGATGGTGTTTGTGCACTGTTCCCTTCTTAGAGGCGTCGTTTTTGGAGAAGCTGTACTTCTTCTGCTGTCTTGGTGGTGATAGTAATGTTGTTTCAAGGAATGAGTCATTATAGCGGGACTTTTTTTTTGTAATTCTTTTTTTTTTTGTGTGTGCATCCGTGTGACCGCTAGAACAATACGTATACGTATTGCAGAGGCTGGATGTAATTTATATCCTCTGATATTAATATATGCTTCTTTTCAAAAAAAAATCAAAAATTAATTATCTCGATTATTGGGAAATCGCTCTGGCTAGCTGACAGATTACTTCACCCTACATGTGACCAGATCCGTTTTAATCGCCTAACTAAGTAGTACTGGCGTATTGTTTTTGGAGGAAGCATGCATGTTGCCTAAAGCTATTACAGCTATCTGCCATATACTCACATGGGCTTTCAAGCTCTCACCAGTTGAGAAAAACTATTAGTGTATGTTCCCTATTCGCTATAAGAGCACTCCAAACTTGCGTGTTTGCGGCACGGCAAGACAAACCAAACACGGCATTCTTGCTACCTCAACACATAGATCTAGCAGCTGTTGCGACCGGAGAGAGATGGCTGATACGGTGCTGAGCATGGCTAGGTCCATGCTGGGCGGCGCCGTCAGCAAGGCAGCCTCTGCTGCCGCTGATGAGATGAGCCTCCTCATGGGTGTGCGCAAGGACATATGGTACTATGTTTTTCTAGAACTTGGTTTCTTTAGATTGTAGTGCACCGTCTAGCTAGCCTATTAAATCCATTTTTCTTTTATGAAATCCCTAGTAGTGGCTATATTATGCTTGAAGCAAAATATAATGTTTTACTCCACTCCGATATTGGACCATGCGTGTTTTAAGATTATTTTTGACATTTGCTTGGTAGGTTCATCAAAGACGAGTTAGAGACGATGCAGGCGTTCCTGGTGGCTACTGAAGGAATGAAGGAGAAAGATATGCTACTCAAGGTGTGGGCGAAGCAAGTAAGGGACCTGTCCTACAACATTGAAGATTGCCTTGGTGAATTCATGGTGCATGTGGCAAGTCAAAGCTTGTCGCGCAAGATGATGAAGCTCAGAGATCGCCATCGAATCTCCATGCAGATCCGTGATCTCAAATCAAGAGTTGAAGAAGTGAGCAATAGGAACACACGCTACAACTTGATTGACAAGAACCAAATCCTCTCCAGAGCTGTTGAGGAGAGAGAGTCTTGCATGGAAGATATACGCAACCAGTCAGGTTGCAACATCGATGAAGCTGAACTTGTGGGCTTTTCCAAGCCCAAGGAAGAGTTGATAAAGCTTCTAAATGTGCATGCCGGGAATGGCCCAGCTCAGGTAGTATGTGTGGTTGGCATGGGTGGTCTAGGTAAGACTACTCTTACAAGGAAGGTTTATGAAAGTATCAAGAACTTTTCATGTTGTGCTTGGATCACTGTCTCGCAGTCATTTGTCAGGATGGATCTTCTCAAAGTTCTGATCAAAGAACTTTTTGGAAATGAGGCATTGAAGAAGCAACTTGAAGGGGATGTAGTGCGAGAAGAGAACCTTGCCAACTACCTTAGAAAAGAGTTACTTGAGAAGAGGTACTTTGTTGTTCTTGATGATCTATGGAACTTAGATGATTGGAAATGGATCAAAAGTGTTGCTTTTCCTAGTGATACCAATAAAGCTAGTCGGATAATGGTAACAACACGAAATGTTGGCTTAGCCGAGGAGTGTACTTTGGAATCTTCTAGATCACTTGTCTACCACCATGAGCCCCTAAAAACAGATGATGCCATAAAGTTGCTTCTAAGGAAGACTAGGAAAAATGAGGAAGACATGAAAAATGTCAAGGGCATGAAGGAAATAGTTACTAAGATAGTAAAAAAATCTGGCCGCTTACCCCTAGCCATACTCACTATTGGAGGCATGCTTGCCACAAGAGTGATTGACGAGTGGCAAAGCATTTATGACCAGATCCCATTAGAGCTAGAGGGTAACCGAAGTCTTGATGCAATGAGGAAGATGGTTACTCTTAGCTACAACCACTTGCCTTCTCATCTTAAGTTATGTTTTCTATATTTAAGCATATTTCCTGAGGATTTTGAGATCAAAAGGAGACGTCTAGTTGATAGATGGATTGCCGAGGGGTTTGTTATCGCCAGGTTTGGGGTGAGTGTTGAGGATATTGGGAATAGTTACTTTAAGGACCTAATCAACCGAAGCATGATCCAGCCAGCAAGAGTGAACATAGAAGGAACTGTGAAGAGCTGTCAAGTTCATGATATCGTTCGTGATGTCATGATCTCAATTTCTAGAGATGAAAATTTTGCATGCTCGACATGGGACAATCTAACTGGCATAGGAGGTGAGAACTTCCGTCATGTGGCAGACCAAGGCAGTAAGTGCCAAAATAAAAGTATGGATTGGAACCATGTACGATCATTAACTTTGTTTGCTAAGAGACCCATGGAGCTAGCACATTCAGTTTGTTCGCCTGACTTTAGGATGTTGAGAACCTTGGATTTAGAGAATGCCCGGTTTGAAACAACACAAAAAGATATGAACACCATAGGGTTGTTGCGTCATTTGAAATATGTCAGTGTTCGAGATGATGGGTATTCATATGTTTACAAGATCCCAAGATCCATATGGAAACTACAATGCTTGCAGACTTTGGACATGAGAAATTGTTATATTGCATCACTACCAACTGAGATCACTAAACTACAAAGCCTCCGTAGCCTCCGAGTTTGCAAAAGAAGAAAGACTACTAATTTGTACACCTATTACCCTATGATGTGGTTCATTTCCATTGTTTGCATGCCTATTTTGTCCATTGCTTTACTTGATCCGGATAATAGGGATGTTATGATTGACTTTCACATGTCCTGGACTGGCCGTCTGTCCAATTCTGCAGGCGTGAGAGTGCCCAGAGGGATCAACAACCTAAAGGCGTTAGAGATACTAGAGATTGTGGACATTCAACGAACTAGTAGGAAAGCAGTAAAAGAGCTCGGGGAGCTGGTAAAGCTAAGAAAGTTAAGTGTTACACTAGGGAGCAGCAAGGAGAAGAGCAAGATACTTTGTGAATCCATTGAGAAGCTCACTTCCCTCCGCTCTCTTCAAATTGAGTTGTGCTATATTTCTCGGAGAAGCAGTGCCTCGCTCAAGTTCTTGCATTCAATTTCCTCTATCCCACCTCTATTGAGGAAGTTGAAGCTGGTTGGTAGTCTTGAGAAGATGCCTGGCTGGTTTGGGGATCTGGGAAATTTGGTAAAGATTCAGTTAGAGTATAGCGAAATGACGGATGGAGATAAAAACATAAACACACTAGGTGCACTGCCCAAACTCAAGCACCTTAAGCTTAGTATTAGTTGGGGGTGTCATGTCGAGGATAAACTAGTTTTCAGAGCGGATACCTTCAGAAAACTCAAGCAACTTGATATTTCCGGAGGAGGGGAACTGAAAGAGCTTATATTTGAGAAGGACACTTCCCCGGACTTGGAAACGATAGAAATCTTGCACTGCAGGCTGCAATCAGGGATTACTGGTATCAAACACGTTGTAAGCCTCAAGGAAATTACACTTGGTCGATTTGTTAAAGTGCCGAGGCTTGGTGTGTTGAAACGTGAAGTGGACGCACACCCCAACAATCCTATTCTGCGGCTGATGGAGGACTGGAGCGAGTACGACCTGGATCATGCCGTACAAGCGGAAGAAGGAACGGAATCATCTCTCCAACCCGAGCCAGCAG
Source organism: Avena insularis (assembly GCA_023614405.1). Lineage (NCBI taxonomy): Eukaryota > Viridiplantae > Streptophyta > Magnoliopsida > Poales > Poaceae > Avena > Avena insularis. The sequence continues at coordinate 43,761,184 of CM042695.1, forward strand.
CATCAGCGGAGAGCCCACACTTCCAGGCGCCGAGCGGGAGCGACAGGTCAGCTAAATTCTCTACCGTTTACTCAGTAGCAATACTCTGTACATCGACCGATGATGTTCATTATAGACTTATTACAATCCATCTCTCTTCTCCCTCTGTTTCACGTCTCTTAACAGTGAAGATGATCTACGGTGAAGGCGACGAGTTTCTAGCTGACGAGTTTCCGTCTCTTCTGCTTTCGGTTCACTCGTCCCTTTACCCTCCTTGCTCTGCGCATGCCGCCTCAGAGTCTCCTGCCCTCACGTCGCTGCCGCCTTCCACCAAGGAACAACATGCTATCATACATGTACAGGCTCCATCAAGTCTCACTCTGCTTTTTGTTGTAATACTATTTGCATCAACTAGTCTAGATCTATTCGGTAGCACTTTATATCTGCATATCTAGACATGTAACTGCGAGAGAGAGAAAGGGATCTGAGAGGAGAGGAACCACCTGCTCCCTGGCTCGAGAAGCACGAGCCAGAGGGGATGCCCGAGCTGGTGCCGGAGCTGGACCCGCCGTCGTTGGCCATGGGAAAGGGGGCGACGGCGTGGGTGTGCGGTGGTGGCGATGCTTCCCGTCGGCTCGCGCTAAAACCCTAGATCGGTAGGGATGTAGGTGGGGTGTTGGCACAGCGGTGAACCTCGTACCGTGCGCTGCCAGCCCCCACCACTTTATATAGCGCGGCGACAGGGGCCCGCCAACCAGATAGGGTTGGGCGCCCCCGATCAGGGCGCGGATAGGGGCGTGCTGGGCCGTTGGGCCCAGACACGTTGAGATCTATCTAACATTCTCCCCCTAGATCTCGACTTTACTTTTAACTTTGTTCTTTACTTATTTCATCACAGAATGACACATAGAGCATGTTTCATCGTCTCAGCTCAATTGCCGATAGAATCAGACAGCTACTATATACCTTCATGTTCTGAAACAAATCCTGTTACTTTAGGGCCTCGATGGTCCAGGAATCATAGGCTTGCCGTTAAACCCATGCCGGCTATGTGTTCCTTGAACACATTGGGTGGTAAGCCTTTCGTTAGCGGATCCGTAAGCATATCCTTTGTCCTTATATGCTCGAGACTTATAGTTTGATCCTGGACTTTGTCCTTCACAACATAATACTTTATATCTATAGACTTTGAAGCATTACTCGACTTGTTGTTGTGAGCATAGAATACTGCGGGCTCGTTGTCACAGTACATCTTTAGTGGCCTGCTGATGCAGTCAACCACTTTCAAGTCGGGTAAGAATTTCTTTAACCATAACGCCTGTCCCATGGCCTCATAACATGCTATAAATTCTGCATACATCGTAGATGATGCAACTATCGACTGTTTGGCGCTTCTCCACGAAATAGCACCTCCTGCGAGAGTAAAGACATACCCTGTCGTGGACTTTCGGTCGTCTTTATCTCCCGCAAAATCTGCATCTGAATACCCTTTTATCTCTAGGGAATCAGATCGTCTATATGTTAGCATGAGGCCTTTTGTGCCTTGCACATAGCGCAAAGCTTTCTTTACCATCTTCCAAAGGTTTCTATGCCTGGATTCTCTTGATATCTACCGAGTACCCCGGTGATAAATGCTAAGTCAGGGCGAGTGCACACTTGTGCATACTGTAAGCTTCCAACAGCCGAAGCATATGGTACTGACTTCATTTGATCGATCTCATATTGATTCTTTGGACATTGGGATTTCCCAAAACTATCGCCCTTGACTATGGGAGCAGGTGTTGAATTACTCGCATGCATATTGTATTTCTTTAAAATCTTTTCACAATACGCTTTCTGCGACAGTCCTAACACTCCATTCTTTCTGTCTCGGTGAATTTCTATGCCCAAAACATAAGATGCTTCACCAAGGTCTTTCATGTCAAAGTTTGATGACAAGAACTTCTTTGTTTCTAGTAGTAGACTAACATCACTGCTAGCAAGCAGAATGTCATCCACATATAGAATTAGGAAAATATATTTCCCACTTTTGAACTTTGCATAAATGCAATTGTCCTCAACATTTTCTTTGAATCCAAATCTTTTAATGGTATCATTAAACTTTAAATACCACTGCCTAGAGGCTTGCTTTAACCCATAAATGGATTTCTTTAGGCGGCATCCCATATGTTCCTTCCCCTCCATGAAAAAACCCTTGGGTTGTTTCATGTAAACATTTTCTTCTAAATCTCCATTTAGAAATGCCGTCTTGACATCCATTTGATGTAACTCTAAATCAAAATGTGCAACTAGTGCCATGATGATTCTGAAGGAGTCCTTATATGAGACCGGAGAAAAAGTCTCATTGTAATCTACGCCTTCTCTTTGCGTGAAGCCTTTTGCCACGAGTCTAGATTTGTACTTTTCTATATTCCCGTTGGAGTCATACTTTGTTTTGTAGACCCACTTGCATCCTACTATTTTGGCTCCTTTGGGAATTTCTTCTAAGTCCCAAACATTGTTGGAACTCATCGATATCATTTCATCTTCCATTGCCTCCACCCACTTGGCTGAGTGAGGGCTACTCATGGCTTCTTCATATGTGGTAGGATCGCCCTCCATATGAACTACATTGTAAACTTTGTAGATTTCTTTGGAAATAGCTGGTCTTCGTTCTCTTTTAGACCGTCTGAGTTCATCATACTCTTGCTCATTTCTTGCCTCGGGTTCAGGCACATTTACAGTAGGTGGCTGTTCTGGCTCCCTTTCGTGCTCAACAGTGGGCTCAGGTGGCTCCTGATGGACAGGTTCCGAACTTTCGCCCATTGTTGTCACGCGTGGAGTCACAACAGGTGCCGGCACCACAACCTCAGGGGTTGTAGATGATGGCACAACAGGTAGCGAGAAAAATGGCTCCTGAGTCATCGGATTAGGTGCATGCACCCTCTTCTCCTCAAGATCAATTTTCCTAGCTACCGTGCTCCCCCTCATCAATTCGTCCTCCAAGAAGACTGCATGTCTCGTTTCTACAAACTTTGTGTATCTGCTCGGGACATGAGAAACGATAGCCTTTGGACTTATCTGGATAGCCAATAAAATGGCAAGATACTGTTTGGGGTCTAACTTTGCAATGTTTGGATTGAAAACTTTTGCCTCACTGGCTCCCTGGACCCTCAAGTGGTGCAGAGAGGGACTGCCTGTCCACAATTCATACGGTGTTTTGGGCACCGACTTACTTTGGTACTCTGTTGAGAATGTGAATGGCGGTTTTAAGCGCCCATCCACAAAACCAATGGGAAGGTGTAATATCTCATCATCTCGCGCACCATATCCATAAGGGTGCAGTTGCGCCTTTCATACTCCGTTTTCTCGAGGTTCGCCCGGCATAGAATACTGGGCGACTCTTCCGTTTTCTTGCAGGAACCGTGCAAAGGGTCGTGGTACTTGGCCATATGGAGTATGCCGACCGTAGTACTCCCCCCCACGATCGGACGAACTATTTTGATTCTTTTATCGTGCTGATTTTCTACTTCACTTTGAAAATTTTAAATTTATCCAACGCAGATCTTTCTTTAATTGGATAAATATAACCATACCGGAGTTATCATCCGTGAATGTTATGAATGAATCATAGCCATCCACACTTTTCACCGGAAACGGTCCACAAATATCCGTGTGGATTATTTCTAGTGTAGCTATGCTTCGGTTTGCACCCTTTTTAATTTGTTTGACATACTTTCCTTTAATGCAATCTATGCATTGTTCTATGTCGGAGAACTCTAACGGAGGAAGAATTTCATTTTTAACGAGGTTTTCTATTCTTCCCCTCGAAATATGGCCTAGTCTGCGGTGCCATAGTTTCGATGAGTCAAGAGTTCGCTTTCTTTTCTTTTGTTCTTTGTTCGACAAGGAAACTTTTTCATTCACATCACACACAGAAAAAACTTTCTCATGTAGGGATAACAAATATAACTTATCAAATAATGTAGCAACACCCACACATTTGTCTTTCAACCAAATGGCACACTTGCCATTCCCAAAATAACATTCGTAAGAATCTTTATCCAAACAGGAAACACTTATTAAATTCCTATGTAATGAAGGAACGAAAAGCACATCTTTGAGCAAAAGCAAAGAGCCATCACCAGCTCGGAGGGACGTCACCAATGGCCTCCACTTCTGCTTCTATTCCATTCGCCACTTCAATGCATCTTTCTCTTCTTGGCGTGGTCCTTGTCGAATGGAACCCCTGTAAAGAATTGGCAACGTGAACAGTTGCTCCAGAATCAATCCACCAAGTGGATCTAGTAAATTTTTCATACAAGGATTCATTAACAAAAGAAACAATATCTTTACCATTTTTGGCCATGATGTACTTTAGCCAAACTGGACAGTCTTTCTTGTAGTGCCAGTCTTTTTTGCAAAGGATGGCATGATCCTTCTCCCTAGGGGTGGACTGAGATCTGGTCTTGTGCTGCATTGGGCCCTTGCCATGGGGCTTGGAGGGTGAGCCACCATGGTTGCCACCTGTGAAGCCTCTCTTCCTGTTGTCCTTCACGAAGTTCAGAGAACCGCCGTGAAGGGCTTTCAGCCTTTCCTCTTCCTGGGAGCACATCCCAATGGTCTTTTCTATGTCCCACTTTTCAGGGGACATATTATAGTTTATTACAAAGTTTTCAAAAGGCTGTGAAAGTGAGGCCATCACAAGGTGCACCAAGAGTGCTGGCTTTAACTCGAGGTCCTCATCCATGGGCTTGAGCTTTGCTGCCATGTTTGACATCCTCAGGATGTGCTCTCTTATTCCGTGGGGTCCTCCCGTGTACTTTTCAGTAACCAGCTGCTTCAACATTGGTCGTGATATATCTTTGAAGAGCCAGAACCGGCTCTTTATCTTGGCGAGATACTGCCCACGGTATACACTCTCCAATTGAGCCCACTATTATGCTCTCAATTGTGTTCTTTACGGCCGTCTTCTTGTTGGCATTCACCCATTTCTGGTTATCAATAGAGTAGGCCAGCTCCAATGGAGCATGGTCCCTCTTCCTTTTCTTAAAGTCAGCACTTTCCTCAGCAGCACCCCTGACCGGGTCATCGGGCTTGACTGGTTGCTTGGTGTCAACCACCCAATCCACTTCGGCGCACACAAACGCCAAGTCAACTTTCTTCCTCCATTCGGAGTAGTTGTCCCCCCTTAGGAGCGGGATGTCCTTCAAACATGCCATGAGGTTGAGACCTCCTGAAAATCACAAAAGATGTGAGATCACCAAGGAAAACAACTGTATGCGTTAATTCAACGTTGGTATAAATTAAGCATGCAATCGTTTTGTGCTATTTAAAATTACATCACCGTTGGGCAGAAATAAAGTTAAATGCACCTTTAATACTCAATGGAAAAAAATTATGGTCATGTTTATTAATAACGTTGGTCAATTAATAGCATGAGGCATAATCACTTTAATCACATCTTTATGTCAAGATTTAATCAACTTTTATTGCATGTGGTGCAATTTTAAACCATACATTTGCAATGTAAAATAACTATTTGCAGCGGAAACTTTAATAATAACTTTCTTTATACTTTGAACTTTACAGAAAAAATCTGCCTTTATAATGTTCTCTAGTCACAATATACTCAAAAGTAAAAAGACTAGAGAAAACTATACAAAAAAATTGCTTAAAAAACTAAGCAAAACTATTAAAAACAACTCTGTAAAATAAAAAACAGAGAAAACTGGACAGAAACGCCCTACTGGGCTAAAACTGTGGGCAGCGCATAGCGGCCCAAGGCCCATCCGCGCGCTGCGACTATCCGTCAGACGCGTCTGCCCTAGCGTCGTTTCGCCCAGCTCAGCCAGCTTCGCGCAGCCGCCTGCCTGGCCGCCCGGCTGTTCGGCCCACTGCCTGGCTTGCCCGGCCTGGCGGCATCACCCATCACGATCATCCCGACCGCCCTCGCGACCTAGATCCAGCCTAGATCAACGCCGATAGGGGAAGGGATAAAACCACCCCGGCGCCTGAACCCTAATCCTCACTTTCCCCTTTTCGCTTGCCACTGGCGGCGCCGCGTCCAGCGCGGCCGCCCGCTGGTCCGGCCCCTCGCTGCCGTGTGCTGCTCGCGTGGCCACCGCGGCGGCGCCGCGTCCTGCGCGCGGCCGCCCCGCGTGGTCACCGCGGACACCCCGCAGCACGCGTCCACCGCGGCGGCGCCGCGTCCTTCGGGCCGGCTGCCCCGCGTCGGCGGCGCGTGCACCGCGCGTCCCTGGCGCTCCCGTCCCGCGTCGTCGGCGGAGTGGCCGAGGCGGCCGCTGGCCCCTTCCCCCCCCACGCGTCGTGGTGGCCCACTCTAGACCGAGGTGAGGCGGCCGCCTACGGCGCGCCCCTCCGGCTCGTGGCGGCCGCTCGGCCGAGGCGGTGGCCGCCTCGGCGCGCCTCCGGCTGGGATCTGGCGGCTGCCCCCGTGCGAGGCCGAGGCGAGGCGGCCGCCCTTCGGCGCGCCCCTCCCTCTGCCTTGGCTCCGGCGGCGAGCCCGTGAGTCGGGCGAGGCGAGGTGGCCGCCACGGCGCGCCCCTCCCTCTGCTCCGCTCCTATGAGCCTTGCCCCTCCCCGCCCTCCTTGCCGGCGGTGCGTCCATCCGAGGGTGGGTGCACCACCGTCAAGAGGGGCGGCGGTGGAGCCTTTGCTCCCCTTTTTTTTTTTTTGGTTTTCTTTTCGGGATCGTGGAGGGTATCTGGGGATAGATCTGGGTTTGGTATTTCTTTGAGGTTTAAATCTTGCACTTTTTCTTTGCACCCGAAGGAGTATTTCTTCTTCTAGATGTCTCCCAAAAGGATGCCCATCTAGATCGAGAGGAAAGGCGCGGCCATAAGGCAGGCGCTCTTTAGATCTAGTTCTTTTCTTTTCTTTCTACTTTTGCACCGATAGTCTAACGACTAGTGGCTCTGATACCAATGTTGTAATACTATTTGCATCAACTAGTCTAGATCTATTCGGTAGCACTTTATATCTGCATATCTAGACATGTAACTGCGAGAGAGAGAAAGGGATCTGAGAGGAGAGGAACCACCTGCTCCCTGGCTCGAGAAGCACGAGCCAGAGGGGATGCCCGAGCTGGTGCCGGAGCTGGACCCGCCGTCGTTGGCCATGGGAAAGGGGGCAGGCGTGGGTGTGATGGTGGCGATGCTTCCCGTCTCGCTAAAACCCTAGATCGGTAGGGATGTAGGTGGGGTGTTGGCACAGCGGTGAACCTCGTACGTCGCTGCCAGCCCCACCACTTTATATAAGCTGACAGGGGGCCGCCAACCAGATAGGGTTGGGCGCCCCCGATCAGGGCGCGGATAGGGGCGTGCTGGGCCGTTGGGCCCAGACACGTTGAGATCTATCTAACACTTTTTTCACTCCATTCAGTATAGGTTTCTCACCATGTTTTTCTCTCTCTAATAACATGACGTGTTGCCCATTCCTTCTTGCCGCTGATGGCCAGGATTATATGGCCCTCATTTTCTGTGTTCGTTGCTCCTCATTTGGTTCTTCGAATCTGCTGCCTCCACATCTGACTCGATGCAGCTGGTACCACTCAAATCTACTTTGATTTATTTTATTCCATTCCATCTGATTTCTTGCAACCTAATTCTGACATCTTTGAGCTTTAGTCCACTTTGTGGCAAAAAATACCATATAGACTCTATTTTTAGTGTTCAGAATGGTAACATATTCGTTCTGTCACAGAAGCTGGAGTAACTATGCTGGATGAGTCTTGAGCAGGGAGCTTCTCAGGGAGCTGCCATGCCAAGAACACTGAACAACGTTCACAGTGCCTCAACGGTCATCCAAACGCCTCCACATTTGACTCGATGCAGCTGGTACCACTCAAAGCTACTTTGATTTATTTTATTCCATTCCATCTGATTTCTTGCAACCTAGGTCTCACCTCCTTGACCTTTAGTCCACTTTGTAGCAAAAAATACCCTATAGACTCTATTTTTAGTGTTCAGAATGGTAACATATTTGTTCTGTCAGAGAAGCTAGAGTAACTATGCTGGAGAGAGTCTTGAGCAGGGAGCTTCTCAGTCTTAAGTGAATAAACGTCCAACCATCCTGTGCTGCCATGCCAAGAACACTGAACAAAGTTCACGGTGCCTCGCTCGGTCGTCCAACCGCCTCCGAAGCGTGAAGCGTGAAGTTATCATCCTAATAACTGGTGAGTTCAGCAAGCAGCAACCCTTTTGTAGTTATTTGAAATTTCTGAGTTTGTTTTCAGCTAGCGAACACATACAAATTTCTGATGAAATAACCGCATGCATACTGTTTACATGTGTTTTCAGCTGGGTAGAGGACGCGGACTATATATATGCCCCACCGGATGAAACTGCCATCAATCTACACATTGTTATGCTGCAGTTGGTCGTTGCATTCATCTTCCCATGTTCGCCGCTGCTGGCCTCTGATATGGTGCGAGGTGAAGCAGACAAGATATAACCTGATGTTCCTACGCTATGAATGGGAGGGAGGATTCAATGTTTCAGAGCGAAGCTGGCTGAACACCATTTTCGAGCCGATGTTTCAAGTTCTTCCTCTCCGCAAACAGAATATATGCACCCAGAACAATGAATTGCACGCCAAGATGCCAACCACCTCATCGATCTCTGCGAGTGGCTGATTTGCGATTAAGTCTCTGTGCCATTATGTGCAGACTAAGTAATGTTGTGTTTTCCACCCATTCCACCCATTATGTGTCAATGTCATAGTGTCAGTGTGTTCCACTGTTTTTCTGTTGAAGATACTCTTTGTATTTGTGTTCTGTACCCATAAGTATCATAATGTCGGTGTGTTCTCTACACTTAAAAAATATAAGAGTTGGTGTGCTTAATTTGATGTTTATAAACAGATGTTGGCCGATATTTTTTCAAAGGATGTTGTGTGTGCTTTATTTGCTTGACTCGATGTTGTATCCACACTCTTGTGTTGTGTTCTGGTCTGAGGATTGCAGTAGAGTTTCACACCCTACTTGTATGTACACTACTATGACATTCTTAACTCCGAAGAGTGAACATTTAATGGTTGCAGGAACATTTTGTGGTGTATAGTTTACAGGCGTGTTTGAATTCTAGTTATCGCTAAAATACAATGTCATTTTTCACTCTGGAGACTGGACATTTTGTGGTGTATGTTTGCAGGAACATTCAGGTACAGCCAGGACCAAGAGCAGGATATACAAAACAGAAGATGCTTAGCTCAGGCCATGCCTCAGACTTGTGATGAATCAGCAACATCTGTCTTTCGCTGCTTCTCACTCAAGCGCGAGTATTGTGTTCTCTATGCGGCAGAGGCTGCAAAACCAACAAACAGCGCAGGAAAACCACTTTCGTTGGTGGACTAACCATAATCTATTATGCTACAAGCAAGCAGTGTGTATCATTTTTTTTTAGATGAAAAGGGATCACTCCCTCAGCCCCATTTTCATTAAAACGAGACCACCCGAGTTCAAAACTAACAGGAAATACAAAACTCCACTCAGCGAAACTAGGAGACCGACAAAAACGAAAACTAAAGCAGACTAAGTTCACAGTTCTTAGAGCAAACGCCACAAGCCTAAAGCAAAAGCGCAGAGGACAACAACCCAGGCGAGCCACCACACGGTAGGAACACTGAAGACTACAAATCACCCAAAGATCACATGCACTGAATCTTCATCTTCAGGGTGTGCCTTCAAGTGCTCCACCGTCGCTCTCCCAGCGTGGGTCGAGGCAGCACTGTCTTTCCAGGTGGAAGCCCACCCGAAGCCAGGGCATTTCAACTCGCCAGGAGCCTCAGGGGCGTTTTTAGGTTGTTGACCATCTTGTCCATGAACATCTCCAAGGCCCCCCCCCCTCCAACTCTTTGAATGGAACTTTCCAGTTCCGAAGGTACAGCAGGACGAGGCGCCAAATCTGTTTCATATTTATCCAAGAGCAAGCATTAAAAACTAAGTTATTTCTATTGTTCCAGATACTCCAAAGAACAGCCGAAGACACAACATTAAAATGCAAATGTCTTTTAGTAGCAATCCATTTGGAAGCAACTGAAAAGAAGTTGTCTACTGTAATCCCAAAAACTTCAAAAACATCATCCCAGAGAAGTTTAGAGACAATGCAATCAAAGAAAAGGTGGTTCACAGACTCAAACTCAGAGCAGAGATTGCACTCAAGGGGTTTAGGAATCCCCCTGGCCCTAAGGTTATCTCTATTCATGAATTTATTCTGTGAAAGAAGCCACAGGAAAATTTGAATCCTGGGGAGAATTTTTAAAGACCAAACTGCAGGCAAGAAAACAGGAGTAACACCTCTAAAGTTAATCACAGCATACATGGATTTAGAAGAGTATACTCCAGAGGTTTCATATTGCCAAACATGTTGGTCATCTGAATCCAACAAACAAATAGAATCAGCAATACTTCGAAGTTCTAGCCATTGGACCATCATATGATCAGAAAAGGTCCTTCTAAAGTCACATCTAAGCTGAACCCCATCCCATAAATCAGCAATGGTTTTTGTTTGTTGATTTGAGATAACATAGAGGTCCTAGAATTGAGTAGCTAGGGAAGAATTACCAAACTAGATATCCTCCCAGAATCTAACCTGTCTACCATTACCCACTTGCCACCTATATCCTAAAGCCACAGCTCTAGATGCCCACATCACCCCTTTCCAGAAGGTAGAGGGATGAACATCCCTACAGCACAGGATGTTTGGAGATCCAGTATGATACTTGGCATCAATAACTCTCCTCCAAAGGGTGCCCTCCCCTTGAATGTACCTCTTAACCCAGGAGCCAAGTAAGCACAAATTGAGATCTTTGAGGTTAGGAATGCCCAAACCTCCAAACTCCTTTTTCATGCAAACCGAAGGCCAATTAGCTAAATGAATTTTGTGATTACCTTCCTCATCATTCCAAAAGAAATTGGCAAGATGAGAATCTAAGATTTTCAGAGCCCATTTAGGGAATTTAAAAAAGGAAAGCAAATAAATGGGGATGCTAGAAAGACAGGCCTGGATAAGTACTTTCTTAGCAGCATAAGAAAGTAGTTTTCCTCTCCAACCAGTAATTCTATGGAGAATGTTATCAACCAAAGGTTGAAGATCCTCCCTCCTAAGTTTATCATAATGAAGAGGGATGCCCAAATATTTCACTGGAAAACTACCCAAGACACACTGAAAAATATCAATGAAAGGTTGGCATTCCTCCCTCTCCAAATTTATTGGAATGAGTTCACTTTTGGCATAATTAATTCTCATTCCAGAAATCTGTTCAAAGCAGGTAAGTATCCATTTCAGATTCACAGCTACTCTTTCATCATTTTCAAGAAAAAGCAGAGTATGCTGATGAAAAATTCCGTATGTGTGTATCATTCTCCTATCAAAGATAAGGATCTGATGCAATGGATCGAAAAGGAACATAAACATGTAATCTATTTGGAGCTTCCGCGCCTAATAGTACTGGATCATGTTCGTTGCTGGCTGGACATGAATGTAGTCAGCGTACGCGTAGGGTTAACAACATGGGAAATAACATTCGCTGAAAGTGTTCACACCTTGAAGAGAAACAACCCTGAAAATAGTGGTGCCATCATATGATAGACATCGTGCCAATTAGGGCATAGTAAGAGCATAAGAAAAGAAGAGGGGAATTTGTAATAGACTGCCAGATATGCACTTGTTCAATATACAAGCTTTGATCTTTTCTTTGTTATTTGCTGCTTGATTTCTCCTTGCTTTTAAGTCCATAAATACGTCCACTTTTTAGAATGTTATCCAAATATGTCCACTTTGAGTTGTAGCCTAAAATTCTCACTTTAATATAGAAAATTGTTTATCGAATGTGTTTTTACCTACATACTAATTCACAAATCTGAAACATCTTATATTTTGAAACGGAGGGAGTAGGTTGCAAGTAATAAGATGGAATGGTACCAGCTGCATCGAGTCAAATGTGGAGGCAGAAGATTTGAAGAAGAGCAACGAACACAGAAAATGAGGGCCATATAATCCTGGCCATCAGCGGCAACAGGGAACGGGCAACACGTCCTGTTATTAGAGAGAGAAAAACATGGTGAGAAACCCATATTGAATGGAGTGAAAAAAGCAGAGTGAGATTTGATGGAGCCTGTACATGCATGCATGATAGCATGTTGTTCCATGGCGGAAGGCGGACGTGAGGGCAGGAGACTCCGAGGTGGCATGCAGAGCAAGGATACTCGGTAACCGAAAGCAGAAGAGACGGATCACCAGCTAGAACCTCGCCGTCGTCACCGTAGATCATCTTCACTGGTAAGAGACGTGAAACAGAGGAGAAGAGAGATGGATTGTAATAAGTGTATAATGAACATCATCGGTCGACGGACAGAGTATTGCTACTGATTAAACTGTAGAGAATTTAGCTCGGCGCTTGCGAGTGTCGGCTCTGTGTCGATGGTTGGAGAGATGATTCCGTTCCTTCTTCTGCTTGTACGGCATGATCCAGGTCGTGCTCGCTCCAGGCTTCCTTCAGCCGCAGAATAGGATTGTTGGGGTGTGCGTCCACTTCACGTTTCAACACACCAAGCCTCGCCACTTTAAGATCGTAACCAAATGAAATTTCCTTGAGGCTTGGAAGGTGTTTGATACCAGTAATCCCTGATTCCAACCTGCAGAAGTTGATTTCTACCTTTTCCAAGTCCAGCGAAGTGTCCTCCTCGAATATAAGCTCTAACTGTTGGAAGCTAGCGCAAATATCAAGTTGCTTGAGTTTTCTGAAGGTATCCGCTCAGAAAACTAGTTTCTCCCCGGCATGACACTTCCAACCAATACTAAGGTGCTTGAGCTTGGGCAGTGCACCTAGTGTGTTCATGCTTTTATCTCCTTCCGTTCCTACGCAGTGGGCTGCGACGCCGGTGTCCCAAGCTGCTAATGCACAGGTGGTGGCTTCGTCGACCGGTCCGCAACCAAGGGCTCCCCAACCATCTGCTTCGATATCTTTCGCTGGTGGCATGCCGCAGCCGCCCCCATTCGTTGGGTTTCCTCCGGGTGTCGTCTTCAGACCTCCGGCGACGTATTATGCCGCCGCACAAGGGAGCCAGCCGCAGCCGCTTCAACCTCCGTATTGGGGACCGATACCGCAGTTTGCTGGTGGTCAAGGGCCGGTGCCTGGTGGACGCATGCAGGGAATGTTCAGCCAAATTCCTTTGCTGCAGGGGCTGTTTCGTCGGGGGTGCCGGTGCCGAAGAGGAAAAAGAAGAAGAAGCCGGTGCAAGGTGTGACGCAACCTCAGTTTGCGCCTGGAACCAATCTAAAGCAGCCTCTGAATTTTCAGCAAACTACAATGGCTGGGCAGCAGCAATTTGGGTATCCACTTGGTACTACCGCTCTTGTTTCACCATCTTTTCCACCTACTAGTCAGTTTCAAGGTAATTTGAATGGTAATCAGATGCATTTTAATTCTGCTGTGATGCACCTGCTGCTGCGGAGGTTGTGCCTGTAACAAAGAAAAATAAGAAACTGGTTAGGTGCTGGAAGCGCGCTGTGGACACTCATGCATCCAAGGATTGCAAAGCTACACATTACTGTTATTTTTTATGTCAAGTATCACCCAACCTTGAGGTGCCCTGTGTTGAAACAGCCGAGACCAAATGCTTTTATGACTGGGATTGGACATGACAAGACTCTGTTTGCTCAGATTCCTGACAGTGTGGTCCGTAGAAATTTGGAGACTACTCAGACACCTATTGCTTTGATCAAAGTTACAGGAGATGCAGTCTCAGCTGATGTGGTACAACAACAGATTCCCAGAAGGTGTCCGTTACAATCACAATGGAAGTGGGAAGCTTTATCTTATGACAATAATGATTACTTGGTAAGCTTTCCTTCGTTTGAGGTGCTAGAAAGAGTGGATGACAGCCAGTTTTCGATGCCCCTGGGTAAGACACAACTTGCCGTTTCTGTTTTCAAGACTCAAGAGGTTCCGCATAAGATAATCCTTGAACAAGTCTGGGTGCATGTTGAGGGGGTTCCGCATTCTCTGCGGACTTTTCTTGTGCTTTGGGCTGTTGGTCCTCTTATGGGTACTACCTTGGATGTGGATCTTCTGATCCTCCGTCGGCGGGGTGTCGTCCGTATCTTTGTTGCTATGTGCGATATTTCTGTTTTCCAGAAGAAGAAGGATGCTTTAGGTTTCTTCCTATTATCTGACGTTGTGGTTGATCTGAAAGGATATGAGCTACGCTTCAGATTGGAACCCGCTGATTTTGTGCCTGAACCTGATTTTTCACCCCTCCTGTGGAGAAAGAGCAAGGATGATTCTGAGGATGATGGCTCTGGAAAGAATGGTGATGATGCCATGGATACTTCTGGGCCAGCGGATAACACTACTGCTCACGCTTCGGCTGGACCGTCTAGTAGTCAGACTTCTGAGCAGGGTGCACCGTCTACTTATACTCGCCAAGTTTCGGGTTCGGTTTATGCGGTGACTCCCTTTAATGTTACACCTACTACTCCGCGTGGCAAAGAGCTTTTGGACGCTCTTCCAAGGGATTCTCCACTTCGCGGACGGCTTGTGGATCTCCCAGGGTTTCTCCTTCTCAGCTATCAGCTGCGCTTCAGGCGACGAGCATGTCGGCTGGTAGGTCTTCGGCACAGTTGGAGCGGCCGGGCGAGCTGGTGCCCAGGGGGGATCGCCGGTTATTGTTTCGTCGATGGCTTGGCGGGCTGCTGGAGCGTCGATGGCCCAGGAGGGGCCGTCATCTGCTGCGGTGCGGGAGGTGTTGCCCACTGCTTCTTCCCATGACGGGCGGCCCACTGCTGCGGTCCTCGAGGGCCCAACCGTTGCTGCCCAGGTGGGGTGGTACGCGGAGGGTAAGGACCCGGAGGGTCTGTCCTCTGCCGATGCTTCAGTGGCCCAGGCAGGGCTGCTGTCCGACGCGACCCATGCCTAGAAGGGGCTGGATGCTGGCCTTGGACCCGTGGCCCAGGAGGGGCTGTGGGAGGGCGCTATTTCAGCCCAGGAGGGGCGACCATCTGGGGGAAATCTGGCCCAGGCGGGGCTGGGTGTTCGCCTGGAGGTGGTCACACCGATTTAGGAGACACCGGCGCAACGTAGTTCGCGCCATGGGGTCGATGCTCTTGGGGCGACGGCTACTGATGAGGACTCGATGGTCAAGGCAATGCGTAGAAAGGCGGAAATAAATCTTGATTTTGATGGTATGAAGTCTTCGAAATCATTTCTTTCTTTTTCTACACCTGTAATGACTAAAAAACTAGCAAACGTTGGTGTTAGTCTGGGTTATTCTGTCAAACAGGTTAATTTATCTAGTAATGTACTTAGTCATATGGAGGTTGATCGTTTGACGGTTACTCCTAAGGCCTCTTTTATTCCCGAATCTTTATCAGCTGAGGAGGAGGAGTTGCATGCCACAATAGATGGTCAACTGCTCTCTCACTTAGTTGGTGAAGTATCGGAGGTTGGCTTTGATGAGACGGAGCTGGGTTCACTGTTTGAACTAAAAGCTTCTCGTCGTAAATCAAGGAGCCAAAGGTCCCGGAAAAGGACCCGTGTATCCAAAAGCATTATTGTTTCTCAATGAATGGAATGTTTTCAAACAGCAAAGGTCTTCGGGACTTGGCTAAACATCTATTCTTTGCCGATTGTGTAAGAGAACATAACTTGGATTTCTTGGGTATTTCTGAAACCGGTCGACGTGATTTCTCACAAGCTCTGCTCAATCACCTTTCTGGTGGAGTGGACTTTACGTGGGTATCACATCCTCCACGTGGTAGATCCGGGGGGATCCTGTTAGGCGTCAGAGATGAGACTATGGAAGTCTTGGCCAGTTTGGTTGGAGATTTTTTTATTAAACTCCATATCCGTAACAAGGCCGACGATTTCACATGGTCTCTAGTCGCTGTCTACGGGGCTGCCCAGGATGTTTATAAGGCAGACTTTCTGCGTGAGTTGGTAAGTCTAGCTAAGGATAACCCTTACCCTATTCTTATAGGTGGGGACTTTAACTTGCTAAGATTCCCTCATGAGAAAAGTCAGGGCAGGTTCGATGAACATTGGCCTTTCTTATTCAATGCTGTCATAGATAGCCTGGATTTAAGAGAGGTTACTATGATTGGGAGACAGTTCACTTGGGCTAATAGTCTCCCAGAGACGACTTACAAGAAATTAGATAGAGTACTTATGGATACACTGTGGGAGGATAAATTCCCATTGGTAACCGTTCGGGCTCTAGAGCGTATTGAGGCTTTATCGGACCATGCTCCATTACTTTTATCTGTTGGAACACCATCACAAAGATCCAAACATAGCTTCAAGTTTGCACTTGGATGGATTGAAAGAGATGGTTTTTTGATTTAGTGAAAGACGTGTGGGAAAAACCGGTGGCTGGTCAAACGCCTATACAGTGGTGGAATAATAAAATGCGAGCTCTTCGTAAATTCCTTCGCGGTTGGGGCAGACATACTGCCGGTATCCTAAAAAAAGAAAAAATACGTCTTTCATCTATTATAGATGATTTGGAGGCTTCTGCGGAAATAAGGCTTTTAACTGCATCTGAGATTGAGCTTAAGAAGCAATCGAATGCAGAAATTGCCAGAATTCTTCGCGAGGAAGAACTCAAGTGGTACCAATGCTCTAAAGCAAAATTCATCCTTGAAGGAGATGCAAATACAAGATACTTCCATGCTATTGCCAATGGCAAGCATAAGAAGAAACTTATTCACTATTTGATTCAGGATGAAGGTATGATTGAGGGACAGGAGCAGCTAAAATCTTACATTACAAGTTTGGGGCACCACCAGAAAACTCCATATCACTGGAGGAATCCCAAACAGATGATATTCCCCAGGTTTCTGATGACGAAAACAAGTTTCTAACCGCCCCTTATACGGAGGAAGAGGTCAAGAAAGCTGTTTTTCAAATGGAACACAATAAAGCACCAGGACCTGACGGCTTTCCAGCTGAATTTTATCAGAAATTCTGGGAAGTTATTAAGGAGGATTTGATGCACTTGTTTCATGTTTTGCATGAAGGTCAGCTTGATATTTTCAGACTAAACTTTGGCAAATTATTTTACTTCCTAAAGTTATTAATGCAGAGCGAATACAAAAATACCGCCCAATCTGCCTTCTTAATGTAAGTTTTAAAATCTTTACAAAGATGGCAACGATTAGGCTAAACTCAATAGCTGATAATGTAGTGCGCCCTTCTCAAACGGCTTTTATGCAAGGAAGAAACATCTTAGATGGTATAGTAATCCTGCATGAGACAATCCATGAACTACACTCAAAGAAATTGAATGGAGTATTGTTCAAGATTGATTTTGAGAAGGCGTATGATAAAGTTAATTGGTCTTTCCTTCAGCAAACACTCCGTATGAAAGGTTTTTCTCAGGAGTGGCGCAATCTCATTCATTCTTTTGTTTCTAGGGGTAGTGTTTCTATAAATGTCAATGATGACATAGGCAAATACTTCCGAACAAACAAAGGATTAAGACAAGGGGATCCACTTTCGCCTGTATTATTTAATATAGTGGCGGATATGTTGGCAATCCTTATTGAGAGAGCTAAGGCTGATGGCCAAATTGAAGGATTAGTTCCAACTATCAATCTTTCAATATGCAGACGATACAATACTTTTTATGGAGCATGATCTTGAGAAGGCTAAGAATGTGAAGTTAATACTTTCAGCTTTTGAGCAATTATCAGGACTGAAAATCAACTTCCATAAAAGTGACTTGTATTGCTTTGGTAAAGCTAAAAATAAGGCACATTTATATGCTGAGTTATTTGGTTGTGGCCATGGGCTCTTTCCTATTAACTATCTGGGTATACCGATACATTATCGGCGTCTCACGATAGCTGAATGGAAAGGGGTTGAGGAAAGACTACAAAAATGTCTTAATAGTTGGAACGGAAAACTTCTATCTCTTGGTGGAATACTTGTAATCATTAATTCAATACTGACTAATATGGTACTGTATATGATCTCATTCTTTCAAATACCGAAAGGGGTCTTGAAGAAAGTGGATTATTTCCGCTCAAGATTCTTTTGGCAAGGGGATGAGGTGAAAAAGAAATATCGACTGGCCAAATGGACTGTGGTTTGCCGACCAAAGGAATATGGTGGACTTGGCATACATGATTTGCAAGTCAAAAACACTGCACTCCTAGGTAAATGGCTGTTCAAACTTATCTCAGAAGAAGGAGTCCGGCAAACCATTTTGTGGAGGAAGTATATTGGATCCAAAGCACTGTCTCAAGTGGTCTGGAAGCCAGGTGACTCACACTTTTGGGCTGGACTGATGGCATCCAAAAAACATTTTCTACGCTTTGGTTCTTTTAATATTAAGGATGGATCACAGATTAATTTCTGGGAAGATAGATGGCTTGGCCAAATGTCCCTTAGAGAACAATATCCTGCTCTATATTCGATAGTTAGACATAAGGGGGATACACTTTCCAGGGTAATGGAATCTAATCCTCCTAATGTCTCTTTCCGTAGAAGTCTTATAGGTCCTAGACTACTATCATGGAACAATCTCTTATTGAGACTGTCTACGATACAGTTGTCGGAGGGTGTGGATGAATTTAACTAGAAGCTATTACAGAATGGTAAATTTTCTGTTGATTCGTTTTATAGAGCTTTGATCCAACCAAATATTCCAGTTGATGATAATAGTAGAATTTGGAAAATGAAAATACCCCTGAAAATGAAAGTATTTGCTTGGTATCTTCGAAAAGGGGTAATTCTTACAAAAGATAATCTTGTTAAGAGGAATTGGCAAGGAAGCAAACAATATGTCTTCTGTAATCATAATGAGACAATTAGACACTTATTCTTCCAGTGTAAATTTGCTCGTACTATATGGTCAATCACCCAAGTGGCCTCTGGTTTATCTCCCCCTTCATCGGTTGCTAATGTTTTTGGCAATTGGTTGAATGGGATTGATGATAAATATGGGACTGTTTTTAGGGTAGGAGCGTTTGCCATTATTTGGTCGCTATGGCTATGTAGGAATGACAAGATTTTTAATAATATGATGTCTTCTCCATTACAGGTTATCTTCCGAGCCACGACAATCCTACGATCATGGACAACTCTTCAACGTATGGAGTTTCGCGACTTCTTTGCGGAAGGGTGTAGGCGTTTGGAGGCCGCAACGCGGGATATTTTTTCTAGATATGAATGGCAGCGTGACCTACGATTAGAAATATCAGTCACAGTCCATTGTGTTATCTATACGTTTGTACTTATTATTCTATTACTTCTGGTTGTAAGTTGTGAAGATCTTCGGCTGTGTGCATCCTAGTTATGCAGAGGCCAGGTGTAAACATTGCTTTGAGTAATAAAACGCCCATTTTCAAACCAGCTTAATCCCCAAACCAGCCAGGCATCTCCTCAAGACTACCAACCAGCTTCAACTTCCTCAATAGAGGTGGGATAGAGGAAATTGAATGCAAGAACTTGAGCGAGGCACCGCTTCTCCGAGAAATATAGCACAACTCAATATGAAGAGAGCGGAGGGAAGTGAGCTTCTCAATGGATTCACAAAGTATCTTGCTCTTCTCCTTGCTGCTCCCTAGTGTAACACTTAACTTTCTTAGCTTTACCAGCTCCTCGAGCTCTTTTACTGCTTTCCTACTAGTTCGTTGAATGTCCACAATCTCTAGTATCTCTAACTCCTTTAGGTTGTTGATCCCTCTAGGAACTCTCACACCTTCAGAGTTGAAAACGCGGCCAGTCCAGGCCATGTGACATTCCATACGCTTGTCACGACTAATTAAAGATGTGAACAAAAAAGGCATACAAACTATGGAACATAAGCAGGTCCTAGAGTAATGTGTGTACAAATTTTCGTCTGTACTTTCTTTCATACAACGAAGGCTACGAAGGCTTGATAGTTTAGTGATCTCAGTTGGGAGTGATGCAATATAACTATCTCTCATGTCCAAAATCTGTAAGCCTTGTAGTTTTCCTATGGATCTTGGGAGCTTGTGAATATACGCAAAGGAATTGTATAACTCAAAATTGACATATTTCAAATGGCGTAATAACCCTATGGTAATGATATCTTTTTGTTCTATTCCAAACTGGGCATTATGTAGATCCAAGACTCTAAGCATCTTGAGTTCGCCTGAACAAACTGAAGGTGTTGACTTCATGGGTTTCTCACCAAACATAGTCAATGATCGGACATGGTTCCAATCCAAGCGTTTATCTGGGCACCGATTGCCTTGGTCTGCTACATGACGGAAGTTCTCACCTCCTATGCCAGTCAGATTGTCCCATGTCGAGCATGCAAAATGTTCATCTCTAGAAATCGCGATCATGACATCACGAACAATATCATGAACTTGGCATCTCTTCACAGTTCCTTCTATGTTCACTCTTGCTTGCTAGATCATGCATGCTTCGGTTGATTAGGTCCTTAAAGTAACTATTGCCAATATCCTCAACACTCACCCCAAACCTGGCGATAACAAAGCCCTCGGCTATCCATCTATCTACTAGATGTCTCCTTTTGATCATAAAATCGTCAGGAAATATGCTTAAATATAGAAAACATAACTTAAGATGAGAAGGCAAGTGGTTGTAGCTAAGAGTAACCATCTTCCTCATTGCATCAAGACTTCGGTTACCCTCTAGCTCTGACGGGATCTGGTCATAAATACTCTGTCACTCGTCAATCACTCTTGTGGCAAGCATGCCTCCAATCGTGAGTATAGCTAGGGGTAACCGGCCAGATTTTTTTACTATCTTAGTAACTATTTCCTTCATGCCCTTGACATTTTTCATGTCTTCCTCAGTTTTCCTAGTCTTCCTTAGAAGCAACTTTATGGCATCATCTATTTTTAGGGGCTCATGGTGGTAGACAAGCGATCTAGAAGATTCCAAAGTACACTCCTCAGCTAAGCCCACATTTCGTGTTGTTACCATTATCCGACTAGCTTTGTTGTTACCACTAGGAAAAGCAACACTTTTGATCCATTTCCAATCATCTAGGTTCCACAAATCATCAAGTACAACAAAGTACCTCTTCTCAAGTAACTCTTTTCGGAGGTAGTTGGCAAGGTTCTCTTCTCGCACTACATCCCCTTCAAGTTGATTCTTCAATGCCTCATTGCCAAAAATTTCTTTGATCAGAACTTTGAGAAGATCCATCCTGACAAATGACTGCGAGACAGTGATCCAAGCACAACATGAAAAGTCCTTGATACTTTCATAAACCTTCCTTGTAAGAGTAGTCTTACCTAGAGCACCCATGCCAACCACACATACTACCTGAGCAGGTCCATTTGTGGCATGCACATCTAGAAGCTTTATCAACTCTTCTTTGGGCTTGGAAAAACCACTAGTATAAAACAGGCCATCCGTTCGCGCCCCCTCAGAGCATTAGTCCCGGTTGCCACGAACCGGGACTAATGCTGGCACGCGTCCCGGAGGCATGCATCCCGGTTGGTAAGGGGGCATACGTCCCGGTTTGTAACACAAACCGGGACTAAAGGTTGGGCGTCAGCCACGTGGCATGGCACACACCTTTAGTCCCGGTTTGTGTTACAAACCGGGACGTATGCTCTCGCCCTCTATAAATGCAACGCCCCAGCCCTCTGCCTTCACTCTGTTTTTTCTTGGTGGAAGGTGTGAGGGGTGTGCTAGTTTTTTTCCCCTATGCATGCATTCAAGGTGTTTGATGAAATGTTTGAGTGAATGATCCCGTTCAATTTCTCATAAAACAAAAATATAGAAGGTGTCTGAAACGCACTTGAGCTTTCTCCTCTTTATTTTCCTCGATCGAGGTTAGCAATCTTATCTTTTCTATGTCATTGATACAATGCATGTGTCGATGTGAATTGGTCATTTCACTATTTATGATGTCCTGTTTTTTGATAACTTACTTATATGATGCAGATGAACGGTCGGGAATGGATGTACGGTGACCGGCGTGTAGCCGGGTATATGAAAGGCGTGGATAAATTTATCGATGTGGTTACGGCAAACAAAGAGAATGGTTTTATACGTTGTCCATGTGTTCAATGTCGGAACAACAAGGAGTACTCTTCCTCGAAAATCATTCGTGGCCACCTGATTATGAAAGGTTTCATGCCCAACTATAATTGCTGGACCAAGCACGGGGAAAGAGGGGTTATGATGGAAGATGGTGAAGAAGAAGATGATGATAACAACTATCATCATATGTTTCCTGAATACAGTGATACTGCAATGGAAGACAATGGAGAGGAAGAAGGTGAAGAACGGGCATCAGATGAGCCGGCTGATGAACTTTGTAGGGTCATTTCTGATGCAAAGCGAGACTGTGAAACAGAAAATGAGAAGTTGAAGTTAGAGGGCATGTTAGAAGATCACAAGAAATTGTTGTACCCAAATTGTGAAGATGGCAGCACAAAGCTCGGTACCACACTGGAATTGTTGCGATGGAAGGCAGAGTGTAGTCTAACTGACTCCTCATTTGAAAAGATGCTGAAAATAATGAAGCCGAAGTTTCCAAAACATAACGAACTTCCCGAGAGTACCTACCAAGCAAAGAAGACTCTTTGTCCTCTAGGATTAGATGTGCAAAAGATACATGCATGCATTAATGACTACATCCTCTACCGCGGTAAGGAGTATGAGAATTTAGATAAATGCCCGGTATGCAATGCATTGCGGTATAAAATCAGACGAGATGACCCTGGTGATGTTGAGGGAGAGACCTCCGGAAGAGGGTTCCTGCTAAGGTTATGTGGTATGCTCCTATAATACCAAGGTTGAAACGCATGTTCAGAAACAAAGAGCATGCCAGGTAGTTGCGATGGCACAAAGAAGACCGTAAGAAAGACGGAAAGTTGAGACACCCTGCTGATGGGTCACAGTGGAGAAAAATTGAGAGAGACTTCCCAGACTTTGCAGGTGACACAAGGAACTTATGGTTTGGTCTAAGTACGAATGGCATGAATCCTTTTGGGGAGCATAGCTGCAGTCACAGCACCTGGCCCGTGACTCTATGTATCTACAACCTGCCTCCTTGGTTGTGCATGAAGTGTAAGTTCATTATGATGCCAGTGCTCATCCAAGGCCCGAAGCAACGAACGCGACATTGATGTGTACCTTA
Organism: Avena insularis; assembly: GCA_023614405.1. Classification (NCBI taxonomy): domain Eukaryota; kingdom Viridiplantae; phylum Streptophyta; class Magnoliopsida; order Poales; family Poaceae; genus Avena; species Avena insularis. Next base: position 43,784,261 of record CM042695.1, read on the forward strand.
GGCCATTAGTTGAAGAACTCTTACAGTTGTGGGGCAAACCAGGTGTACGTGCGTGGGATGAGAACAAACAGGAGCCATTTGATCTACGAGGGTTGTTATTCGTAACCATCAATGATTGGCCTGCTCTTAGTAACCTTTCAGGATAGACAAATATATAAGGCATGCACACACTATTTAGATAAGACTGAAGGTACATATTTGCATAAATGCAAGAAGGTTGTGTACCTGGCGAATCGACGATTTCTTCCGACCAATCATCCCATAAGAAAGAAAGGCAAGCATTTCAAAGGTGAGGCAGATCACCGGAAGAAGCCTGAACTCCCTGCTGGTGATGATGTATTTGGTATGGTAAGGACATAGAAGTAATCTTTGGAAAGGGTCCCGGCGGTCAATCAGTTCCGAACGACATCGCTACAGGACACGCACCCATGTGGAAGAAGAAATCTATATTTTGGGAGCTGCCATATTGGAAAGTCCTGCGTGTCCGCTCTGCAATCGACGTGATGCACGTGACAAAGAATCTTTGCGTGAACCTGCTAGGATTCCTAGGCGTGTATGGGAAGACAAAAGATACACCAGAAGCACGGGAGGACCAACAAATTATGAAAGACCCAAAGAACATGCATACATAGAACAAGACGGATAAAGGGCGTCACTTAAGTCATGCCAGCTATGCTCTTACCAAAGCAGAGAAGGAAATCTTTTTTGAAGTCCTTTACAGTATCAAGGTGCCGTCGGGCTTCTCATCTAATATAAAGGGGATAATAAATATGGCAGAGAAAAAGTTCCAAAACCTGAAGTCTCATGACTGTCACATGATTATGACGCAGTTGCTTCCGATTGCATTGAGGGGGCTTCTACCGAAAAATGTTCGAGTACCCATTGTGAAGCTGTGTGCATTCCTCAATGCAATATCTCAGAAGGTAATAAATCCAGGTATTCTGCCAAGGTTACAGAAGGATGTGGTACAATGTCTTGTTAGTTTTGAATTAGTGTTCCCACCATCCTTCTTCAATATTATGACGCATCTCCTGGTTCACCTAGTGGAAGAGATTGCCATTCTCGGTCCGGTATTTCTGCACAATATGTTCCCCTTTGAGAGGTTCATGGGAGTCTTAAAGAAATATGGTCATAACTGTGCTAGACCAGAAGGAAGCATCTCCAAGGGATATGGAACAGAGGAGGTCATTGAGTTTTGTGTTGACTTTATTCCTGACCTTAAGCCGATTGGTGTTTCTGACTCGCGGCATGAGGGAAGACTAAGTGGAAAAGGCACGTTGGGAAAGAAAGCAATGATATGTAGGGACGGGGATTCTTTCACTAAAGCACACTACATAGTTCTACATAATTCCACCTTGGCAGCTCCGTATATCGAGGAACACAAGAATATTGTACGCTCCAAAAATCCGGGGAAGCCTGAATCATGGATTACAGATGAACACATGAAGTCTTTTGGTGGTTGGATGCGGAGACATCTCTTGAATGACACCAATGTTGGAGATCAGCTATACTTGTTGGCCGCGTCACCATCTTCTACTGTATGGAATTTCCAAGGGTACGAAATAAATGGGAATACATTCTACACGATCGCCCAAGATAAAAAGAGCACCAACCAAAATAGTGGTGTCCGCTTTGATGCAATAGACGAGAATGGACAAAAGGACACATATTATGGTTACATAGAGGAGATATGGGAACTAGACTATGGAGTCTCTTTTAAGGTCCCTTTGTTTCGCTGCAAATGGGTCAACCTGAATGGGGAAGGGGTAAAGATAGACCAGTTGTACGGAATGACAACAGTGGATCTCAACAATCTTGGTTATAGAGATGAACCATTCGTCCTAGCCAATGATGTGTCTCAGGTTTTCTATGTGAAGCACATGTCCTCCAGACCGAAAAAAAGAAAAAATATGCAAACGAATACATCATATGATGAGCCAAAGCGTCACATAGTTTTTTCAGGGAAAAGAAACATCGTGGGAATCGAGGACAAGATAGACATGTCAGAAGATTATAATAAGTTTGATGAAATTCTGCCCTTCACAGTGAAAACTGACCCAAGCATTCCATTAAGTAAAGAAGATGCTCCATGGTTACGTCTGAAGCGATCATAAGGAAGGACATATGCCAAGAAGTTCATGCTCATATTATGTAACTCTAGTTCATGTCTTTCGCGGTTTGTGGCTTCACCGAAGGATATGTTTCGCGGTTTGTGGCTTGAATGGGACTATATATAGGGGGCCTTTAGTCCCGGTTTTGTAGTCTCGGTTTTTAATATTAATAAATGTCTTGAGTGTTAGTACCGTTTTGTGGCTGGACCGGGACTATGAAGAAGTTGTCCTGATTTGTACTTACCATTAAGATCTGATCTCCAAACGCGCGTGGTCACATATTAGGGAGTGCCTCTATGACCAGTTTCTTGGAGATGCCGGAGGATGGATCCGCGCATCTCCTCAAACTGGTCAGTGGTGTCCCTACTCTCGAAAACCATCTTGCAGCTTGTAACTTCTCTAACTAGATCAATACGCCTGGGAGCTAACTAATTTCACATATTAGGGAGTGCCTCTATGACCAGTTTCTCGGAGATGCCGGAGGACTGGGCTCCGTCGGCATCTCCCTGAAACTGGCCGTAGTGGTGTCCTTGCTCTCGAAAACCATCTTGGAGATGTCTCAAACTGGCTGGAGGACTGGACTCACAAGGATGCCTATTTATAGAACAAGCAGCTCGGCATAGTGTCGACACTTACGAAATAATATCGACACTCACCCCTATTATTAGTGCTGACTCGTGTTTTGTCCTGGTTGGTGTCTCCAACCAGGACTAAAGGTTCATATTTAGTCCCGGTTGGTGACACCATCCGGGACAAGGTACACGCCGCACGACATAATGTCGACACTCACCCCTATCATTAGTGCTGCCTGCCCACCGCCAAATCCTCTCCAACCGGGACTAAAGATGAACCTTTAGTATATTGAAAATCTGAACAATGAAAATCCTTCGCATGGTGTCATATTATGTGACATAGTTGAAAGGAAAAATACTAGACTTGGTATATTGATCATGTCTCGAAAAAATATTCACAAAATGACCTATCATGTTCGAGGTTTCATGGCTTTCGGTCCAAATGACTGATGTTATGTGCTGAATCACGGCATAGTTTGTGATGCTGTGCCCATTTATGCATGCGTGTGGACATTGGTATGGAGAACAATGTTGCAGGAGGAAGTTTTCCTTTTTGTCGCACGGAAAAGCCCTTTTCCATTTTCCGAGCGCAAAAACGGGTCGTTTTGTGAAGTAACCACCAAAATGCCCTTTCAGAATGCTACCGTCCCATTTTCCTAAAATACTAGACCACCTTACATGGACTATCTCCCAACCGGGACATCCCAAACCTTTTCGTCCATCTCGGGTAAAAAGGACAAATGTCTGCCGAATCGGCAGGAAGTGGGTCTGCTTTGTACTACAGGTACATGATCTATCGCCCTTGATTTTTTGAAAAAATCATTTTTAGACTCGCAATATATGGTTTCTTCAGAGATCCAATGCAAGTTCTAACGATGCTCGTCCCCTATCTTCATGCACGCCGGTTCGACCATAGTTAGAAATTCAGATAATTCAAAACGGGCATAATAAATTCAAAAAAAATCCGAACAATGAAAATCCTTCGTGTGGTGTCATATTATGTGACATAGTTGAAAGGAAAAATACCAGACTTGGTATATTGATCATGACTCGAAAAAACCTTCACAAAATGACATATCATGTTCGAGGTTTCATGGCTTTCGGTCCAAATGACCGATGTTATATGCTGAATCACGGCATAGTTTGTGATGCTGTGCCCATATTATGCATGCGTGTGGACATTGGTATGTAGAACAATGTTGCAGGAGGAAGTTTACCTTTTTGTCGCACGGAAAAGACCTTTTCCATTTTCCGAGCGCAAAAAACGGGCCGTTTTGTGAAGTAACCACCAAAATGCCGTTTCAGAATGCTACCGTCCCATTTTCCTAAAATACTAGATGTCAACACCCGAATTTTTCAATCCTAGATGCCTGTTATGCCATACATCGTAATCCCAGGATTACCATTTTTGCGAGACATAACAGAATTGGATACCATAGTACTTCATCCATTACAAACGATACATAAGTTCTTACACAAATAGGGATCTCATGATCCAGTTTTTAATACAACTTCAAGCAGCGGAATACGTAATAATAACGGTAGTGTAGGCGAAGCTCCATCTTCGGGGTCACAGGCAATGCTGACGATGGGAGATGATCCTAGTTGTCGTAACCTTCCTGGGGTCCATCCTCCAGGTACTCATCTTCATAGTCTAGCCATGGGAATAGCCAGGGACAAAGCCATGAGTACTCTTTAAGTACTCGCAAACTAATACTAACAGGTAAGGGGTTTTGGATAATAGGACACTAGGCTCTAGGGTTGTTTTGCAAAAAGCCAGGTTTATCTTTACTAAGTTCCAAAGCTAGTCACAATTTTATAACTCCTAAGTGGGATCTTGTAATTCAGGTCACAACTATGTTGTGGTCAAGTCAAAGTCTCAATTCATTTCACAAGTCATTCTCAAAAGGGTCTGACGGGGGAACAGATGGCCATCTAATTGTCCATAATCATGACGGCTATTCGAATAGTTTGACACTCTGCAGAGATTGTACACTTTCACCACAACATTCGATACATCCGTCAGGAATAAATCCTGAATTCACCATACTCAGTATGCGGATAATCAATCCTAACCTTTCAATTACACTCCCTAGTATCAGCACCTCTCCTGTGAGTTTGGCCTCCCAACCATGGCCACTGTCATCTTGGGTACTGCACAGGTGGACAATCTTCACAAGGTAGCCTCAGCTCAGACCTTGGCCGTGAGGGAACTAATACTAACGTATATAAGTTTACAGTCAAGCCCTACCCAAAATTCGGGTATTGTGGTTGTACGATAAAATTGGAATGGTATCGCATCCAGACAACCATCAGTTTTATAAAGGGCTAAGGCTCATGCCTCAACATTTTTATCACCAAAATCATCAAGTGTTCGGAAACACATGTCCAAAACATTTCAGTCGAATGATCCATCATTCCAAGGTTTTCATAACCATCTTTCCACCAGGTATTCCCATCTAAGGTTGATCAAGTTTTATGCTTAGCACTAGCATCTACAGGTGGGGGTAATAATGATGAGGGGTGGTACTAGTGGAGTTCACTAAGTCTAACCTTATATCTTAGGCTGAGATCAGGGTCTCTAGCTTAGGCCAAATTTTATGCTCTTTAGGCAACCTTGAGCACAACTGTCTAATATCTACCAAACTCTTAGGTAGACTCTAAGTAAGCTTTGATAAATAAATAAAGAAAGAAGCTTGCCATAAAACTAGGATTGGTTTAACAAGTGGGTATGATCACTTATGCTTAAGGCATATAGTATTCATATCACAAGTATGGGTTTGTGGCAACAATAGGGTATTTTGCAAGGGTTAGCTTGCATAATGTCAATATAAGCTTGCATAGGTATAGTATCTTGCAAGTGTTAGCTTGCCTTGTGCAGAGCAGTGGTTGAAGTTCTCCTCGGCTTCCTCTTCGTAGTATCCTCCTTCCTCCTCGTATCCTTGGTCGGTACTAGCGTCTATGAATAAATACGAGGTACACAATCACCAAACAATACTTAACTACTTGCAATCATTACACACAAGGGTCCTATAGATGATCTAGCATCATCTCTAACATTACAAGGTTAAGGCTTGGTTTAAATCTTTTTATTTTAGAAAAGTAATTTCTACTCATTGAGAAACTACTTAAGATTTAATATTCTCCAAACTAAACATGGGATCATGTTGACACATGTCATCACCACATATTGTAGTCCATGGGAATGTGATTTAAAGTGGTGTCACAATTTAATAAGGTTTTACCTTTTTATTTTAATTAATTAAAGTGGCTAGAAATGCTTATGAAGCATTCTTTTATTCCTTGAACATGATTTCTGCCAGTAAACCTATATTTTTTTTTATATATTCTGAAAGGTATGGTTAAATGTGATTTTTGAGAGTTGGAATCAACTCAAAAGCTTTTATGGTTTAAATTTGAAAAATGTTTGAATGCAGAAAAGCTTCTGCCTTGATATTTTTGCTGTGGTTGATCTACTGATCCAAATGACTTGAATCCAACGGGCTTAGATTAAGCATTCACAGACCTTTCCAACAAAATTGGTTTTATCCAATTTGGTGCACTGAATCGATCTGGGTTGATTTTTGAAGTTGGGTGTTGAAGTGGGTTTGAAAATAAATAGAAAAAGGTTTAATTTGAATTGCTGGGCTGCGCGGGAAATTCTAACGGGCCGGCCTGCTAAGCGCAGTGCTCACGCGGGCTGCGTAAGTGGGTGTCCCCACTCGTTAGTGACACGGGGCTGGGCGAAGCGGTATGGGGTGATGTGGATCGTTCGATCTAGCTCTAATCCAACGGCTGTTGGTCATCGTCGACGCGAGACAGCTCCGGTGAGAACGAAACCTAGCACCGCCAGTGAGGGTCGCTGGGGGCTCACCGGGGTACGGGCGAGGGTCGGCGAGGCGGGCGAACGACGAAGTCGACGACGGCGAACCTCCTGGTACCGGTGGCTTCTCCTGGGGCGGCTCCAATCGCTGGCTCCTTTCTTCTCCGGTAGCGGCAGGCTCCAGTGAAATTCCGGCGAGGTGGTGCTCGCCTTGCTCTGAGGATGGTGTGGCACGGTCAGTGGGGAGAGGGGAGTGAGATGGTGTGATGAATTCGTGCGGGGGTGGCATCTATTTATAGTCGAGCGAGGGGACCGTCGGGGCGCAAGGTGAGCTCGTCGGGGGCGACGTTACAGGCGGCTATAGGCATGGGCAAGGGTAGGGGACGGTGCTGTGTCTCCTGGCGATGCTCAATGGCATGGTCGCGAGGCATGGGGCGGTGTGGTTTGGTCTGAAGCGGTGCTTTCTGCTGGCAGGCGGCGTCTTCGACGGCGGGCGGTGGCTGTATGGCACGGGGAGGCAAACGGGGGTGTCTGGCGGTGTCCTGGGTCGGTGGTGATCGTGTGTGCGCGCGGTGAGGGCGGCGCGCGGTCTGTGGACGCTGGTCGCGGGTGGCGATCTGGCGCACGCTCGGCAAGGTCTGGGCGTGTCTCGTGCGCGTGGTCCAGGGCTTGGCAAAGCTCGCGGCTGGGACAGGCAGTGGCGATGGACGGTGAGCTGCCTCCCAGACAAGTTTGGCACGGCTAGTTCTTCCTCTAGCCTGCTGTCCACAATGGGGTGACATGGGGTTGCTCGGCTGTTCACCATTAATGGCAATGGCAAGCTCACAGGGGTGCTAGTGTTGGGCTAATCTTTCTAGATGATCTACTGAGCTGTGTGTGAGCTAACTAGGGAACAAGTTAGGCAAGAATCACTGCACACTATAGTGTTTGTGGTTTTGTTTGATTTGTGTCTGCAACCTGTTTGATGAAATGGCCGCATGAACTCAAGTTTTGAATTTTGAAATGATTTTTGGTGGGTTTGCTAGATTGGTTCTGGTGAGTCTGCAGATGCTCGGGTTTTGAAAATTGAGCTTGTTTGAGTGGGTTTTGAGAAAGTGGGATCTTCCCATATGAAGAAGATTCAATTTTGAAATGTCATTTAAACTATGCATTTGAAAGTTTCTGGATGATCACAAAGTGGGCCTTGATACTCTGTTATGAGTACATTCAAGGGGTGCAAAGATCCAGAAAAGTTTCTGTTAGGTTCTGAAAGTTTGAGATAGCCAAAGTAGGCATGAGAGTTAAATTGGTCAAAATGACCATTCACTCAATATATTTGTTTTGATTTACTTGTCTTTAGGAAAAGTGTGGGAAATGTTTTAGATGATGTTATTTTCACCTAATAAACATTTTACAAGCAATGGATCACACAAACAAGGTGGTTTTTAAAGAAATTCAAAATTCATGCATACACATATACATGCATTCATGAATTCATTTAGAAAAGTTTTTGTTAACCCTAAACTTGATGATTAGTGTTTTGATGATCTAAGTTTGGTATTTTTGGGATGGTACAAACCTTCCCCCCTTAAAAAAAATCTCATCCCGAGATTTGAAAAAGGACGAAAAGATTACCTAGGATTTGAAGAGATCGGGAAACTCCGTCCTGATGTGATCTTCGCGCTCCCAGGTAGCTTCCTCTTCTGTGTGATTGCTCCATTGAATCTTGAGAAACTTGATGCTCCGGTTTCTGGTGGTTCGAAAGGCTTCCTCTAATATACGGATGGGTACTTCAGGATAGGTCAGGTCATCGTTGATCTCTATGGCCCGGTGGTCGATATTCTTGAACACTTCGGTCTTCTCGGGGACTTCGGGACATTTGCGAAGTAATGAGATATGGAACACATTGTGCACCGCTGACATCTCGTCAGGTAGTTAAAGTTGATACGATACTTCTCCTCGATGGTTCAAAATTTTGAGAGGTCCGATATATCTGGGGGCTAACTTTCCTTTGAGTTGGAAACGTTGCATTCCCTTCAATGGCGACACTTTCAGATAAACAAAATCTCCGATGTTGAAGGTGAGGTCTCGACGTCTCTTGTCGGCATAACTCTTCTGTCGGGATTGGGCTGTCTTGAGGTGCTCACGAATCTTGTGAACCTTCTCTTCTGCTTCTCGTAGGATGTCGGGTCCGAAGATCTGACTCTCTCCTACTTCCGACCAGTTCAAAGGGGTGCGGCACTTTCTTCCGTACATGAATTCAAATGGGGCCATTTGCAAACTCGCTTGGTAACTATTATTGTAAGAAAATTCTGCAAACGGCAGACAGTCTTCCCACTTGGATCCATATTCTAGCACACATGCTCTAAGCATATCTTCGAGTATTTGATTTACTCGCTCCGTTTGTCCATCGGTCTGAGGGTGATACGCAGTACTGAAATCTAGGCGGGTTCCTAAACCTTCTTGGACTTTCTTCTAGAATCTCGAGGTAAACTGAGTTCCTTGATCCGAGACTATGTTCTTGGGGACTCCGTGCAAACTAACGATCCTAGCGATGTATAACTCTGCTAGCTTCGAACTCTGATAGGTGGTTTTGACGGGCAAGAAATGGGCTACTTTGGACAATCTGTCCACTATAACCCAAATAGAGTCATTTCCCCTACTAGAAGTAGGTAGTCCAGTGATAAAGTCCATTCCTACAGAATCCCATTTCCATTCCGGAATTTGCAAAGGTTGCAACAATCCAGCGGGTCTTTGATGTCCTGCCTTGACTCGCTGACATATGTCACACTTGGTGATATAGCTTCCGATTTCTCTCTTCATCTTATGCCACCAAAATTGCTCTTTCAAATCTTGATACATCTTAGTTCATCTGGGATGGATAGAATAAAGAGTAGCATGAGCCTCCTTCAAGATAACTTCTTTCAACTCCGAATCTGCTGGTACACAAAGGCGTCCTTTGTACCACAAAACTCCTTCTTCGTCCTCGGTGAATCCGGGTACTTTGCCTGTACCGATACGACGCTTGATTCCGTCGATACTAGCATTTCCCTTCTGCGCCTCTTTAATCTGACTGATCAAAGTGGGCTGAAGTTCTATGCTAGCCAAAAATCCTTCACTTACTAACTCTATTCGAAAATCTTCCATCTCTTTGTGCAAACTTGGTTGCTCCTTTAAAATCATGGAGTTCAAGCGGCACGGCAATCTGCTAAGGGCATCGGCTACCACATTGGCTTTTCTAGGGTGATAGTGAATGTCCAGGTCGTAATCCTTGATTAGTTCAATCCATCTTCTCTGCCTCATATTCAGCTCCTTCTGAGTGAATTTATACTTTAGGCTCTTGTGATCCGACTAAATCTCACAACGATTTCCCATTAGGTAATGTCTCCATGTCTTCAGGGCTAGAACTACGGCTGCGAGTTCGAGGTCATGGGTTGGGTAATTTTGTTCATGTTGCTTCAATTGTCGCGATAGATAAGATATAACTTTGCCTTCTTGCATTAGCACACATCCGAGACCAATCTTGGATGCGTCACAATACACATCGAAGGGCTTCGTGATATCCGGCATAATCAAGATGGGGGCTGAAATTAATCTCCTCTTGAGTTCTTGAAAACTCGCTTCACATTTGTCGGTCCATTCAAACTTCTTGTCCTTCTTCAGCAATTGGGTCATGGGTGCAGCGATACTGAGAATCCTTCTACGAATTTGCGGTAATATCCGCCAATCCGAGAAATGCACGAACTTGGGTTTGAGTGGTTGGGGCTTGGCAATCTTCTACATCTTTCACTTTGGCGGGGTCAACGGCAATTCCTCCCTGATACAATGTGACCGAGAATCCTACCTCCAGAATTCACATTTGCTAAACTTTGCATACAACTGATGCTCTCTAAGGGTTCCAAGAATGGTCCTTAGGTGTAGCTCATGTTCTTCTTCTGATTTGGAATAAATCAGAATGTCATCGATGAAAACAACGACAAACTTATCCAGGAAGTCCATAAAAATCTTATTCATGAGATTCATGAAATAAGCGGGGGCATTGGTTAATCCAAAAGACATGACTGTATACTGCATAATCCATATCGGTGGTAAAGGCTTTGGAATATCCTCTACGAATTTTGAGTTGATGATAGCCAGTTCTAAGATCAATCTTAGAAAACACTGGCACCGTCAACCGTCAAACAAATCTTCTATCTTGGGCAAGGGGTACTTGTTCTTGATGGTGACGTCATTCAACTTCCGATAATCCGTACACAGATGGTTACCTCCATCCTTCTTGTCCACAAACAAGACAGGTGATCTCCATGGTGACGCACTTGGTTGAATCAATCCGATTTCCAACATGGAATCCAGTTGCTTCTTCAGTTCTTCTAGTTCTGACGGGTTCATACTATAGGGTCTCTGGGCTATGGGTCCTGTTCCGGGGATTAGTTCAATGATAAACTCGATATCCCGATCCGGGGCATACTGCAAAACATCCGGAAATACATCGGGGTATTCACAGACTATCCGGACTTGGTCAATGGTAGGTTGGGCTAGACTCTTGTTACACTTGAATTGGCGAGGTAAGGTTTCAGATATATGCTCAACTGATATTCCGGTGGTACTGGTCATGGTGATGGCTTTCTTGGCACAGTCAATCAATCCTTTATGTTTGGACATCCAATCCATTCCTAGTACTACTTCCAAACCTTTAGTTCCGAGTACTATTAGGTTAGCATAAAAATCTATGCCATGGATTCGGATAGGGACGGCTTTGCAAATTTGCCTAGCCTTGGTGGTTGATCCGGGAATTTGTACAATCATCACATGCTTCAATTTGGTTGGTTGAATTTTACTAGTGCAGGAAAATTCTTCGGTGACAAATGAATGTTATGCACCAGAATCAAACAACACTCTTGCAAGTACTGAATTAACAGAAACATACCCAAAGACGACGTCTGGCGCTTCTCGAGCTTCTTCAAAATGCATGAGAAAAGACGGTCATTGCGGTTGAGTGAATTCTCCAGGGCAAATCTTCTCCCTGGTCGACACACGACGCTGAGCTGGGACATTGGTATTAGAGGCTGTAGCATTCTTCTTGTTGGGACACTCGTTGGAATAGTGGCCTTTATTTCCACAGTCATAACAGGTCACTTGTGACTTGTCCTTGGCTGCGACAGGCACCGCATTGCTTCCAAATTTGGGGCAGTGTTGGGGTTGGTGGTAGCATTGTTGGGGTTGAACTTCGTGGGGCACGGGTGAAATTGCTAGAGTTGCCGGGTTGTTGTGATTTCCTCCGGTCTAGGGTTTCACGGTTGGGATAGGTTGGACGGGTCATAGGGGTTTATTGGTTCTTGGGGCAAACTCGGAGATGGGTTAGTTATACTTTGGGGTCCGATGGGTTCTGGTTGATGCATCATACGACGCTTGTGGTTTTCATTGGCTTGGTTGATCTTCCTTCCATCCGGATAGCTGAATCGACAAGGGCTTCAATATCAGCAAAGGGGTATTGATTAACACCGTCGCATCTTGTCATGCGCACCATTCAGAACCTTTCCTTCTTCTTGGCTTCGTGTCTATCTCGTCCGGGCATACCTAGCTAATGACAAAAATTTGTCACGGTATTCCACTACAGTCATCCTTCCTTGTTTCAACTCTCTGAACTCGTCTCTCATTCTCTTAATCAAACCTGGTGGCACATGGGTTCTGCAAAACTTGACCTTGAATTCCTCCCATGTCATCATTTGGCCTCCGGTCATGGCACGAACACTATTCCACCATGCCCTGGCATCTCCGGCTAGATAATGGGTGGCGAATAGAACTTTCTCATTGTCTTCCACTCCGGCTACTTCTAAGTTATTTTCCATGGTTTGCAGCCAATCATCGGCGTCTAGGGGTTCTTCTGACTTGGTGAAAATGGGTGGGTTGGTATTCTTGAAATTCTTGAGCTTAGATCCGTGGTTGTCCTGATTTCCATGGACTTGGTTGTTATGGGCTAGCTGGGCTATCTGTTGCAGAGTGGCTAGGTTGGCTTGACGTTCCGCTCTTTCAGCTTCGCGGTCAGAAGTCAACATTTGCAGGATCTGCAACATCGGGTCCGGGGCTGAACCGCTTCCTCCATGTGGCATCTTAAGATTGATATAGATCATGAGAAAAGAGGGAAATTGCTAAGGTTTTGGGTCTTTGAAAAGTTTTTTAGAGTTTGACTCAGGCTTTTCTAGCAACTTGCTTTTTCATTCATTCATTCATTCATTCATTCATTCATAGCACACAGTACAACACACACCACAACAAAGGAAAATAGATGGTTTTAAGAACCATTCTGAAATCTACGATACAGTGGGACCGACTACTACTCACTACGCCAGTGCTCAGTGCTACTACTCCTCGGAGTCTGTGGCTTCATCATCTTCATCGTCATTGATGAAGGCGAAATCATCCTCATCGGTGAAGAAGTCCATGGCCTGATCCTCTAGAAAATCATCGTCATCGCTGAGATAAGAGTAAGGGTCTCCACGAAGATCTTCTCCGACATTCTCCCTTTCCTCCAACTGCATGTCTCTCTCGTGGATGGTCTCTTCCAGAGATGAGATGCGGTGGCGAAGACGGGCAATAATGCGCTCCTTCTTGTCGAGCTGACGGCGGCGAGACTTGCGATCCTTTGCTAGTAGGGCGATGGTCTGATCCTTCGTCTTGATGATGGCAGACTTGTGGTTGCAATAGTCATGGCAGTTGTCCAACTCCTGCTGACGGTCATACATCATGAAGCTAAGGTGGTCCAATTGAGTCTTCAGCTTGGGATGGTACGGGGCTTCCAGTGGTTGTCCATTTGCATCACGTCTTGGGAAAAACTCAAAGCGAGTACCCTTGATCTGATTGATGCTCTGCCCACACAGACGGGAAAGAGATTCCTGCATTGCCCTGGCAAGTCCATCGAGTCAGTTGTTTTCCCTCAAGGTAAACTGAATTCCCTCCGCTATGGGAGGTTCAATCTTTCCTCGGAGACTTGCAACAATTAGCCACTGCAGATCTTCTCCTCCTTGATCATTGAACTGAGCTCAAGAACTCAAAAGTGACGCCCGAAGTTCAAAGCTGATCCGCATCCTCTCAAAGATAAGGTCTCCTCCATTCCCAAGTTGATAAAACTTGCTGTACTTCACGTCCATCTATAAAAATAGAGGATGATTAGATTAGCAGAGTGATCAAGTGTGTCAAACTTTTATCTATTTTGCAAGAGTTTTTGAGGAACATGAGGTTTTATGAAAGAATTAAAAAGATAAGAATGAGAATAGGTTTTTATAAATATTTGTTTTCTTTGGTTTTTGAAACTAAGTTTTTGGTTCAACGTCCAACCTAACGAGGGTCTCCTATGGTCAGGATGGCTCTGATACCAACTTGTCAACACCCAGATTTTTCAATCCTAGATGCCTGTTATGCCATACATCGCAATCCCAGGATTACCATTTTTGCGAGACATAACAGAATTGGATACCATAGTACTTCATCCATTACAAACGATACATAAGTTCTTACACAAATAGGGATCTCATGATCCAGTTCTTAATACAACTTCAAGCAGCGGAATACGTAATAATAACGATAGCGTAGGCGAAGCTCCATCTTCGAGGTCACAGGCAATGCTGACGATGGGAGATGATCCTAGTTGTCGTAAACTTCCTGGGGTCCATCCTCCAGGTACTTTCTTCATAGTCCGCCATGGGAATAGCTGTGACAAAGCCATGAGTACTCTTTAAGTACTGCAAACTAATACTAACAGTAAGGGTTTTGGATAATAGGACACTAGGCTCTAGGGTTGTTTTGCAAAAAGCCAGGTTTATCTTTACTAAGTTCCAAAGCTAGTCACAATTTTATAACTCCTAAGTGGGATCTTGTAATTCAGGTCACAACTCTGTTGTGGTCAAGTCAAAGTCTCAATTCATTTCACAAGTCATTCTCAAAAGGGTCTGACGGGGAACAAGATGGCCATCTAATCGTCCATAATCATGACGCTGCTATTCAATAGTTTGACACTGCAGAGATTGTACACTTTCACCACAACATTCGATACATCCATCAGAACAAATCCTGAATTCACCATACTCAGATGCGGATAATCAATCCTAACCTTTCAATTACACTCCTAGTATCAGCACCTCTCCGTGAGTTTGGCCTCCCAACCATGACCACTGTCATCTTGGGTACCGCATGTGGACAATCTTCACAAGGTAGCCTCAGCTGACCTTGGCCGTGAGGGAACTAATACTAAGGTATATAAGTTTCCAAATAAGCCCTACCCAAAATTCGGGTATTGTGGTTGTACGATAAAATTGGAATGGTATCGCATCCAGACAACCATCAGTTTTATAAAGGGCTAAGGCTCATGCCTCAACATTTTTATCACCAAAATCATCATGTGTTCGGAAACACATGTCCAAAACATTTCAGTAGAATGATCCATCATTCCAAGGTTTTCATAACCATCTTTCCACCAGGTATTCCCATCTAAGGTTGATCAAGTTTTATGCTTAGCACTAGCATCTACAGGTGGGGGTAATAATGATGAGGGGTGGTACTAGTGGAGTTCACTAAGTCTAACCTTATATCTTAGGCTGAGATCAGGGTCTCTAGCTTAGGCCAAATTTTATGCTCTTTAGGCAACCTTGAGCACAACTGTCTAATATCTACCAAACTCTTAGGTAGACTCTAAGTAAGCTTTGATAAATAAATAAAGAAAGAAGCTTGCCATAAAACTAGGATTGGTTTAGCAAGTGGGTATGATCACTTATGCTTAAGGCATATAGTATTCATATCACAAGTATGGGTTTGTGGCAACAATAGGGTATTTTGCAAGGGTTAGCTTACATAATGTCAATATAAGCTTGCATAGGTATAGTATCTTGCAAGTGTTAGCTTGCCTTGTGCAGAGCAGTGGTTGAAGTTCTCCTCGGCTTCCTCTTCGTAGTATCCTCCTTCCTCCTCGTATCCTTGGCCTGCACTAGCGTCTATGAATAAATACGAGGTACACAATCACCAAACAATACTTAACTACTTGCAATCATTACACACAAGGGTCCTATAGATGATCTAGCATCATCTCTAACATTACAAGGTTAAGGCTTGGTTTAAATCTTTTTATTTTAGAAAAGTAATTTCTACTCATTGAGAAACTACTTAAGATTTAATATTCTCCAAACTAAACATGGGATCATGTTGACACATGTCATCACCACATATTGTAGTCCATGGGAATGTGATTTAAAGTGGTGTCACAATTTAATAAGGTTTTACCTTTTTATTTTAATTAATTAAAGTGGCTAGAAATGCTTATGAAGCATTCTTTTATTCCTTGAACATGATTTCTGCCAGTAAACCTATATATTTTTTTATATATTCTGAAAGGTATGGTTAAATGTGATTTTTGAGAGTTGGAATCAACTCAAAAGCTTTTATGGTTTAAATTTGAAAAATGTTTGAATGCAGAAAAGCTTCTGCCTTGTTATTTTTGCTGTGGTTGATCTACTGATCCAAATGACTTGAATCCAATGGGCTTGGATTAAGCATTCACAGACCTTTCCAACAAAATTAGTTTCATCCAATTTGGTGCACTGAATCGATCTGGGTTGATTTTTGAAGTTGGGTGCTGAAGTGGGTTTGAAAAGAAATAGAAAAGGTTTAATTTGAATTGCTGGGTTGCGCGGGAAATTCTAACGGGCCGGCCTGCTAAGCGTAGTGCTCCCGCGGGCTGCGTAAGTGGGTGTCCCCACTCGTCAGTGACACGGGGCTGGGCGAAGCGGTATGGGGTGATGTGGATCATTTGATCTAGCTCTAATCCAACGGCTGTGGGTCATCGTCGACGCGAGACAGCTCCGGCGAGAACGAATCCTAGCGCGGCCAGTGAGGGTCGCTGGGGGCTCACCGGGGTACGGGCGAGGGTCGGCGAGGCGGGCGAACGACGAAGTCGACGACGACGAACCTCCTGGTACCGGTGGCTTCTCCTGGGGCAGCTCCAATCGCTGGCTCCTCTCTTCTCCGGTAGCGGTAGGCTCCAGTGAAATTCCGGCGAGGTGGTGCTCGCCTTGCTCTGAGGATGGTGTGGCACGGTCAGTGGGGAGAGGGGAGTGAGATGGTGTGATGAATTCGTGCGGGGGTGCCTCTATTTATAGTCGAGTGAGGGGACCGTCGGGGCGCAAGGTGAGCTCGTCGGGGGCGACGTTACAGGCGGCTATAGGCATGGGCAAGGGTAGGGGACGGTGTTGTGTCTCCTGGCGATGCTCAACGGCATGGTCGCGAGGCATGGGGCGGTGTGGTTTGGTCTGGAACGGCCGGTGCTCTGCGCGGCAGAGGCGGCGTCTTCGACGGCGGGCGGTGGCTGTATGGTACGGGGCGGCAAATGGGAGTGTCTGGCGGTGTCCTGGGTCGGTGGTGATCGTGTGTGCGCGCGGTGAGGGCGGCACGCGGTCTGTGGACGCTGGTCGCGGGTGGCGCTCTGGCGCACGCTCGACAAGGTCTGGGCGTGTCTCGTGCGCGTGGTCCAGGGCCTGGCAACGCTCGCGGCTGGGACAGGCAGTAGCGGTGGACAGTGGGCTGCCTCCCAGACAAGGTTGGCACGGCTAGTTCTTCCTCTAGCCTGCTGTCCACAATGGGGTGACATGGGGTTGCTCGGCTGTTCACCATTAATGGCAATGGCAAGCTCACATGGGTGCTAGTGTTGGGCTAATCTTTTTAGATGATCTAGTGAGCTATGTGTGAGCTAAATAGGAAACAAGTTAGGCAAGAATCATTGCACACTATAGTGTTTGTGCTTTTGTTTAATTTGTGTCTGCAACCTGTTTGATGAAATGGCCGCATGAACTCAAGTTTTGAATTTTGAAATGATTTTTGGTGGGTTTGCTAGATTGGTTCTGGTGAGTCTGCAGATGCTTGGGTTTTGAAAATTGAGCTTGTTTGAGTGGGTTTTGAGAAAGTGGGATCTTCCCATATGAAGAAGATTCAATTTTGAAATGTCATTTAAACTATGCATTTGAAAGTTTCTGGATGATCACAAAGTGGGCCTTGATATCCTGTTATGAGTACATTCAAGGGGTGCAAAGATCTAGAAAAGTTTCTGTTAGGTTCTGAAAGTTTGAGATAGCCAAAGTAGGCATGAGAGTTAAATTGGTCAAAATGACCATTCACTCAATATATTTGTTTTGATTTACTTGTCTTTAGGAAAAGTGTGGGAAATGTTTTAGATGATGTTATTTTCAACTAATAAACATTTTACAAGCAATGGATCACACAAACAAGGTGGTTTTTAAAAGAAATTCAAAATTCATGCATACACATATACATGCATTCATGAATTCATTTAGAAAAGTTTTTGTTAACCCTAAACTTGATGATTAGTGTTTTGATGATCTAATTTTGGTATTTTTGGGATGTTACACTAGAACACCTTACATGGACTATCTCACAACCAGGACATCTCAAACCTTTTCGTCCATTCCGGGTAAAAAGGACAAATGTCTGCCGAATCGGTAGGAAGTGAGTCCGATTTATACTACAGGTACATGATCTATCGCCCGTGATTTTTTGAAAAAATCATTTTTAGACTCGCAAAATGTGGTTTCTTCAGAGATCCAATGCAAGTTCTAACGATGCTCGTCCCCTATCTTCATGCACGCCGGTTCGACCATAGTTAGAAATTCAGATAATTCAAAACGGGCATAATAAATTCAAAAAAATCCGAACAATAAAAATCCTTCGTGTGGTGTCATATTATGTGACATAGTTGAAAGGAAAAATACTAGACTTGGTTTATTGATCATGTGTCGAAAAAACCTTCACAAAATGACCTATCATGTTCGAGGTTTCATGGCTTTCGGTCCAAATGACCGATGTTATGTGCTGAATCACGGCATAGTTTGTGATGCTGTGCCCATATTATGCATGCGTGTGGACATTGGTATGGAGAACAATGTTGCAGGAGGAAGTTTTCCTTTTTGTCGCACGGAAAAGCCCTTTTCCATTATCCGAGCGCAAAAAACGGGTCGTTTTATGAAGTAACTACCAAAATGCCGTTTCAGAATGCTAGCGTCCCATTTTTCTAAAATACTAGACCACCTTACATGGACTATCTCCCAACCGGGACATCTCAAACCTTTTCGTCCATCCCGGGTAAGAAGGACAAATGTCTGCCAAATCGGTAGGAAGTGGGTCCGGTTTGTACTACAGGTACATGATCTATCGCCCGTGATTTTTTGAAAAAATCATTTTTAGACTCGCAATATGTGGTTTCTTCAGAGATCCAATGCAAGTTCTAAATGAGCCATTTTTCTTCCCGCCATTTTTTCCCGGCATTTCTCCCGCCAGTTTTTCCCGCCAGTTCTTCCCGCCAGTTCTTCCCTCCAGTTATCTTCCTGCCATTTCTCACTATATATATGTAGGGTTGGCCTCCATTGTCATTGCACATCTCTAGGCTCATATCTGCAACCTCATCACTCTTTCCCATGACTTCCACCGTAGCACTAACTCCTAGGGAGGCGGAGGCGCTGGCGCCGAACCACACCTGCCTCACGGGCCATCGTGTCCCTCCGATCGGATGCTGAGTGCCGGAGGCGTGCCGGTTCCTCCTGTCCCTCTAGGTGTGGCCCGTCGGATGGCCATCACGAACCACTACTACTTCGAGCTCACGCCGGAGCAGTGGAGGAATCCCAGATGGCATCCCGACTATTTCCCGAATTGGGAAGCCTTCTTCGTGGATCGGCGTGAGAGGGCGCTCGCCAGGCACGAGGAGGATGGCCCACCTCCTCCGAACTTCAACGAGGCCGGTCGTCGGTTGTGGTGGAGCGGTCGGACTCTCCAGAGCGTCATGGCCTACGACATGGCCGCCGACTCTAGCCCTCGCCTGCGCTACCCTCAAGTCCAGCCCACTCGTACTCAGCCTTCAAGGTTCAACTACGGCGACCCCGATTTACGGCAAATGATTTACCCAAGCGAAAGTACGATTTACCATGAGCGAGTAGTACAGGTGTAGGCAGGAGCATGACTGAATCACTCCAACATTGCAAAACAAGTTCGGCCGATTGTGGCTTAATCTGGCCATGTATCTTAATTTTCAGTTCTTCTATGTAACTTTGTGTTAGTTGAGTTATGTACTTTAATTCCAGTTCTATCCTAATAAAATTTTCTTTCCGCCCATTATTTTTTAATATAAGTTAATTCATTTTTAATTTTTAATGGTTCATAGTTTAAATGGTTACATTAATTATTTTTTAAAAATAGAAAATGGTTTTGAATTATTTATTCAAATCCAGATACTTTTTATGTTTAAAGTTTTTCTAAATTCCAAATTAATATTCAAAAAATATAAGTTAATTCATTATTAATTTTAAATGGTTCATAGTTTAAATGGTTACATTAATTATTTTTTAAAAACAGAAAATGGTTTTGAATTAGTTATTCAAATCCAGACACTTTTTATGTTTAAAGTTTTTCTAAATTCCAAATTAATATTCAAAAAATATAAGTTAATTCATTATTAATTTTAAATGGTTCATAGATTAAATGGTTATATTAATTATTTTTTAAAAATAGAAAATGGTTTTGAATTACTTATTCAAATTCAAACAATTTTTATGTTTAAAGTTTTTCTAAATTCCAAATTAATATTTAAAACATATAAGTTAATTCATTTTTAATTTTAAATGGTTCATATTTTAAATGGTTACATGAATTATTTTTAAAAACAGAAAATGGTTTTGAATTAGTTATTCAAATTCAAATACTTTTTATGTTTAAAGTTTTCTAAATTCCAATTTAATATTCAGAAAATATAAGTTAATTCATTTTTAATTTTAAATGGTTCACATTTTAAATGGTTACATTAATTATTTTTAAAAACAGAAAATGGTTTTGAATTAGTTATTCAAATTCAAACACTTTTTATGTTTAAAGTTTTTCTAAATTCCAAAGTAATTCTCATTTAAAAAAATTACAAATTTAAACCCCAAAATAAAAAATAAGGCAGGAACAGAGAGAAAATTGCTGAATTTTTTTGAAAACAGGGTCATATGTCCCGGTTGGAGCCACCAACCGGGACTAAAGACCCCTGCGCGCACTCCTTGGGCTGATGAAAAAAAGGTGGAGTATAAGTCCCGGTTGGTGGCTCTAACCGGGCCGTATTACCCTTTAGTCCCGGTTGGAGCCACCAACCGGGACAAAAGGTCCTTTGGTTATAACTGACGCGCCTCCTCTTCTTCTTCCCCATCTCATTTCACTTCTTCTCACCGGCAGCGCCAGACAGAATCCCCGACGCCGGGTAGCTGCCCGGCTTCGCCGCCACCCGCTCGGCCGTCCGCCACCACCTCCGGCTGCGCCCCGGCTACTTTTCCCCCTCGCACGTTACCTCAATCGCCTGGATTGGAAGCTCCATCCGCCGTCTGTCTCCGTTGATTCCGGCGTCTCCCAAGCTCGCCCGGCCTCGCCACCACTTCTGTCGTGTTCCTGGTGAGCTGCTGATCCTCACGTTGCTCTTATTTCTCTCCCTATCCTCCTGTACTATTCTCCCGCGGTGCCCGCGCCGCCGCCGAAGCTCGACGGAGGCGACGCCCGGTGACCAAGAAGGAGCGGCGCCCACTCTCTTGCTCCTCGCATCGCTCTCTCTAACGCGCCCATCCGCTGCCCAGCGTCTCGCTCATCGCTGCCGCTGCCGCTGCTCGGGAGCTCACCGCCAACAGGACGTCATGTCGACGCCACTCGTGGCGTCACCTTGTCAAGGTGGCACCGATGTGGCCTAGGCCCATCACCACCTCGATGGGTAGGATCCGATGTGGTATAAAAAGTATCTGATGCGTGTGTTGACATCAGCATGCGTGGAGGCTGAGTTGGCACTGGGGCCCTTCATCGCCTCACCGCTAGGGGTCGCCCCGGTGTAAAAACTATTTGCCTTTTTGTTTTTAATTCCAGAAAATGATTTAATATTGTAAAATCAATAACTTATTGTTTATAAGTCAGGAAAATACAAATAATATATCAAATTGTTCAGAAAAATGAAACCTATCTATTTAACATATAATCATGCATTGTTCAACAACTTAAATGACAAGTATAATTAGAAGAACAAATGCACCCCTCTCAGATGTTCCGGAGTTTCCTCGAGTTAGGGTTTTCACCCCTCGGAGCCCCGATTAAATCGTCGAGCATGTCTTAGGGTTACATTCCAATGCAAATTAACTTGTCATATCATCATACTTGCTTGAGAATTGCATCGATGCCATGTGTTGAACAAGCTAGGCATTCGGTTCTTCGCGGTAGAATAAGAGATCGAGATCAAAGACCGAGGTCAACACCATCGAAGATCGAAGATTTCTTGATAGCCATCGCATTGTAGATGCTTAGCCATGATATTAGTTGTCATAGACCCCAATTGAATCGATGTTGCACCTAGGGTTAGCCGGTGTGTCCTCGCCAGGGCATCCCGAACCCGAGGGTTGATTGATTGCCGCCTTTCTATTCGGTATTGGTTCTTCGTGATAGGATCCGAGCCCGATGGTTTGTCCGAATTAGGGTTTTTGATATTGTAAATTCATTTTTATTATTGTGTATGTATATATTAGGGTTTCTCTGAAATAGGGTTTATATCTCTCAACACCGTACCTAACATTCTCCCTTAGCCGCTTTGACTTATCCGTTTTCCACCTATGCAAAAAATATAGACCCACACGACAGAGAAGAAGAAAAGGAAGAGTTGATCCAAGGTGTGATCCGCGGGGAAGAAAATTTAGATGTATCGACGTTTCTGAACAACTCCGGTGAGGGTGATCCTCTTTTTGCCAGAAGAGACGACTTGTTTGAGGTTGAAGTTGATGCCTTCCGCGAGGGAGAAGGCGATGCCTTGTGTGATCGAGAAGACGACCACTCCGGTGAGGTGCATTTAATATAATTAATTCATTAATTAATAATCTGCTATCTATATAGAAATAGTAACGATGATCTTTCTTCTTTTAGCCCTCCGGAGCGAAGAAATCTACTGAAAAGAGCAGACGAGGCCCAACCAAAAAGTTGGAAGACCATGAGAGGTTCAGGATCGAAGATGTCGCTGAAGACGGCAAACCGACGGCTCACGAGCTGACGTCCGGGAAGAAGTCGTCGTTCGGGAACTCGTCGTCGAACGACGTCGTGGTTGCCAGTAGTCGCACTTGAGCGCTCCCCAAAAACCTGATCGCCCCTCACCCGTACAGGTTCACGAGAGGCGGGGTTCCGGAGGCCTACTATCCCGATCTGCGGTGCACGCCGCAAGCCGGGATGAGGAAGACGAAAGCGGCAGCGCAAGGTTCTGAAGGTAGGCGCGTGTGTCGATTGACTCAACGATTAGGTTTAGCGCAGACGCTTATATAATGCAGGTTAGAGAGATCGTCAGACTCAGCCCACTTCCGAGTCGGTAACATTCCATGTCCATAAAAACTGGAAACGGCTGTAATTAACGCGCCCGTTAATGACTCATAATCAGTTTTCCCAACCAGCAAAATAAAGCTCGGCTCGGCGACATTCCCGCAACATGCGGCGCGCGCGCATCGTGGCGAGGCGAGGAGGGCGGCGTCGGAGGAGGAGTGCGCGAGGGCTACTCTTCTTGTCACACCTTAGTGAGTGGTGCAACACTCTACTATATAAGGTGGTCCAACTCCCCTTTAACTAGCAATGTGGGACTAAACTTTAGCACCACTAGCACAGCCATATGCTGCCATATACAAGTGGGCCAAAGAGAATTTCAGAATTTGTCTAATGGGCCAACAGCCCAAAACTCACCAAATTCCAACAATCCTCCACAAAGTCTCATTGACACATCACAACACTTTTCTTCCAGAACATTGTTTTATATACCGGTGTGTAGTGGAGACTGTTAAGTTGAACTTCCACGTTAACTTCATGCTACGCTAGCTAGCAACTTGATTAGTGGACTATGCCTTGAACTACAAGTTTTCTGCGTGCTAGTTTCACACAAAATCTAGACCGGTACAGGGCTACCGTCGACTTCCCTGCGGTTTGTAGCTTATGCGTCATACTCCAGGGCCTTTCGTGAGTTTATTAGAGAGCACCCAACTCTCACGGACTGCGACGTTTGACATTCAGACTCATATAGGTGTGTTCCTCAAAAGATGTTCTGCAGGACAACATCTCCGCTTATAAAAAACCACTTGGAACACATTAAGATAAATATCAACCTGCCATGCAGATTAAGAGAGTATTGCATCTTTATGGAGATGTAAATATAATATAGGGATACTCTCCTCTCAGCTGACCAACATCTTGTCTCCCAGCTCTAATTCACGGGATCTCCGATCACATAGAGTGGGTTGCCACTGGGATCAACTCATAGCGTGGGTCTCAAACCCATCTCCCTCGATGCATTATCTATCACATTACGTGATAGTCCCTTTGTGAAAGGATCTGCTAGGTTCTTAGATGTTTGGATATAATCCAACGAAATAACTTCGGAGTTTCTCAGTTTCCTGACAGATTTCAATCTCCTCTTCACATGCCTTGATGACTTCATATTATCCTTAGAACTGTTTACTTTGACGATCACAGTTTGATTATCATAGTTCATCGGGATGGCGGGTATTGGTTTTTCAACCACAGGTAAGTCCATCAAGATCTCACGAAGCCACTCTGCTTCAAAAGTGGCTGTGTCTAATGCTGTGAGTTTTGCTTCCATTGTTGACCTTGTTAAGATGGTCTGCTGGCAAGACTTCCACGAAACAGCGCCACAACAAAGTGTAAATAAATAACCACTTGTGGCCTTAATCTTATCGGCATCAGATATCCAATTTGAATCACTATAACCCTCAAGTACCCGTGGATACCTAGTATAGTGAATACCATAACTCGCAGTGCCTTTCAAATAGCGCAAAACTCTTTCAAGAGCATGTCAATGATCATCTCCAGGATTTGACACAAATCGACTCAGTTTGCTTACAGCAAAGGAGATGTCAGGTCTAGTAGCGCTTGCTAAATACATGAGCGAGCTAATAATTTGAGAATATCTCAATTGATCTTTAGCAGTCCTTCGATTCTTTCGAAGTAGCACACTCGGATCATAAGGCGTTGGAGAAGAATTGCAGTCGCTATACCCGCAGCGACTCAATATCTTTTCCACATAGTGAGACTAAAGGAGTGTAATCCCACCATTGTCATTCTTTAGTAGCTTGATGTTTAAAATTACATCAGCCACTCCCAAGTCCTTCATCTCAAAGCAGCGAGACAGGAACTCTTTGACCTCCTCGATAACAACGAGGTTGGTCCCGAATATCAATATGTCATCAACGTAGAGACACATAATAACTCCCTCGCCCCCACCATGGCGATAGTACACACATTTGTCAGCTTCGTTTACAACAAAGCCTTCAGCAGTTAAAGTTCTTTCAAACTTCTCGTTCCACTGCTTAGGAGCTTGCTTAAGACCATACAAAGACTTCACTAACCTACACACCTTTCCTTCTTTACCATCTACTACAAATCCGTCAGGCTACTCCATATAAATTTCCTCATCTAGCTCTCCATTTAGAAAAGTTATCTTAACATACATTTGATGAACGAGAAGACCATGTGAGGCAGCCAAGGAAAGTAGTACTCGAATAGTGGTCAATCTGGCTACAGGTGAGTAGGTATCGAAGAAGTCTTCACCTTCCTTTTGGGTATAACCCTTAGCCACAAGACGTGCCTTGTACTTTCAATAGTACCATCAGGTCTAAGCTTTTTCTTGAACACCCACTTACATCCTACAGGTTTGCAACCATAAGGACGATCAGTGACTTCCCAAGTACCATGAGCTAAGATGGAGTCCATCTCGCTTCGGATAGCTTCCTTCTAGTAGTCAGCATCTTGGGATGCATAAGCTTCTGAAATGGAAGTGGCAGTATCATCCACAAGGTACACAATGAAATCATCTCCAAATGACTTTGCAGTCCTTTGTCTCTTGCTCCTTTTGGGAGTTGCATTGTCATCCTCCACAGGATCATCAGAGTGTTCTATCGGCATAGTGGGTTCAGGAATTATAGAAAAATCCTAACTAGATGAACTAGTCATCTCCTGATTTGATGAGCTAGACATACCTTTCATAGGAAAGATGTCCTCAAAGAAAGTCGCATCATTCGACTCCGTAATTGTATCAACATGCATGTAGGGTACCTCAGATTTTACTATCAAAAATCTATAGCCAATGCTATGAAAAGCATATCCCAGAAAAACACAATCAACGGTTTTTGGTCCAAGCTTTCGCTTCTTAGGTATTGGAATATTGACTTTCGCCAAACAACCCCAAGTTCGTAAGTAAGAGAGTTTAAGCCTTTTCTTTTCCCATTCCTCAAATGGAGTCATGGTTTTATCCTTTACAGGAACACGGTTTAGGACATGACACGCAGTCATTAGCGCCTCCCCCCACCATTCCTTGGAAAGACCCGATGTATCTAACATGGCGTTAACCAAATCAGTTAGAGTGCGGTTCTTCCTTTCGGCCACCCCATTTGACTGAGGTGAATAGGGAGGCGTCCTCTTATGTATAATACCATGTTCCGTATAGAATAAATCAAATTCTTTTGAAAAGTACTCTCCACCATGATCCTACCTTAGCCGCTTGATTCTAAGATCAAGTTGGTTTTCTGCCTCAGCTTTATAGATTTTGAATTAGTTCAAAGCAGTATCTAGTTCATCTTTAGATTTCAGAAGATAAACATAGTAGTATCTAGTGGAGTCATCAATCAACGTCATAAAAGTATCTTTTTCCACCTTTTGTCAATACACCATTCATCTCACAAAGATCTGAATGTATAAGTTTTAGCGGTGCTAAGTTTCTCGGTTCCGCAGCCGTATGAGACTTGCGGGGTTGCTTTGCTTGCACACAAACTTGGCACTTAGAACCTTTGACAGTGGTAAATTTCGGAATTAAACTCATATTGTCTAGCCGCGTCATGCAACCAAAGTTAATATGACAGAGTCGTGAATGCCAAACATTAGACTCATTATCATTGAAACATGATTAATAACTTTAGTACATGAGTCTGACAAAGACAAGCGGAACAGACCTCCGCACTCATAACCCTTTCCAACAAATTGTATATACTTAGAAATTACAACTTTATTGGACTCAAAAACCAACTTAAAGCCATCTCGACATAAAAGCGATCCGCTGACGAGATTCTTATTGATGAAGGGAACGTGCTGCACATTCTTTAGCTGTACGGTCTTTCCCGAAGTAAACTTCAGATTTACCGTACCAACACCATGAATAGAAGCACGTGAGCCGTTTCCCATCAGCACGGAAGAGGTCCTTGAGACCTGATAAGAGGAAAACATGGAAATATCAGAACATACATGTGTATTAGCACCCGTGTCTATCCACCAATCAGGAGAATGACATACTGAAAGGATAGTAGGTAAAATACCGTACCCAACATCCTTCATCTCAGTATCGCTAATAACAACATTAGCGGCCTGGCCGCTGTTTCCATGTTGACGCTTGTCAAAGTGATTAGGGCAGCTAGGAGCCCCAATGATCAGGATCACCACAGACGTGGCAAAAGCCTTTCCTCTTATCATTTTTCTTCTTGAAGTTGGTAGAGTGTGTGGCCTTGTTCTTGCCATCAAACTTTTCCTTTCCTTCAGTTTTGTTCTTATTCTTGAACTTGTGGGATTGGAAGTTTTTCCTCTGCACTAAATTGGTAGTAGAACCTCCCTCAAGTCCTCGAGCAGTTTTGTCCTTTGCTCTCGCCTTCTCTTCCACATGAAGAGACCCAATGAGATCCGTAACGGAGAACTCTCGTCTCTTATGTTTCAGAGAAGTAGCAAAGTTCCTCCACGAAGGAGGAAGCTTGCAATAATGCCATGAGCCACAAATTTGTTCGGTAAGGAACACTTGAACTGCTCAAGTTCTTTGGCAAGTGATTGTATCTCATGAGCTTCCTCAACGACGGAGCGCTCATCAACCATATTGTAGTCATATAATTGCTCCATGACATACAACTCAGTGCTAGCGTCCAAGACCTCAAATTTGGCCTCGAGCACTTCCCACGCGTACTTGCCATTATCAAATGACATATACGGGTCAACAATGTTGTCCTCAAGAACACTGAACAAAGCCGCCATAAACATGGTATCGACTTTCTTAAAGTTCGCTTCCTGCTCAGCAGAAAGATCTCCTTCAGGCTTGCCAAGAGTGGCGGTATAGAAGTTTAGGTTTTCAAACCAGAAAACTGCTCTCTTGCGCCATCTCTTATAGTGCATGCCATCAAAAGGAGGCGGCCTAGTAGCCTCGGCTACACCAGTGGAATTCAGTTGCCTATAATCAGGTTTTTGGATTGTTGGAAATATAAGCAATAATCCATATGATTTAATCCGAATAATAAACTGATAAAGCATGATCATACAGACAGTAGTAAAACCAATCATGCAGATCAACAAAGTAGATGAACAGATTACATCTATACAAGACAACTACGCCAAACGCTAGAAATAGAAATCTAGCATAATCCAAAAGAGAGAGATTGAGATCACATACGATGCAGTTGCGGCAGTAGCCGCGGCAGAGCTGTCGCCCATGTTGAGGTTGCCGAAGAGGTCGCTGACGTCCGGGAAGAAGTCGTCGTTCGGGAACTCGTCGTCGGACGACGTCGTGGTTGCCAGTAGTCGTGCTTGAGCGCTTCCCAAAAACATGATCGCCCCTCACCTGTACAGGTTCACGAGAGGCGGGGTTCCGGAGGCCTACTATCCTGATCTGCGGTGCACGCCGCAAGCCGGGATAGGGAAGACGAAAGCGGCGGCGCAAGGTTCTGGAGGTAGGCGTGTGTGTCGATTGACTCACCGATTAGGTTTAGCGCAAACGCTTATATAATGCAGGTTAGGGAGATCGTGGGACTCAGCCCACTTCCGAGTCGGTAACAGTCCACGTCCATAAAAACTGGAAACGGCTGTAATTAACGCGTCCGTTAATGACTCATAATCAGTTTTCCCAACCAGCAAAATAAAGCTTGGCTCGGCAAGATTCCCGCAACCCGCAACCCGCTGCCAAGGCCGTGGCCGTGATATGGCGGCATCAGAGAGAGGCGAGGCTACTCTTCTCTTCTTGTCACACCTTAGTGAGTGGTGCAACACTCTACTATATAAGGTGGTCCAACTCCCCTTCAACTAGCAATGTGGGACTAAACTTTAGCACCACTAGCACAGCCATATGCTACCATATACAAGTGGGCAAAGGAGAATTTCAGAATTTGTCTAATGTGCCAACAGCCCAAAACTCACCAAATTCCAACAATCCTCCACAAAGTCTCATTGGCACATCACAACACTTTTCTTTCAGAACATTGTTTTATATACCGGTGTGTAGTGGAGACTGTTAAGTTGAACTTCCACATTAAACTTTATGCTACGCTAGCTAGCAACTTGAATAGGCGTGTCGAGAGGTGTTGGACTTGGCTGCCGATCTCCAACTGAGATCGGTCCATATTGCATCGCATTCTTCGAATGTGGTACAAGTTCTCCAACTGAGATCTCCAACTGAGATCGGTCCATACTGAGGAGGTTTTTGGCACTGTACTGAGTGAAGTGAAGGAGAAGACCATGCCGATGGAAGCGACTTATTGCCATGAAGGTAGAGAATGGGACAAAGAAGCCGAGAGGTTTAATTTTTCTTGTAAATTGTTTAAACTATCTGAATAAAGGCAGGGAAAGTTCTTAAAAAATCAACTTGGAGTGCTACGGGAAATATGGCTGCCGGCACACACCGTGCTCATATCCTCACGCTTACTCTCCCTCTTTCGCTAACCTTGTTTGCTTAGGTCTTTGCCCCTTTTCCCCCTCTTCTTAGTTCAACCTCATCCAGTGAGTGTAGGACGAAGACATCTACCATGTCATTAGCAGTATCAGATCAGTCAATTTCGTCGGCATGTACGTGGAATTTAGTGCTCGTTTAATTCCTGAAACATTAGAGTCAGGATGGGCCATTGATGTCATCGATGCCGACAGATATCGCAGTTACTAAGATGCATGCCAACTGGCTGGCAATCAGTAATGGCGATCGAAAGATGACCTACCAAATTACAATGTTCAGATCTAGCAGCCCACCCACTGGACAGTACTCACTGAGTACTACTGCACCACCTTTAATGTCAAGTAATGTGATACTACTCGCATGGGCTTTCAGGCCGCCCGCTTGGTACTGTGACACTCGGGAGCTGACAAAAACCATAAAGTTTATGTTCCCTTTTCTATCGCTGTTAGAAAGTAACACGGTGGCCTTCGCATCGCATTTGTGAGGGCACCATCTTTATTTGTATTTTATAGAAGAGCATCATCATTATTTTGGTCAAAATTGTTAAAAAAAATACCTTCATAAATTCTTAACATTATATAATTGAATGTAATACATTTTGCATCCACTTTTGTATATATAAAGTAAATAGATAGCACATGGGTAGAAACGATCTTTTTAACCATATTTAGTTTCTGGGTGAATGACTATTTGGATGTTTCAACAAACTAATGAACATAAGTGAAATTTGTGCATGATATTAACTGGGTATAAATCATGAGATAGCTTGTAGTTTTGATTTGATCTTAGATTAGTATATGCAAGGCTAACATGCACATTTTTAAAAAACTAGCATGGTGGCCCTCGCAAATGCGAGGGCATAAACTTTTATACATAAAAAATGATAAATATTTATACCCAATCTTATATATCTATTTGCTTCCTCCCAATTACCTCTTTCATCGAAGAATATAGGGCATTTCAAACATAGATATACATACAGTGGTAAGAAATAATAGAAAGAAATGGAACCTCTTTAGGAGAAATGTAATAATACTATTTTTTATGAGCAACCTATTTTCTAAAAAAATGTGGAGGAAACATCTTCAATTATTCATCTCTTTTCTAGGATATGAAGCAATAATTCATAGTTCGACAACTTATTTATTTATTAGTGTTCTTTCTCTATTTCCCCTTGATAGATCCACATGGCCATAACAATGAGCCCTTACATTCCTTCGACAAATGAAATGTCTGTTGATGTTTATCATCTCGATCTACCCCGTGCAAGAGGTAATTGCACCCTTGTTCAAAAATAATTTCCTTAATTTGTTTCTATCATAATAAAGGAATTATATGTTTAAAATTTAACAGATGATTTTTTATGCACGCTTACATATATAAATGTATGTGTACTATTGCTAACTACCATTGTATACACCGAAGCAATAACATACAATCTACCCTTGTTTGCACAAAAAAGAAAAGCACACTAACATATTCTCTTATGTATCCGTAGTTCCTCGCAAATGCATGTTCATTTTTTTAAAATTTGGTGAAAGTGGATGAGAATTGATTTTTCATGGTATACTCACATTATATGATTGAAACCTATATTTTGAAAAAAAAATACCAAATTGGGTTTATTGTTGGAATAAGATTGACCAAGTTTCTATAAAATTATAAGATTTTTTATGATATAATTTACTCTTCTCTCCATATTAATTGATTCAACTTTGATACGCATGTATCTAGATACCAAAACGCATTCTATCTAGAGGACGTTGAGTCAATTAATTTGGAACATATGAATTAGTAAAATAGGAGCCAAAATGGTCCTTATATTCACAAAAATAAATTGTTTTCTAATAAATATTATTATTTGTAAATTTTTAGTAGGTAATCTTTTGGACATACACGTTTCACAAATAAAAAATTATGTATTAAAGAATTATTAAAATATTTTTAATTACATATATCAGAAATATACATTCTAGTTTAGTTGGACTATAAAGTTACCCATAGTTTAAAAATATTTCTAGCACAAAAGAATCATGCACCACTTGTTTTCCCAAGCATATATATTGTGACAAACAATACTATTTTATTTGTACAATTCTATACCAAGCTTTTTCAATAATGGTACTAATTATTTGGATTATCTTGCACAGTTTGAGTCTTCCTCGCATCTGGTTCTACAGTAGGTTCACGTCTTCAATTGCAATACGGTATGTACATGTATGTGACATACCTTCCTTTAAAACAGAAGATAATCATAATACATTTGATTTTTTACGCACACAAGATAACTGGTGTTAATAAACAAAGTGTACCATGGTCATTGGCCAGCTTCTGCTCCAACTTCTGACATCGAGCAGAATTTGATACATGGTACCGTGGCTAACGACGTCATGTTTGCATGCTTAAACAACTACCCACAAATGAGTTCAATAGAAGTTCGGTGAGCCGATGAATTCATGTGAGACTTTGAGGGTGGCCTCTGTATCCATCAGCCGCACCGAACAACAAATGTTACTTAGAAATAGATAGTTGAGGCAAACCAATTAGTAGGATTAGACAACCTTGTTCTTCTGGTTCTTGGACGGGCTTCACCAAGACACCAACATTGTACCATGATGTCGCGTCGTCGAACGTTTTTGTCGAACCACGGGTGCATCAGCGGATTATCCATGGTCTAGACAATTCATTTTTCTTTGGATGATAGTTGCATCCTATTAGACTTGTATCTGCTCAGATGAATCCTGATTCGAATGAAATAGACCATTACGGCATTGAGAGACGACATGTGTCATCACTTCTACACAGATTTATTTCATTTTATCCTTCTATTGTGTGTCGCTTGTCCCTATATTTTTGATTGTTTTTGTGTTGGTGGATAGAAATTCCATCCACTTACATCTTAAATTATCATGCAGAATAAAAAATAATAGTAATAGCCTATTTATTAATCAACTACGCAGAAGACTAAACTTGAATGTTACACGACGGAGTTGTGTTTGTGCCGGAAAACCATATGCCATATCCAATGAATTTTGTCTCCCTCTCTTGACCAGAAGGCTTCAATCAATTAGTATGTTCGTTCTAGAGTCCTAAGCCATTCAATTTCCCGTGAGTTTTTTTCTTTTAGAGCTCTATGGTCGGTTTGGCCGGCCAGAACTCCATGTACGGTTTTGCGACCCTTGGGTAGTTTCTAGTTTTCTTGTCAATTGACGTGTTTTTTTTTTGAGGGAGTCAATTGACGTGTTATGTGTACATGTTCAATGTTTGCTTGTAAATTGTTTAAACTATCTGAATAAACGCAGGAAAAGTTCTAGAAAAATCAACTTGGTGTCCTCACGCTCACTCTCCCTCTTTCGCTAACCTTGTTTGCTTAGGTCTTCTCCCCTTTTCCCCCTCTTCTTAGTTCAACCTCATCCAGTGAGTGTGGATCCAGACAAGGATAAACATGTAGGACGAAGACATCTACCATGTCATCAGCAGTATCAGATCAGTCAATTTTGTCGGCATCTACGTGGAATTTAGTGCTTGTTTATTTTGGTTAAAATTGTTTAAAATATATCTTCATAAATTCTTAACATTAATTATAATTGAATGTAATACATTTTGCATCCACCGTTTTGTATATAGAAAGTAAATAGATAGCACATGGATAGAAAGATCTTTAATCGTATTTAGTTTCTGGGTGAAAGACTATTATGATGTTTCAACAAACTAATGAACATATGTGAAATTTGTGCATGAGATTAGCAGGGTATAAATCATGAGATAGCTTGTAGTTTTTATTTGATCTTAGATTAGTATGCAAGGCTAACATGCACATTTTTAAATAATTACAGTTTACTTTGTAAATAATCCCACGATGTTTAGACCATTTTGAGGGAACACAAATACTTTTATTAGTAAGGCTGATAATTTGGTGTTCCTTCTTTTTTATAAAAAGAGTTCATCCTCATTAATATATAGGTCAACTAAACATTAAGAATTTCAATTCTGCTTTTATTTATCCTTTTACCTCTTGTTCCTTCATTTGCCGTAAAAACGCAAATTCTCATGCTGATTTGACATACATGGCATCTTAAAACGGGGAGTCTAAAATATACAAATGGACCTACCAAATTAGCTGGCAATTAGTAATGGCGATTGAAAGATGACCCACCAAATTACAAGGTTAGATCTAGCAGCCCACCCATCGGGACAGTACTCACTGAGACTGGTCATAGTGCTAGTATCATAAGGTGTATCATGCATGGCAACTTGGCAAAAATCTGATGTGGGGTCATAATAAATAAAGAGAGAGATGGTTAGAGTATCATAGTTCGATACCGTATCATAGCACGTAAAACTAGAAATCATAATGGCAAGTAAATTTTATACACACATTTTACATAGAGATTCTACAAATCAATAAATATACCACTACTATGATACTATTAAATGATACAATGCACTAGAGACATAGTATCATACACTAGTATCATACACTAGTATGATACTAGTATTATGATACTCCCATTATGACCAGCCTAACTATTACTGCTCCAGCTTTAATATCAAGTACTGTGATACTTACATGGGCTTTCAGGCCGCCCGCTTGGTACTGTGACATTTGCGAGCTGACAAAAACCATCAAGTTTATGTTTTCTTTTCAATCGCTGTTAAAAAGTAATTTCTCAAAGATACCTCAACGGTTTTCTAGTCGGTGCCCCCTCGGTACTCCGACTCGCTGGTGTGGTGACACCGAATTTCGTGTTGATCGTAGGTGAACGCAAATTTCTCATATGACTCTACTCATGCTGAGTCCATGTTAACATTTCCCCCCAGGAAACACCCTACAAAGGAGTAAGTAGCGAGGATCAGCCGACTAGGAGCATGACGCACCCCCACCAAGTCCCCTGGTTAGGACACAGAAGGAAGAGTAGCTCCCAATGACACCCGAGAAGAGCGGTCCTGCGAGATACAACACGCCTTGGCCACCTCACCAGCCTGTCGCTCGATGGCGCACTGACCGCTGTCGTGCCCTCCTCACGGCGCGCCCAGTGGAAACTCCCAATGGCTAACCCTAGGATGTTCTGATGGCATCATCCCGGATCCATCAAAGTATCTCTCCAAGGAAGTACGAGAAGCCCCAAGAACGTCGGTGAGGACGACACGATGACACAAGCTCTAGAAAGGAGATACGGCAAAAGCAAGCCCCTGATGGCATCTATGTAATAAGTAGGAAGAGCCATGCCATGCCAACCCAACAAAGGAGGGTAAATATATCCCCAACCAAGGGCAAACTTGTAATTCATTACCCTACCAAAGTACTATAAAAGGACCCCCACCCCCAAGGTGGAGAGGCTAGATGCCCCCTCATCCCTTTCCACCCCTCCCCTTTCCATTATGAATCGTGAGTGTATGGCCAACCATTGTGGGTAGAATGCTAGATGGTGATGGCGAGGTTCAAAATCTTGCGAGCTCAAAGTATTGAGAAAATTAAGAAAAAAAGAAATAAAAAAATATTTCCTATTCTCTCTTATAACTTCTCCCTCCCCCAAGAGAGAGGAGAGCCCCTCATTGCACTATAATGCGGCCCATCACCCCAAACGGTGCCGGAACTCCGGGCCCGGAGCTCCAGACGGCATCCTTCGTGCACCGGATCCTACTACATATGGCGTCAAACCACAACGTAACCCCTGTTGGGGATATACTTTCCGGATATACTCACAGGACTCGCTGACCAGGGTGGACCACTAACAGGTTAGAGCTTTGCTCCATGGGCGACCAGTCAGGGAAACAAGATTATTTCCGGCTACGACAAGGCCTAGAAGACTTATCGACTTATCCTTGTAGTATTACTTGTAGTCCAAGATGTAACTAGTACTGAATTTGTAACGTAGTCGGATAGGTCTCTCCTATAACCCTAGGTCTTGGCGCCTTTATAAGACGGACACACGAGAGCCTTTAGGGCACAGTCATAGACAACCACAATCTACTCACAGAGACGAACATCTCTTATAATCTATTGTAACATCCGGCTCTACACGTGCGGGAATCGGTGAAACAATCGCCATCAGTCATGTTCTCTATGCTGGTGGTGTCCCTCTGGTTCTTCTCGACGAGACCTGGATTCCGGCTAAGGAGCCCGTGATGACCTACACCATCATTTCAATCGTTGAGATTGATATCTACCTCAGTTTCACTTACTACCGGAGGCATGCACCACCCCTGTATGTCACGGTACCCACCTCAGGCCACTTCCACCTCGCCAGACCACCGGCCAAAAACCTCACCTTAGGTAGCGTCTCCTACTAAAAACCACACTGGCATTCGGCGGAAGACACAAGAGGCTTCCCCTTCAGTTCCCTACCCCTTCACAGCTAATTGGTTTCCTTTCGTAGTCTGGACTGGACTCATCTGTGCTAGCCTACCCCTTCTGACGGCCCGCTTAGCTAGGAGTTCGAATATGCAAGACACTCTCATGTCTATGTCTAGGTAAGGAGGGGCTGCTTACCGTGTCTCTGTCAACGTCATGGCAGCCCATACCCCATGTGTCATGCACAATCCGCGATTCAGACTCTTTTTCTTTGAAGCATCAAGGCCAAGATTCAAACCGGATACCCTCTAAAGTATAGGCCCTCCTTATAAAGGGCTCATCATAGGGGCCTTCAATCCACACGGCGAAGAAGAAGGACAAGGGAGGAACACCGCCGAGGCCAGCTCCGACACCGCAGCCATCTAGATGGTCCAAATATCTTTCGACCGAGGGTGCACTACGCTCGAGTTTCGCCAACACAAAGATGGAAGAAGGCCGTATGCCGGGCAGGAACGTACCACTACAAAATACCCCCATACCCGATAGTTATTTGGAGCGGCATAAGAAAAATGAACCAACAAAAATTGGTTATGTGATAGATGAGCATTAGTGGCTGTTGATACGTCGGAAACGTATCTATAATTTTTGATGTTCCATGCTTGTTTAGTATCTGCTTTGCTTTGCTTTGTCTACACTTGGAGGTGTTTTTATATGTTTTCTGATACTAACCTATTAACTAGTTGCCACAGTGACAGTTGCTTGTTTTCTTCTGTTTTTTGGTTCCAGAAAGGCAGAAAATCAATATTCTCGGAATTGGACGGGACAAACGCCAAAGTCCATATTTTACCGAGGGGAACACGGAGCCAGAGTACGCGACGGAGGGGAGGCACCAGGGGGCCACACCCCCTAGCGGCGTGGGCTAGGCCCAGCCGTACCTGGGGAGGATACAGTCGCCCTGGTGGCCCCCCTGCCTCGCCTCTTCGCCTATAAAGTCCACCCGATGCCTAAACCCTAAACACCCGATGAATATTCCACGAAACAATTTGAAGCCGCCGCCACCATCGTACCTAGATCGGGGGGTTCTGAAACTCTTTCCGGCACCCTGCTGGAGGGGATATCATCCCGGAGGCCTTCTTCATCATGCCAGCCTCCGGTATAAAGTGTGAGTAGTTACATCTTGGACTACGGGTCCATGTAGTAGCTAGATGGTTGTATCTCCTCCTTGTGCCTTCATGTCTAGATATTGTGAGCTCCGTTCATGACCAAGATCTCATCTATTTCTAATCATGCATGTTGTGTTTGCGGGGATCCGATGGATATTGAGATTACTATGTCAGATTGATTAATGGTTTTGTCTTATTGATTCTATCATGTCTGTGTTGTTTGTGATCTTGCATGCTCTTCGTTGTTAGTAGCTATCTTGGCCAAGTACTTGCTAGTGACTCCAAGAGGAGGTATCTATGCTCGATAGTGGGTTCATGCCTCTACTGAATCAAGGGAAGTGACAAAAATCTCTACGGTTGTAGATGTGCTGTTGCCACTAGGTAGAAAACAACTGTCTCTTGTTCATGGAGTAAGTGGATTGTTTACCTTACACACTTTGCTTAAAGCAGTTGTCTGTTGCTTAAAACTTAATACTGGAGGGGGGGTCAGATGATAACCTGAAGGTGGACTTCTAGTCATAGATGCAGTTGGATGGCGGTCTATGTATATTGTTGTATTGCCCAATCGAATCTTATAGGATCTTTGTGTATAGTATTGCATTGTTATGTCTTGCTCAGTCCTGTCAATTGCCCTGCTGTAATTTACTTACCCTACATGTCATGTATGTTTATCTAAGGAGAGCACCTCTAGTGAAATATGGATCCCGGTCCAATCTTCACCATTGTTACATCTTCCACTGTTATTGTTTACTTGCTGCAAACCATTATCACCTTCCACACATATAGTTAATCCTTTGTTACAGCAACCAGTGAGATTGACAACCTCACTGTTAGTTATGGCAAAGTCTTGAGTTTGTGTTGTGCAGATTTCCACATTGCTTGCAACACCTGTGTGATGTTTCCTTCCTCCTACTGGTTTGATAACCTCGGTTTCTTACTGAGGGAAGACTTTCTGCAGTGCTGCATCATACCTTGCTCTTGGGGTTTTCCAACGAAGCACGCCACATTAACCACGCGCTATCAACAAGTTTTCTGGCGCCGTTGCCGGGGAGGCTAAGGACGTCTTCACAAGGGGAGTCCTTCTCAACCTTTCTCTTTACTTTGTTTTTAGTGTGCTCAGTTTCTTTTGCTTGGTTTTGTTTGCCTCTTTATATCAAAAACTCCAAAAAAAATAGTTTAGTTTGGTCTGCTTTCTCTTATCAAAAACACAAAAAATTAGTTCCTACTCTAGTTACCACCTTTCTCTAGCTCACCATGTTGTTCCCCCAGTTCACCCTGAAGGACCTTTCAATAGGTAGTGGCTCCTTAATTGGGGAAGATAATATTGAAGAATTCTTTAATCATGTTAGCAAGCATGAGGATATTGAGGATAGATCAATAGCAGAACTTTCTCCTAATTATGAAATTGTTGCAGCTTCTTTAGTTCATATGTTGGAGGCTAGGTTTGTTAGCCTTAACCCCATGATGTAGATTTTGTTCCTAAAACTAAAAGAAGAAAAAAACGCTAAAAAGAGAGAATTTATCCTTAAAAATTTACTAAGAGAGCTCCATGATTTTGCTAAGAAAGCCAAAAAGGTCTTTGAGCATTTTAATATTCTAGGCTCATGTGTAGATGTGGTGGTACTTCAGATAAAACCAAACCTAGAGAGGAATTTAAGATACCCATACCCTTTTAGCTTGTTGGAATGCATGAAGCCTTTGAAAAGAATTTTGATTTGATTGTTCCTGAAAATCTTTTTGATGAAAGTAGTAAACCAAAGAGAGATGAGAAGGGATCCTCCAAAACCCATTTGGATGAGATACCTTTCATAGTTGAAGACTTTGCAAGTATTGATCTTAATTCTTTATTTGAAAATACTTGATTTCTTGCTTCTTGTGCCTAACTTAAAGGCGTTAAAGAAAAGTACTTGTTGGGAGATAAATCAAGAGTTTTCTTGAGTCTTGGAAGTTATTACTTCAGTAATGACCTCTCATTATCCTTTTTGTTTGCCTTTTTGTGCCAAGAATGACCTCTAATGCGAGGAAACTAAGATTTGGGGAGTTGCTGTCCCGAAACAGATTTTTGTCCTCCACCATAAAAATTCGTGAGGAGTCTCTGTAAGTCGGATTGATATGAACATTTACGAATAAATCCTCCACTATGTTAGCTAACTTTCGTTAGTTCAACACTTTTTTATTTGAGCAACAGAAGGTCTTCTAAAAAATCATTTTCTACCTGCTGGTATGTTTTGACAGATTTCTGCCATTATTTGCATTTGCTTCTTATCGATATCGTTTTGAGATATCTTTTGGAGAATTGTGTTTTTATTAAAGTAAGTTTCTTTAGTAGCTTGTATTTTTAGTGAAAGTTTTTCTTTTCTAAAGCTAAACCCAAGGGTCTATTTTCTTTTGAATACACTAATGTTGCTAATGAAGATTGTGTGAAGTTTTGTATGAAGGAGAAATTTCAGGTGTATAGAGAGAATGATGTAATAAGATGAAGAATGGACAAAATCTCAAGCTTGGGTATGCCACCCCGGTGTCACCCCAAGAAATATCCAAGAGGTACAAGCGTCAAAGCTTGGGGATGCCCAAGGAATCCTCTTCTTCATCAATAAAAAGCTCAGGTCTTTCTAGACACTTTGTTTTTATTGTTTCATGCACTGTTGTGTTGTTCTCGGAGCATCTTAGTTTTTGTTTTCTTTGCTTAGTTTGCTTGAATAAAGTAGTTTGGACCCCTGTTCTTGCTGTGTTGTTTCAAATAAGTTGATTGGTGTTGGAAAGGAGTAGAAAGTTCTTGCTTGAAAGTGCAAGAGGAGCTTGCTTTGACTATGACTTAGACTTTATCATGTCATGCTAGGTGTTGTTTTGACCTTATGCTTAGTGATTATTGTTGTATCATGACTTGCTCCAAGTCATTGGGATTGCTTTTTGTGCCTTGAAAGAATCATGCGTTGTTTTAGCATACAAAAGCATAGTATTGTGGTATTCTCCTTTGATGCTTTGTTTGGGTTGACTTGGCACATGCTCACACCAGGTTATGACTATGAACAAGTCACCATAGCCTCTATGATCATTTAGTCCTTGACTTGTAGTACCACTCTATGCTTTGATTAGTAATGTTTTGTCGCTCTGCATGATTATGGCCATTATTGCTCTCTTAGTTGATTGCTCTCAGTCTTTTGCTAGCGTCCACTTGTATGAGTAAGTTCTACTCATGTTTCCAACTCCCAAGAAACCAAGTTTATTCCAAAGTGTCCACTATAAATTCCTATGCATGGTGTGTTACACCATTCCAAATATATTCTTATTTTCAGCTATCTTCCAATTAAAAAGTATTTTGTTATGGGAAAACTTAGTGACTAAAGCTCTCACGAACTTGATGGAACACTTTATATTTCTTGCGCCTAATAAACTTGAAGCATTGTGTCATCTATGTTGTATATGCTTGCACTTATATGTTGGAATTAGCAGAAACGTGCTGTCACGGGGAACGTTTTCAACATTGCACTTGTACTTTGTACATAGTTGATATCTTGTTCTTTTGTCTATGGATGTCGCCGGTGTGAAATAAAAAGGGAGCTTGTAAGTCCATGGAGTTATGTATTTTGTGTTAGAGAAACGCCTGAGCCGCTAGCCTAAGCCATGCCTAATCATGGTTGAAACTTGCAGCATCACCATAATAAGCAATCTGTGAATCATCCTCAATAAAAAAACTATGCAAATAGCAAATAAAATGATCGCTGAGATGCTCATTGTCTACTTTCATTGTCATTTTGGTTATGGGATAGCTCCTGTACCATGTGCAAGGGGTACCCCGTTGGCGGTTCTCTATGATACGCATATACTTACTATGACAAGAACTTACAGGTGACTAAAGTTGAGTTGCATGCGGTGTGACCCTCATATTTAAGGGACATGAGATTGCCAACTTATAGTTTGTCAAGCATATACTCCATAGTTTGTTCACTTTAACCTTAATCACTTCAAGATGCTTATGATAGGGGCAATGAGGGCTGAAAGCTAACAAGTACCATAATTTTTTGAAGCTCTTTTTAAAACTTGAAATCCATGCTTCCCTTATGAAGGGCCTTTCTTCCACTATTATATTGAGTCTCCACCTTCTATCCTTAGGCACCGGTTAAGAGAGCATAGTTGCCATTCTTAGTTCTATGTGCATTGTCCCAAAACTTATTGATTGATGCATATTGTTGTATTGCTTGTTCTTGTGCTATTTGTATCTAGTCACTCTTATGAACTTTCAAGGTGTCCTATGCATCTATTTGCTACTCTGTGAGGGACAAGCTGATTGCCACTATGCCATGTTTTCTGTATATGAAACAAATAAACATTTGTCTATGCATGTTATTCATGATCTTTGTTTATAGCTTTTCATGTTGCATGAATAGTTACTTTGTCTTACTGTTAGAACTCCATCTTTCATGCACATATTTAGAGTTCTTTGATCCCAGATTTCAATGCTTGCAAATGGTTTAATCTTGGTTTTGATGGTGCATGTCACCTCAAAAATTATTATTTTATCACTTACCTACTCGAGGACGAGCAGGAGTTCAGCTTGGAGATGCTTGATACGTCGGAAACGTATCTATCATTTTTGATGTTCCATGCTTGTTTAGTATCTGCTTTGCTATGCTTTATCTATACTTTGAGCTGTTTTTATATGTTTTCTGGTACTAACCTATTAACAAGTTGCGACAGTGCCAGTTGCCTTTTTTTCTGTTTTTGATTCCAGAAAGGCAGAAAATAAATATTCTTGGAATTGGATGGGATAAACGCCAAAGTCAATATTTTACCGAGGGGAACACGGAGCCAGAGTATGAGACGAAGGGGAGGCACCAGGGGGCCACACCCCCTAGCGGAATGGACTAGGCCTAGCCGCGCCTGGGGGGTGCAGCCGCCCTGGTGCCCCCTGCCTCGCTTCTTTGCCTATAAAGTCCCCCCGATGCCTAAACCCTAAACACCCGATCAATAATCCACGAAACCATTTGAAGCCGCCGCCACCATCGTCCCTAGATCGGGGGGATCTGAAGCTCTTCCCGGCACCCTGTCGGAGGGAGATCATCCGGAGGCCTTCTTCTTCATCATACTGGCCTCCGGTATGAAGCGTGAGTAGTTCCACCTTGTACTATGGGTCCATGTCGTAGCTAGATGGTTGTATATCCTCCTTGTGCATTCATGTCTAGATCTTGTGAGCTCTGTTCATGATGAAGATCTCATCTATTTGTAATCATGCATGTTGTGTTTGCGGGGATCCGATGGATATTGAGATTACTATGTTAGATTGATTAAAGGTTTTATCTTATTGATTCTATCATGGCTGTGTTGTTTGTGATCTTGCATGCTCTTCGTTGTTAATAGCTATCTTGGTGAAGCAGTTGCTAGTGACTCCAAGAGGGGGTATTTATGTTCGATAGTGGGTTCGTGCCTCTACTTAATCAAGGGAAGTGACACAAATCTCTATGGTTGTAGATGTGCTGTTGCCACTAGGGAGAAAACAACGGTCTCTTGTTCATGGAACAAGTAGATTGTTTACCTTACACACTTTGCTTAACGCAGTTGTCTGTTGCTTGCAACTTAATACTGGAAGGGGTTCGGATGATAACCTGAAGGTGGACTTCTAGTCATAGATGCAGTTGGATGGCGGTCTATGTATATTGTTGTTTTCCCAATCGAATCTCATAGGATCTTTGTGTCTAGTATTGCATTGTTATGCCTTGACTAGTCCTGTTAATTTCCCTGGAGTAATTTGTTTACCCTACATGCCATGTTTGTTTATCTAAGGAGAGAACCTCTAGTAAAATATGGATCCCGGTCCAATCTTCACCATTGTTATATCTTCCACTGTTACTGTTTAC
This sequence comes from Avena insularis, assembly GCA_023614405.1. Lineage (NCBI taxonomy): Eukaryota > Viridiplantae > Streptophyta > Magnoliopsida > Poales > Poaceae > Avena > Avena insularis. The sequence continues at coordinate 43,826,842 of CM042695.1, forward strand.
TTGTTGCAAACCATTATCACCTTCCACACCATACAGTTAATCCTTTATTACAGCCACCGGTGAGATTGACAACCTCACTGTTAGTTGGGGCAAAGTCTTGAGTTTGTGTTGTGCAGGTTTCCACGTTGCTTGCAACACCTGTGTGACGTTTCCTTACTCCTACTTGTTCGATAACCTCGGTTTCTTGCTGAGGGAAGACTTGCTACTGTGCTGCATTATACCTTGCTCTTGGGGTTTCCCGATGAAGCGCGCCACATCAACCACGCGCCATCAGCTGCAAACGAAGAAGGCACTCCTTGTTGTTTTATCGTGGTACATCTGATACCGACAGAAAATTACGTTGTGGTAGGTGGTAAGATGTTGTGGTAGATAATTATGCCCTGGTAGGTGAAAGGGGGCATAATTGACCATGCCGCGAATTAGACTTGATGTTTACATTGGGTCCCATAGCGAAGACTAGTCAAGCGCATGACACGTGACAAGCATGTCTGCTGACTATTGTGGCCCACCATCGTCAAGGCTCGTGTATATATTTCGCCCTCCACGCTTCCCCTAAAGGGACTTTGTTCTACTCCCATTACTCTCCCAAAATCGCTCTCTAAGACTAAGAATCTTCAGTGGTTGGTGGTGGCAAGGCGACGCGTCATTCCTCTCCACGGTGACAGCCTTGGGGTAAATGTTTCTTTTATCTCTTATTGAGGTTTTCTTGTTCTTTTTTGTTTCGATCGATCTCTCTTTATCTGATTGGAGTTGTCTTGCTCTTGTTTTTTGATCTCTCTTTCTCTCTCTAATTGATTGTGGGTTTTCTCTTATCTTATTTGGGGATTTTTTTTGCAAAGGTGCCACGGTGGATCAAATGCATAGATATATTACCCGCAAAAAAATGCATAGATATACAGGATTGGAGTGCCATCCAATCCAGTTGCTCTAATGGTTGCACGTGTGGCATCGATATGAAGCCGTGTCGCCTCATTGCGTACACCGGCGAGAACACCGGCCGCAATTTCCTCGGGTGCCACTACGAAACTCCAAGTGCAAGTGCCTTATATGGATAGATAAACCAGACAGCCTGAGGATGCTAGTAGTGTTGAGGAAGATGTGGGAGTCGGCCAACGACGAAGTGTAGGAAATGTCCAATGCGGATTTCGATGACAAAATCACGGAAGCGAGGAATGAAGCCAATGACGTGGTCGAGGGTGAGATGATCGCGATGGAGGACGAGTTGCTTCGCCTCATAGCTCTAATCAAGAACTATAGGGCTAACTTAGGAATAGTTCGTTAGACTTGAGTTGTGTGTAAGAACTTCTATATGTTGCATGTTAATAATTATATATTTGAGCATATTGTACTTATTGACAATTGGTGAAATTGAAGTTAATTTGGTTAGTTCATAGTTGCGGCATACTCATGTAGTGCTTAAGACGATAGTTTTGTTTGTCGTGGATAGTTGTACTGTGGCACAAATATTTTTTCCACAAAAAGTCAATAGAGCCCGCATGTCCTGGACCTTAGGATCTCTACCGCGTGCTGCCAGCATTTTTTTGAAACACTTATCCTGCCGCTCGCTTGGTCGGTCCCCAAACTTTCTTTCCTAAAAAAAACCTTAGCCCCTGCCACCGCATTGGCTCCTCCCACCCTGCTCCACCATCGCCGCCCTTTTTACATCCCACCTCTGGCGCCCATCTCTAGGGGCCACCTCCGAGTTGACACAGAGGGAGAGCGATGTCTCCCACGGGCCACCGCCCCCTTGCCCCCTCCACGTCGACACATAGTGAGAACAATGTTCCCCACCGGCCACTGCCTCGTTTGCGCCCTCGGTGTCGACACCTAAGGAGAGCGTTGTTCCTCTCAGGTCAGAACCTCCCAAGGACATCGCCCTTCCGCACTGCCCCATGTTGTTTTTGTTTATGTACTTTGAATTTTCCTCCATCTTTAAAAGCACACAAATAGACAAGAGATGGATGTATTCATTTAGGTAGACAATGGAAATGTTTTTTGGATTCCACGTTCTCCCGGTTAGTAAATGAAGGAAAAATCGTTGTCCTTCCTTTGCTTGTGCAAATTTCAATTGGCATGATCGTGCAACTATTGATGACCACTTGGTAGATAAGATTTTTCTGCCAGGATATATGCATTGGATTTTTCATGGTGAGTTTGTTGATGGGAGATCTAGTTTGCCTGAATGTAGCAAGGGCACTGAATCTTGTAGTGATCCTTTGACCGGTGACATGGATGATCTGCTAAGGGCTAATACAGGGCATTTTATGCATACCGATTGTACTGGAAATACTGATGATCATGATGTTGTTGTTACCTATTCCAAGTTGACATATGAAGCTGCCCAAGATATGCATCCAGGCTGCAAAAAAATTTGGAAGCTACATTTTATTGTTGGGATCAACATCAAAAATTGTGGGGATCAACCAATGGAATGTTTGATGAAATTCTCTAGTTATTAGGTGAAGCATTCCCTGATGGAAATCAAATACCCAATAACTACTATGAGTCCAATAAGTTTGTGAAAGATGTAGGCATTGGGTATAACAACACTGGTGCCTTCATAAATGACTATTTTTTATATAGGAATGATCTTGCACTCCTTGACAACTGTGCCCCACCTGTGGCACTTCAAGGTGGAAGGCCATGTGGGAGGATGGAAAGAAGCCTCACAAAGTTGCTGCTAAGATTATCAGTCATTTTCATCTGAAAAGAAGGTTGCATAGGATTTTATGTCTAAAAAGACAGCAACTGATGCAACATGGCATGTAAATGAGTGTAGAGATGATGGTCTGCTTCGCCATCCTGCTGATGTTAAGGATTGGAAAACCCAAGACAGGTTGTATCCACTGACCGGAGACGATCCTCGTAACATCAAGTTGGGATTGGCTACAAATGGCTTCAACCTATTTGGTACAGCTAGCACGTCTCATATCACTTGCCTGTGATTCTGATCCGATACAACTTTTCACCATCGATATGGATGAAGCCTGGAAATTGTATTCTGTCCCGGCTTGTTGATCCCTGGTCCGATATCTCCTAGAAATAATATAGATGTTTACCTGGAGCTCTTAGTTGAAGAACTTGAAGAGCTGTATGACAAAGGTGCTAGAACATATGATGCAGACACATGTGACTATTTCACCCTCTGTGTTGCATTAGTAGAGACTATTTGAGATTACCCTGGTAATGTAATGGCATCTGGTAGAAAACCAACACTACCAACACAAATGTTCTGTATGCTACTTGTTTCTTGGTACTGATAGCTACAAATTAGCATGGGAAGAAGAATTGTTACATAGGACACTCTAGGTTCCTACTTTTTTATCACGTGTATAAGACCGAGACAGATTTATACACATGGTGCGGATAGGGGATCTCCAACACCAATTACTAGATATGAAATTGATGTGCAAACCACTGATTTGAACATAGTCTTCGGAAAGTTAGAAGATCAGAAGCGTGCAAAGGCGGCTTGAAAGAGAAAACGTGATACTGTTGTGGAGGACAACCTCTGCATGTTGCACAAGTGATCATGCCTTTTTAGACTTAAGTCCTGGAAGGACCTTCATGTACAACATAATATGTACATAATGCATCTTTAGAAAAATATCTTTGACAACGTTGTCAACACTGCCAGATGTGAAAAATAAAACAAAGAATAATCTTGCATCTAGGATAGATATGCAGATCCTCAACAGGAATGAAAGACTTCACGCAAAGGAGGCTAAAGAGCCTCGAGAAGATAAAGTGGTAAAAACTCATATGAGAACAACGTGCTACAACTTGGACACATGTAAGAAAAGTTGTTTCTGTCGAGCCTTGAGAAGTGCTCGTTTCCCAAATAGGTGTGCATCATGTTTAGCCAGCAAGGTGCAAGTAGAACAAATAAACTAGTTGGTCTGAAGAGTCGTGACTCAACAGTTGCTTCCACTATCCATCTGAAAAATTCTTTCATATCATGTTTGCGTAGAATTGGTTCGCATGAGCATCTTGTTCAGACACATGTACTCAAAAGTAATTCACATTTTCCCACCTCCTTTTTTTATGTCATGGTGCATTTGTGTGTGCACCCGCCAAGGAAAGCTAAGCTAGCTAGGCATGTGCAATATGAAAGAAACATCGAAGCAGGTGTGTTCGTAACCTCTACTCTGTTAATTGCATTCTTGTTTGCTAGCTGTAAGTTCTTGTCTCTGTTTTGTATATTTTTGTGAGAATCTCATTTTTTTAGGTACTTGAAGAAGTTGAAACAGATGATGAGGATAAGATGTCACTTGGAAGGATTTATAGATGAAGGTCATATCTTTGATAAGAGCCATACCTTTTGCTCGTGGTACATGCATGATTGTCTGACCAGGCAAACCGAAAGGCTCGTAATGACGAAAGAGGTGATGAAGATGAAGATTCCACAATGCCATATCTTTGTTGAAGGCACCGCAAATTGGTTGGAAATTCTATCACAGAAATGGATAACAATCTCGAATTCTTGCTCACCGATATGTTTTATTCAACTGCGAACACATTTTTGCCATATAAAGAGTATATGTGATATTTATATATCGTCTTTTTATAGATAATTTTTATAGGTTAACCACTTGCATTATATTTGTTTGTATGCAAAAAACATCTTCAAATTCTGTCCGCCAACAGAATTGTGACCAGTAAACCCATCGACACAAAAATACTTTTCACACATGGCTGGCGGAACATATGAGACATCGAAGTTTCGTGTAAGATAATACTGTGTTAAATAGTCACTACTAGAAAATAGCCCACCCATGGCGCACCAAAATCGGTCATCCGTAGCACACCTGCAGTGCGCCACAAGCCGCGCGCTACAGGTAAAATACCCGTAGTGCACTAGCTGGTGCGCTATTGGTAAAAAAATGTTTCCCGTGGCGCACCAGCTAGTGCACTACGGGTAAAAAAGTTACCCCTAGCCACGGGAAGGGGTCTAGGTGCACCACGGGTATATTTTCTAAAAACAAAAAAATGCAGAAAACACCCTCGTTTTGGATTGAAAAAGCAATCGAGTCCGTGCATCATCGTCGTCGTGTCGCCTCGCTGGAGGATAGTGGTGCGGCCACAACCTACCATCGCAGGGAGGTGAGGGAGGCCGTGGCAGCGCTAGTCCTTGCCGGAGGAGGTGGCGGTCAGAGGAGGTGGAGGTCGTAGGAGGCGGTCGGAGGTGGTGTGGTCGGAGGAGGTAGCGGCCGAAGGAGGCGGCTCAAAGAGGTGCGGCCAGAGGATGTAGCGGTCGGAGGAGGTGGCGGCCGGAGGAGTTGCGGTCGGAGAAGGTGCGGTCGGAGGAGGTGGTGGCGGCCGGAGGAGGCGCGGTTGGGTAAGTGGCCTCGCTTTATTTTCCTGCAGGAAAAAATCTTCTTTTTGCCGTAACTTTTTATCCTTGGGAGCGGATGCAAAATTTCGAGAGAATCTAAATAATCTCTAAATGTTGCGAGTGGATGCAAAATTTCATGCTCGTTATTTTAATATATTAAATATTTTTTCCGAATCGTATGCAAAAGTTTCTCCAACACGCGCGCTAAAAAGCAGCCGTGCTGGAAAACCGCCAGGCTAGCCAAAACTAGCGCTCCAGCAAGCCCTATAAACCAGAGCGGGGTAAAAAAATTTAACTGTGCTAGCGCACGCCGCATATGTGGCGCTCGTAGTCTACAACGCGGCAAAACTCAACCACGCGCGCAAAAGGCCAACTACCACCCAGAAAAATCTGCGCGTCACCGCCGCTCCCGACTCGTGCCGAAGCCGGCCATGAATGGCTACACCGGCTCTCCTTCGACCCCTCCCTACTACACCGACCCTAGTGCCGCTTCGGGACGATTTCCGCCGCCGCTCGCAAACCCTAGCATCGGCGCCGTCAACCCAGCCGCTGGCGTCGCTGCCGCTGCCACTCGCAACCTGTTCGTGCCGCCACGACCACAGAACGACCACAACGCATACCCACCGCCTCCGCCCACTAAGGTTAGGAACACTTCCCACAAGAGATCGGCGGCTGCGGTGGGCACCGGTGCAAAGAAAGGGAAGACCGGCAGGATATTATGGGTGACACGGGCGCCAGACCAGTTCCATCCACCACCGCCCGGAAGACAATTCCAGCCAGTGCCAGCGCGCAATGTGTTCGACCAAATGCCCTCAAGGAGAGTTTCCTCTTTTTTGGGAGGATTTGCATGTAACGAATAGAAATTGAAGTGTTAGAGCATCTCTAACCCATCCACTTTTGGCCATTAGAGGAGTATATTTTCTCCTCTAACAGCTAGAGACGACTCTAACCCATCCCCAAACGGCTTTACAGGAGAATAAATTTTAGGAATCGGCCTTGGCGAGTCACAAATATACGCGCCAGAGGCCATGATTCCCATATTTTTTCTTCTCCACCCCGTCGCCACTGCCCTGCCGCCCCGCCGCACCATTATCGCCGGTGTTTCCCCCGCCGGCCACCATTTTCCCTCCACCGCCTTCCCAAAGTACCGCAAACCCATTCCCCCCATCCGCCCCTATCGTGGCTGCTCGCTGTCGCCGGAACCGCCCCTAGAGCCGCCACATCAAGGTGGATCCCGCATACGGTCGGAACCGAAAGAATGCTCGTCTCCGGCCACGGCGAGGTCGATTTCGGTCGAGAAGAGCCTAGGGAGGGGAAGGAGGCGGTGTAGAGAGACCACGGGCATCGAGTTGGTGGTCGTGCCCAAGGTCCATGGCCGGATTCCGACGAACTTCTCCCGGAAGCGGAGGTGCTGGTTCGGGGCCGTCCGATCGTCGCGCAGCCGCCAAGAGGGCATTTGTCGGCAACGACCTTGCCGTCCTTCCTATAGCCCACCCAGTCGTCGAGTCCCCTTCTGGCCGGTGCAACTGCTCCAGCCACGATCTACCCCTCCGCCGCACACAAGGTACTTGGCCGAATTAGTTGTGTTTGTTTTCATTGATTTGCTTGCAAAAGATTCGATTTATTACATTCAATTCAATTTGCAATATTCAACTATTGGATTTATTAATAATGAATAATTTGATTTATTACACGTATTTTGGTTTGTAATAGTAATAGTTTTGTTCAAAAGTTTTGATTTGCAAAAAACAAAATTTTACTCCTCTAAACTTTTTGGAGAGATCGGTTTCGGGGCGCAATTTAAGGAAAGGGGATGGGTTCGAGATGCTCTTATCTTGTTGGCACAATGTAGTGTCGATGACGAAACTTCTATATCTACCATCGGCTTCGCCGCCGCTCGCAACATGTTCGCACCGCCATGGCCATCGAACGACCGCGGCTCCTACCCATCGCCTGCGCCCACTAAGGTTAGGAACGCCGCCCACAAGAGACCGGCGACTGTGATGGTCGCCAGCGCAAAGAAAGGGAAGACCGGCGGGGCATCGTGCGCGACACGGGCGCCCAACCGATTCCATCCACCACTGCCTGGAAGCCAATTCCAGCCAGCGCCATCTCCACCGCAGCAAGCGCCAGTGCCAGCGCTAGGGCGCAACGTGTTCGACCAAACGCCACAAGGCGAGTTTCCTCTTTTTTGGGGGATTTGCATGTAAGGAATATAACTTCAAGTGTTGTCTTGTTGGCACAATGTAGTGTCGATGACGAGACTTTTATATCTACCATGAATGTTGGCTCGTCTCAATCACATGAGTACATGTCTCATCTGTTGGAAATTGACCCGATATGCGACGCTGTTCGTCGAGTACTTTCCGACAACAGACGACGCGATAGCGGCAAGATCACTCGATCAACTCCGGCGAGACGCGCAGAACTAGAACAATCGATAAGACGCTCACGTACATGAGCTAAACCAGCCTGATCGTTGCTTTTGATCAGCTAGCTCGTTTCCACAACTCACGTACCCAAAAAATCAATATGATGGCCACAGGCACATATCGAGCCTGGTGTTCTCTTGGATTGATTCAAGTCATGATGTGTTACAGGCTAGCTATTACATGTGTATATATACTAGGCCTAACACTATCCGAGTCCAACTAGTACTCCAGGACCAAACCGATTGGAGGACTATCACCGTGTCCTATCTACACAAGTACTCGGAAGCATGTATGTATTCTACTCGTATACGTGTCCGCCATGCCGGTTCCGGAGAGCCGGAGTGCTTATTCCTAACAATCACCCCCTAAGCACGACATGCGCTTCACTTACACCTGGATCCCAAATGCGCCAGCTGCTTCTCGCGGGCGTCATCCACGGCATTGCTTTCACCGCTCCAGGCATCCTCTTCGACATTCCTTTCGTCGTCTCTTGTGGCACCCATGTCGCCGTCTTTGATCTTGTCGACTTCTCCATGGCTTCACGCCGACAGTCCTTTTTGTCCGCACCCTTCTCCATGCCTTCACGCCGACTGTCCTTTTTGTCCGCGCCTTGAGACATTATACTTGGTTTGATGAAGTACTTTCTCATCGATGCCTCGCATATTTTATCTACCGCTTGTCGATTCTCTTGGATGCAATAGAACAAATATGTAGGAGGTAGCTCAAATTGGTTTTCTTCTAGCTTCTCTATACCACGTGAAAAGCCTTTTGATGGATTTGCACCCCCTATTGTTGGTTCTCCTTTATCTATCTAGCCACCGGTCCACACTCTTGGACCATCGTCTTCTGGCCTTGCTGGCCTGTTTGCTGGGCTTGCTTCAGCTCCCCCTTCTTTTCTTATAACTGCTGGGCAAACAAGTGCAGGTATCGCTACACATGCATCTGTGCACCCTTCCAGTTCCATATCTTCTGGCCATGGACTAGCCTTTTCTTCAAACTCTTTGTCTTCTGGGAGAATCCCTAGTGCTTTTGGCCTGGTGTCCATGCATGGAGCTTCCCTTAGGCCTTCAATGTCTTCTGGGCCCGAACTTGCTAACAAGGATAAGCTCGATTGATCCATATTTTCTTCATACTCAAGATCCCACGTGACGTGAAAAGTTGAATATTCCGGTTCGTTGTAGCCCCAATTCCATGACTTGCCTTCCTCAAAGATTATGTCTCCCTTGAAAACCACCTTATTGATATAAGGATTGCACAAGCGGTATGTCTTTGAGCCTTCATAGCCTGTCATGATCATTAGAATACGTTGCTCCGCCAATTCCGCCTTTACATGCGCCACACATCCAAAAGTACGAAGATGATAAACCGAGGGCTTCCATCCGTACCATGCTTCGTACGGTGTTGTACCAACTCCACTCTCAGTAGATTCCATGTTTAGCAAATACACAGCCGTATTGATTGCCTCACCCCAGAATTTTCCTGGCAAACCTTTACTCTCCACCATGCTCCGTGTCATGGTCAACACAGTTTGATGCAGCTCACCCCCCTCATCAATGCGTAGGGCTCTTATCTTTTCCTCCACCTTGAACTCTTCGGCTTCCTATATCTTCTCGAATGCTTGTTGAGCTTGATCCTTACTTTTCAGCAACACAATCCACATGTATTAACTATGATCATCCACCACAAGCATGAAGAACTTATTGCCGGACGGGGTTGCGGGTGAGATTCCAACGCACAGATCGCCATGAACAAGTTCCGAGGCTTCACTTGCCTCAAACGCGACTTCACATGGGAACGGGGCACTCTGTTCCGCGTGATGCACACACGGCAGATCGTGATCCACTTGCGCCACAATCTCCGTAGCCGGTGATGGAGGATCCTCCTCATCCTTCAACTCAGTTACTTCGAGCATCAGCATCATCGGTCCATCATCTCCTTCCTGGGCGATGAGAGCCCTCTCCTTTTCCTTTGGTGCTTTCCAGCAATCAGCCTTGAAGTGACCGAGCTCGCCGCAGTTATGACACCTTACTTTCTTTATGTTAAACTTCCTCCGCGGCGGGGCATCATGTTCGTCCTCCTGCCCTGCGATGTACTTTTTCGCTGGACGTTGCTTCTCCTTATCGCTCGTGGAGCCTCCTTGCTTTTCTTTTGAAAGAGTCATCCACTGTTGCTTTGTGAGCATCAGGTGCTCAACCTATTCTGGATCACCAAAGCTGATCCGTATTCTCTCATCGTGTGCCTTGAATCTTTCGACGAGATCCTCAACCGTCAATGTATTCAGGTCGAGACATTGTTCGATCGATGTAACGATCTGCATGTAGCGCTCCGGCGCCGCACGCAGGAACCTTTTGACGTTCTTGATCTCATCCAATTTCTTGCCATATCCCCTGGTTGCGTTGACAAGGGTAACGAAATGGGCGGCAAACTGATCAACCGTCTCGCTCTCCTCCATCTTCAGATCTTCATAGCTTTTTGTCAAAGTTTAAAGATGCGCTTCCTTCACGCGGGCATGACCTTGGTGCAAGATCTTGATCGTCTCCCATGCATCCTTCGCCGATTTCTTTCCGACGAGGTGCTGCATCACGTCCTTTGGCACGACGGAATAGAGCGCCGTTAACGCTTGGCGATCCTTCCGGTACTTCGCGCCTCCCTTAATGTACTCGTCGCCTCCTGGATCGACGGCCTCCCAAACCTCCCGACCCTCCATGGCCACCTCCATGTTGAGTGCCTATAGCCCGTAGTCCTTGCTATAGAGGCGCGGATACAAAGCCGCCCCCACCGTCTCTGTCACCGGTGCCGATGCCGAGCTCTCGCCAAATTTCACCATCGCCATGACCTCCTAGTACTTTCAGCAGATCACGAACGACGACCTTGGCTCTCATACCAATTGTTGGAAATTGGCCCGATATGCGACGCCGTTCGTCGAGTACTTTCCGACAACAGACGGCGCGATAGCGGCAAGATCACTCGATCAACTCCGGCGAGACGTGCAGAACTAGAACAATCGATAAGACGCTCACGTACATGAGCTAAACCAGCCTGATCGTTGCTTTTGATCAGCTAGCTCGTTTCCACAACTCACGTACGCAAAAAATCAATATGATGGCCACATGCCCATATTGAGCCTGGTGATCTCTTGGATTGATTCAAGTCACGATGTGTTACAGGCTAGCTATTACATGTGTATATATACTAGGCCTAACACTATCCGAGTCCAACTAGTACTCCAGGACCAAACCGACTAGAGGACTATCACCGTGTCCTACCTACACAAGTACTCGGAAGCATGTATCCGCCATGCCGGTTCCGGAGAGCCGGAGTGCTTATTCCTAACATCATCAAGATACATATGAAGTGGATGAGGACATACTACGCCAGGGAAGAAGACATACTACTACGCAAGCGTCGTGTGCCATTGGTATTGTAATCTAGACCTTTGTGGACTTTGTTAATTTAAAGTCGGACGAAAGACTTTTATCTTAAAAATGGTGTTTTCTTAAGTATCTGATGATGCTAGTTTACTCGGTCCATTTACTAGTAACATACATGTAATATCTTCATATTTACCTGGATACTAGACCTACATTTGAACAACCAGAATGTGAAACAAAGACTTGACTTGACTTGACTTGATAGTAGTATAGTCTGGCCAATAATTTCGTAGATGCTGAGAGATCTCACATTTATCAAGATGCCAATGAGCTGACAGTTAGTAATGGCGATGGAAAGATGATCTACCAAATGACAAAGTTCAATGGGCAGATCCAGCTGCACACCCACTTAGTACTATTCTTTACCGAGTGCTATAACTACTCCAGCTGAGCCGTGCATGTTACCATTTGGACTAGGCTATTTAGAGCTATCTGTGATACTCACATGGGCTTGCGGGCTGTCACAACCTGAAAAAAATTAGGTCTATAAAGATTTATTATAAGAGGTTTGGTTATAAAAAGCACAGCAGACTTGCTTGTTGGTGGCACCGCAGGACAAATAGCAGTACACTGCAATCTTGCTCCTTAGCAAAGTTTGGAGTATATGTTAGTACCGAGCTCATGCTCAGCTGCGTGCTACCTCACAACATATGGTTTGCAAGCGTGATGGCAGATCAAATGTCTATTTGTTGTAAAGCAAGTCTATTGAATGTTTTAACAATAGTACTTCTAAAATCATGTTCAAAAGTTTTCTATTTATTTTACTATTCTCTTAAAAGATTATTGAAAAAAATACGCCCTTCGATCCATATTAGTTCTAGCTGATTTTGTACAACTATATACTAAATCAGTGACAACTAATATTGACCGTAACAAGTACTTTTTTTTGCCGTATTTGGTGCGGTCCACGGGAACAATATCAGTGCTTCCACCAAGGGGAGACTCCAAACTCCGGCGCGCGTTGTGCTGTGGTCGTTTTCATATCAGTGTTTTGAGGCCGCCATTAATTTCCTTCTGTGTCTTGCCCAACTGGCCACTGGTGATGTTTGCTTAGAGCAATAATGAATAGCGAGCAGTAGAGATATGAAGTCAAGTCTCCATTTTAATGTCGTGCTGTAGGTGATGGGCCTTTCCCTCCTCCGACGAATCTCCCTCTCTATCTCTATATATTCCCTCCTACGCATCAACACCTCCACACTTTGTGAATCCTATGAATTTGGTTGGCTTGCTAGTGAAGCAGAGGCAACCTCAGTTCATAAGCAAAGCAAAGCAGATAAGTCGATGATTCCAACCGACATTCGTTGAGTTCCGCGAATTTCCGCAACAACAGACTAGGTCTGTTTTCTTTCTCAAATCTCTGAATTTCCGCAAGATCGACCAAATTCGTTGAGTTCGAGTCCCCTCATGTAAGCATATATACCTTCTATATTTATTTTGTTTGTTGGTACGAGGTAGCTTATCACGTGCACTACACTATATATACCCTTCTATATATTATGGCTTTTGTAACAACAGATTGTTAGATCAGAGTCTGCTGCATTTAGTAATTTTTATCCATTAATTTCCTGCATGCAGCATCCTCCTTGTGTGTGAGGATGAACGTGGCTCTCAGTACGGCGCAGTGGGTGGTGGGCAAGGCGCTAGCCCCCATTGCCGATGGCCTGCTTGAGGCTTGGGCTGCCAGCAAGAACCTCGGTGCCAACATCGAGGCCCTCAACACGGAGCTGCTGTACGTCCAGGCCACGCTGAAAAATGCCAGCAGCAGGCAGCTTGACGGCAACTCAGCCCTGGAGCAGCTGCTGCAGAAAATGCGGGACTCGGCGCAGAGAGCTGAGGACTTGCTCGACGAGCTTGACTACTTCCGCATCCACGACGAGAATCCTAGGGGGTGGGGCCATGAGCTCGTCCAGACTGCGTGCCACACCGCCAAAGCTTTTGCCAAACCGCACTCTGCCACCTCTGGTAATAATCCTGTAGAAGAAGATGCGACACAACGGCGGGTCCTCTGCTGTCCTCTGTGGCGAAGGGTACCCTGCGGTGATGAGGCCTGCGGATGCACCAGCAAGTTTGGTAACCTCTTTCCATGCTCATCTTTACCAAATGTTTATGATGGTGATCATAATTCTGCCAAGCCAGTTCTAAGTCGTAGCAACGATGAAGAAAAACATAGCTTGCAGTTTAGGAGGGTGGAAGTCTCTAACAGCATGAAGCAAATTGTGGACGACCTACGGCCTTTGCGTCAAGAGGTTTCCACCATTTTACTCGGTTGTAGCCATAGCGTTGCTCCAGATATTGCCCATAAACGTCCAATTACCACCTCTGAAATCATAGAGCCAAAGCTTTACGGGAGGGACATTACAGTCAATAGCATCATAAATGGCATCACAAAGGGCAAATATTGTGCGGAGGACCTAACCGTACTTCCAATTGTTGGTGTAGGGGGCATAGGGAAGACAGCAATAACACAACACGTATATAACAACAAAGAAGTGCAAAACCATTTTGATGTCGTAATTTGGGTGTGTGTTTCTCTCAATTTCGATCCAGTTAAACTGCTTGAAGAGATTAAACAAAAAATCCCTAAAGTTGAAGATGAGAAAGATGGTAGTACAATCGGCGAGGTCATTGCGCAAAGGCTAAAATCCAAAAGATTCTTGCTTATAATGGATGATATGTGGGAATGTAGTAACGAGGATGATTGGAAAAGATTGATGCTTCCATTCAAAAAATCACAAGAAAATGGTAACATAATTATGGTTACAACTCGGTTGCTAGAACTCGCACAAATGATAAAAACAACTGATCATTCAATAGAACTGGGAGGTTTAGAGCCCGGAGAGTTTAGAAAGTTATTCCTATCATTTGTCTTTGATGGTGACGAGCAATATAGAATGGAGCACCTTTTGTTTCTTGAGACAGGCGATAAAATAATGGAAAAATTGAAGGGCTCCCCTCTTGCAGCAAAAACTGTGGGTAGATTACTGAGAAGGGGCCTTGATTTGAATCACTGGAATGATGTCCTAGAAAGTAAGGAATGGGAGACACAGACCGCTGACCATGACATTATGCCTGCATTGAAGCTCAGCTATGACTATCTCCCTTTCCGTTTGCAACAATGTTTTTCCTGTTGTGCATTGTATCCTGAAGATTACATGTTTACTAGCAAAGAGCTCATTCACTTTTGGGTAGGAATGGATATTTTGCATATTGGTAGTCGAAACAAAACGGTTGAAGATATTGGTCAAACCAATTTAAATGATTTGGTAACACATGGATTTTTTCGAAAAGATGAAACTGATGGGCGTCAAAGATATATCATGCATGACCTGCTGCATGATTTAGCATTGAATGTTGCATCTCATGATTGTCTTAGTTTACGTCGCTCCAATGTGATGTTGGTAAAATTCATGCCATCGGTCCGTCACGTGTCTATCGTCATTGATAGTGCAGGTGATAGTGATGGAGTGACCCAGGAAAACTTTAAAAGTGAATTGATAAAATTAAAGACGAGATTGAAGGTTGAAAATTTTCAAACTTTGTTGATCTTTGGAGAAATAGATGAAAGTTTTGGACATATTTTCAGTGATTTGTTTGAGAAAGCTAATCGCCTGCGTGTTCTTCATTTGCCTGGAATTTCTAAACCCGTGGAGTGCATATTCCATAATTTTTCAAAATTTATCCGCCTACGATATTTACTGCTAGGAATCGCGTTTATGTCCGAAATGCATCTACCGGGTGAGATTTCTACATTTTATCATTTGAGGATTCTTGGTATAATAGGATTGGATGAATATTTGATGATTCGTGATGTAAGAGGATTGGATGGAAATCTTCATTTACCCAAACACTTTAGCAATCTTGCAAAATTACGTCACATTAATACACAAGCTAATGAAAATTTTCACTCTGCTATCTCCAATGTTGGGAAACTACAATTCTTACAAGAGTTAAACAAATTTATAGTTAGTAGAGAAGAAAATGGTTTTGAATTAAATCAACTCAGTCATTTGGTGGATCTAAGAGAGTTGGGTATTTATAACCTTGAGAGAGTACAAACAAAAGAAACAACAGCCGAAGCAAGGTTAGCAGACAAAATTCACATGCGTAATTTAATATTACAATGGGAATCTAATAATGAGCCTGATATGGAAACACTGGTTCTTGAAAGCCTTCGGCCACATAACAATCTTCAGGCCTTAAACATTGCAGGTCATAGAGGTCCATCCTGTCCAACATGGCTGGGTAGTAAGCTCTGTGTTAAAGGTCTAAAATCACTTCAACTAGATGACGTGGCTTGGAAAACTCTCCCATCTTTGGGGAAAATGTGGGTGCTTGATGAGCTTTCGCTGAAGCGTATTCATACACTCAACGAGTTTGGTCCAAATCATTTTGGACCCATCACAGAGCCAAGCTTCTGCAGCTTGAAACGCCTAACACTTTTTCGCTTGGAAAGATTGGAAAAATGGGTTGTGGGAGATGCACCTCAGTTGTTCTCTGGTTTACAAGTATTGACCATTAAAAACTGTCCTGAACTCTTGGAGTTGCCATTTGTGAACAATATGCCTTTCCTTCCTAACTTAGGAGAGTTTATTATAAGTACATGTCCTAAACTCATGTCGCTGCCTCCTATTCTTTGGACACATACTCTGTCGTTGGTCGAGATGAGAGATGTAGGATCGCTATCTTGGCTAAACTACTCGAAATATTCCTCTCCCGTAAAACTGGATATTAGTGTGACATATGGAAAACAACAAGAGATTCTCCTTGTGCCCAGTAATTTAACAGAATTGCAGCAGTTAGAGATGAGGTGTTGCCCACCTCTGATGTTGTCGGACCTAAAAATGATGACCTCATTGAAGCGGTTGTCACTAGAAAGCTGCAAAATCGTGGCCGAAACTGTGGGTGATTCGGAATGGCAGTTGCCCATTGAGACTCTGGGCATCGGATGGTGTGACGTGAGTGGTAAGGAAGTGGCACAGCTCTTGCGTGGTCTCACAAGGCTTCGTGAACTGCAAATAATTGGTTGCGATAATATAACACTGTTGGGTGATGAGACGGAGGAGACACAAGCAACAGATCTGCATCAACAGCATGTATCTGAAATAGGCGGAGATGATGGGCTACTGCTCTTGCCGTCCAATCTCAGAGGCTGTCTACAGACGTTGGATTTTAGCTCTTGTTCACAGTTGACCCTGATTACTCCTAATGGCCAGAACCAGAAGGGAGGGCTCCAGGCCCTGCGCTCCCTCCGGGAATTGTCAATATCATATTGCTCCAACTTCCTCGTGACCTACTCTTCTTCTTCATGTTGCCCGTTCCCATCCTCCCTACAAGAACTCACACTTAGACATAATTACATGAAGACGCTGGAGTGCCTCTCAAACCTCACTTGTCTCACCAGATTACAAGTAGATGGTGACGAATTAAGATCAGAGGTCCTGTGGCATCTCGTTTCCATGGGCCAGCTCAGGGAACTATATGTCCTTGGAAGCCAGTTCACACTAGTGGAAACGAGGGCTTTTGTTGATCCCGAAAAGGGGTTTTAACACCGGTTCTTCTACGAACCGGTGTTAAAGGGGGGGGCCGTACCAGCGTGGCCTCTGCGGCATTAAAGGAGCCCCCCCTTTAACACCGGTTCGTGGCACGAACCGGCACGAACCGGTGTTAAAGGGGGGGGCTATATAAGACACCACCCCAGCCCACACACATCCCACTCTTCCATTCTTTTACATTTTGGAGCCTAGCAAGAGGGTGTGAAGAGTGCTAGTTTGTGTTTTTTTCATATGCACTAGAGGTGTTCGGTGAAATGCCCGAGAGCTCAAAATAAGCTTTCTTGTTGCTCTTTCCGTCTCGGTCGAGGTCGGCAACTATAGTTTCATGTGTCATTGATGTACTATATATATAAATGGTCATCTCCCTATTATTTTTTGATATATACTACATATTAATGCAGATGAATCGGCAATGTGATGTACGGTGACCGCCCCACTTCCGAGTACATTACGGGCCTTCAAAATTTCATCGTTGTGGCTAATGCAAACCGTGGTCACAATGGTTTTATGTGCTGTCCGTGTGTTCACTGTCAGAACAAGAAAGACTACTCAAATACCAGAACCATTCACGCCCACCTGCTTCGATCCGGTTTCATGTCCAACTATAATTGTTGGACCAAGCACGGAGAAAAAGGGGTTGTGATGGAAGACAACGAAGAAGAAGAGGATGATGAAAACTATCATAATATGTATCCTGAATATGATGATAATGCAACGGAGGTAGATAATGAAGATCAAGAGGGAGCAGATGGGCCCGCTGATGACGATCTTGGTCGGGCCATTACTGATGCAAAGGAAGAATGTGAAACTGAAAAGGAGAAGGAGAAGCTGGAGCAGATGTTAAAGGATCACAAAACATTGTTGTATCCAACTTGCGAAGATGGCCACAAAAGCTAGGTGCCACAATGGATTTGCTGCAATGGAAGGCGAGAATGGTGTGTTGACGGTAGCATTTTCAAAGTTGTTGGTAAAATGAAGAATCTTCTTCCAAGAAATAATGAGTTGCTGACGGTACATACCAAGCAAAGAAGGTTGTATGCCCTCTAGGATTAGGCGTGCGAAGATACATGCTGCATTAATGACTGCATCCTCTACCGTGGTGAGAAGTACGATAATTTGGATGCATGCCCGGTATACCTTTGCCTCTGCGGTATAAGATCGACGAGGCGATCCTGGCGATGTTGAGGCGAGGCCCCTAGGAAGAAGGTTCCCGCCAAGGTTATGTGGTATGCTCCTATAATACCACGGTTAAAGCGTCTCTTCAGAAATAAAGAGCATGCCAAGTTGTTGCGATGGCACATGAAAGACCGTAAGAAAGGCGATGTTGAGACACCCCCGATGGGTCACAGTGGAGAAAAGTCGAGCGAGTACCGGACTTCGTGCGCGCAAGGAACTTAAGGTTTGGTCTAATCAGACGGCATGAATCCTTTTGGTGAGCGAGCTGCAGTCACAGCACACTGTGACCCTATGTATCTATAACCTTCCTCCTTGGTTGTGTATGAAGAGGAAGTTCATTATGATGCCGTGCTCATCCAAGGCCCGAGGCAACCCGCAACGATATTGATGTGTACCTAAGGCCATTAGTTGAAGAACTTTTACAGCTGTGGGCCAAACCAGGTGTACGTATGTGGGATGAGCACAAAGGGGAGCCATTTGACCTATGAGCATTGCTTTTCATAACCATCAATGATTGGCCTGCTCTTAGTAACATTTCGAGCAGACAAACAAGGGATACAATGCATGCACACACTGTTTAGATGATACTGAAAGTGTATATTTGGATAAATGTAAGAAGGTTGTGTACCTAGGGTATCGCCGATTTCTTCCGAACAGCATCGATGAAGAAAGAAAGGCAAGCATTTCAAACGTCTGGCGAACCCGGAGGAAGCCTGTCCTCCGTGCGGTGAGGAGGTATTTGGTATGGTCAAGGACCTAGAAGTAATCTTTGGAAAAGGTCTGGCGTCTATCTCATTCGAATGACGATGCGGACACGCGCCCATGTGGAAGAAGCAATCTATATTTTGGGACCTACCCTATTGGAAAGTCTTAGAGGTCCGCTCTTCAATCGACATGATGCACGTGACGAAGAATGTTTGCGTGAACCTGCTAGGCTTTCTAGGAGTGTATGGGAAGACAAAAGATACACCAGAAGCACGACAGGACCAGCAACGTCTGAAGGCCCTGAAGAGCCTATGCATCCCGAGAATGAGAAGGGTAAACGATGCCACTTAACTCCGCCACTACGCTCTTACCAAAGCGAGAAGGAAATCTTTTTGAATGTCCGAAAGCGGTATCAAGGTCCCATCGGCTTCTCGTCGAATATAAAGGGAATAATAAATATGGCGAGAAAAATTCCAAAACCTGAAGTCTCATGACGCCACGTGATTATGACACAATTGCTTCCGATTGCATTGAGGGGCTTCTACGAAAATGTTCGAGTACCCATTGTGAAGCTATGTGAATTCCTCAATGCAATATCTCGGAAGGTAATCGATCCAAAGCCTACCAGGTTACAAACAGATGTGGCCCAATGTCTTGTCGACTTTGAGTTGGTGTTCCCACCATCCTTCTTCAATATTATGACGCATCTCTGGTTCGCCTAGTAGAAGAGATTGCCATTCTCGGTCTGTATTTCTACACAATATGTTCCCCTTTGAGAGGTACATGGAGTCTTAAAGAAATATGTTCATAACCGTGCTAGGCCAGAAGGAAGCATCTCCAAGGGCTATGTATGAGGAGGTCATTGAGTTACGTGTTGATTTTATTCCTGACCTTAAGGCGATTGGTGTTCGAGAATCACGACATGAGGGAGACTGCGTGGAAAAGGCACCCTAGGATGTAAAGCAATGATATGTAGGGCGGGCATTCTCTCAATCAAGCACACTACGGTTTTACAAAGATCTATCTTGGTTGCCCGTATATCAATGAACACAAGAATTTAATACGCCTCAAACACCGGGACGGTCGATGAATGGATTATAAGTGAACACATGGCGAGTTTTGGCGGTGGTGCAAAGACTTCTCACGAATAACACCACTGTTGGGGATCAGCTGTACTTGTTGGCGAGGACACCGTCTTCGTTGTATGTACTTTCCAAGGGTACGAGATAAATGGGAATACATTTTACACGATAGGCCAAGATAAAAGAGCACCAACCAAAGCAGTGGTGTCCGCTTGATGCAGCAGAAGACAATGGGCAAAGACCACGTATTATGGGTTCATAGAGGAGATATGGGAACTTGACTATGGACCTAATTTTAAGGTCCCCTTGTTTCGATGCAAATGGGTCAAGCTAAGGAGGAGGGGTTGAGGTAGACAAGAAATGCGGAATGACAACGGTGGATCTCAACAATCTTATGAAGAACTTAGGCGAACCATTCGTCCTAGCCAATGATGTGGCTCAGGTTTTCTATGTGAAGGACATGTCCTCCGGACCAAAAAAGAAAAAATATGCAAGCGAATACATCATATGATGAGCCAAAGCGTCACATAGTTCTTTCAGGAAAAGAAACATCGTGGGAATCGAGGACAAGATGACATGTCAAGATTATAATAAGTTTGATGAAATTCTGCCCTTCACAGTGAAAACTGACCCAAGCATTCCGTTAAGTAAAGAAGATGCTCCATGGTTACGTCTGAAGCGATCATAAGGAAGGGCATATGCCAAGAAGTTCATGCTCATATTATGTAACTCTAGTTCATGTTTTTAATATTAATACATGTCTTGAGTGTTAGTCATGTTTTGTGGATGGACCGGGACTATGAGAAGAAGTTGTCTCGATTCGTACTTACCATTAAGATCTGATCTCCAAGCAGCGGTCACATATTAGGAGTGCCTCTATGACCAGTTTCTTGGAGATGCTTGGGAGGACTAGGCTCCGTCGGCATCTCCCCGAATCGTAATGGTGTCCCTGCTCTCGAAAACCATCTTGCAGCTTTGTAACTTCTCTAACTAGATCAATACACCGAGCTAACTAATTTCACATATTAGGAGTGCCTCTATGACCGATTCTCGGAGATGCCGGGAGGCTGGGCTCCATCGGCATCTCCCCAGGCTGGCGTAGTGGTGTCCCCGCCTCAAACTGGCTGGAGGACTGGACTCACAAGGATGCCTATTTATAGTACAAGCAGCTCGACATAGTGTTGACACTTACAAAATAATGTCGACACTCACCCCTATTATTAGTCCCGGTTGGTGTCTCCAACCGGGACTAAAGGTTCATCTTTAGTCGGTTGGTGACACCATCCGGACAAAATACACGCCGCACGACATAATGTCGACATGCACTCACCCCTATTATTAGTGCTGACTCGTGTTTTGTCCAGGTTGGTGTCTCCAACCGGGACTAAAGGTTCATCTTTAGTCCCGGTTGGTGTCTCCAACCGGGACTAAAGGTTCATCCGCCATTTTTCCGCCATTTTTTTTCCGCCATTTTCTTCCCGCCAGATTCTTCTCGCCATTTTTTTCCCGCCAGTTCTTCCCTCTAGTTCTTCCCGCTAGTTCACTATATATATGTAGGGGGTTGGCCTCCATTGTCATTGCACATCTCTAGACTCATATCTGCAACCTCATCACTCTTTCCCATGGCTTCCACCGAGCACTAACCCCTGAGGCGGAGGCGCTTGCGCCTCGAACTACCCATGCCGCCCAGACTCTTGTGTCCCGTCGGCTGGATCTTTGGCGTCGGGCGTGCAGTTCCTCTGTCCCTCTAGGTGTGGCGTGCCGGATGGCCATCACGAACCACTACTACTTCGAGCTCACGCCAGAGCAGCGGAGGAATCCCAGATGGCATCCCGACTATTTCCCTACTTGGGAAGCCTTCTTCGTGGATCGGCATGAGAGGGCGCTCGCCAGGCACGAGGAGGACGGCCCACCTCCTCCTAACTTCAACGAGGCCGGCCGTCGGCTATGGTGGCGCGGTTGGACTCTCCATAGCGTCATGGCCTATGACACTGCCGCCGACTCTAACCCCCGTCTGCGCTACCCTCAAGTCCAGCCCACGCGCTACCCTCAAGTCCAGCCCACGCGTACTCTCCAGAGGTTCAATTACGGCGACCCCGACGCAGCCAGCGATGACGTGGCCAAAGTACTACTGATGGCAGTATTACAGGTGTAGGCAGGAGCATGACTGAATCACTCCAACATTCTGAAACAAGTTCGGCCGATTGTTACTTAATCTGGCCATGTATCTTAATTTTCAGTTCTTTTATGTATCTTAATTTTCAGTTCCTTTAATGCATGAAATAAGTGTTTTAATTATTTTAAAAAAATTCATGTAAAGTAAATATAAAATGATTTACATGAATGGATAGATATTATTTTTCTGAAAATTATGATATATTATTCATATTTTTCTGAGTTGAAATGAAAAAGATATGAATTTTCTAAATTCATATCATATTTTTTGAATTAAAAAAGCCCCTTTAATGCATGAAATAAGTGTTTTAATTATTTTAAAAAGTTTCATGTAAAGTAAATATAAAATGATTTACATGAATGAATAGATATTATTTTTCTGAAAATTATGATATATTATTCATATTTTTCTGAGTTGAAATGAAAAAGATATGAATTTTCTAAATTCATATCATATTTTTTGAATTAAAAGCCCTTTAATGCATGAAATAAATGTTTCTTTAACACCGGTTCCGCACAGGAACCGTGTTAAAGGGGGCATTTATTTCGCTTCCACACACCCCTTTAACACGGTTCGTGGCAGAACCGGTGTTAAAGAATAACATCTGTAGCACAAGAACGATTTCTTTAACACCGGTTCTGCTCGAACCGTGTTAAAGGTAAATGCGCCTTCGCTCCTTTCTTCCCCCTAGAGCCAGATCGCGCCACCGCCACCGCCTCGTCGTCCTCGCACGCCACCGAAGCCGACGACCGCCGTTGCAGCTGCCCGACGCCGACGCCGTGGTGAGCATGCTCTGTTTCCTCCCCTTCTCTTTCGTCGCCGGCGCCCCCCTTTGCAGGCTGCTCTGCCATGTCGCCGTTGTCGCTCTGCCACGTCGCCGGCAGAGGGGAGGTTGCCCGCGGTGGCCGGAGGCGGCGCCGGCAGAGGGCCGACGTGCGGAGAGGCGGGGAGGCGTGGGGCCGACGAGACGCGGGTGGCGGAAGGCGGTCGTCAGGGGGCGGAGGAGGAGGAAGGGCGGAGGGAGGAGGCCGCGGCGAGGAGGCGACCGGGTGGCGTGCCGGCGGCGGGGAGCAGAGGACGCGGGCGGCGGGGAGGTGCTCGGGTCCGGCGGGGAGCTTGCAGAGGGGGGGCGCGCGCCGGAGGGGGTCGAGCAGGGCGCCGGGGACGGGGTTCTAGCGGCGGCGCTGGGTTGGGGAACGAGGGGAGGAGAGGCGCGGGGCCGTGGCCGGCGGAGAGCGGCCAGGGGGAGGTCGAGGGCGGACGTGCAGAGAGGAGAGAAGGTGGGGAGCGGGGCTGAGAGAGAGAGAGAGCGGCCCGTTGTCGCCTCCACGTCGCCGCCTCTGTCCCGGCCGCCGGCAGCTGTTGCCGTCAGCCGTCTTTCGCCGTTGCCTGTGCTCGCCCGTTTCGCCCGTGCCTTCCTGTTTCGCCGGGCATTCCTCGCTGGAGCCGGTAGCTCGCGTCATCGGGTGTGGCGGGCAGGAGCGTCTACGCGAGCGCGTCCACGGATTGGGGCCAATGACAGGGAAGTGGAGGGGATGGGTCAGGGAGGCGGATTCGTCGGGGAGGCCCAGGGCCCAGGCGCGGTACGGGGACGGCCTCCCCTCTCGGCTGCGGGGGCGGCCTAGGTGGGGTGCAAGCTCCGGTGGTGGCCATGGGGTGCGAGCTCGCGATGCGGCCTAGGAGGGGTGCGAGCTCCGATGTGGCATCCCCCCTCCTGGCCTAGGTCGGCGCTGATGAACGTGGAGTTCGCCCTGGCCAGCATGCTCTGCGGCTTCGATTGGGCCACGCCTAAACGCGGACGCCTAAACGCCGACGCCTCGGAACGATATAAACACAGTTCTTTGCATAATATATTGACCCTCGGAACGATTCCAGGGTGCCAAAGATGGGCGAGATGAACGTAGTGACATCGACCCCCGACGATCTAAACCTTGCACATGTGAATTAGAAGCATGTGGAGTAAAAATAAAATAGCTTATAGCAAAGATATTATAATAGGCCACGCCTAAACCCTAACTGACCACCTCGCTCTCTTCCCGTGAGCGTCGCCCGCCGCTTGAGCTCATAGGCCACGCTTAAACGCCGACGCCGCCCGCTCGACAGCCCGCTAGCACCGCCGCCCGACGAGACCGCCGCATCCGCCCGACGAGCACCGCCGCCCGACGAGACCAACGTCACCCCACCGGTGAGCGCCACGTGTCTGCCACGTGTATGATTGCTGACTCATCCTGATTAAAACTTGTTTGCTCGATAAATTGTACTACATGCATAGATTAAAACTTGTATACAAATTGGACCTCTGACTCATTTGTGTATTTATTTGTGTATTTTGGTATGAATAATATGTATATTTGTGTATGAATCCAAGTCCACTTGAATGTTTACACTCTTACTCTAGATAATATTATTGTTTTAGAAACTATGGATCCACTTAGTAGAAACCTTGAAGAAGAAGAAATAATGGAGAACATTATTGATGAGGACACCTCACAATATCTGAACTTGGAGGGACATGACGACGACAGCTCAAGTACTAGTCATGGAGAAGATGAAGACTCCGGTGAACGCACTTTAATGGTTACAAAGTCCGCGAGGTATATGCATTGATTAAGCCTCAGTGACTTCCACCAACAATCTTCTTCTACATGTATTAATTAACGCTTCTTTCTTCTTTTAGCCCTCCGGATCGACCAGCCAAGAACCATCTTCTTCTCTGAAAAAGAGCAAGCGAGGCGCGAGCAGTTGAAAGATCGTGCAAAGTTCACGATCGAAATCGTGTTGATGGCAGGCCGATGGAGCCCAAGAAGGCCGCAGACAAATTTGTACGTCAGGCTGGAGTTCTTGTTAGGAACCATATCCCAATCATAATTGAAAATTGGAATAAGCCAAAGAAGGGCGACGGTACCTTTGTCGATGACAGATCCAAAAAAACGCTTTGGAATTCGTTGTTGGTAAATTTCACCCTTCCGCCAGAGGAGGATGAAAACAACCCGGTTATAAAGAAAAAGGTCAAAGAGTGGACTCTAAAGAAGATGGCTGAGGCTTTCCGCAACTGGAAGACAAAATTGAACAAATTTGTCAAATCTGGCGAGACTCCAGATTTCGAAGACGCATATTATGCGAAGATAAGACCTCACTGGCCCGAATTTGAGACATATAAAAAAAGTGCTATAGCTAAAAAGAGGTCAGAAACCAATACGCTTAATGCCCTGAAGAAGGAATATCACCAGAGGACGGGGTCAGGTGGCTACATATCTCAGAGGCCTAAGTGGGAGGAAGCTGAGAGGGCCCTGCGCGAGAGAGGGATCACACCCCAGACAGATGGGTGGGACCTACGTGCAAAGACTTGGTTCTACGGAATAGGGGCAAGGTTGGACCCAGAAACAGGATTGTGTATCTTCCCAACCATCCTTGCCAAACCCGTCACTGAACTCATCACGGCATACGAGGAAACATCCGCCAGGACCTTCCATCCCGACAGAGAGAATGACCAGCTCACACGCGCCATCGGTAAAAAAGAACACCCTGGACATGCACGAGGCACAGGGGGTATGACATGGAAGGATGGGTTTGCCGACTGGAGCGACTCTTACAGATGGCGCGGCAGAAAAGAAAAAGAGCGTACAGAGCGGATGACACAGATAGAACATGCACTTGCGGCGCTGCAGGCGCAAGTGAATGCACAACAGAGCCATCAAGCTACCAGCCCATCTCAGCGGCACGAAGAGCCTGCATTGGAAGCTGCCGCTGCGAGACTCTGAAAAGCAAAGCAGTGGCTTCCATGGAGAACGGCAGCCCACGCTTGAAATGACGGGTCCTCGATACCCGTTGATGAGATCACGGAGAGAACACGCTGAGCTGCATGTGAGATTAATGGGCTTATCCATTAAGGTGGCTGTCGGCTATGCCTTACCTCCTGTAGCTGGTGGAACTTACCACTGCCGACCGATTCCAGATGGCTATGCTATTGTCGGGGTGGATGAGGTTGTGAAGGAATATGAGGAAGCACAGCTTGACCATGCTACAGGTGAAGGGGAAACTCAACTCAAATTTGCAGTGAAAACAACCATTCTTTGGAAGAAGGAACACATTGTGCTTCCAAATTGGAGGTCACTGGCCCGTCTCCTTGCCAGCGATCTGAGCCGCTTCAGCTATCTCTCATGGCAGCCATCTCCGTCGGCACCATCTCTCTGTGGCAGCCATCTCCGGCCCGTCAGCCATCTCCGGTGCTTCAGCCATCTCCTCAGCGTAAGCGGAAGAGCACTGCCATGAGGAGCATCAGTAGCAATGCCACAAAGAAATCCGCAGGAAACCGTACGCCAAAGAGTTCAAAAAACTACGTCCCGCAGCCTTCCGCCAAGCCATTGCCGGTTTTACCGTGGAATCGCAGCGACGAGGAGACCAATAAGATCTCGGGAGAATAGGTCAAGAAATTCTTTGCACCTAGACGGGCCGAGCCAAAGGAGAAAATAGATCTGGCGGTGGTGGAGAAGTTTTACAAAAATCTTTTAAAACCTGAAACCCCACTTGTGCCGGACTACGAGCGCCAGATTTTGAAGGCGGATGCAAGGCGCCGTAGGGAGACTGAAAGTAGCAGTCGTGAGGCACCCCAGAAAACAGTTCCCATGCTCGGAGAGCAGGAAAACCAATCATGCGCCCCGCTCCAAATGTTTGACAAACGGGACGCTCCTCCCGTAGATGATTACGAGGCAGAGCTACAAAGAAAGGCCAATGAGATGAGGATGACTTACATTGCATACTTGAACGTCATGGGAGACAACTTGCCCAAATACGATGTCAACCCCATACAGCCATGGAAGTATGGGAAGAATCTAGTCAAGAAAGAGGAGCTCAAGAATCTACCAACAAAGATGCGAAAATTGCACAAGTGGTAACTTCATTTCTGCAAGACGAGAAAGGTAGAATGGATCACGGCGCATATAAGAGATGATATTTTCTTCTGCGGAGATGACGCGATTGACTTCAACATTCAAGACTTGCATTTTCTATTCAATCAGAAGGAACTCGACAAAGCTGCCATCAGCCTTTATTGTGTGTAAGTACTATTTCTATAATTTATATCTCATCTCATTCACTTTATTAATTGCATGTATATATATATGCTCACCATATATGTATATACTATTATGCAGGAAAAAGGTTATGGAATGCAGGAAAGGAGGCCCTTTTGACATTGGGTTCGTTGACCCAAATAGAGTTCATGAAGAAGTGGTAGAAACCAAACCCGGGCAAACAGAAGATTACTTGCTAACGTCTTTACTGAGACAACAAATCAAAAGGGAAATACTATTGCCTTACAACTTCTCGTGAGTACTGTTACCCTCTCTCTTGTACACATTCTATTTCAGCTTACTCGATGTTAAGTGTAACTGATGATGAGTTATGCGTGCGTAGGTTCCACTTTATTCTGCTAGTCATTCAACCCGACTCAGGAAAAGTCCTTGTCATGGACTCGCATTTAAAAGAAAAAGAGATATGGGCAAACTTTAGAGAGATGCTCCAGAGGTAATTTCAATCATATTATCGCACTAGATCGGCAACTTTCGTGACAATAAGTAATTAATTACTCCTTTATCCATTTTCTTTGTCGGACAGGGTTTGGAAAAGGTTCACGGGCAGGGCCGTGGGTGAATGGTCAGAAGAACTAAAATTTGTAGACCAAAATGTAAGTAATACTAGCTAGCTTCCAATTCCATTATATCATGCTTTATTGATTATTATTTTGATTGAACTCTCTATTCTCGTAAAGTGCGCGCATCAGGGATACGGCAATAACTTATGTGGATACTATGTTTGCGAGTTCATTCAAGAACACGATATGTGCGACGGGCCAAGCCGCACTAGAACAACTTAGAGTAAGTAAACAAAGTCCACAACATTATTTTATTACCATCAATTGTGTTGAGTTTTATTCTTATATATATATTGACGACCCATTCTTCATATATATTCAGATCGAACGGATGCGGGACCAACTCCTACCATTTGAACGCATACGAGCCATTCAAGAGGAATTGGCGGGGTTCATACTTGATGAGGTCGTCACGCATGGCGGAGAACTCTTTAGATATCCACCAAAATGAACGATGACGATGTATGTGCCGATGACGATGTATGTGCCGATGACGATGTTTGTGTATAATAATAGTTGCTTAATTATTCATGTACTCGTATGTACCGATGACGATGTATGTGTATACCGCGATTCCCGATCGATTCCTCCCTCCATGAAATACGCCCAGTAACAGGAGGCAGAAGTCTGCCGGCGAGATTTAGGCTTTTCTGCCATGCAGACTACCTAAATCTCTGCCATGGCAAGAATTTAACACCGGTTCCAGATCTGAACCGGTGTTAAAAGGGGGCTGAGCCTCACGGCAGCCCCACGTGCGCCACCCTTTAACACCGGTTCGTATAAGAACCGGTGTTAAAGAGCCCCCCCCTCTAACACCGAACCCTCAACAGCGGTTGGGGAACCGCTGTTAGAGGGCTCTCCCAACCGGAGTTAAAGGGGGGCTCTGCACTAGTGTCATGTTCTTTCCTGTTCCCGTTCAGGATGAACAAGAGCAGTTGCTTCTTTCCCGTTCCTGCAAACTCTACAAGTTAAGGACAGGTGACATAGAAGGGTTCCTTTGTGGGTCCGTCTGCAGAGTCCTATCCTTCTCCCTCACTATTTTAGATTTGTATTTATACCAAGAGGTTGAGGGCTTCACAAAGGAACAAGAAGAGGCCCTTCACCTCCTTACCTCCCTCCAGGAACTCAAGTTTAACAAGCTGCGGAGCCTCCCCGAGGGCTTGAACAAGCTTACCAGCCTCAAGAGACTAGAAATCTCTGACTGTCCATCCATTCGGTGTTTTCCCAAGGACGGCCTCCCCAGTTCATTGCAAATATTAAATGTCAGTGTTTGCGGGAATGACGAGCTAAAAGAGCAGTGCAGGCAGTTAACAGGAACCATCCCAGAAATCTATACATGACCATCTTACTGGAACTAATCCAAGGTAACAAATACTCTCTTGCTCTGTTTCTACACACCCACGGTTACTCTTTACTTCTTACATGATCCCCACACACGTGAAGTTAATTAATTATTAAATTCCAGTTTGCTCTACCTTTTTGTTACATCATAATCTCAATGACGTTTGTTTCCATCATCCGAACTGCAGGGCTCTTTTTCTTGGAGCTATAAATTCTTCTAGCCCTGTAGAACACTGTTCATCCATTAAGATATTCGCACCCGAATCTGTGGTAAGTAAGTCCAACATGGAACTTCATTCCCTTGCTCTACCATGCATATCAGTAAAAAAATAACTCCCAGTTATCCTCCTGGTGCTACGTCAGATGTGGGTAAAAGAATTTCACCTTCAATATTTCCATTTTTTCCTCTCAAGGTTAATAAAAGCAGCTTGCCTAAATCAGTTTTTGAGATTTCTTCATTACCAAAACTCGTAAATTTTGTGGGACTCATTTAGTTATCTATTGAAGCTTCCTCATAGTTTCTTTGGGTTTTTCTTCCTGGCCAAAAACCATGAAATCTACAATATATTTACCCATTGTTTTGGTTTCTATGCATTTGTTCATCTGCTCATTCTTAGTTGGAATTTTAATTCTAGTCATCACTACCAAGACTTGGCTGTGTGCTTGGCTAACTAATTCAGCTTTAAGGCTTTAGGATCAAAACATTACCATGGAAAAATTGCGCTTCCAGTGTTTCACTTCTGGTATCAAGGTTTCACTAATTATGCTTGTGTGGAGTCACTCCAAAACTCATGGTACGCCCAACATGTTCTGCATCTTTTTTAAAGTTTCTTGTATATTCAAGAAAAAAGCAGAAATATGAATATATGTCTTCTTCCAAACATTCAGATTCAGAACTAGCAGTCTTGGCATGCCTGATGGTTTTCTTAGAAATTTGGAACTCAGCAAGACAGTAGTAGCAGAGGGTAGAAGGTAAATATCCCCTTTGCTCCGAATTTGGAAAGAGTCTGCACCCGGCAGTATGACATATGGTAGTTCGAGTTTATTGGTGAAATTTAATGAGCTGAACTCTACAGGAATACCACGCGTATAAAGCTAGTGCTTGTGTGAAGCCAACTTATTCACGGGTTGTCAATAATTGGTATGCGCAACATTATCCCTTGCATCCCTACTAGTCTAAAAGCTTACTTCTGTAATTTTATAAGTTAAAAACTTCCACACTAACCTATGGGTCTTGGCCTATTCATAGATGTGGCAATGCGGTAGAACATTGGAAATCAAGAATGCAGTAGGACACATGTCTGTGAAGGTAGAACTCCTATTTGTGCCTTTCAAGGGGGCTTAATGAACCCCTTGAAGGTTTCCATTTTCCATTTTCATTTTCATTTACAATATTTAAATTTTGCCTCTCAAGGTTTCTAGGAACTCGAGTTTCGTCTTCAATATTTCCATTTTCCCTCTCAAGGTTTCCAGGAACTCGAGTTTCGAGAAAGTTGGAACCTGCGGAGCCTCCCTGAAGGACTGAACAAGCTTGCCAGCCTCGAGAGACTAAGGATCTATGACTGTCCAGGCATCGGACGTTTGCCCAAGGATGGCCTCCCCATTGGATGTCAGAAAATGCGGCAATTAGGAGCGAACAGAGCAGTGTAGGCAGTTAACAGGAACCATCCCAAAAATCCATACATGGCCGTGTTACCGGAACTAATCCAAGGTAACACTAACTGTTACTCTTTATTTTTTAATGCTTTATTTATTGCTCTGTTTCTAATGCCCACTATTACTCTTTACTTTTTACATGGTCCCCACGCACTTGAAGTTAGTCCCGGTCTGCTCGACTTTTTTGTTGTATAATCTGAATAATCTTGTTTGTTTCCATCAACTGTGCAGGGCTCTTTTTCTTGGAGTTGTACATTCTTCTAGCCATGGAGTCCATCCCATATGGAACTTCTTCACATATTCGAATCTCTGGTAAGTACGTTTTCCTATATGGAACTTCATTCCCATGCTCTACCATATCATTAAGAACTCTTTGTTATACTCCCAGAGATATATCATATATGGGTAAACTCATTTTGCGTTTAATTTTTCATTACCCCTCTCAAGTCTAAAAAAATAGCTTGCCTAAAGTAGTGTTTAAAATTTCTTCACACAAATACTCATAAATTTTGTGGGAATCATATAGTTATCCGCTGATGCTTTCTCATGATTTTTTTTTATTCCTAGACAAAAAATCATGAAATCTATAACTTATTCACCCATTTTTTTGGTTTGTCTCCAGGTGTTCATGTCCTCATTCTTAGTTGGCATTTTAATTTTGTTCATCACTATAGCGAGACTCGGTGGTGTACTTGGATAGCTAATTCAGCCTTAAGGCTCTAAGAGCAAAATAGTACCAAGCATATTTATGCATGCATGGAGTCACTATTGGATCTCATAGGTATGCCCAACATGTTCTCCCGCTGCATCCTTATTGATGTTGCTTGAGAAAATAGTAGAAATATGAATAAATGTTTTGTTCCAAACTTTCAGATTCAGATGATGGCTGTCTTGGAAATTCAGAACTCAAAAAGGCAGTAGTAGCAGAGACCTGAAGGTAAAGTTCCCCCTTTGCTCTGAATTAGGATACAGTATGCACCCTGCAGTACGGTGTATTCAAGTTAGACTTCCTTGGTGAAATTTAATGAACTGAACTTTACAGGAATACCCGCGTATGCCAGTGCTTGCGTCGAGCCAATTTATTTATACGCGTTGTCATGAATTGGTATGCGCAAAATTCTCCCTTGCATCCATCTACTAATCTAAAAGATTACTTTAATTTTTCAAGTTAACAACTTCCACACTAACCTATGGGTCTTGGGCTATTCATAGATGTGGCATGCGGTACGAGATTGGATATCAAGAATGCAGTAGGACACATGTCTGTGAAGGTATAACTCCTATTTGTGCCTTTCGGGGTGGCTTAGTGAACCCCTGCTGAATTTGAGATCGCTTTAGCAGAGCTAGATTGCATTCAATGTGCAACAGTGAAACACTTATTGCCTCATGAGATAAAGGTTCGAGAACTTGCTGCTTTCTTAGTAAGTTAGTACTCTAGCTACTGAGCACACTTATAATAACGAATTCATTGCCTCGCTGAATTAAGTAACATAAGAGAGTTTTCAGTTGATACATATAGTCTCAAAGGTAAAGAACCCTTGTTGCTAGGTGATTGATGAACACTGGTTGAGGAAAACGGCTCGAGCTTGCTAATTTTTATTCATAAAGCCCCCAAGTTAAGTATGGTGAAGTTGATTTTATTTCTAATTGGTTCGGAATATTTTTCTGTCCTACAAAAGCCAAAACCAGAGTAGATTACATGAGCCTTGAGTATTGCAATCTGATTATTTAGTTTGTATTGTTAAGTTTGATGTTCCTCTAGTCTGAAGTTTTCCAAAGCCAGTCATTCTTTTTGTGTAACTTACTTTTGTTCTAGCCTCTCCAACACTCAGCATTCCATACTTTCATCGGGTATCGCATACTCTGTCAGTGTGCTATCCAACACCAAGAAAATAAACCATTTCTTCCATGTGCTCACACCATACCTACCTATATAGCACATCTCTTGATATTCCGTAGTAGTTGATTTACCACACTCATAAATGTTCGAGGAGACTCAAAAAAGGGACTTGTAACTGTCATCAACCTTGCAAATTTCATCATCAAGAAGAGCTCTATTCTTTAGCATTAACGCCTCTCAAAGAAAAAAAAAGAAAAAAAGAAAAAGAAAGAGGGGCACCATTCAAAAGATCGAAATCTTCATCCTTAAGCAGGAGGAAATAGTCAGAAGAACGTTCATGTTCATGTGAACATCTCTAGCATCTTGATATCATGTTTCATTGCATAGGCGTCTAAATCAATTCTTTGGCATGATGAGTCCATTCTCTCCCACATATTCTGGATATTATTTTTCCAATGACTGGCATGTGAAAACTTCTATGTACTAGAGTTGAACTCTTATTTAGCTTTACGATATAGATTTCAGATTTTCTCATTCCTAGAATTACCCTACCAAGCTTCAGATAAGACTTCCACAAATATAAAGTAGATAGGGAACACTTTGGCCGCTGTCCAGTGATGACTACTATCATGTGACAAGAAGTAACTCTTGATCATGCCGAGATAATTTCAACAGATACCTGCTCTTGGAAGGTTAACGATGGAATAAAAAATTGGATGCTCTTGTTTCCCTTTGCTCATGACATTGAAGTTGAGCATCCTAGTGACTTGGTGTTCAAAAAACTTTGGAGCTATACCGTTGATGTTGTTCACTCTCATAAAATGAAACCCACCTCCTTTCCTTTATGGCAAAGAATAAAGTTGTGATTTAAGCTTGTGCTCAATTGCTAGATGCTACTTTGATAAGGTTGTGTCAAGTCTCTCCACCGAAGTTCATGTGGGTTTTCAATAATTGTTTGCACATGAACACTTGCTTGCAATCTATGTATGCTAAGCTTTCAGGTTTTACAAAGCACATGGGCAAGGTGAATTGGGAACCCAGGTCCTCTTGTCTACCATTTACTGATGCTTCAGAATTGTGTTTCTCGAGGGGAGAATCAGCAAGGGAGAAGTTTGAGATGAATAGTAATTTATATTTCTCTTTCTGGCCTCTCTCTTCTCCAGATTGTGTAATAAAGACAGAATGGGCTGGTCCCACTTTCTGTTTACTCTGTAGGTTTTGTGCTAGCTAGTTTTGTACCAATGGAACATATCAGACCAGAATACACAATAGACCAAAAAGCTGCAGTATAAAAATATAGGAGGGGGATTAAAAGATGCATCAGACTTTACAGAAAGAGTTAAACACTTGTGTAGTCTATAAAGTTGCCACGCATGAGCGTATTGGTCATCTACTGAGAAAATGCAAACTATCGATCACGAAGTTGTATGAATGTGCCCCCTTAGTCATTTTGTCATGTTTGCCATTGACGTGGCTACATGTTCTTTCAAATACCTCCTTATAATGTTATTTTCTCTAATTACTATGTCATTTTCTCTGCTATCCTATGGTTAGGCCGTAAAAATAGATGTAGGGCCCATCTATCAGCCTCTTCGTCCCCCCAACTCTCTCATAGAGACATTCTATCGAATACCCCCCGTGCACGTATCAGGGAAGCCACCCATCAATTGTCGTGGCCAGGGCTGCGTAAGTCGGTTGCGAGCGAGCCACGCAGCAGCAAGGCCGTCCTCCCCGCTAGTACGATTCTGGTTTGGAGCGCTTGTTTTCTGCCATGACACGGTCAAGATCGGTGCGATCAAGGGCAGCCAGGAGCTCTACGCACGTACGTATCCACTCAGGATGCACCAGCAACATGTACCGCTTCTAAGCTTTGGTAAAGTTATTGAGCTTTTTCGGAAACAATCATTCCAGAATCTTGTAGATCAACATGGAGCTTTTCCTATCTATGGAGAGAATGAAGCAAGATTAGTTACCTCTCGAGCCGTTCCTGCCTTCCTGAAATCGTACATGTGCAAAATAGAAGCAACATTGCATCATGGAGACTCGGGAGAATTCAGCTGCCACATAAAGCTTAGCTTGTGGGGCAATTTCAGCTTTGGTACTACCATCTAGTGACACAACTATCCCATGAAAGTGACGGGACTAGTGCGAGCACGGCATGAGGGCCAACGAAGATTGGTCTATGCGGTTTAATGAAAAAGGGACCTGGCAATTAGAAGAAACTAAATTTTAAGAAAATATTTGCAAAAAACAGATAGCCACATCAACGGTTTAACGGTGGACGTGACAGAGTGACTAACGGAGCACAACCACACAACTTTGTGACCGATAGTTTGCATTTTCCCAGTTAGTGACCAATGCGCTCATGGATGGCAACTTGATAGACCATTCAGATGTTTAACTCTTACAGAAATGTAGTAGACTACATCTGATTGCTTGTGATGCTTGTGTATGTCTTCATTTGCGACCTGACTATTCAAACAATCAATTCGGCGAATCTCAAGCTTACGAGGTAGTACTATAAACATGTATATATATTGGTGTATTTGTGATACAACAAACTAGTATAATTACTATTTTATTTCTAGGGATGAATAGCAGCTTTGGTGTTTACATATGCTTTAGTCAGTGTGTTTCTAAATCTAAGTCATTCACAAGCAAGCAAGCTCTGAAATATCTGAACTTTTAACTTGATTTAGAACTG
This sequence comes from Avena insularis, assembly GCA_023614405.1. Taxonomy (NCBI): domain Eukaryota; kingdom Viridiplantae; phylum Streptophyta; class Magnoliopsida; order Poales; family Poaceae; genus Avena; species Avena insularis. The sequence continues at coordinate 43,861,925 of CM042695.1, forward strand.
CACACTGTGCACATTATTCAGTTAACAGACCAGTCACTATGGGAAGGAAATTCAGACAGACAACAGTACGAAATCTTCCAAACGAGTATTGATGAGTACTATCTATTATCGGAGAAAAAAATTGATAAGTACTCCGTACGTACCTATTATCGGAATAAAATTTGGATGAATAAAATTGATAACCTGCCGGCCGGGAGGATCTACTGCGACTGCGGGGACTCCAACGACAGATCCCTCGACGCAGCCGTCCGCCGGTCACAAAATCCCATCGACCAAATCCGTAGATCAATTTGTGGTCGTGGAGGAGAGGAGGTGGCGCCGCTCTGCTATGCTTTGGTTCGTGCGTGCCGTTGGCTCTCTTGCTTGGGTGGAACAGACACGTGGCAAACCAGAAGAAGAAAAGTCGGGGCTGGCCTACTGCGATAGGTGGAAAAAAGAAGAGTAAAATCCACTACGGAGAGAATGACACTATTTCTAAATATGTTTCCTTATTTGACACTTAAAACTTTTTTCTTTCCTAGATGACACTCGGTGTAAATTTTTTGTCTTACATGACAGTGTATTTTAAAAGCTAACGATGTCAACTGATGACCTACAAAGACGGTTTTGCCCCCGGTGCAATATGTGACAAAATTACATGAATGCTGTTGTACTATGTGATATATCAACTCATGATTAAATTAGAGGCCTCATTAAATTATCAGATGTGACCGTGCAAATAGTAGTCCATCTGGTACCGTGTATTAGGGTTAGTACCAAAATCTTCGAGCTATATACACTATTGATACCATAACTTGCTCGCTACGTGCAAATTAGTCCCACAACTTGTAAATCGGGAACTCGTGGTACCACAACTTGCATAGAGGGTGCAAACAGGTCCAAACACAATCTGTAGGTGACACATGTCGTTGTGATTTTTTGTGAAAAAAACCTTGTATATTTTAGTTCGAAGGTTGTGACCCGCGGGTGCTGCCTTACTGGTGCCGAATCCACTCCGTTAGTGACTAAACGAATTAGCAAAACTTAATTAGCCTAGAGGGACTCGAGCCTAGGATCAATGCAAACAGGTCCAAACACAATCTGTAGGTGACACATGTCGTCGTGATTTTTTGTGAAAAGAACCTTGTATATTTTAGTTCGAAGGTTGTGACCCACGGGTGCTGCCTTACGTGGTGCCGGATCCACTCCGTTAGTGACTAAACGAATTAACAAAACTTAATTAGCCTAGAGGGACTCGAGCCCAGGATCAACGCCTACTCACAAAAGACCTTGCCATTAGGGTAACTACTAGTTCGTTGTTTTAATTAGGACACACACATTATATCAATATAAAGCCCAGAGAGTGACCATAACGGATGAGACGTGCTCTTGGCTCTTGGGCATGAGCCGTCTGAGCTTAGACGTCTACGTGGATCTCCTCATCGTCTACACACACTTCTTTCGCAAGTTTGAGGGTGAGAAACCTCGGCATTGGTGTCGGCAGAGCGTGAGGCGAACACCATGGTGGTGTCATGCCGCCGTTGATTCTCATGTCCCTAGGGAGAGCAGACTCCATAACATCGCACCACGACAAACAGATTCACGCCGTATCCATGTATGGGTCAGCCTTTGTCACTGCATCACTGTCGTGTTCTTCTGCTGGGATTGACACATGATGCATCGGAAATGCGAGGGGCATGTTCATGCACGCGCTTTATGTTGCCAAAGCACGTCCACCGCGTGCACACCGATGTTGTCGACGGACAACTTGCAGAGGGCTCTCTTGAACCCGTGGCAGTGGAGCGTATGGTGTGGCTGTGGTCCCTAAGTTATCGATGAGGTGCAGGCCGACACGAGGATGCCCGGCTCATCGCGTACATGTGCATGTTTGACTTTATTTAGTATTCCCTTCGTCTCAAAATATATACCGAGAATTTGGCTAAATTGTTGTATATCTAGACTTTATTTTTTTAGAAAATCTAGACAATATTTAGATACATCTAAATTTATACAAATTTATAATATCTATTTTGAGAAGAAGAGAGTAAGAGTTTGGATCTATAATTAACATAAAGTATTTATTTACTATTTAGACTAGAAAATGTAATAAATTGAAACTTACTGTAGTGGCAAGAGAGTAAGATTTTGCTGCCACTCTTGGTCTTCGGTTTGGACCTGTTTGCTCCCGCTAAGGACACGTAGAGTGATATCTAGTCAGCTGTCTGTAACAAAGACCATGTAGAAAAATAGACGATGTGAAAGAGAGATAAAACTGAAAACTGCACAGCCCGTCTTTAAATTTACAGACGGTCTATTGCCATGAAAAATCGCTGCTTACCGACGACTTCTCCTATTGCACAGGGCGTCGCTTGTATCGTGGGTCGGTAGGACTCCTTCCGTTGTACTCCCTCCGTTTCAAAATATAAGATGTTTTAGGTTTGTGAAGAAAGTGAATCTAGACTTCTTTTAGTGTGTAGATTCATCCCAAAATTGAGTGAACCTATTATATACTAAAATAAGTCTAGATACATTTGATTTATAAACCTAAAACATCTTATATTTTAAAACGGAGGAAGTACAAAGCAGTTTGATTGTTACAGACAGCCTAAACATAGAGTATTGTACGTGGTGTCTCCTAGATTGTCTATAGCTGACCGTGGGGAGATGGTGCAGACGGCCAGCGTCTAAACTAATGTACATGCCCTAAGCAAGTTGTGGTACCGCGAATTCCCGTTTTACAAGTAGTAGGACTAATTTGTAGTAGCAAACAAGTTGTGGTACCATAAGGGTATATGACTCAAAATCTTCATGTTCCGATTTATCCTTTCTCTAAGGCCCGCTTGGCCATTAATTAAATTTTAGTTACGATGTAATTGCTCTCCACCGCATTCCTATCCCCTTCCTTTTCTCGGTGGAACCAGCTGCATGCTGACGTGCGATGTTGGGACCACAATCGCCAACAACACGCGTGATGTGGCCATAGTGAGCGGGTGTTTATTTGCATGACTTATTAGAAGTAGTGTCAGTCGAACGTAGCACCCAGGGCTATTTTGGATCAGACGGGAAAAAGTTGAAGGAACGGTTATAACAGATCTGATGGCAGTGTCATGCAAGGCAAAAAATTTGTACCAAGTGTCATGTAGGAAAGAAAAAGGTTTTGAGTGTCAAATAAGGAACTATATTTACATGTAGTGTCATACAAGGAATTCTCTCTTTTTTATACCGTCACTAATCTTAGAAATACGCTTATTTACAGTCAGTAAGTATGGTGATTGTTTTTCTTTGCGAATAGGACTTAAGCACTAAAAGAAATAACGAACAGTACAGAACATTTTGAGAAAAACGAAAATTACAACAAGATACTTGAGAAGTCCTTCATATTCAACCTCCATACCGTGTCGACGGCGCGCCGTTACTGTCGCTCCTCCCCGAGTCGGCCTGACATTGTTGATTGCGGACGGGAAGTCATCGAACGGTGTCGGAGATTTGTTCTGCGAATGAACTAGGGTTTCAGATCTCTGGAATCCATCCGTGCTAAGGTAGGACAAGGGCTCCTTATATAGAGGCATTGGGCCTCTTCCCCCAATTCTTAGGCGGGAAGGGCTACCACAATGTCGCTCCTCGGGGTCCTGGTCTACAAGACTACTTTTGGTAGACCGAGTCTTGGGTGCCATGGCTTCCCCGTCCTCCTGTAAAGCAATCTTCTTTAGTGTCGTTTGTCTCCATCCAGCGCTGCCTGCTTTCCTTCCTAGCACCAAAACAGCAAAGGTGGGCGCCTGCAATGCTAAGATCGTCTGTCCTCTTCTTATAGGAAAGGAGACGGCCCGGACCTTTCTGTACCGAGGAGAACCGAAAGCGCATGGTTGTTGTGCCCCTTGTAGGGATCCGCCTCGGCTACTAGCGGCCTAGCGGGATTACCAAATAGGCCATGAGCACGCTTCGAGGCATTCAAAGCCCGGCAGCACAGTGGAGCGTTGCAGAAGGGTCCTTCTCTTAGACGCATCCCCTGGAGACCGTCTCCTCGAGAGGGTTCACTTGGTCGTGCCACCTCCGGAGGCGCTCCAGCCTCTTGAGGGTGTAACTACCCTAGCATTGGACCTATCAACCGTGGGGACGTGGCACCCCAGTTGCCAGGACTCCGATAGTATCCCCCGGGCGCTTGACTTGCACGTGTCCTTTGGTGGGCTCAAAGGGGAAAGCGGCCTAGGACGGTTGACGAGTCTTGGCACCCGTTTGGTCAACACAGGTCTGCTTGGTCGTGGATTCCAAACAGTCGTGCACCCGTGGCCGCAGATCTTGGGCGCGATGCTTCCGCCCCGGAGTTGTTGCCACGACGCGACAACATGTGTGGCCCAGCAGTTAATACCGTCTGCCGGGCATAGCGACATGTATTTTCAACTAGCCCTGTTATATCGGGGTGTGGGCGTGTTATATCATCACTCCACTCTGCCCCTTCCCTCTTCCTTCTCGCGCACCCGAGTCGAAACCTAGCCTCTGATGGCGCCAAGTCGCTTCTCCGCCGCTGAGGAAGGTAAAGTCGATGGAGATGGCTCCGGGGGCAATTCCCCATCCGTGAGGTGCGAATAGAGACTTTGTCCCTAAATCTCCCTTGGTGGCGGCCTTCTGGAACTTTTCGTGGATGTATGATGATTCATCTAAGGTTTTCTCATCAGGGTCTTTATATAGGCGGAAGGGTAAGGTCGGTGGAGGGCCAGGGGCCCACACCCCTGGTGGCGCCACCAGGGCTACCAGCGCCACCCATAGGGTGTGGCCACCCTGGTGCCCTCCTTCGTCTCTACTTCGCGTTTCCGTATTGCTCCGGAAAAAATAGGCAGATTGGCTTTTGTCCCATACAATTCCAAGAATATTCATTTTTTAGCATTTCTAAAACAAAAACAACAGAAAACAGGCAACTAGCACTGCGGCATCTTGTCAAAAGGTTAGTTCTAGAAAGTGAACAAAAATACCTCAAAGTGTAGACAAAACATAAGATATTTGATATAAAACAAGCATGGAGCATCAAAAGTTATAGATACTTTTACAACGTATCACCGCCACACCCTCCAGTCGTGGGAGGCCTGCATGTTGTACGAGGCGGGCTACATGGCATCGACGGACATTTGCCTCCCAAACATGGGATCCCCATTTCGCCGGAGCCAAAGCCTGAGGAGCTCGACGACGAGATCCAGGCGGCCATCACCGCCATGGATGACCCGGACCTTGTCGAGGATCCGGGCAACCGCGTGTTCTGGGAACAGTACCTCGTGGACCGGCGGCAACAGGCGCTCTCCCTCCACAAGGGGCCACCAGGCTCACCGACAAAGAGGAACAATGCGGCCGGGCGCCACCACTGGTGAAGCGCTCCCGGGCAAACCCTCACCGCCGTGCTGGACCACATCCATGCCGGCAACGATCCCCGCCTCGGCTTCCCCCGCAACCCCACGCCGTCGGCAAGGGCGAGGCGCCATCCTCCGGCCAACTGGTGATGCAGCGCTAGTCCAAGTGGGAGCGCTTTGTCGGGAAACCCCAAGAGCAAGGTGTGAAGCAGCACATCACCAAGTTTTTCCTCGGTTAAGAAACTGAGGTTATCGAACCAGTAGGAGGAAGGAAACGTCACACAGGTGTTGCAAGCAACACAGAGACCTGCACAACACAAACTGAAGACTTTGCCCCAACGAATCAGTGAGGTTATCAAGCTCACCGGTTTGCTGTAACAAAGGATTAAACGTATGGTGTGGAAGGTAATGGTTTGCAACAAGTAAACAAGTAACAGTGGAGGATGTATCAATGGTAAAGATTGGACCGGGGTCCATAGTTCACTAGAGGTGCTCTCCTTAGATAAACAACATGGCATGAAGAGTAAACAAATTACAGCAGGGCCATTGACAGGAACTGAGCAAGGCATAACAATGCAATTACTAGTCAGAAATATCCTATGAGATTCGATTGGCAATACAACAAGATACAGAGACCGCCATCCAACTGCATCTATGACTAGAAGTCCACCTTCAGGTTATCATCCGAACCCCCTCCAGTATTAAGTTGCAAGCAACAGACAACTGCTTTAAGCAAAGTGTGTAAGGTAAACAGTCCACATGTTCCATGAACAAGAGACCATTGTTTTCTCCCTAGTGGCAACAACACATCTACAACCGAAGAGATTTCTATCACTTCGCTTGGAAACTAGAGTCATGAACCCACTATCGAGCATAAATACCCCCTCTTGGAGTCACTAGAAACTACTTGGCCAAGATAGCTACTAACAACGGAGAGCATGCAAGATCACAAACAACACAGACATGATAGAATCATAAAGACAAAACCATTAATCAAACCAACATAATAATCTCAATATCCATCGGATCCCCGCAAACACAACATGCATGATTACAAATAGATTAGATCTTGATCATGAACGGAGCTCCCAAGATCTATACATGAAAGCACAAAGGAGGAGATACAACCATCTAGATACTACATGGACTCATAGTCCAAGGTGGAACTACTCATGCATCATACCGGAGAGAAGGCCTCCGGGATGATCTCCCCTCCGGCAGGTGAAGGGTTTCGCGGCATAGTAAATCAAAATTTTCTACGGATGGGAACAGAGGAAAGCCAAGATATAATCAAGGAGATGCAAACAACGAGAGGGATTAGATGAGATCTTCATACCCTTGAAGATTCGCATAGCGGAACGTTCGTCGGAATGTGAGTGATGTAGTCGTACTTGCTTCTCCTCCTCGCGATCCGATCCGATCTAGCACCGCAAGTGGCAATGCCTCCGGGAGATGCACATGTGCAGCGCCTCGACGTCTCCTCCTTCCTCGGTCCAGCAAGTATGGTGGAAAGACGGATTGGATCTACAGCACGACGGCGTGGTGCAAGTGGTGGAGAGTTTCTGCAGCAGGGCTTCGCCTACACGCAGTCGGGAGGGAGAGAGAGAGGAGGGCAGCAGGGCGGCTAGGCTTGAGGGGAAGGTGTGTCGGGGTGGTGCACCCCCAGCCCTCTTTATATATAGGGGTGGGCGGCAACCCTATCCCCTCCCCCAAGCCTAGGACGGCGGCCAAGGAGGGAAGAGTGGGGGGCAAGTTTCCCCCCCTCCTTCTAGAAGCTCCAATTAGGGTTTCCCCTTGTTTGGCCGGCTGGGCCCTATGGGGCCTTGTGCCCCTGGCTCAAAGCGGCCAGGGCACTCCCTCATAGGCCCATGCCCCCTCCCGACAAGTGGGACCACGTTGGTCCCCTTCCGGAAGGTTCTAGAAGCTTCCGGTATAATACCGATTAACCCGAAACAATTCCGAACTCCAAAAACTGCATTGCCTTATATGAATCTTATTCTTCAGACCATTCTGGAACCTCTCGTGATGTCCTGGATCCCATCCGAGATTCCGACAAAAACTCATAAACCAATTATCCAATCTATCCTAGCGTCGAGACACATTAAGTGTGTGACCCTTCGGGTTCGAGAACATGCAGACATGATCTTCTATCAATAATCAACAGCGGGGTCTAGAAACCCATATTGACTCCCACACATTCATCGATGATCATATAGGATGAACCATGATGCCAGGATTCAATCAATCCAATATATATATTCCCTTCGTCTCGCGATATTTTACTTGCCCGAGATTTGATCGTCGGTACCGTCATACCTATTTCAATCTCGTTCACAGCAAGTACTTTACTCGTTCCGTAATCCGATATCACTTTGTGATTAACTCCTTAACCACATGCTTGCAAGCGGTGTTGATATCGATTACCGAGTGGGACCGAAGTATATCTCTCCGACTTGGGAGGGACAAATCCCATCTCGATACATACAACCCAACAGGTACTTTCCGATCACCTGAGAGACACCTTTATGATCACCCTCTCATAGGATGACGTTTGATGACCTCAAAGCTTTCTTCCGATACCAGGGAGTTGTATTATCTCATGGTCTAAGGAATACAATATTTGACATAAGAAAAGCTTCGCAAAGATGAACACGATGACACGATCTAATTGCTTCGCTTAGTTTGGGTCTGTCCATCATATCATTCTCCCAATGATATGATCTCATTATTAATCGACAACTCATGTCTATGGTTAGGAAACCTTAACCATCATTAATCAATGAGCTAGTCCTTAAAGGCATACTAGGGACACGGTGTTGTTCACAAACCACACAGGTATTAAAGTTTCCGCTTAATACAATTCTAGCATGGAATATAAACTTTATCATGAACAAGAATTATAATAATAACATATTTATTATTGCCTCTAGGGCATAATTCCAACAATCTCCCACTTGCACTAGAGTCAATAATCTAGTTTACATTTGGCAACAATCTCACACCCATGGCACTGAGGTGCTGATCATGTTTTACACGTGGAAGAGGTTTAGTCAATGGATCTGCGACATTCAGATCTGTATGTACTTTGCTAATCTTCAGATCTCCATCTGCTATATAATCTCGGATTATATGAAACTTGTGGTTGATATGCTTGGTCTTTGGATGATATCTTGGTTCCTTAGCGAGTGCTATGGTGCCAGTATTGTCACACAATATCTCCAGTGGGTCCAATGCACTTGGAACCACGCCAAGCTCAGTGATGAAGTTCCTGATCCAAACTCCTTCACTTTACGCTTCTGCAGCAGCCATGTATTCCGCTTCTACTGTAGATCCTGCGATCATGCTTTGCTTGCAGCTTCTCCACTCACGCTCCTCCATTCAAAATATAAACGTATCACATCTGAGATTTAGAATCATCCTTGTCGGTGTCGAAACTAGCATCGACGTAACCTTTTACGACGAGCTATTCATCACCTCCATAGACTAAGAACATTTCTTTAGTCCTATTTAGGTACTTTAGGATGTTCTTCACGGCTGTCCAGTGTTCCACTCCTGGATCACTTTGATATCTGCTCATCAAACTAAGAGCATTGGACACATCCGGTCTAGTACACAGCATGGCATACATGATAGAACCTATGGCCGAGGCATAAGGCACTTTGCTCATAGCTTCCCTATCATTTCATCAGTGGACACGAGCCTTGCTCAATATCTTACCTGACAACATAGGCACTGAACCTTTCTTTGCCTTATCCATTCTGAACCTTTTCAGAACTTTGTCTAGGTATGTACTCTGGCTTAAAGCTATCAGGCGTCTTTGTCTATCTCTATAGATTTTGATGCCCAATATATAAGCAGCTTCACCTAGGTCTTTCATTGAAAAACACTTGTTCAAATAACTCTTCACATCGTTAAGCATGTTAATGTCATTTCCAATAATCAATATGTCATCCACATATAGTACCAGAAATGTCACCGAGCTCCCACTCACTTTCTTGTAGATACAAGCTTCGTAGCAATTTGGAACAAATCCAAAGCTCTTGATCACTTGATCAAAATGAAGGTTCCAACTCCGAGATGCTTGCTTCAGTCCATAAATGGAACGCTGAAGTTTGCACACTTTATCAGCATCCTTAGGATCGACAAAACCTTTGGGTTGCATCATATACAACTCTTCATCAATGTTGCCATTGAGGAACGCAGTCTTGACATCCATCTGCCATATTTCATAATCATGAAACGCAGCAATTGCTAATAAAATCCGAATGGACTTAAACATCGCTACGGGAGAGAAAGTCTCATCGTAGTCAACACCTTGAACTTGTCGAAAACCTTTCGTGACAAGCCGTGCTTTATAGACGGTAACATTACCATCCGCGTCCGTTTTCTTCTTGAAGATCCATTTGCACTCAACGTCCTTTCGGTCGCTAGGAGGGTCCACCAAAGTCCATACTTGGTTTTCGCTCATGGATCCCAATTCGGATTTCATGGCTTATAGCCATTTCTCAGAGTCTGAGCTCATCATCGCTTCCTCATAGTTCGTAGGTTCACTGTCTTCTACCAACAAGACAGTCAAAACAGGGTTGCTGTACCACTCAGGAGGGGCACGCGACCTTGTCGACCTGCGATGTTCAGTAGCAGCATCGTTCGAAGCTTCATGATCCTTGTCATTAGCTTCCTCTATTGTTGGTGCAGGCGGCACTAGAACAATTTCAGGTGCTGTTCTACTCTCCAACTCAAGAGAAGGTTCAATAACCTCGTCTAGCTCTACTTTCCTCCCACTCACTTCTTTCGAGAGAAACTCCTTCTCAAGAAAGGAACCGTTCTTTGCGACAAACACTTTGCCTTCGGTTCTGTGATAGAAGGTATACCCAATAGTTTCCTTAGGGTATCCTATGAAGACGCATTTCTCCGCTTTGGGTTCGAGCTTGTCCGGCATCAACTTCTTGGCGTGAAACCGCATCCCCAAACTTTAAGAAACGACAACTTAGGTTTAGCACCAAACCACAGTTCATACGGTGTCGTCTCAACGGATTTAGATGGTGCCCTATTTAAAGTGAATGCAGCGGTTTCTAATGCATAACCCCAAAATGATAACGGCAAATCAGTAAGAGACATCATTGATCGGACCATATCTAATAGGGTTCGATTCCGACGATTCGAGACACACCATTGCGCTGTGGTGTTCAGGGTGGCGTGAGTTGCGAAACGATTCCGCTTGCTTTAAGATGCGTGAGAAAATCATAACTCAAATATTCACCTCCACGATCGGATCGTAGAAACTTAATCTTTCTGTTATGATGGTTCTCCACTTCATTCTGAAATTCTTTGAACTTTTCAAATGTTTCAGATTTATGTTTCATTAAATAGATATACCCATATCTACTTAAGTCATCGGTAAAAGTGAGAAAATAGCGATATCCACCGCGCGTCGAAACACTCATCGGTCCGCATACATCGGTATGTATGATTTCCAACAAGTCCGTTGCTCGCTCCATCATCTGGGAGAACGGGTTTTGATCATCTTGCCCATGAGGCATGGTTCGCATGTGTCAAATGATTCAAAATCAAGAGACTCCAAAAGTCCATCAGAATGGAGTTTCTTCATGCGCTTTACACCAATATGACCTAGACGACAGTGCCACAAATAAGTAGTATTATCACTATCTACTTTGCATCTCTTAGCCTCAACGTTATGGATGTGTGTTTCATCCCTTTCGATATTTAGAAGAAATAAACCATTCACAATAGGTGCATGACCATAAAAGATGTTACTCATATAAATAGAACAACCATTATTCTCCGATTTAAATGAATAACCGTCTTGCAATAAACACGATCCAGAAATGATGTTCATGCTCAACGCAGGCACATAATAACATTTATTGAGGTTTAAAACTAATCCCAAAGGTAAAACTAAGGAGAGCGTGCCGATGGCCATCACATCAACTCTTGATCCGTTGCCAGCGCGCATCGTCACCTCATCCCTCGCAAGCCGCCGTCTATTTCGTAGCTCCTATTTCGAGTTACAAATATTAGCAACTGAACCAATATCAAATACCCTGGCACTACAACGAGGGCTAGTAAGGAAAACATCAATAACATGTATATCAAATATACCTTTGATGGTGCCAGCCTTCTTGTCCGCTAAGTACTTCGGACAGTTGCGCTTCTAGTGACCCTTGTCCTTGCAATAGAAGCACTTAGTGTCCGGCTTAGGACCAGACTTGATCTTCTTCTCAGCAGGGGCAACGCCCTTGCCGCCGCCTTTCTTGAAGGGCTTCTTTGCACCCTTACCTTTCTTGAAGGTGGGGGGATTGTTGAACATCAACACATGATTATCCTTTTTGATGTCCACCTCCGCAGCCTTCAGCTTTGCGAAGAGCTCGGTGATCGCATCAGTGGAACCAATCTGATTGTGAGTCACTACAAAACTTTTGTAGCTGGGAGGGAGTGATTGCAGAACCCTGTCAATCTTGAGATTGTCTGGAATCTTGCAGTCCAGTTGCTCAAGGCGTTGAGTGTAGCCCGACATCTTAATGGCGTGCTCACTAACGGAACTCCCTTCCTCCATCTTGCAGTTAAAGAACTTCTCAGAGATCTCATATCTCTCAGAACGGGCCTGAGTCTGAAACATGGTTTTCAGCTCCTCGAGAATCTCAAAGGGCCCAGGATAGTCTTCAAAACGATTTTGAAGGTCCAATTCCATAGCAAACAACATGGTGCTCTTAATCACAACATAATCATCTTTGCACGACTGATAGACAGCTTTCTCATCAGTCGGCGCATCTACAGCAGGGGCGTCACCTAACGCATTCTCAAGGACATAGTCCTTTTGACCGCCAGAGAGAATGATTCTCAGATTGCGGAACCAATTGGTGAAGTTAGACCCATTGTTTCTAAGCTTTTCCTTCTCAGCAAAAACGTTGAAGTTGAAGTTGGACTTAGCCATTTGATCTACAATATTTGCAAGTACAAATTAGACTATGTTCATGATAACTAGTTCAACTTTTAATCAAATTACTAGATGAACTCCCACTAAATTCAACATCCCTCAAGTTGTTTAGTGAACATGATCCAAATTCACCACACCTAATCCGATCTTCACGAGAAGAGATGTGGTTTCAATGGTGGACAACGAAGTGTCGATCATATCATTCATATGACTCATGCTTAACCTTTCGGTTCATGTGTTCCGAGGCCATGTCTGTACATGCTAGGCTCGTCAAGTCAAACCCAAGTATTTCCGCGTGTGCAAAACTGGCTTGCACCCGTTATATGTGAACGTAGAGTCTATAGCACCCGATCATCACGTGATGCTTGGACACGACGAACTTTCGCAGCGGTGCATACATGGGGAGAACATAGTTTTATCTTGATCTTTAAGTGAGGAATCATCTTATAATACTACCGTCGCGATCTAAGCATAATAAGATACATAAAAGGATAAACATCACATGCATATAACTTTATGTGACATGGTATAGCCAATCTTCGCGCAATGATCTCCATCTTGTGCATGCCGGCATGATCTCCATCACTCCACCATGATTGCCTCCACCACGAATAGCAACTACAACTATTGCTAACTACTTAGCGATAAAGTGAAACTATTACATGGCGTATAAGAAGTTTGACACACAGGTCATACACAATTATAAAGACAACCAATGGCTCCTGCCGGTTGTGTACTCATCGACATGCAAGTCGTGAAACATTACAAAACATGATCATCGCATACAATACACACATCACATCTTGGGCCATACCATATCACAGAAAACACTCCCTGCAAAAACAAGTTAGACGCCTCTACTTTGTTGTTGCATGTTTTACGTGGCTTATGGGAGTAGCAAGCTAAGAACGATTCTTACCTACGGAAAGCCACAACGGTGATATTATGGTTGCCAAACTCCGGTGTAAATCCCATGACAACTATAGTGAGAGAAACAGGCATCCACCAGCCGCATGTGTGGGACAAGCCACACGTCAAGTGCGGAGCCGGTCTCGCGAACGACGTCGCGTAAGGTTGGCCTAGACCGCTTCAATCTCACTATCCCGCGTCATAAGAAGAACACAAACAATAGGCTTGCAACAGAAAAAATCAACGCCCGCAACAACCATGTTGCGTTCTACTTGTGAAACACATCTACGCATAGATCTAGCTCTGATACCACTGAAGGGTTTCGCGGCATAGTAAATCAAAATTTTCTACGGATGTGAGCAGAGGAAAGCCAAGATCTAATCTAGGAGATGCAAACAACGAGAGGGATTAGATGAGATCTTCATACCCTTGAATATTCGCACAGCGGCACGTTCGTCGGAACGTGGGTGATGTAGTCATACTCGCTTCTCCTCCTCGCGATCTGATCCGATCTAGCACCGCAAGTGGCGATGCCTCCGGGAGATGCACACGTGCAGCACCTCGATGTCTCCTCCTTCCTTGGTCCAGCAAGTATGGTGGAGATACGGATTGGATCTACAGCACGACGGCGTGGTGCAAGTGGTGGAGAGTTTCTGCAGCAGGGCTTCGCCTACACGCAGTCGGGAGGGAGAGAGAGAGGAGGGCAGCAGGGCGGCTAGGCTTGAGGGGAAGGTGTGTCGGGGTGGTGCGCCCCCAGCCCTCTTTATATATAGGGGTGGGCGGCAACCCTAGCCCCTCCCTCGAGCCTAGGCCGGCGGCCGAGGAGGGAAGAGTGGGGGGCAAGTTCCCCCCTCCTTCTAGAAGCTCCAATTAGGGTTTCCCCTTGTTTGGCCGGCTGAGCCCTATGGGGCCTTGTGCCCCTGGCCCAAAGCGGCCAGGGAACTCCCTCATAGGCCCATGCCCCCTCCCGACAAGTGGGACCACGTTGGTCCCCTTCCGGAAGGTTCTAGAAGCTTCCGGTACAATACCGATTAACCCGAAACAATTCCGAACTCCAAAAACTGCATTGCCTTATATGAATCTTATTCTCCGGACCATTCCGGAACCTCTCATGATGTCCCGGATCCCATCCGAGATTCCGAACAAAAACTCATAAACCAATTATCCAATCTATCCTAGCGTCGAGACACGTTAAGTGTGTGACCCTTCGGGTTCGAGAACATGCAGACATGATCTTCTATCAATAATCAACAATGGGTGCGAAACCCATATTGACTCCACACATTCATCGATGATCATATCGGATGAACCACGATGCTAGGATTCAATCAATCCCATATATATTCCCTTCGTCTCGCGATATTTTACTTGCCCGAGATTTGATCGTCGGTACCATCATACCTAGTTCAATCTCGTTCACAGCAAGTACTTTACTCGTTCCGTAATCCGATATCACTTTGTGATTAACTCCTTAACCACATGCTTGCAAGCGGTGTTGATATCAATTACCGAGTGGGACCGAAGTATATCTCTCCGACTTGGGAGGGACAAATCCCATCTCGATACATATAACCCAACAGGTACTTTCCGATCACCTGAGAGACACCTTTATGATCACCCTCTCATAGGATGACGTTTGATGACCTCAAAGCTTTCTTCCGATACCTGGGAGTTGCATTATCTCATGGTCTAAGGAATACAATATTTGACATAAGAAAAGCTTCGCAAAGATGAACACGATGACACGATCTAATTGCTCGCTTGATTTGGTCTCATCCATCATATCATTCTCCCAATGATATGATCTCATTATTAATCGACAACTCATGTCTATGGTTAGGAAACCTTAACCATCATTAATCAATGAGCTAGTCCTTAGAGGCATACTAGGGACACAGTGTTGTTCACAAACCACACAAGTATTAAAGTTTCCGCTTAATACAATTCTAGCATGGAATATAAACTTTATCATGAACAAGAATTATAATAATAACATCTTTATTATTGCCTCTAGGGCATAATTCCAACAGCAGGGTGCCGGGAAGAACTTTAGATCCCCCCGATCTAGGGACGATGGTGGCGGCGGCTACAGACGGTTTCGTGGAGATTTGATGGGTGCTTAGGGTTTCTGCATCGGGGGCTTCTTATAGGCTAAGGGGAGGCTGAGGAGGCGACCAGGGGGTCAAACTACCCAGGCGCGGGCCCACCCCTGGCCACGCCTAGGGGGGTTTGGTCGCCCTGGCATGCTTCTTCGTCTCCCCTCTGGACTTCTTGTTCCCCATGGAAAGTTATTGACTTTGACATTTGTCCCGTCCAATTTCGAGAATATTTCTTTACTAGCTTTTCTGAAACCAAAAACAGCAGAAAACAGGCAACAGGCACTATGGCAACTTGTTAATAGGTTAGTACCAGAAAACTTGTAAAAAGCACCTCAAAGTGTAGAAAAAGAAAAGCAAAGTACATACTAAACAAGCATGGAGCATAAAAATTATAGATACGTTTCCGACGTATCAACATCCCCAAGCTTAACTCCTGCTTGTCCTCGAGTAGGTAAGTGATAAAAGAATATTTTTTGAGGTGACATGCACCCTCACAATAAAGATCCAACCAATTGCAAGCATTGAAATCTGGGAACAAAGAACTCTTAACATGTGCATGAAAGATGGAGTTCTAACAATAGGACATAGTAATTATGCATGCAACATGACAAGCTACAAACAAAGATCATGAATAACATGCATTTAAAAACGTTTGTTTGTTTCACATACAGAAAACATAGAATAGTGGCAATCAGCTTGTCACTCATAGAGTAGCAAATAGATGCATAGGACACCTTAAAAGTTCACAAGGGTGACTAGAAACAAATATCACAAGAACAAGTAATGTCACAATATGCATCGATCAATAAGCTTTGGAACACTGCACACAGAATGACACCTATGCTCTCTTAATGGTGCCTAAAGGTAGAAGGTGGAGACTCAATAATGGTGGAAGAAAGGCCTTTTATAAAGGAAGCAGGGATTTCAAGTTTCAAAAAGAGCTTCCAAAAATTATGGTACTTGTTAGCTTTCAGCCCTCATTGCCCCTATCATAAGCATCTTAAAGTGATTAAGGTTAAAGTGACAAAGATGGAGTATATGCTTGACAAAGTATAAGTTGGCAATCTCAAGTCCCTTGAATACGAGGGCCACACCTCATGCTACTCAACTTCAGTCACATGTAAGTTCTTGTCATTGTAAGTATTTGCATATCATAGAGAACCGCCAACAAGGTACCCCTTGCACATGGTACAGGATCTATCCCATAACCAAAATGACAAGGCAAGCAGACAATGAGCATCTCAGCGATCTTTTTATATACTATATGCATAGCTTTTTATTGAGGATGCTTCATAGATAGCTCACTATGGTGATGCTGCAAGTTTCCACCATGATTAGGAATGGCTTAGGCTAGCGGCCCAGGCGTTTCTCTAACACAGAATACAAACTCCATGGACTTACAAGTTTCCTCTTTATTTCACACCGGTGATATCCATAGACAAAAGAGCATGATATCAACTGATTACAAAGTACAAGTGCAATGTTGAAAACGTTCCCTGTGACAACATGGTTCTGCTAATTCCAACGTATAAGTGCAAGCATATACAACATAGCAATGGTTCAAGTTTATTAGGGGCAAAGAATATAAAGTGTGCCATCAAGTTCGTGGGGGCTTTAATCACTAAGTTTTCACATAACAAAATAGATTTTAATTGGAAGATAGCTGAAAACAATAATATACTTGGAATGGTGTAACATACCATGCATAGGAGTTTATAGTGGACACTTTGGAATAACTTGGTTTCTTGGGAGTTGGAGGCATGAGTAGATCTTACTCATACAAGTGGAGGCCAACAAAAGACTGGGAGCAACCAACTAAGAGAGCATAATGGCCATAATCGTGCAGAGCAACAAAGCATTACTAATCAAAGCATAGAGTGGTACTACAATTCAAGGACTAAATGATCATAGAGGCTAATGGTGACTTTTCATAGTCATAACATGGTGTGAGCATGTGCCAAGTCAACCCAAACAAAGCATCAAAGGATAATACCACTATACTATGCTTTTGCATGCTAAAACAACACATAATTTCTTCAAGGAACACTAAGCAATCCCAATTGTTTAGAACAAGACATGCTACAGCAATAATAACTAAGTATAAGGTCAAAACAACACCTAGCATGTCATGCTAAAGTCTAAGTCACAGTCAATGCAAGCTCCTGTTGCACTTCAAGCAAGAACTTACTACTCCTTTCCAACACCAAGCAACTTATTTGCAAAACAACACAGCGAGAACAGGGGTCCAAACTACTTTATTCAAGCAAACTAAACAACCTAAGAAAAGCAAACGAAAACTATGACGCTCCAAGAACAACACAACTATGCATGAAACAATAAAAACGAAGTGTCTAGACAGACCTGAGCTTTTTATTGATGAAGAAGGGGATGCCTTGGGCATCCCCAAGCTTTGACACTTGTACCTCTTGGATATTTCTTGGGGTGACACCATGGTGGTATCCCCAAGATTGATATTTTTTCCATTCTTCATCTCATTGCATCATTCTCTCTCTACACCTAAAATTTTTCCTTCATACAAAACTTCACACAATCTTCATTAGCAACATTAGTTTATTCAAAAGATATTAGACCCTTGGCAAAGCTTTGGAACAGCAAGGCTTTTCACTAAAAACACAAGATACTGTAGTAACTCCTTCAAAAAGCTCAATTTCCCAAAAAGAACTCAAAAAGGAATTAATAAGAAGCAAATGCAAATAATGGCAGAAATCTGTCAAAACGGACCAGCGGGTAGAAACCGATTTTTTCTAACATCTTATGTTGCTCAAATCAAAAAGTGTTGAAGTAACTAAAGTTATCTAACATACTGGGGTATTTATTCGTAAATTTTGAGCTCAATCCGAGTTACAGAGACTCCTCACAAATTTTTATGGTGGAGGACAAAAATATGTTTTGGGACAGCAACTCCCCAAATCTTACTTCCCTCTCATTAGAGGTCATTCTTGGCACAAAAAGCAAACAAAAAGGATAAGGAGAGTTCATTAATGAAGTAATAACTTTCAAGACTCAAGGAAACTCTTGGGTTATCTCCTAACAAGTACTTTTCTTTAACGCCTTTAAGTTAGGAACAAGAAGCAAGAAGAATCAAGTATTTTCAAATGAAGAATTGAGATTAATACTTGCAAAGTCTTTAACTATGAGAGGTATCTCATCCAAATGAGTTTTTGAGGATCCTTTCTCATTTCTATTTGGTTCACTACTTTCATCAAAAGGATTTTCAGGAACAATCCAATCAAAATTCTTTTCAAAGGCCTCATGCATCCCAACAAGCTTAAAGGGTATGGGCATCTTAAATTCATCTCTAGGCTTTGTTTTATCTGAAGTACCCACAACATCTACACATGATCCTAGCATATTGAAATGCTCAAATACCTTTTTGGATTACCTAGCAACATCATGAAACTCTTTGAGTAAAGTTTCAAGAATAAAATCTCTCTTTTCAGCATTCTTTTCTTCTTTTAGTTTTAGGAACAAACTTTACATCATGGGGTTAAGGCTAACAAACCTAGCCTCCAACATATGAACTAAAGAAGCTAAATCAATTTCATAATTAGGAGCAAGCTCTGCTATAGATTTATCCGCAATATCCTCATTCTTGCTAACATAATTAAAGAATTCTTCAATATTATATTTCAGGGTGAACTTGGGGAGCAACATGGTGAACGAGGACGAGGTGGCAACTAGAGTAGGAACTAATTTTTTTGTGTTTTTGAATAAAGCAAGCAAACCAAACTAGACTAATTTTTTTCGGTTTTTTTTGAAAAGAGGCAAACAAAACCAAGCAAAAGAAACAAAGCAAACTAAAAAAAAGTAAAGAGAAAGGAAGTGGAGGACTCCCCTAGTGAAGACGTACTTAGCCTCCCCCGCAATGGCGCCAGAAAAAGCTGGCGTGTTGTTGACGTGGGAGCTTCTTCTTCTTTTGTTCCCCGACAACGGCGCCAGAAAAAGCTTGATGCAGCGCTAGTCCAAGTGGGAGCACTTCGTCAGGAAACCCCAAGAGCAAGGTGTGAAGTAGCACAGCAGCAAGTTTTCTGTAACACCCTCAGAATCGGCCCTATGCAAGTTTTAGCGAATCCCGCCAAACCCGCATAGAAACGATTCAAAGGTGCCCACCAGGCACTTTCGTGCGGGTGGAAAACGAAGTAATAACATTACTCAACAGTCCTCGATGGGACCCACAGAACAGATATATACAACAGCAACTCAATGAATCAAGAATATAGACATAACATACAAAGATCCAAATCACCTTGAAAATGATAGAGCGTCCGACTACGGACAAGATGCAAATGGGGCTAAGAGCCCTGAAGAATAACCAATGGCGTCCATAACCCTGCCCAGGCCAAGCCGGAAGGGTAACCCTGCTAACGACGTCGATCTCAAACCTGCTAAACAAAAGGGGTGCCGACAAAAGGGCAAAGGAAAAAGAGGAGCGTCAGTACTGAGGCCAGTACACGGCGAGACTAGAATTCGGCGGTCCTCGCCTACATAGGTATGGTGGACTGAAGCGGCAGCGCATCATGCACTAAACAACCTATAGAGACTCGATATAACTGTCGGCTATCAGAGAGGGATAAGAAAGACCTATTCGGAACCAACCTGATGCTACCACCAAACATACCCATCCTGGTATTTCCCCCCTCGAGAACAAACGAGGAAGTCAACCGAGGAACTCACATAGTTGGCAGTTTTATTTATTCAGTTATTGTTGCAGCAATTACTAGTCAGGTATAGATAGTCATCCTGATATGAAAAGCAGTGGGCAGTTTTATTTAACCATTCCGTTGTAGTTGCAACACTTACTAGTCAGATACAATTAGCATGAGATATCCCAAACCCAGTAGTTGTTGGTACTTTTATTTAGCCATTCCGTTGCAGTGAAGCTGATTACTAGTCATATCGGATACAAGTCAATTTATAACAGTAAACTTTAGTTATAGTTGTCTATGATCGAGAACTGTGCTCCAAGTCGTCCATAACCGCGGACACGGCTTTTCGAAAAGATTTAACCGCGAGGGTGCACCAAAGTATCCACACGCACTTGACCCTTTTGCGGATCGGTTAACATACACCCATCGGTATGTCGGCGGGCCTAAGTCATGACGTTTCCAGATCCAAAGTAAGTACATGGGGCCACCCACTAAGCTACCATAACAAAGTCGGCGGTCTCGAGACGGACTCGGTTTGTGTAGACGGCTGTAAACAATCGGGAACCCGAAAGTGTGACTGGGCTTGTCGATCTAAAACGTGTCGGATCCTAACATGACAGTGCTCCTCGCACAATCTTAAATAAAGCAGTAAAGCATGGCATAAGTACAGGATAGTAATAAAGCCCCAAACTAATTGTGGCCCCCGGTACAATACTTTGAAATCAGGTACTAATCGATGGGGGTGCCCATACACCCCACCTGTGGTTAGCGCGCTTGATCTCGGAACAGGTGTCAAGAACTCGGGTCCTACGGGACACAAGTGGACGGGTAACAACCAAATAACATCTATTGCCCACCTGTGCCTCTGCATTATTTACCTACTTCAATTTTAGTTATTAAACAATAATTAAAGCTATGATCAACTCCAACATTAAACATGCGGCAAAACCCCAACAACTGTGGTACTTGACGACACGCAACAGCACTTGAGCAAGCGACTACGACGCGCAAGTCCAACTATCTACCACACAACAGGTAATAGGATGTGTCCAAGGCAATATAAGGCTGCAAGGGATATCGCGGGTACGAAACTAGAGCATCGCAACACAGATAGCAATAGATCAACAGGAGGAAATAAAGACTATAAAAGTAAGATAGGTAGAAAGGGGGAGATTGCTCGCCTGAAAACATTGCCGAAGGTACACCGGAGATCGGGTCGACACTCGCATCAACTCATCGGCCTAATCCGTGAAGAAGCAAAGCACTAGAAGAAACACCGGATGGACTATTTAATACTACGGTAGAAAATCGGGCATGATGCATGTATGATGCATGACATGGCAAAGGTGCGATGCAATTAGGTCATATTAAGCGGAACCGAGGTCCCGGCAATTAATTAATAGGTTCATGTTGTTTAGATACCCCGCAATTTAAATGTTGTCTTAACAAGGCAAAATATAGCACTGGTTCGCTACTCCAATTTAAATGGGGCCAAAATAAGGCTAGATTCGCCCACATATGGACCCCATATTTAATTATGAGATGAATCGGCATAATGCCCCCAAACCACTAAAGATGCATGTGAGTATGAATAATTTAATATGCAACAGGTGATAAATATCATATTATAAAAATAGGGTCTTAGAAAGGGGTCACACATTAGGGTTCGACGATCTTGGTTCCAAGGTTCGACTGGGTTCGGGCTTCAGTGGAACTGTCTATGGATCCGGGGTCGGAGAACTTGGTGTCCGTGAAGGAGGCCTCGGCGTTCCATGTAGATGACCAACGGGTTCATGAGTCTCGGTGTTCCGGGGTCTTGGCCATCGAATTCATTACGTAGCACTTGGTGGTTCCGGGAAGAAGGCCATGTTGACCCAGGAGCGACGATCTTCGGGTTCGGGACGAGAGCTTCGAGCCATCCAACCCAGGAAGTAGATCTTGGCATCTGTGCCGAGGTCTTCAGGAGATCTTGATGGAGACACGGATACACAGATCGATGTGTACGGTATGGATTCGTGGTGCTTGAGCAGCCACAACGCCTCACTCCACCACATACACCATCTGTTCTGCTGCTCCAACATATCACCACACATGTTCGCATCGGGCATGCCGGGGGCGATCATGAGCAACACTGGCAGAAACCACCAAGGTGTGGGCAGGGGCCAGAGGCACTGACATCTTGCAGGGCCGGACAAAAAAGCTGAGGCGAGCTGCTTGAGGATGGTCCCAAAGGCGGCGCTCGCTGGAAGTGCTTGCCTCATGAGCAGCAGCCGAGGAAGCAGGCGAGATCGTTGCGAGGCGACATGGCAGACGGTGGCGGCGAGGCAGCCTTGAGGCTCGCGGGATGAGGCATCTGGAAGGAGGGTCATGGAGGATCCAGGCGGCCTTCATGGCAGCCTGACTGGAAGCTTCTGCCGTGGCCAGGCTCGCAGGAGAGAGGAGGGACGATAGCGAGGTCGCAGGCCAGCGACTAGGCCGACGAGGAGAAGCCGAGCGGCGGTTCCAGGCGGCGGCCGGTGAGCATATGGCGACGCCGGTGAGGTGGAATGGCGGCAGTACGCACAAGGCGTCCGGCGGCAGGCGGATCTTGGGAAGGAGCACGGTGGCAGAGGCTGGTGAGGAGAGAAGCCCCGTGTAGGGTCGGGGATGTGGGGGGAAGGGGGTGGCGGCGGTGGATTGATCGGGTGGGGGGCGGCACAGAGAAGAACGGGGGGAGGGAGAAACGCGGGGTCGGGGTGGGGGCCAGGGGAGCGAGGTGGGAGGTGGGGCCGGAAGCAGGTGGCGGGGTCAGGTGAGGGGGTGGCGGCTGGGATTGGTGAGTGGGGTGAGGTCGCGCGATGTGAGTGGGTGGGGGATTGGGCCATGTGATGTGGAGGGTGGTGGTTGGCTGAAGTGAGGTGGAGGGGGCTGGGTAGGTTAGGGTTAGGTAGGAAAAGTTTAGGATTAGATATTTTTAGACTAGGGTTTGGAGGTGGCCGGCCGGACCCTCGGGCCTAGCTGGCTGCCTCCCAAAAATAAATAAATATTTTATTTATAACAAAACGAGGCCTTTGCAAACCGTTGGCAGACAAAACAAAATATTCCGGAGACCCGGGTTTTGTGTTTGAATAAAGACGGAGCGTTTAGAAAACAAAAACAGACTTTTCAAAAATAGTTTTTAAACAAACCATGCAAGATGATGGCGATGCTCAAATGCAATGTGGCATGATGACATGAGCATGCAGTCATGATGATGCGCAACACAAAAACACAACGATTTTCTAGTAGTGGTTTTAGCGGGATGCCACATTTTCCCTCAGTTAAGAAACCGAGGTTATCGAACCAGTAGGAGGAAGGAAACGTCACACAGGTGTTGCAAGCAACACGGAGACCTGCACAACACAAACTCAAGACTTTGCCCCAACGAAT
Organism: Avena insularis; assembly: GCA_023614405.1. Classification (NCBI taxonomy): domain Eukaryota; kingdom Viridiplantae; phylum Streptophyta; class Magnoliopsida; order Poales; family Poaceae; genus Avena; species Avena insularis. Next base: position 43,885,278 of record CM042695.1, read on the forward strand.
CAGTGAGGTTGTCAAGCTCACAGGTTTGCTGTAACAAAGGATTAAACGTATGGTGTGGAAGGTAATGGTTTACAACAAGTAAACAAGTAACAGTGGAGGATGTATCAATGGTAAAGATTGGACCGGGGTCCATAGTTCACTAGAGGTGCTCTCCTTAGATAAACAACATGGCATGAAGGGTAAACAAATTACAGCAGGCAATTGAGGGAATCGAGCAAGGCATAACAATGCAATTACTAGTCGAAATATCCTATGAGATTCGATTGGCAATACAACAAGATACATAGACCGCCATCCAAGCTGCATCTATGACTAGAAGTCCACCTTGGTTATCATCGAACCCCTCCATATTAAGTTGCAAACAGAGACAAGCTGCTACATAAAGTGTGTAAGGTAAACAGTCCACATGTTCCATGAACAAGAGACCATTGTTTTCTCCCTAGTGGAAACAACACATCTACAACCGAAGAGATTTCTATCACTTCGCTTGGAAACTAGAGTCATGAACCCACTATCGAGCATAAATACCCCCTCTTGGAGTCACTAGAAACTACTTGGCCAAGATAGCTACTAACAACGGAGAGCATGCAAGATCACAAACAACACAGACATGATAGAATCATAAAGACAAAACCATTAATCAAACCAACATAATAATCTCAATATCCATCAGATCCCCGCAAACACAACATGCATGATTACAAATAGATTAGACCTTGATCATGAACGGAGCTCACAAGATCTATACATGAAAGCACAAAGGAGGAGATACAACCATCTAGCTACTATATGGACCCATGGTCCAAGGTGGAACTACTCACGCATCATACCGGAGAAAAGGCCTCCAGGATGATCTCCCCTCCGGCAGGGTGCCGAGAAGAACTTTAGATCCCCCGATCTAGGGACGATGGTGGTGGCGGCTACAGACGGTTTTGTGTAGATTCGATCGGCTGCTTAGGGTTTCTGCATCGGGGGATTCTTATGGGCCAAGGGGGAGGCCGAGGAGGCGACCAGGGGGTAAAACCCTACCTGTGGCACCCCCGGATTTACGGTCCGAGAATACCCGTTATGCCTGCAATTCACGTTCCCATGATCAGTGAGCCGTGAGCATAACCGACAAGTATCATTACAACATCCATGAATAACGAGTACGAGTATTTACAAAGGTGCCCTTGTGGCGATACAACATCAATAGAGGAAGTCTTCAAGCACAGAGCCCATGTCATGCCGCAACCTACATGCTACTGACTGGGAAGACGGCCTAGCTTGCATAGACATCAGCAACTCCATCGCTCCTCTTGCTGCTAAAAGTTTGGCCAAGTAAATAGCCAGGGACAATGTCGGTGAGTACTTTGAATGTACTCATAAACCACCTTAATATAACAATAAGTAACGGATATGCAGTATGGCTGTGGTAGGATGGCACCATAAGAAGTTCTTTTGTAAATTAGTTTCTCTTGTAGATATAGCATGTCTCTATATCTTTGTTGAAAACTTTTGTAAAACATTTTGGAAACCTTTTTGAAAACTTTTAGGAAATCACTAGGATTGGGTCACCCGTTTGTTTTCCTTCCGGTCATCTCATCACCAAAATCCTTCCTCCTTTTTCCCGACCATCCCATGGTCAAAACATTTTCAAGCCATTGCTTTTCCGAAGTCCTTTTTGAAATCAAAACCAGCATCGCTCTACAACAACCTTCCCAACCGTCCATGACCGTGGACACGGCTAATCGAATAGATTTATACTCTGCAAAGGTTGTACACTTTACCCACACCATCCGATTACCCGTCCCTGATCTACACCGATCGTGAGTCGAATAACCGGTCAAGGCCTTCTGGATGCCCTCTCCGATACAGGTGCCTACCCTATGAGGTTACTCCCCTCAAAACCGGGATGCCCTATATAGTAACCAGCCAACCGGAGCGCATTTTGCACCTCGACGGGTGTGCGCTTTCAATGAGGGGCTCATAGTATCGCGCGGAGGCCCGTAGGTCCTTCATTCCTTCTCCTGGTCGATGCTACGCATGGACCATTGGACAGAACCCTCCGGGGATTGTTTACCCCTGTAGTAGTGTGAGGCAACTATACCAGATTAGTCAAACTTCTAGCCCAGCCCCGTCCCATTCCAGAGTAATGTGGTTGCACGGGTTATTTGTTCAAGCAAAACTGCAAAGAATCGGGTGCGTTTTCATAAACATTTTCCTCCATCTTTCTTCCAATCCTTTTTGTAAAACCAAAACCTTTCTCATTTTCCAATCCACTTGGTAGGCCAAGCCTCACCAAGGTTTTCTCATAAAACATGTTTGTAAAACTTTTTCCTATGGTCTTCCCATCCTATACTTTGACTTTGGATAAAATGGGGTCTCCAAGGGGTTATGGTGTTATGTCACCATCTATCATGCTAGGGGCAGGTAGGTATCATAAAAGTGGGTTGTACCTAATGATACCAAAGGAAAATAGTTTGTAGGATCCAAACATTCCCCATATAAAACATAATATAGTAAAACAATGCAATTTGCATAAAAGAGTAGATAAAACATGCATAGGTAAAATAATAGGACAAGGCATATGAGCAAGAAGGTGGCTTGCCTGTGACCAGCGAGATGTCCCGTGACTTCTTTAGAATACTAGAAAACCAATAATAATAATAATAATAATAAGGATAAGGATAACCCTAATGCTTCCTTCTTCTCAGCGTCTCACAAACGCAACTATCGCCGTTATCGAGCATACATGCAAACAAACAACACCACATCAATACATTGCATACAAAAACCAATTCATATAGCAATCAATTGACAAAACAAGTTGATGTATCAGTAAGGATTGAGGATTTGGTTGGGGATACAAAGGAAATGCTTTTGTTGCTTTAGTGGATTTTCTATTTAAGATCCATAGTCCAAAGCTAAATAGATAAGGGGTTTTTGAACAAGGCCAAATTCTGTATGATATCAATGTGCAAACATGATACCCTTAGATAGGTATTGATAAAATGAAGCCAACAAAAGTGGTTTCACTATTTTATCAATTTCCGTTGATTTATAATGGATTTTATAGTGAATAAAACCCTAGTTTTAGGAAATAATTCACCAGACAATTTCTAGGGCTCCAAAAATTATTTACTTGGATTATTAGGTAGTATTTGGTGGAATGATTCAATATAAGTTGGATTCACCTCGAAAAAATTACCATAATGCCCTTGAGAAATTTCCAAAGCTAGTACTGGATGGGATTTGTCTTTTCATCAGATTTATTTTACAGAAGATTTTTAAGTGATTCCAAGGACACATAATAGGTACTGAATGTACCTTTCTGTAGAAATTGGAGTCAACCTTTTTGGAGTTGCAGAGCTACTGTAGTGATTTTATTAGTGAATAAACCATGCACATAAGAGTTTAATTCACTAAAATTTAAAAGAGACTCATAAAATTATGAGATGCTTGATTATGAAATATATGGGTATTGGTGTTCAAGGGGAGTTGGAATTAGGTCAAAATATCACTTGGTTTGACCTAGGGAATTTGCTAAAGGCAGAAAGGACCTGTTTTTAATATTTTTGCTATCAGCAATCTAAGAAGCAAAAGACTAGGGGGCCTATGGGACATGTAAGGTATGGTTTATACCTTCCAATGGAAATTGGATTTACTCCATTTGGTGACACCAAACTTTCTAGAGAAAATCTTTAGTGAAAATGATAGATCTGAGTAGATGATTTATCATCTTTAAGCCAAACATTATTTTGGTACAAGACATGGTCTACAGGTTGAGGGATAGACCCAGGTACCTTATTAATTTTAGATCTAGCCATTTGCATATATTTTGCATTTTCAAAAAGATTTAATCCAACTGGCTAGAAATAGATCTGGTGGAAAAACAAAAGGAAAAAGGGGAAGAGGGGCCACCGAGCCAGATCTAGAGAGGAAATGGGTCGCGCAGCGGTTAGCTGGCCCATCTCGTGCTAGGGAATGCAGGACGGGGTCCGGGACGCTGACGAACGGGGCCCGACGGTCAGTGGGTGACGGTGGCGAAGGGGTACGGGGGCCTGAGGGCCATAGATCTAAAGGGTGATGGACGGTCGGGGTTCGTCGTCCTCGCGGTATCGGCCAGGCGATGTCGGAACCCTAGATGGTGACGGGGGAGGAGCGGGGAGGCTCACCAGGGGCTCGAGGGCAGTTGTGGAGGCGACGAGGCAACACGGTCGACGATGACGACTCCAGGGATGGGCGGCACGAGACGGTTTGGCGTCGGGGAGGTCCTCGTATGATGGCGGCCGAGAGAGAGCTCGCATGCACTCCTTGGTGCGTCTTCAGGTGTGGTTGCATGTCAAATAAGAGGCCAGGGTTAGATAGAGGAGGAGGAAGGGAGTGTTGCAGGATTACATGCAGGGCTAGGGGAGCACAGGAGGAGGAGCTATGCTCGGTTTTCTCTCGGAGGCCGAGAGCTTCTTGGTTTCCTTCTCTCGGGCAAGGCAAAGCAAGGGAGAGGGAGAGGAGCTCTTGGGAGGTGAGTGGAGGCTACTGGGGCAAATTAGAGGGAAGGGGAGAGCTGGGGCGGCTTGGGGCCTTATAAACCGAGAGGGGTAGGGTTTGATGGACTAAAAATTATTTGGACAAGGGCTAGGGTGATGGATGCCCATTGGCTGCTTCGGAGTGGTGCTGGGGGTGTGGTGGCGCCAGCAGCTCGACCAGAGAGTGAGAGGGGAGTGGTGGCTGTGGAATTTAAGGGAGGGAGATCTTTTGCAAGATTTGGATGCCTCTCTCTCACTCTTACAAGCACTAGGGGACAAAGAGGAGGGGTGCTACAGTAGGTGGTACTGTAGCACATGACCATAGAGTGTAGTGGGTGTTGTGGTGTAGTACTTGACAAGGTTTGGTGGTGTTTGGAGTTGGTTTGAATCAAGATTTGCTTGGTTTTGCAAACTTGATCAAGTGTGTGCTTGTGAACGAAGTTGATAAATTTGCATTGGGCAAAGTGTGGAAATGGTACTGGTGGATAGGGTAGGTCAAATAATCTCTCTATGATTTAAATAGGATTTTTCTAGAGATTATAATCCCATTTAAATGCACTTCTTCAAAAAGTGCTGAAGTAGATTATGGAAGCTAAGATGATATTTTACAATGGACAAGCTTGGTTTTTAATGTGATATGGTCCTAAATACCATAAACCACATTGGAGAATTTTATTGGGATTTATTGAGATGGAAAGGTATTTTGGGGGAGTTATTTCTTATTTCTGCCATTTAAGAAAAAGGGCAAAAAGAAATAATAAAGGATCTCAAAAATAATTATTTTTGAGTTGGAAAGATGGTATATGATAAATAGTCATCAAATGTTCCTTGAGTTGGCAAGGTGATTTGGAGATAAACAAACTTTCCTTTAAAGACAAAGATTTTGAGAATTTGGTAAGTCAAGGAAATTAAATAGTTTAATAATCCAAATAATTATGGGAAATTATTTGGGGATGCTTATATCCAAGGTAGATGATGTAGACGTGATGTAGGGATCATGGTCAACCTTGGTTTTGAAGCAAAGTGGTGAAAATGATGGAAACTAGATTTGTGAGGATCTAGGGTTTGGTTATCTTGATGCCACCTAAACAAGGTTGGATTAGTGAGCTCAGAGCTCACCTTGGTATAAGGGGTATATGGATAGATTGACCAAGTCATATAGATGATCCTGGAAGAAAGAGTTGGGCTTGTTTGGATTTTTGGTGGTTTAGAGGAGGTGGCAAACTTTGTTGAAAATAAGGCTGCCATAGCAAATACATCAGGTAGCCTCCTAAACCATGTGGGTTTTAGAAGCAAAAATGCTCCAATGGAAACTAGTGAGGTGGGAGTTGATAGGTAATGATTATTAGATCATAATCATGCAAAGAGTTGGTCAAGGGGAGGTGGAATATAGAAGTGAGCTTCTGCCAAAGTAGGCAAGATGATAAGATTTGTAGAGAAGATTATTATCTTGACTACAAAACCATCATGGATGAGTGTTAAATAGAATGGCTTAGCCAAGGGTAAGAGTGGGCTTTGGTATTACTAAAGATGTACTACCAGATGGTTCAAGTGTATTCTCAATAATGCACATAGGTTGGAAGAGGTAGAGCTCCAAAGATGGTATCCAGATAAGAAATCCAGACTTAGCCATTTTGGCAAATTTGGTGATTTTTACTAGAGTGTAAGTGAAGATGATTTTGAGAGGATGCTAGGTTCCAAACTCATGATCAAGGATATGATGTTGAAGTAATAAATAAGTAGATATTATTCATGCTTAGATTGGGTCTCCACTGAGTTGGAAACCATCTAGAGGGATTATCCTTGGATTGATCTGATTTGGAGATGAGAGGGTCACTTGAGTGGCTTAGGATAGATCCAGGACTTGGATGCTTGATATGGGCTTGATGATCACAAGCAAGGATTGGGTCCTGAGGGATGAGCTAATAGATTAGCTCACTCTAGTTCCTAAGCAAACAAGGCAATCAGCAGATCAAGGCAATTCATCAGACAGCAAATCAAGGCAATTCATCAACCAGCAGATCAAGGAAATTCATCAACCAGCAGATCAAGGCAATTCATCTTGTCGCTTATACACTACTACCAGGGTTACCATCAAGCCAAGCTTGAGGTAAGAAGGGGTATGTTGAAATGGGTTTTGCTTTGAAGTAAGATAAGTACCATCTTGGTATCTCCACCAGGATTGAGGTGTAAAGGGTTTTTAATAAAGGTTTTGGAAAACCTAGAGATAAGGGTAGTTGAAGGTTCTGCCTTGAAAACATAAGGAGATAATATATAGGTCTCCATAGTTTTGTTAATTGAAACTAGCAAAGTATCTTGTTGAGTCAAAGTCATCTTTGTTGGAATTATGCCCTAGAGGCAATAATAAATATGTTATTATTATAATTCTTGTTCATGATAAAGTTTATATTCCATGCTAGAATTGTATTAAGCAGAAACTTTGATACTTGTGTGGTTTATGAACAACGCCGTGTCCCTAGTACGCCTCTATGGACTAGCTCATTGATTAATGATGGTTAAGGTTTCCTAACCATAGACATGAGTTGTCGATTAATAATGAGATCATATCATTGGGAGAATGATATGATGGACAGACCCAAATCAAGCAGAGCAATTAGATCATGTCATCGTGTTCATCTTTGCGAAGCTTTTTCTTATGTCAAATATTGTATTCCTTAGACCATGAGATAATGCAACTCCCTGGTATCGGAAGAAAGCTTTGAGGTCATCAAACGTCATCCTATGAGAGGGTGATCATAAAGGTGTCTCTCAGGTGATCGGAAAGTACTTGTTGGGTTGTATGTATCGAGATGGGATTTGTCCCTCCCAAGTCGGAGAGATATACTTCGGGCCCACTCGGTAATCGATATCAACACCGCTTGCAAGCACGTGGTTAAGGAGTTAATCAAAAAGTGATATCGGATTACGGAACGAGTAAAGTACTTGTTGTGAACGAGATTGAACTAGGTATGCCGATACCGATGATCGAATCTCGGGCAAGTAAAATATCGCGTGACGAAGGGAATAAATATATGGGATTAATTGAATCCTGGCATCGTGGTTCATCCGATATGATCATCGATGAATGTGTGGGAGTCAATATGGGTTTCTAGACCCCGCTGTTGATTATTGATAGAAGATCATGTCTGCATATTCTCGAACCCGTAGGGTCACACACTTAATGTGTCTCGACGCTAGGATAGAATGGATACTTGGTTTATGAGTTTTTGTTCGGAGTCTCGGATGAGATCCAGGACATCACGAGAGGTTCCGAAATGGTCCGAAGAATAAGATTCATATAAGGGAAAGCAGTTTTTGGATTTCGGAATTGTTTCGGATTGTTCGATATTGTACCGGAAGCTTCTAGAACCTTCCGGAGTGGGACCAACGTGGCCCCACTTGTCGGGAGGGGGCGTGGGCCTACGAGGGGGAAAACTTGCCCCCCACTCGAACCCTTGGGGCCGCCGCCCTAGGGCTTGGAGGAGGGGCCAAGGGGGCCGGCCAGCCCCCTATATATAGAGGTCAGGGGCGCAGCCCTCCTCTCCCACTCCTTCAACCCTAGCCGCCATACTGCTGCCCTCCAGATCTCTCTCTCTCCCGACTGCGCGTAGGCGAAGCCCTGCCGCAGAAACTCTCCACCTTTGCACCACGCCGTCGTGTTGTAGATCCAATCTATATCTCCACCCCACTTACTGGACCGAGGAAGGAGGATACGTCGAGGTGCCGTACGTGTGCATCTCTCGGAGGCATCGCCACTTGCGGTGTTGGACCGGATCGGATCGCGAGGAGGAGACGCTAGTACGACTACATCAACCATGTTCCGTTGAACGTTCCGCTGTGCGAATCTTCAAGGGTATGAAGATCTCATCTATTCCCCCTCGTTGTTTGCATGTCCTAGATTAGATCTTGGCTTTCCCGTTCGCATTCGTAGAATTTTTTTGATTTACTATGCTGCGAAACCCTTCAGTTTTATCAGAGCTAGATCTATCCGTAGATGTGTTTCACGAGTAGAACACAACATGCTTGTTGCGGGCGTTGATGTTTTCTGTTGTAAGCCTCTTGTTTGTGTACTTATTATGACGTGGGATAGTGAGATCGAAGCGGTCCAGGCCAACTTTACGCGACCTCGTTTGCGAGACCGGCTCCGCACTTGACGTGTGGCTTGTTCCACACATGCGGCTGGTGGATGCCAGTTTCTCTCACTATAGTTGTGATGGGATTTACACTGGATGTTGTCAACCATAATATCACCGTTGTGGCTTTCCGTAGGTAAGAATCGTTCTTAGCTTGTTACTCCCATAAGCCACATAAAACATGCAACAACAAAGTAGAGACGTCTAACTTGTTTTTGCAGGGAGTGTTTATGTGATATGGTATGGCCCAATATGTGATGTGTATGTTGTATGCAATGATCATGTTTTGTAATATTTCACGACTTGCATGTCGATAAGTACACAACCGGCAGGAGACATATGGTTGTCTTTATAATTGTGTATGACCTGTGTGTCAACTTCTTATACGCCATCTAATAGCTTTACTTTATTGCTAAGTAGTTAGCAATAGTTGTAGTTGCTATTCGTGGTGGAGGCAATCATGGTGGAGTGATGGAGATCATGCTGGAACGCACAAGATGGATATCATTGCGCGGAGATTGGCTATACCATGTCACATAAAATTATATGCATGTGATGTTTATCCTTTTATGTATCTTATTATTCTTAGATCGCGACGGTAGCATTATAAGATGATTCCTCACTTAAAGATCAAGATAAAACTGTGTTCTCCCCATGTATGCACCGTTGCGAAAGTTCGTCATGTTCAAGCACCACATGATGATCGGGTGCTATAAACTCTACGTTCACATACAACGGGTGCAAGCCAGTTTTGCACATGCAGAAATACTTGGGTTTGACTTGACGAGCCTAGCATGTACAGACATGGCCTCGGAACACACAAACCGAAAGGTTAAGCATGAGTCATATGAATGATATGATCGACACTTTGTTGTCCACCATTGAAACCACATCTCTTCTCGTGAAGACCGGATTAGGTGTGGTGAATTTGGATCATGTTCACTAAACAACTTGAGGGATGTTGAATTTAGTGGGAGTTCATCTAGTAATTTGATTAAGTTGAACTAGTTATCACGAACATAGTCTAAATTGTACTTGCAAATTTTGTAGATCAAATGGCTAAGTCCAACTTCAACTTCAACGTTTTTGCTGAGAAAGAAAAGCTTAAGAACAATGGGTCTAACTTCACCAACTGGTTCCGCAACCTGAGAATCATTCTCTCTGGCGGACAAAAGGACTATGTCCTTGAGAAAGCGCTAGGTGACGCCCCTAATGTAGATGCGCCAGCTGATGAGAAAGTTGTTTCTCAGTCGCTCAAGGATGATTATGGAGTGATTAAGAGCACCATGTTGTTTGCTATAGAATCAGACCTTCAAAATTGTTTTGAGGAGTTCCCCGGGCCCTTTGAGATTCTTGAGGAACTGAAAACTATGTTTCAGAATCAGGACCGTTCTGAGAGATATGAGATCTCTGAGAAATTCTTTAACTGCAAGATGGAGGAAGGGAGTTCCGTTAGTGAGCACGCCATTAAGATGTCAGGCTACACTCAATGCCTTGAGCAACTGGACTGCAAGATTCCAAAGGAGATCAAGATTGACAGAGTTCTGCAATCACTCCCTCCTAGCTATAAAGGTTTTGTAGTTACTCATAATCAGATTGGTTCCACTGATACGATCACTGAGCTCTTCGCTAAGCTGAAAGCTACGAAGGTGGACATCAAGAAAGATAATCATGTGTTGATGGTCAACAAGCCCCCCAGCTTTAAGAAAGGTAAGGGTGCAAAGAAGCCCTTCAAGAAGGGCAGTGGCAAGCGCGTTCCCCTGCTGAGAAGAAGCTCAAGTCTAGACCTAAGCCGGACACTGAGTGCTTCTATTGCAAGGACAAGGGTCAATGGAAGCGCAATTGTCCGAAGTACTTAGCGGACAAGAAGGCTGGCACCATTAAAGGTATATTTGATATACATGTTATTGATGTTTACCTTACTAGCGCTCGTTGTAGTGCCTGGGTATTTGATACTGGTTCAGTTGCTAATATTTGTAACTCGAAACAGAAGTTACAGAATAGACGGCGTCTAGCAAGGGATGAGGTGACAATGCGCGTTGGCAACGGATCAAGAGTTGATGTGATGGCCGTCGGCACGCTCTCCTTAGTTTTACCTTCGGGATTAGTTTTAAACCTTAATAAGTGTTATTATGTGCCTGCGTTGAGCATGAACATTATATCTGGATCGTGTTTATTGCAAGACGGTTATTCATTTAAATCGGAGAATAATGGTTGTTTTATTTATATGAGTAACATCTTTTATGGTCATGCACCTGCTATGAATGGTTTATTTCTTCTGAATCTCGAAAGCAATGAAACACACATCCATAACATTGAGGCTAAGAGATGCAAAGTAGATAGTGATAATTCAACTTATTTGTGGCACTGCCATCTAAGTCATATTGGTGTAAAACGCATGAAGAAACTCCATTCTGATGGACTTTTGGAGTCTCTTGATTTTGAATCATTTGACACGTGCGAACCGTGCCTCATGGGCAAGATGATCAAAACCCCATTCTCCAGAATAATGGAGCGACCAACGGACTTGTTGGAAATCATACAGACCGATGTATGCGGACCAATGAGTGTTTCGACGCGCGGTGGATATCGCTATTTTCTCACTTTTACTGATGACTTAAGTAGATATGGGTATATCTATTTAATGAAACATAAATCTGAAACGTTTGAAAAGTTCAAAGAATTTCAGAACAAAGTGGAAAACCATCATAACAGGAAAATTAAATTTCTACGATCCCATCGTGGAGGTCAATATTTGAGTTACGATTTTCTCACGCATCTTAAAGCAAGCGGAATCGTTTCGCAACTCACGCCACCCGAAACACCACAGCGCAATGGTGTGTCTGAACGCCGGAATCGAACTCTATTAGATATGGTGCGATCGATGATGTCTCTTACAGATTTGCCGTTATCATTTTGGGGTTATGCATTAGAAACCGCTGCATTCACTTTAAATAGGGCACCATCTAAATCCATTGAGACGACACCGTATGAACTGTGGTTTGGTGCTAAACCTAAGTTGTCGTTTCTTAAAGTTTGGGGATGCGGCTTCGTCAAGAAGTTGATGCCGGACAAGCTCGAACCCAAAGCGGAGAAATGCGTCTTCATAGGATACCCTAAGGAAACGATTGGGTATACCTTCTATCACAGATCCGAAGGCAAAGTGTTTGTCGCAAAGAACGGATCCTTTCTTGAGAAGGAGTTTCTCTCGAAAGAAGTTAGTGGGAGGAAAGTAGAGCTAGACGAGGTTATTGAACCTTCTCTTGACACTACAAGAAATGTGTCAACCTATGACATTTTGGTAGTGACGTTGATGAAATCGTCATAGTTTTATGATGATTCCACAACAGATGGTCGTAAGCTATTTGAGAGGGCCAAAATCTTATTAAACTATGACAATTTCGCTCTAAATCGTCGTAATTTCTATGGACGAAATCGTGATAATCACTACACAGGTCGAGATATAAGAAAAAGACAGTTTACGCCGTTGGATGTGAATAGAATGAACAGATGGGATTGTGATCTATGGAAACTTCTCGTGGATTAATGACATGGCATAGTACCCATCACGCCTGCACACAGCGAATATTTCCACGTCGTCCCGCCCGCACCCAACCACATGGAACCCTAATCTCTCCGCCGCCACCCCACCCCACCCTCGTCAGTCCTGATCCGATCTAGAGAATCACCATAACCCACCATCGCCCCTCCACCGCTGCCACCACCTCGCCCCTCCACCACTGCCACCACCTAACCCTCAGTCCCCATGCACGACAACCTCTCTCCCTCCCTCGCTCGGCCTCCACTCCTCCCCAACACCAGCCATGGTGGCATAGCTCGTCTACGCGCCGCTGAAAGGCCTGCAAGGAAGGGGCACACGGATGCAGATGTGTATGAGTCCGCCAGGAGGAAGAGTACTTCGACTATGGTCAAGGGGAAGTCCCCAACAAGATGCTGATGGTTGATGTGGAGGGAATCAAGGTGTGCTGGCCACGACCAAGGTGCTGCTGCTCGCCTACACTAACAATAGCGGGCCTGAAGAGGGTGGATCCTGTCGTCCTGCGGCCATCTGCACATCTCCTCCTCGGCAGGGCCACGACCAAGGTGACACGATGGAGGAGTTTGTCGGGTTCCCAACCTCCATGATGCATGCCCTGACTCTGACTGGTTAGGGATCTTCCTGTTCTAGATCTTGTGGATGATGTAGATTCTTACTTACTGCTCTAGCTATTAGTATATTCCTAGGTTCTTGGTTAGTCCGGGTTTTTAATTGGTTGCCAAATTCATCATCACAACTGAATTCCATCGTGGTTCCTAGTGTGTCCTGGAGCTTCACATTGCATTTGCTAGCTAGCTCGGTACTTGACATGTCCTACTTGTCAGATTTCTTTTATTTCTTTACTAAATAACATGTTATCTTAGCTTGTTCTTGTGTGCTCAATGATTATTACTAACTCATCTTACCACATTTTGAATTTCTCATGCATTGTATAATTATTTCTATAACTCAGATGATTTATAATTGATATGCTGCTCTCCCTATGTAGCTGTTTGAGATGGGGCTACAGTTCTCCCTCTCTCCGGAGCTCGTTGCCTAAACCAGGAGGTTGGCTAGATCCGTTTTGGCGCTACACATCAGCGCGGCCGCAACCATATGTGGAGTCGCATCTTCTGGTGCTCCCTCCCAAGGAGGACGAGCTCAACCTCGACCCAATGGCTGCTGCCACCGTCCAGCAGGCTGGCCGCACCAACGGTGATGAGCAGGAAGGTCATGCTTGCGGACACCAAGGTCACCGGACAGAAAGGTCATGCCTGACGACACCAGACCGCGGCCCAGGCGTCCTTTACCGCTGCACTAACTCTTGCTCGACGACACCAGATCTCAACTCCATGGTGTAGGCAAGTCCTCGGTTCCTCCCTTTTCTCCTCTATTTGCTATGTAAGACATGATTGTAGTATGTGCCATTGCACCAAATAACTGGTCTGATACCACCGATTTTTTTGGAAGGACACGTTCAGTCAAAATGTAGTGTGTAGAAGTGGGCAGTTGTCACCTTGATATCTAGTGGCAGTGAGCCACCATAGAAAACAATTTGGTTATTGTTTTGACTCACTACTTTTGTAGAAATGACTTTTCTTAGTACTTCCACACTGCATAGCATGAATTTTTGGAACAACATAATATAGATGAATTGTGCCAGCTAGTGTATACATGTGAGCTCAATCATTTTATTGTTGTTATAGTTATAAAGATAAGTGTTTGATTGTAAGTACCTGGTCCTGATTTTTAGGAATCTTACTCGGCTAAAATATTGTGCAATAACTTTTTTTGTTTTGCTCCAAATAATTAGCAGCAAGTAGTGCACATATCATACATTGTTAGTGTTTATCTCAGGTTTACCACAATCTATTCTTCTGTTCTGTTCTGTTTTGCATTGTAGTTAATTAGTCAAGCATGTCTAGTCTGAGTATCTCGTAAGCTTCTGCCTCCAGTTGTGATTATTTTTTATATTTTATTGATTTTATATGAGATGTCTTGCCGCACGGCCGCGACATAACTCATTAGAAACAACATGTATGATGATGCTTCCCATGTGCTGAATAACTGGTGTTCTGCTGTGGTTGCCTGTATAACGACTTTCTGCTTGCTAGACACTTCTTATATTGTGATGTTTTATCTACACAATTTTTTCTACTAGAAAACAACAAGAATTCATTTAGGTGCGTGTTTAAAAAAATAACTCATGTACAATCGTTATCCACTTTGCCCCCATCATGGTGAAATCCTAGCTTTGTCCCTGATACTATCTAGTGCAATCTCAGTCTTCTGAAATGCAAGAAGATAGAAATTTACATGGTTCCTAGAGACACTGCACCCGTTTGTATTCACAGTACATTATTTAACTAGAATGGGACATTCTAAAGATACATGCACACCATTTAGCACAGTAGTAGATAGCATGTCATGGTTGTTTTTTTCGCACACATCGGTGTCTATATAATATTTTGTACTTCTACTTGTTATAGGTGTATCTAGTCACATAGTCTTAGCATATTTGGTCGCTGATTTCTTTCAGCTCATCTTCCATTAGCTTTAACTTTACATAGTCAATGTTGGAGTCTAGATTCTTGACTTTAGTTATCTTTGATTAATCGCAGAGCATATTTGTTAGTGATGAGGTAAGTATTTGGTTGAACCTCTTCTCTTCCTTTGTTACTTGATTGATAGGACATGGTGCCATGCCATACTATTCTATGATATGTAATCTAGGGTCTGAATAGCTTTGTACTAAGATCTGATTGAGTCTCAATGATGTTATTTATGGTCACTACTGTACATGTTCCTTTATATTTGGGTTCTGATATGGTCACTGTTGTACATTGGCAGATGGGATGTGAGATAAGAAGAGGCTGGCAACTTGGAGTGCACCAGTAGCATTGACTTGCAATGGTCGACGAAATAAGATCCTCTGGCTAGGTCTTTAGATCTTACTGACCTCACCCCATACCGCTCCTCTTCTTCACGAGATCTATGTATGTAAGTTCCCTGATTCATCCCTTTTCTCCTCCACTTGTTATATGAGACATGGTTGTGATAGAAGAAGTGTTTATCTACTCTTGTGTCATTGGAATAACTATGATTCTCGTGATCTAAATGTGTGGTAGAGCTACAATATTTGAGCTAAGGTTAGGACAAAACTGTACCAATCGATTCATGTTACTTTTGAATCTTTGTCAAGCTAGAAATACTAACGTTGCTGGATTGCGATTGTATATGTATTTCACCTTTTCTTTCAAGTAAAAATATATACCGTAGATATAGAGTAGACTATAAGTAGACATTAAACATGAGAACCAAATGAATTGTGAACAAGGAGGTCTGAATTTGCATAGGCCAGAGTGGAAGGACCTGGGAATCATCTTGTGGTCCACAATCTACATTAGAGATCAAGAAATAATGTACTATGAGTACATGACGAGTAATATTACTTTATGAGGGCAAAGAATAATTCTTTTTTCTACAGTTATTTTTATTTATTTAAGGCTGATTTCATATACTTGATCTTAATTCAAAGCCGCTTATTTATTCGGTTTGAAATATAGTTGATTGACTTAGTTCGGCTGCAGATTCATGATCTTTACAAGGAAACTGGAGTGTTGGGCTTCTGGAAAGAGGTTATTCCAGCTCTTATCAAAGGGTGCTCAGGGACTGACTGCTTTTGAAGTACGCTTTAACTTTTCTGCTGATAATTCTTACTGATTATTAGGGTGTGTACTGCATCACGTTAACTCAACTTTCCTGTGCTGGGTACTCGTGACCAACCTTTACTTATGAGTACTCGATAGCTTGTTTATTTATGACATATATGCAGTCTAGAGAATTAGGACATGATTTGTTGATAGCAGTTGGGCATTTTGATGTGCTCCTCTAATACTGGTATCTCTTTGTACAATTTTATGAAAATTCATAACAGCTAACCTCCTTTGTGAAAACATATGTTCAGATTTTTCTTCTTGGAGCTGTTGCAAAACTGGGCTTGTACAATTTTAAATTATGTCTGTCATTGAGACTGAAATTATAGTTGTTTCTCGTTTACAGGAGCTCTATCCCTAAGAAACCCGAAGTCAGTGAAGCTATGAAGAGAAGCCATCAAAGAGTAGCCTAATTTCAGAAGTTGTACTACAGATCAAAGAGTAGCCTAATTTCTTTAATAGTTAGGCATATCTAGATTATACTAGACTTTGTAAAATTGTAATAGATTAATTTCAGCAGTTTTAAATAGTTACATCTGTTCTTTTTGATTTTTCTCAAATATTGATTATGTATGTGATCTCAAACTTGTGAATAGAAACCCATGATTGAAATTAATGTCATCTTTTACCCTTCTTACGCGGGGCCAATTTTTGAGCTGAACATGACAAGTGGCACCTATCTGCAAAGTGGAACCAGGTCCTAAAATGGCTGAATTTGGATTAAAATGGATTTTCAATAGGCCATGGCCCATACATAAAAAGGCTGGAATGTTTGGTATGGCCCATGTAACCGATAGAACTAGCAAGGAAAAAACATAAACAGGCTGATTTGCTGGGCTTGGCCCATATAAATGGCTGAAATGGACCGGGCTGATTGTATGCCACGTCGGTGCCACGTCGGACTGACCACGTATGATCTGACGTGGCTAGGCCTTATAGCCCGTGATGATATTGAATCGTCATAGAGGTTATGACGATCCAGTATCGTCATAAAAGGTTATGACGATTTCGTTGAAATCGTCGTTATAGTTCATTAGCGACGCCCAGCTTTCGACGATCTTAAAATCGTCATAAACAGACTATTGTGATGATTTTGTGACGAAAATTGAGGGTCATATATAGCCAGATTCCTTGTAGTGTGAGTTGGAGAGTAGCGTAACACCTGAAATTGTTCCAGTGCCGTCTGCACCAACAATAAAGGAAGCTAATGACAAGGATCATGAAGCTTCGGACGATGCTACTACTGAACGTCGCAGGTCGACAAGGTCGCGTGCCCCTCCTGAGTGGTACGGCAACCCTGTCTTAACTTTCTTGTTAGTAGACAACAGTGAACCTGTGAACTATGATGAAGCAATGATGAGCCCAGACTCTGAGAAATGGCTAGAGGCCATGAAATCCGAATTGGATCTATGAGCGAAAACCAAGTATGGACTTTGGTGGACCCTCCTAGCGACCGAAAGGCCGTTGAGTGCAAATGGATTTTCAAGAAGAAAACGGATGCGGATGGTAATGTTACTGTCTATAAAGCACGGCTTGTCGCGAAAGGTTTTCGACAAGTTCAAGGTGTTGACTACGATGAGACTTTCTCTCCCGTAGCGATGTTTAAGTCCATTCGGATTTTATTAGCAATTTCTGCGTTTCATGATTATGAAATATGGCAAATGCATGTCAAGACTGCGTTCCTCAATGACAACATTGATGAAGAGTTGTATATGATGCAACCCGAAGGTTTTGTCGATCCTAAGAATGCTGATAAGGTGTGCAAACTTTAGCGTTCCATTTATGGACTGAAGCAAGCATCTCGGAGTTGGAACCTTTGTTTTGATCAAGTGATCAAGAGCTTTGGATTTGTTCCAAATTGCTACGAAGCTTGTATCTACAAGAAAGTGAGTGGGAGCTCAGTGACATTTTTGGTACTATATGTGGATGACATATTGATTATCGGAAATGACATTGACATGCTTAACGATGTGAAGAGTTATTTGAACAAATGTTTTTCAATGAAAGACCTAGGGGAAGCTGCTTATATATTGGGCATCAAAATCTATAGAGATAGACAAATACGCCTGATAGCTTTAAGCCAAAGTACATACCTAGACAAAGTTCTGAAAAGGTTCAAAATAGATAAGGGAAAGAAAGGTTCAGTGCCTATGTTGTCAGGTAAGATATTGAGCAGGGCTCAGTGTCCAGCTATGGTAAACGATACAGAAGCTATGAGCAAAGTGCCTTATGCCTCGGCCATAGGATCTATCATGTATTCCATGCTATGTACTAGACCGGATGTATCCAATGCTCTTAGTTTGACGAGCAGATACAAAAGTGATCCAGGAGTGGAACACTGGACAGCCGTGAAGAACATCCTAAAGTATTTAAATAGAACTAAATAAATGTTCTTAGTCTATGGAGGTGATGAACAACTCGTCGTAAAAGGTTACGTCGATGCTAGTTTCGACACCGACAAGGATGATTCTAAATCTCAGACAGGATACGTTTATATTTTGAATGGAGGAGCTGTGAGCTGGAGAAGCTGCAAGCAAAGCGTGATCGCGGGATCTACAGTAGAAGCGTCAAGTGAAGGAGTTTGGATCAGGAACTTCATCACTGAGCTTGGTGTGGTTCCAAGTGCCTTGGACCCACTGGAGATATTGTGTGACAACACTGGCACCATAGCACTGGCTAAGGAACCAAGATATCATCCAAAAACCAAGCACATCAACCGCAAGTTTCATATAATTCGAGATTACATAACAGATGGAGATCTGAAGATTAGCAAAGTACATACGGATCTGAATGTTGCAGATCCGTTGACTAAACCTCTTCCACGAGCAAAACATGATCAGCACCTTAGTGCCATGGGTGTTAGATTGTTGCCAGATGTAAACTAGATTATTAACTCTCGTGCAAGTGGGAGACTGTTGGAATTATGCCCTAGTGGCAATAATAAAGATGTTATTATTATAATTCTTGTTCATGATAAAGTTTATATTCCATGCTAGAATTGTATTAAGCGGAAACTTTGATACTTGTGTGGTTTATGAACAACGTCGTGTCCCTAGTACGCCTCTATGGACTAGCTCATTGATTAATGATGGTTAAGGTTTCCTAACCATAGACATGAGTTGTCGATTAATAATGAGATCATATCATTGGGAGAATGATATGATGGACAGACCCAAATCAAGCAGAGCAATTAGATCGTGTCATCGTGTTCATCTTTGTGAAGCTTTTTCTTATGTCAAATATTGTATTCCTTAGACCATGAGATAATGCAACTCCCTGGTATCGAAAGAAAGCTTTGAGGTCATCAAACGTCATCCTATGAGAGGGTGATCATAAAGGTGTCTCTCAGGTGATCGGAAAGTACTTGTTGGGTTGTATGTATCGAGATGGGGTTTGTCCCTCCCAAGTCGGAGAGATATACTTCGGGCCCACTCGGTAATCGATATCAACACCGCTTGCAAGCACGTGGTTAAGGAGTTAATCACAAAGTGATATCAGATTACGGAACGAGTAAAGTATTTGCCTGTGAACGAGATTGAACTAGGTATGCCGATACCGACGATCGAATCTCGGGCAAGTAAAATATCGCGTGATGAAGGGAATATATATATGGGATTAATTGAATCCTAGCATCGTGGTTCATCCGATATGATCATCGATAAATGTGTGGGAGTCAATATGGGTTTCCAGACCCCGCTGTTGATTATTGATAGATCATGTCTGCATATTCTCGAACCCGTAGGGTCACACACTTAACGTGTCTCGATGCTAGGATAGAATGGATAATTGGTTTATGAGTTTTTGTTCGGAGTCTCGGATGAGATCTAGGACATCACGAGAGGTTCCGGAATGGTCCGGAGAATAAGATTCATATAAGGGAAAGCAGTTTTTGGATTTCGGAATTATTTTGGATTGTTCGGTATTGTACCGGAAGCTTCTAGAACCTTCCGGAGTGGGACCAACATGGCCCCACTTGTCGGGAGGAGGAGTGGGCCTACGAGGGAGTGCCCTGGACGCATTGGGCCAAGGGCACAAGGCCCCATAGGCCCAGCCGGCCAAACCCTAGGGAAACCTTCTAAAAGGAGGGGGAAAACTTGCCCCCCACTCCAAACCTTGGGGCCGCCGCCCTAGGGCTTGGAGGAGGGGCCAAGGGGGCCGGCCAGCCCCCTATATATAGAGGGCAGGGGCGCAGCCCTCCTCCCCCACTCTTTCAACCCTAGCCGCCATACTGCTGCCCTCCAGATCTCTCTCTCTTCCGACTGCGCGTAGGCGAAGCCCTGCCGCAGAAACTCTCCACCTTTGCACCATGCCGTCGTGTTGTAGATCCAATCTATATCTCCACCCCACTTACTGGACCGAGGAAGGAGGATATGTCGAGGTGCCGTACGTGTGCATCTCTCGGAGGCATCGCCACTTGCGGTGTTGGACCGGATCGGATCGCGAGGAGGAGACGCTAGTATGACTACATCAACCATGTTCCGTTGAACGTTCCGCTGTGCGAATCTTCAAGGGTATGAAGATCTCATCTATTCCCCCTCGTTGTTTGCATCTCCTAGATTAGATCTTAGCTTTCCCGTTCGCATCCGTAGATTTTTTTTGATTTACTATGCTGCGAAACCCTTCAATCTTGGCTCAGGTTTTTGAAAGGCCAGAACATTTGAGAATATGAAAGATGAGCCAAGACATCTCTTTGGTAAAATAGTTTTTCTAAACTAGTGTTGAGACGGGGAGTACACAACTAATCCACAAACAGTTGCTTGGGCACAAGAAAACAACTAAGCATACATTGCAAGAAAAAGTTTTTATTCTCCCTGATTTTTGCCTTTTTGGACACTTAATCTGGGTTGCTGAAATTGGGATGTTACACTACCCTGGCGCGGGCCCACCCCTGGCCGCGCCTAGGGCGGGGGGGGGGGGGGGGGTTGGCCGCCCTGGCACGTTTCTCCGTATCCCCTCTGGACTTCTTGTTCCCCATGAAAAGTTATTGACTTTAACGTTTGTCCCGTCCAATTCCGAGAATATTTCTTTACTAGCTTTTCTGAAACCAAAAACAGCGTAAAAGCGAACAGTAATCGTGGCAACTTGTTAATAGGTTAGTACCAGAAAAAATGTAAAAAGCACCTCAAAGTGTAGACAACGAAAAGCAAAGTAGATACTAAATAAGCATGGAGCATCAAAAATTATAGATACGTTTCCGATGTATCAACTGGCTGTCGAGAAGGATAGCTAGCCTCTCCTCTTCGTCCTCCGCTTTGGCCTCCCACTCATCAGGCTCCGCGCCGGTGGCTTCGCCGCTGCTCCGGCCCGTTAAGCGGGAGCCGGAGATGCCGGTCCGGTCGCCGCCGAGGACCAGGTCACGCGACATCGTCATCAACGAGCCGCGCACTCCGACGCCGCCCACCGGCTGTCTCCGCCTTCTAAGGCCAAAGCCGGAGCCGCAGGACTGGGCGGTGCCAGTCGACGAGGATGCATTCGTCGTCAAGATGGCGATGGAGGAGTCCCTCCGGGAGGCGGCGCCACCGGTGGAGCCATCCTCGTCGGACATACTCAAATGGTCCAGGGCAGACTCGGAGGAGACGGAGGCGGGCGACGCTGGCCCACCGCTGTAGCAGAGGTCGAACGCCAGTTCGTCTGCTACGTTTCGCCTACCAGACGGCGCCGCTCGTCGTCCTCGACGACGACTTAAGCCGCCCCTCCTACCAGCCCTGGAGGTGTGGTGACGCCGTCAGGGGCTCGCCGCCCGGCTGACATTGACGGCGAGGACGATGGCAGGTCCTATCCTGACTACACGTCCTTCTACGACAACTTTGGCATGTAGAAGCGATGACGACATCGGCGAAGGCGACGACGACCTTTTTTAATGTTTTTAGTTTATTATCTAGTAATGTAGTTTAAATTCGATGTAATCCGCCTATATTCGCCCATGTTTAATGAAATACGCCTGAATTTGCCAAACTCGTCAGAAATTTAGCGGGCCTGGAAACGCGAGTGGGAAACTCGGCGTTCCCAGGTCGAAATAAAGTTTCCGTCCGACCAAAAGTTGGTCCGGATTTCGGCCTGGGAATGCCCAACGAGTGAGGATGCTCTTACAAGATCTCAACCGAATTGGTTAATTTTTTGGGAGGTTTAACCTAATTCGACTGAGCCTAGCTATGGTCTTGAGCCTCCGCGTCCAGTCGCCGATCTTCATTGAAGGCTTCTTTCTGATCGCCGTCATCTTTGGCCCGCTCGACATTGTTTTGGGTTAGTCGCTTCCTGTCTTCGTGAATACCCCGATTGGCATATTCAAACGATGATTATTCTTTTTTAGTAATTTTATCACTTTGATAAGTACATATCTCACCATATGTCAGTGACATAGGTCCAATGTAACATGTCGAGGTAACTTATCAAAGTGAAAAGTAAAACATGGGCTATGATTAGATCAATGTGTGTACAACGCTTTTCCAATATATGCTAATCCCGTGGCCTTAAACTCTGCTTTTGAACGATTGTTCGCATGTAACTTTGCCCATCCAGCAAGCAAAGCAAAGTGAGGAGTCCCTAAAAAAAAAGCAAAGTGAGGAAAACAAAAGAAGGTTCCAGATATCTCTGTCCTGCGGGCCCCACCTGTCAGACAAGCATTCCACCAACCTACCCCTCCCTCGATCTTGGTCTCCTTCGTTCCTTCCTTGGTTCCTCCGCTGCTTTATATTTAAAGCCCGGCGACAGAGACAGAGGGAGATCAAACGGAAGGGGAAAAAAAATTCGAGGAAAAACCACCGCTAAACCCTAGCCGTCGGCGGCGAGATCAGGCGGAGCAGCGCGCCGGCCATCCGTCCACCCTCGTTCTTCTTCCTCAGGTACCGATCCCCCTCATCTTCCTCGGGTACTGCTGTGCTGTTCATGCCGTTCCCCTCTGCAATTTTCAACTTGCTCGATCAGTTGAGGTTGAGAGCGACAGGTCTTGTTCGGATCACGAATCTGCTAGGGAATAGTACTGGTCGATTGTTGTTAGGATCTCCCTTCTCCGCTTCAGTCCTGATCCCGCTGGCTGCTGGTAATACCCGCCGCTGCGTTGCGTGTGTGCTACATGGCAGGGGAGGCGACGGGACGGGGGGGGGGGGGGGATCATGGGAGGGCGCCCCCATGCCGTCGATTGCAGCTGGGTTCTCGCCTTCTCGGCAGTTTCATAGAGCGATTAGACGCCTGCTGCTAGGCCGTGGCTGATATACGATATCACGACTCAGTTAGTCACTGTCGTTCATGGTTGACCAGCGTCAGTTGTCCAAGCAGATTCAGACTAGGCAACTGCTGACTTCCACATCGTGTGCTGCCGTCTAAATAAACTGTTACTGATTACTTCGGTTGACTGTTACAGCGAACGGAGTTTCCATCACATCCCTGGTTAGTTAGTCACTTCTCATGCTGACCTGATGCATATGCAAACTGTTTAAATTGCTCAGTTTGTGTTAACGCAGTATGGCTTCATCGTTCTGACTCAATTGTATCCAGTCATGTCTGCCCTGTTCTGAGGCCGTCCGTGCCCTTGCAACGGAATCTCTTGCTGTTACTCGTTGATTTCAGCTGGGTTCTCACCTTCTCGGCAATTTCCATAGTGCGCAATGAGATGCCTGCTACTGCTAGGCCGTAGATGATCTCATATCTAGGCTTAATTAGTTACTGTCATGTTGAACCAGCATCAGTTATTGCAAAGATGCAGTAGGCAGCAACCAATGAAAATGTTTGCCACAGATGGACTGCTGTGTAAACTGTTAAAATTTACTACTTTGGTTAACCGTTACAGAAAGCAAACGGCGTTTTTCTCATGTCCACGCTTAGTTAGTCACTTTTCATGTCAATCTAATGCTGATACGTACTGTTTAAATTGTGCAGCTACTGTTAACAGAACACAGTATGGCTTCACCATTCAGTGGCACGTCCACAAGTGGCCTCAACGTCGCTGCTCCGGCCAGATTTGCAGCCAAGAAGCAGCTATCCCTTGTCTCGCCCCCGTTCGTCTCACTGCCCCAGAAAATCAGTCCCAGGAGGAAGTGCAATGTCAGGGTGAACGCCGCGAAGGAGCTCTACTTCAACAAGGATGGCTCGGCCATAAGGAAGCTGCAAGTGGGTCATATAATAATCACTACACTTGGTTCAGAACTTCAAATCATGCTTCTATCATCTGTACCATTGTGTAGTATGCTGATTTCTGTCCTGACATTTTTCTGTTAGAATGGAGTCAACAAGCTTGCCGATCTGGTTGGGGTTACTCTTGGTCCTAAAGGGCGGAATGTTGTCCTTGAGAGCAAGTACGGATCACCTAGGATTGTCAATGATGGTGTGACTGTTGCAAAGGAGGTATGTCGTATTTGAATTCATCGCCACCTGCTTACAGTGCAATACTGAGGATGCAATTTAAGTTGTGGCTAAGAACTTTTCTCATGATTGCCTATCTGGATCAGGTTGAGCTTGAAGACCCTGTCGAAAACATTGGAGCTAAATTAGTTAGGCAGGCAGCCGCTAAGACAAATGATTTGGCTGGTGACGGGACAACAACTTCTGTCATTCTTGCTCAAGGGATGATCGCTGAGGGTGTCAAGGTACACAATATAAAACCTTGTGTCTTTTGTTACTTTCAGCATAAATGTTCTATTCAGTTCTGGAAATAACTGTTGCGTTTGCATATCCTTACCAGATTGTAGCTGCTGGTGCTAATCCAGTACAGATCACCCGTGGCATTGAGAAAACTGCCAAAGCATTAGTCGGTGAGCTCCGAAAGATGTCCAAGGAGGTAAGATCTGGTTAATCTATTATTTTCTTCTGGAATATATTCATCTTGAATACAGAACTATATTTTTCCCACTGTTCTATGATCATAAGTACTCAATCAATCCTGTAATACAATCATAATATGAATCTGTTTTTGGTGACTTCGGCTCCTATACTACCTATAAACTAGGCGGCTTCCTAGCAGTACTCTATTTGAATATAAAATTTATTTATTTGCATTCAATACCGCAGGTTGAAGATAGTGAACTTGCTGATGTTGCTGCTGTAAGTGCTGGAAATAACTATGAAATTGGAAACATGATAGCTGAGGCTATGAACAAGGTTGGGCGGCAGGGGGTGGTCACACTTGAAGAAGGAAAGAGTGCTGAAAACAACCTCTATGTCGTTGAAGGGATGCAATTCGACCGTGGCTATATTTCTCCGTACTTTGTAACTGACAGTGAAAAAATGTCAGTGGAGTATGAGAACTGCAAGGTCTGTTGGAATCTGTCTTGCCACCTTGTTTACTTAATTCAGCTAGCATGATATTCACGAGTTCCATCTCTTTAGCTGATTTTTTTTCGTTACCCAGCTGCTTCTTGTCGACAAGAAAATTAACAATGCCAGAGATCTTATCACTATTCTAGAGGACGCTATCAAGAGTGGATATCCAATTCTTATAATCGCAGAGGATATTGAGCAGGAAGCTCTTGCAACTCTCGTGGTCAATAGGCTTAGAGGTGCATTGAAGATTGCTGCTATTAAAGCCCCAGGTTTTGGTGAGCGCAAGAGTCAATACCTGGATGATATTGCTACTCTGACAGGAGGTGAGTTTTGATCTTTGGTGTTATGTGACATGTCTATTTGTATTGGTTCACTTATAAGGTTATTATTCACACAGGAACTGTCATCAGAGAAGAGATTGGGCTGTCCCTGGATAAAGCTGACAAAGAAGTCCTAGGAACTGCTGCCAAGGTAGTAATTACCAAGGATTCAACGACAATAGTTGGAGATGGTACCACACAGGAGGAAGTAACCAAAAGGGTGACACAAATCAAGAACCAGATTGAGGTCAGTATAGTTTAACTTAATAATCCAAGTCCGTATCCTTTTTGTCGATTCATCTTTGTTTTTGTTTTCTTCATGGTTCTTCTCTTTTTTTCCAGTCTCCTTTGATTGCTCTGTTTGCTAGCATATACAGTTCATTAGTTAGCTTGTCGCACATGTCACTTAAGTGTGGATGAAAATGCTTTGACTAACATTTTGTTACAAAACTGTTATTTTTCAGGCTGCTGACCAGGAGTATGAAAAAGAAAAGCTAAACGAGAGGGTAGCCAAACTATCTGGTGGTGTTGCTGTCATTCAGGTACTGCTGATGTTCCACACTGAGATACCTATTGAAATAATAGGCTATATTAGCAGAATATAGCAGCTATAAAATGATACATCTATATTGGTTTGTAGGTAGGAGCACAGACTGAAACTGAGCTCAAGGAAAAGAAACTGAGGGTCGAAGATGCACTGAATGCAACAAAGGTAATGCTTTCTTCTGGCTCATGTCCAATTGATATTTTGGATTTGTGTACCTATGTGCTCTCACCCATAGAGACTTAGAGAAAGCTCCATGCAATTGCATTGCTTGCTAATTTACTGCTCGTTTTGTGGACAGGCGGCTGTTGAGGAAGGTATTGTTGTTGGTGGCGGCTGTACCCTTTTAAGGCTTGCATCAAAAGTTGATGCCATTAAAGAAACACTTGAGAATGATGAACAAAAGGTATGGGAAAATATAAGGAGATCCTCTTTCCCAAAGTACAATACTATTTTTTGTTTAATGTGCTGTTTCTTGTATCACAATGAATGAACTAACTTTCTCTTCGCCTTCTCAAGGTTGGCGCTGAAATTGTTAGGAAGTCCTTGAGTTACCCACTTAAACTGATTGCAAAAAATGCTGGTGTTAATGGCAGCGTGGTTACCGATAAGGTTTTGGATTCAAATCTGTTTCCATATATGAATTCGATATTCAGCAACTTGGTGTGTAACTGAATTAGTGATTTGTCTGCATTTAGGTCCTTGCGAATGACAACTTCAGGTTTGGTTACAACGCTGCTACAGGGAAGTACGAGGATTTGATGGCTGCTGGTATTATTGATCCCACCAAGGTATGCTGTTTTAGGAGCAATGTTCTCTTCATCTCGTGGAATTAGTTCTTTCATCTGGGTGTGTGTATCGTGTTAGCAAAAAAATTCAACCAAGGCTTATTGTGTTCTCCTGAGAATTGACTAGATTAATTGTCTTTTCTCGTCATTGTCAACCGCGTATGTAACTATTCTGGAACATTAGGCATTGCTCCTCCCACTAACCTGAGACGGATGGCCAGTTTGATTCCTAACCAAATACTGTCCTCACTGTCTTTCTTTTTTATTACGCCATAAACTGACTTGATCCCTCACAAACAGGTGGTGAGGTGCTGCTTGGAGCATGCTGCATCCGTGGCCAAGACTTTCATCACCTCCGATGCCGTCGTCGTTGACATCAAGGAGGCAGAGCAGGCACCTGCTGCAAACCCAATGGCCGGCTCAGGTACACAAATATGGAGACACTATATGTGCTCACTGTCATCTACCATTTCTTACTCTGAATATTGCTTACTCTCGTTCTAATCTTGCGTGCAGGTTATGGGTTCTGATTCAGGAGAAGAGCTCTGTTCTTGTCTTCCCTTCGCTGCATGTTAGTACATCGAAGGCTATACCTTGAGAGAGCAATTTCCGTCCCATCCTCGTGAGTTGAAGATTCCTGTGGGATAGATGGAACGCGTCATCTGGAACACATGATAGTTTAATTTTACACAAGCTAGTCTTGAAAGAAACTGAGCGTACTGTAGCTAGATAATATTGCCGCTTGATTCTTGTTTACTGAACAAAATGACCTGATCTACAGTGGTACGAGTAAGTACCCTAGGAATACCTCTCTTTCTTGATGTACTACATGAGGAATTCTCCTCTCGCCAATACAAAAATATTTCTTCCAGCCTTGTAGACGCTATGACCCTCCACTCAGGAGAAAACCACAGGTCTGATATAAAGATGTCATGAACATTGTATGTCATATTCTAGAGGACAAAGCTGGTCAGTGATAGAATTTGGAATTCAATTATCTCTGTCCTAAAATATATGACATAATGTTCATGACTTTCTTTATATCGGACCTGTGTTTTCTAAAAAATATGACATATTTAGCTGTTTCATCTTCTGCCGGTGTGTTGATGCGCAGCTCCATTCGCTAGTGTTGTTTATATAGAGCGGAGAGACAGGAAGGAGATCGATATCCTGGTGCCTGCTTTTATGGTGATAAATAATCTTCATCCTCACTTTTTGGCAGGTGTTAATGTGTCAATTAATTTTTATAATGTGAGTATCTATCTCCTCCCTTATTTTTAGCTGGAATTGATTCATTTCTTTAGAACTTGGATATCCGTGTCAAACCAACAGTATAGGCACCCCCTCATAATAAATATAGAAAATACATCGAGGTCACAAGGGGCTGGACGTCTTCTACTTAACCGACTAGATCATGATTTTTCTCAGAATCTATCACTGGCTCGACCTTTTCAAGAAGAGCTACTGCAGTCTGAAATTCCACTATGAGAATAACTAACATGTTGGACAGAGCAAGATAAATTGTTGGGCCAGGTTGGTCGGGCCGGGCTGCCCATGCCCAGATATGATTCGGCATGCACAAGTTATGACCATATCCACTCATGAACAAAAAATTGCTGGTGCTGTCCAGTCCTATGCCCCTTTGGAGTATGACGTACTGGAGCATAAAAGATCATGCTATTGCTAGATATTCTATATGTATACACGTAAAAAAAAATAAGTTTCTTATGATTGATATGAGGAAAACTGCTACAAAAGAATATGGGTAGGGTGCTTCATAAAAAATACATAAAAACCTAACAAGGAACTAACTAAGTTTATACTTCCTCACCTAAAATCCAACAATGATCAGATGCAGCCAGAACCCGAAAATCAGGCCTACTGAAAAATGTTTCTAAATGAGATTGCTTTGGTGTTGCATATAAGAGCCATACCATTCTCACCTTATCCCAGAACTCATGTCGGTTGTCATGATGATCCTCCTTGAAATACTTTGACCAAAGTTCGGTATCTAGCCGCACCAGCAAACCAAAAAATTGTAATGCCACTAAAATGTGATTTTAGAAAAGGAGGCCAGTTTAGAGTGAGAAGACGTTGAGTCGTGATTCATATAAAACTATAAATACATGACCATCAGCAAACAAAGCTACCATTCTTTCTTCGTTTTTGAGAATTTCTGGCATCATCTATACTTTTTTAATCATCAAATAACTACCCATATTACCCACAAAAAAAGTCAAAACAAAAACTACTATCCTAATACATCTCTAGAACAATGGTTGTGTCTGTTGTACTATATCAGGTATTGATCCATTAGGTGCTTCGCCAGAATAAGACTTGAAACAAAGAAAACAACAATTGAAAATGAGGGATTTGTACCTTTATATGGCCTCGTTGAAGACATGATCCAGCCTTGGGTTTGTTGGGGAATTAGCACTCTCAAATGTGATATGAAAATACGTAGTGGAATAAGTTGTAAACTTCAGCAGCACTCATATACTAAATCAACAGATTATTGCTCAATCACGAAAGAAAACATATGCATCAAACTTAAACTCCAAAACTAGGTCTAGCCCGAACCTAGAACAAGTCCTGGGTGCAAAGAGTAGCTCGAAGCGCAAAAAGTGCAGCAACAAACATCACCACAGATACATCAGATTTTACACTACTAAAAAAATGGCTATCCATGGGTTGCATACTAGTGGCGCACCCCTGAGGTGATACGCCACACGTAAATACTCACGGGCCCATCACCCTAGCAGTATGCCACGGGTAAAGTGGCACTATGTGTAGAGATATACCTAGATTTATATGACCATATATAGATCCGCCACATGTATATTTTCTACCCGTGGCGCACTAGTATGGGTAGAAATATATCCAGACTTATCTGTGGCACACCATATAGAGATGCGCCACATGTATATTTGTTACCCGTGGCGCACTAGTATAGGGTGCTCCACGATTAACGAGGTTGGAGGCCAATTTTGGTCCCCACTTACCTACTGCGCACCGATACGGGTGCTTCACGGGTAAGTGTGGTATCGCCCCTCCCAAAGGTTGTATTTTACAATTTTGGAAAAAAATAAAAGAAAATGATAAAAACTTCAAATTTGAAAATCCTTTGCGATATATTAATGTTACGTGATTTAGTTGTTAGGAAAATTATAAAACATGAATTTCAACATGTTTTGCCAAAAAACATTATATTCTTGTAAAAAGCTTATAAATTTTGCATACATACCGAAAAGTTTTTTATATGAAAAATCATCTACACAAAATGTTACACCATGCCAGATCCAATCGCTACAACGGCATCTACTCCAACCATGAATGCCGCGGAAGTCGAGGAACACAGTAAAGCCCTGATGGAGGCCAGGGACAAGGAGAAGACCGAGCGCGAGAAATTCTGCCTCAAGCAACAAACTGCGCAGGAGCTACGCGCTACCACCAGCATCGCATCTGGCAGCGAATGAGCCTCACCACTCAGTGCCGCATCCTAAACATCGATGACAAGTGTGATCCCGCACGCGCGGCCAAGCGCGAGCTCTGCCGCAACACGGCACCAGGCAGTAGCACCCTCCTCCTCGCTGACTGCACATGGAGCTCCACCACCAGCCCGCTGCTCACCTCCTCCGGAGCAGCCCGCGAGTATTGATATCACCACAGGAGTACAACACCAATGGGCCCCCCTATACTCCACCCCGATGTACAATGTCATCGCGGCCCAAACTGAAGTCATAGGGTTAAATCCCACGGGTAATGGCGCGCTCCAGATCCGTTACGCCCAAGCTCTACTCACCAAAGCAGTCGAGCAGCAAAACACGGGATGCGACTCACAAGTGTGAGGGTACTCCCGCTCCACCGGGCAGGGCGGTGTCCTCCAATCGCCTCGGCGAGCGGACGATCGCCAACGTCAACAACTTCCCACCTCCTGAGTCGTGATAGGTCCAAACACGGGCCGCCAACCCTGTGAACTCCTCCAATGCGGTCGGCGCCAACGGCCAACTGGTTGATGCGCGGACACACCTCATTAACACCCAGGTGTGGCGAGCGCGCCAGCCGCACGACCTTCGACATACCCTCACCAACCGCGGTGATCGGGATCCAAATCCTAGAGGCTCCCTCAGCAGAATTGGCCCATAGTTCTTCAGACCAATTCTTGGCAGTGGAGCACCATGAGAGACTTGGCCCACTTGTGGAGCCTGAGTTGGCAACGGTATCGCAGAGTGTGAGCGCGTTAGAGCGACACCAGCTGCCTCGATGAGTCCAACAATGTGCTGAAGCCACGCGTCATGTTCTGCTGGTTTGGGCCTGTAGCGCAGCCGCTCTTGAGCCATGAGCAACACAACACCAGGACAACGGTTGTTGTTGCGACCACCACAAGAGGCAGGCGCATCGCGGGAGATGGTCTGCTGTTGTTGCACGGCTAGGGAGGATTGTGCTTTGTCGTCTCCCGTCCTATGCTCCTGATGAGGAGGCTCGTTGTCGGCATGACGTGGGTTGTAGTTGGCGACGAGTTCTGCATGGGAGGCGACTCAGCGGGCGCGCGCTCGTTGTGGGTAGCTTCTGCCATGTCGTTGGAGGAAAGGTTGAAGTTCCTCGCCACCCTATCTGGCGCGCCAAATGTCGGAGATTTGTCCCGACAGGGTATCTCGCGAAGTAGGAATGCATCGAACGCAGGGGGCTGAACTTGGTGAGGAATAGTAGAATCACGACAAGGGTGACACGACGAGTTTACCCAGGTTTAGGCCACCGTGCGGTGTAAAACCCTACTCCTGCTTTGTTGTATTGCTTGTATCTCTTGGCGAGGTTACATATACAAGAGGATGATCATGCGATCATATATAGATCTCCTAGAAGGAGAAGGCTAGGGTTTTAAGGTGTAAAAATAAGTTTTTGGTCATAATTCTAAAACATGTATTAGGTCTTACGGTCCATGCACATCTCCTGGAACACCAAAATTGTGGACAATAGCTCATGAAAACGGCCATAACGCAAAAACTATGAGTTTTTTGTCATGCCCTCAAACATATATTGGGTATTATCATTGTTATAAATCGCTCTGAAACCCCAAAACCATGGGGAAAACTCATGAAAACGTCCATAAAACGCAAAAAGATGAAATTTTGGTCTCTTTAACATGTAAATCGTCCTAGAACCCCAAAACCGTGGGCAATAGCTCATGAAAACAACCATAAATGCAAAAACTACGAGTTTTTGGTCATACCTCTCAAACATGTAATTGTCCTGAAACCCCAAAACTGTGGGAAATAACTGATGAAAACGGCCATAAAAAGCAAAAACGATGACTTTTTGATCATACCTCTCAAACATGATATCGCCATGAAACCCCAAAACTGTGGGAAATAGCTCATGAAAATGGCCCAAAAAAGGACGAGTTTTTGGTCATGCCCTCAAACATGTATTGTTTATTAAGATTATTGAAAATCGCCCTTGAACCCCAAAACTAGGGGCAAGAACTGATGAAAACGGCCATAAGACACGAAACGATGAGTTTTTGGTCATAATTCTCAAACATGTATTGGGTCTTACGGACCATGCACATACCCTAGAAAATCAAAACTATGGACAATAGCTCATGAAAACAAAAAAACTATGAGTTTTTGGTCAAAACATCAAACACGTATCGGGTATTATGGTCATTGTAAATAACTCTAGAACCCCCAAACAGTGGGGAAAACTCATGAAAATGTCAATAAAACACAACAAGTTGAGTTTTTGGTCATAACTCTCTTACATGTAAATCACCTTGGAACTGCAAAACTGTGGCCAATAGCTCATGAAAACGGCCATAAAATGCAAAAACGATGAGTTTTTGGCCATACCTCTCAAACGTGTAAATCGCCCTGGAACCCCAAAACTGTAGGCGATAACTCATGAAAATGGCCATTAATCGCAAAAAAGACGAGTTTTTGGTCATGCCATCAAACATGTAAATTGCCTTGGAACCCCAAAACTGTAGGCAATAGCTCATGAAAATAGCCATAAAAAGTAGAAACGACGACTTTTTGGTCATACCTCTTAAACATGTAAATCACCCTGGTACCTCAAAACTGTGGGCAATAGCTCATGAAAACGACCATAAAACACAAAAACTATGATTTTTTGGTCATGTCCTCAAACATGTATCGTTTATTAAGATCATTGTAAATCGCCCTAAACCCCCAAAACTATGGGCAATAACTCATGAAAACGGCCATAAGACGCAAAAACGATGAGTTTTTGGTCATAATTCTCAAACTTAAATTGGGTCTTACGGGCCATGCACATCCCCCTAAAACCCCAAAACTATGGGCAATATCTGATGAAAACAACCATAAAACCCAACGACAAATTTTTGTTCATACCTCTCAAACATGTAAATCCCCTTGGATCCCCAAAACTATGGGAATACCTAATGAAAACAGCCATAAAACACGAAAACGACGAATATTTGGTCATGCCCTCAAACATGTATAATTTATTAATGTCATTGTAAATCGACATGAACCCGAAAAGTATGGGCCAAAACTCATGAAAACGGCCATAAGACGCGAAAATGATGAGTTTTTGGTCATAATTCTCAAAATGTACTAGGTATTACGAGCCATGCACATCCCCTGGAACAACAAAATTATGGACAATAGCTAATGAAAACGGCCATAAAACAAAAAAAAATACAAGTTTTTGGTCATGCCCTCAAATATGTATCGAGTATTGCGGTCATTGTAAATCGCCCTGGAACCCCAAAACTATGATGAATAAATCATAAAAGGCAAAAGAGATGAGTTTTTGGGTAATAACTCTCAAACATGTAAATCTCCCAAGAACTCCAAAACTGTGGGCAATAGCTCATGAGAGAAGCCATAAAACGAAAAACGACGAATATTTAGGTCATACCTCTCAAACATGCAAATCTCCTTGGAACCCAAAAATTATGGGCAATAGCTCATGAAAACGGCCTTCAAACACGAAGAGGACGAGTTTTTGGCCATGCCCTCAAACATGTAAATCCCCCTGTAACCCCAAAACTGTGGGCAATAGCTCATAAAAACGTCCATAAAATACGAAGACAGCAAGTTTTTGGTCATGCCCTTAAACATGCATCATTTATTAAGATCATTGTCAATCGCCCTAGAACCCCAAAACTATGGGCAAGAACTCATGAAAACGGCCATAAGACGCGAAAGCGATATGTTTTTGGTCATAATTATCAAACATGTATTGGGTCTTATGGGCCATGCACATCCCCTAGAACGCCAAAACTATGGGCAATATCACATGAAAACGGCCATAAAACAAAAAAACTAAGAGTTTTTGGTCATGCCCTCAAACAAGTATTAGGTATTATGGTCGTTGTAAATAAAATCAGAGCCCTAAAACTGTGCGAAGTAACTCATGAAAACATCCATAAAATGCAAAAAGATGAGTTTTTGGTCATAACTCTCAAACATGTAAATCTCCCTAGAACCCCAAAACCGTGGGAAATATCTCATAAAAACAGCCATAAAACGCAAAAATGACGAGTATTTTGCTCATTTCTCTTAAACATGTAAATTACCCTGAAACCCCAAAACTATTGGCAATAACTCATGAAAATGGTCATAAAACACAAAAAAGAGGAGTTTTTGATGATAACTCTGAAATATGTAAATCGCCATAGAACCCCAAAACCATGGGCAATAGCTCATGAAAATGGACATAAAACACGAAAACGATGAATTTTTGTTCATACCTCTCAAACATGTAAATCGCCCTAAAAATCCAAAACTATGGGCAATAGTTCATAAAACGTCCATAAAACACTAAAATGATGACTTTGGTCATGCCATTAAACATGTATCGTTTATTTGTAAATCGCCCTGGATCCCCAAAACTATGGGCAAGAACTCATCATAACGACCATAAGACCCGAAAACGATGAGTTTTGTCATAATTCTGACACATGTATTCGGTCTTACGAGCCATGCACATCCCGTGGAACACAAAAATTGTGGACAATAGGTCATAAAAACGCCCATAAAACAAATAGCTATGAGTTTTGTTCATGCCCTCAAACATGTATCGGATATTATGGTCGTTGTAAATCAACTTGGAGCCCCAAAACTATGAGGAATAACTCATGAAAATGTCCATAAAACGCAAAAATATGAGTTTTTGGTCATAACTTTCAAACATGTTAGACCCCTCCTTTATAAAGGAAAGGATCCCTGTGATTGCAATGCTAGTCCCTGGATCATTGCTAGCATCCACAGTTTAAGATGAAGTACACAGATACAAAGGTCGTTTATTACATTCATTCCAGAGATAAAACATAGTCTTTTACATCTCAAGGCCATAAGCCTAATACAAGAGTTTATGGAATAAGTAAATAAACATAAGTCTTCATCTTCATGTGCCACAGGCAAGCATGTTGAGTGTAGACTCATGACTCCTACTCATCATCAGAGTATCCTGCAACATCACAAGTTACAGCCACAGAGGGTCAATACTTTGGAATAGTATTGGCAAGTGATACCTTAGTATATTTTAAGTGGACTATATTACTATATGCATTTTGGCTAAGTGTAGCTTGGCTTGCTTTGCTTGAAAATAGGTTTACCTATTAGTTGAAATCACTAAGTTTTTCTTTGTTCAAAAACATTCCCAAGGATCCACCAATAGACATTGAGGTCCTTCACCCTTGTTCACCCACAAATTTTACTTAGAAGTTGGAGTGATGAGATTCTTGTAGCTTCCATGTCTTGATGCTCAAGTTGTCCATTGCCTTGGACTAGGCTAAGTACTTAGGTTTTCCATCTGCAGAGGTTGTGCACTTTCCCCACAAGACGTGGTTTCCCAAGACAGGACCTTTCAGAAGCCTTTCCTTAGTCAAATGGACGCGTTCCAACCTATCATCCCATCTACCACCAACTGTCCAATTGACTAAGTTCTAGCAACCTATATGATCAAGGCAGAGCCCATATTGCCAAGTGGTTGCACTATAAGCTTTCTCAACACTTGGCCTCCAAATCCCTTTGTGCCTGGGTGGCTTACCACAAGTGAGATACACAACCCAAGTCCATGGCCTTGTATAACCACTCAACATAACCCATTCTTTCCATTCCACCCAGGAGGTTTATTTGACTTAGTGGTTTTATTACAAAAATATAAGTCTCATGACTTAGAAATATTTCCATCATGGTAAGTGTAGATTTTTACCAACCCTTGTTTGCTATATAGCTAGGCTAAGCAAGGCATGGCAACTTATCATAGGGAAAATTCCTTAGCAATTCTACTGTTCTATCTACATAGGATTTCCCAACATATCATTTTGACAAAAGTAGTATGCAAGACTTAGCAAAATTTCTAATGCTAGTACAAAACATAGGGTAGAAATATTCATGAAAATATCACTTGCCTTGGTAGTGGGGAGAGCTGCACTCTTCACAATCACAATCACTAGCAAAATCTACACAAAAATTATAGCATACAATTACACACAATTATATACAATCAAAAATATCATGTATGCATGTATGCAAGATTTTACTAAGTTATGAATTTTGAAAATTTCTACCAAGCATGCACATGTTTACAGAAACTTAACCAATCACAAGTTTGCCAACTAAACTTAATTTGACCCCAAAACAAATTATTATATTATAACTATACTCAAAATATCCCTAAACATGTTTCCACAAATAAAGTTATTTTAACTGTTACTATTTGTTAAACAAATTGGATATTCAGAAAGGTCTTGTTTCACTGAATCCAACGGTATAAAGTTTGTAAAATTCTAACGTGGCATTCAAAAGTTATAGCAGTTTGAAGTTTGGATCTAAATCTTGTTTTAAATTCTGTTTTTGAATTTAACCCTGCCACGCGTCGCAACCTTACTGGTGCGTACCGCTTCGCGCGGATCGGCGGTCGCAGACCGTAGGATCTAACTTAGATCTAACGATCCAGACGCACGCGTACCTCTTCGGCCTAGATCTATCCTAGCCCTACGATGCAGATCCAACGGACTAAACCGTCGAGCCACGAATGGGCGGCGCTAGCGGCGCTAACCGGCGGCGGCGCGACTGACTACGGCGGCGCCGGCGTTCTAGGTCGTCCGCAAGGGAAAGGAGGGTCATACCAGGTTCGCCGGAGGCTGCTGAAGCTTGACGTGGTACTGGCTTGCGGAGGGGCGCTCGGAGATGGGCTCTAGATCTCGTCGGAGTTGCGTCTGGCGTTGGGTAGATGTTGTCGGAGTCGTTGCCGAGGCTCTGCGTCGCCCTAACACGAATCATCGGGTTTTAGGAGATGCGCAGGACAAACGCGAACACGCTCGGGTGAGTAAGAAGGCAAGGGGCACACGGGACTTACTGAGATTGGTCGCCGGAGTTGGGGTGGTCGTCGGGTGCTTACGGTGTCCAGCGAACACGGCGACCTGGGGCAGTACAGGATGCTCTGTTGTGGTTAGGAGGTGCGCAAGAGGATTACGAAGTGTCTCGAACAATCCAGAGGGGAAGGGGCGTACGGAGCTCACCTGAATCGATCGCCGGAGTTGCTCTGCTTGCGGCGGTTTTGAGCGAGTCGTGGGCAGCCTGGGGGCGTGAGTGCAGAATTGGCTGGGGGAAAATGATCGTGGGGAGGTGGGGATCTTATAGCCGATGCTTCGACAGGAAACTCCCGAGTTTTAATGCCCAATTAAGCCGCGCCATTACCGGCAGTGACTGCCGCTGCGACGTGGTCGTGGGCGTGGTCTGGGGAAGACGATGACAGCGTGGACAGGGCCCGCTCGTCAGCGTCGTGTGCGAAAAGAGGGTGGGGTCCGTCTGTCAGCGGCTGAACGCGTGCGCTTGCGCGTGAGAGAAGGAAAAGAAATAACCGGGTGGGCTAGTTGGGCTCGTTCCTCTGCTGGGCTAGATACCTGGCGCTCGGCCCTTTTCCTTTGTTTATTTCTTTTTCTTTTCTACTTCGATTTTCTGATTAGTTTTTCAAATAGTTTCAAAATCAATTTGAATTCAAATCTTTCTGAGGTTTTGCAGGGGTGAACTGGTCTCAGAAATAAGTCAAAACTCAAGGGGTTAACCTGCAAAGGCTTGATCAGACTTGGATTTCAAACAAACAGAAACTTTGCACTATTTTACAATTGTTTGAAGTAGAGGTTTTGAAATTATTTCTAATTTGAAAATTTTGGTTAACTTTTACACCTAATCTTTCCAATAATGGACAAGCAAACAAGTTCCTAAACATCTAAGTTTCAAAGGGTGATGGCCTAATGAATGAAATTTACTCACATGAAATCATAGCACAAGCTTCTGTTTTGAGAAGAACCCTAAATGATGATGAATGCTTAGATGATATGAATGAGTTTTGGAATATGAATTTAGGGATGTTACAAATCTAACCCCCTTAAGATGAATCTCGCCCTCGAGATTCGGATTGGCTAGCAAATAGGTGAGGGTGGTCTTTCCGAAGATCATCTTCTCTTTCCCATGTTGCTTCCTCTTCGGAATGATGGTTCCATTGTACTTTGCAAAACTTGATAGTTTTGGTCCTTGTGACTCTTTCTGCGGTCTCAAGAATCTTGACAGGCTTTTCCTCGTAAGTGAGGTCACTTTCTAGTTGGACTTCTTCCAACGGTATGGTATCCTTCAAGGAGGATTCTTCCATTTCTGGGTGACATTTCTTGAGCTGACTCACATGGAACACGTTATGGACAGCTGGCAAAGATTCTGGCAATTCTACTTCATATGCAACTTCTCCCTTGCGACTTAAAATCTTGAATGGCCCAACATAACTTGGTGCCAACTTTCCTTTGACTCCAAATCTTTTCACCCCACGAAGTGGTGATACTCTAAGATATGCCCTATCCCCAACTTCATAGGTGACTTCTCTACGCTTAGAATCCGCGTAGCTTTTCTGTCGGGACTGTGCTATCTTTAACCTATCCTTAACCAATTTGACTTTTTCCTCGGCGTCTTTGATAAGATCAGGTCCAAATAAACTTCTTTCTCCCACTCCATTCCATAGCAATGGAGTGGTACACTTCCTTCCGTAGAGAAATTCAAATGGTGCCATCCCAATGCTAGATTGATAACTATTGTTGTAAGAGAACTCTGCGTAAGGCAAGCTTTCATCCCAACTTGCTCCATAATCTAAAGCACAGGCCCTCAACATGTCTTCGAGAATCTGATTAGTTCTTTCTGTTTGACCATCTGTTTGAGGATGAAAAGCGGTGCTGAATTCCAACCTCGTTCCTAAGGATTCATGAAGCTGTCTCCAAAAGTGAGAAGTGAACTGAGTTCCTCTATCCGACACAATACTCTTAGGCACACCGTGAAGGCATACAATTCTGCTCATGTAGATTTTAGCTAACTTGGCACTTGTATAAGTTGTCTTCACGGGTATAAAATGAGCCACTTTAGTTAGGCGATCCACCACTACCCATATGGAATCATATCCTGACCTGGTCCTTGGTAACCCGGTAATGAAGTCCATACCAATATTTTCCCACTTCCATTCAGGAATAGGCAGTGGTTGAAGCAAACCCGCTGGTTTCTGATGTTCTGCTTTCACTCTACTACACACATCACACAAAGCAATGTGTTCGGCGATATCTCTCTTGAGGTTGTTCCACCAAAATCTTTCTTTCATGTCCATGTACATCTTAGTGTTTCCCGGGTGAATAGAATACGGAGAGTTGTGAGCTTCTTGTAGAATCAGTTTCCGCAACTCCGGATCTTGCGGAACACATATTCGTTTTCCGTGCCATAAAGTACCTTGTTCGTCTATATGGAAACTCTTATCTTTCCCTAGACTTATATTTTCCTTAATCTTTTCAATTTCTTTGTCAGCCTTCTGGGCTTCTTTAATTTTATTCAACAGGGTGGGTTGAACATCCAAGGTCATAAGATGTCCTTCAGGTACGATCTCCAATCTGAGTTCGTTGAATTGCTTGCACAAGTCATCTGGCAATTCCCCTTTAGTAAGGCCATTTACAAATGTCTTACGACTTAGAGCATCTGCTACTACATTTTCTTTACCGGGGTGGTACTGCCAACTTAAGTCGTAATCTTTTATAAGTTCTAGCCATCTCCTTTGTCTCATGTTGATTTCCTTCTGGGTGAAGATATACTTCAAACTCTTATGATCGGTGAATACTTCACAACGCTTTCCCAAAAGGTAATGTCTCCATGTTTTGAGTGCATGGACGACAGCAGCTAACTCTAGGTCATGTGTAGGATAATTTACTTCATGAGTTTTGAGTTGTCTAGATGCATAAGCTACAACCTTTCCTTCTTGCATAAGTACGGCACCCAATCCTTGATGAGACGCATCACAATATACTTGGAAATCCTTTTCCAAATCTGGCAGACATAGCACTGGTGCTGTTACGAGTCTCTTCTTCAACTCTTGGAAGCTGACTTCGCAACCTTCGGTCCAAGCAAACTTCTTGTCCTTCTTTAACAATTCTGTCATTGGCTTAGTAACCTTCGAGAAATTTTCAATGAATCTTCTGTAGTAACCTGCTAAGCCGAGGAAACTACGAACTTCTTTCACATTCTTAGGAGATTCCCATTCTGTTACAGCCGAAACTTTAGCAGGATCAACTGCTACACCATCCTTTGTCATTACGTGACCAAGAAAACCAACTTCTTCTAACCAGAACTCACACTTGCTGAATTTGGCATAGAGTTTATGCTCTCTCAGTTTCTCAAGTATCAAGCGTAAGTGTCTTTCATGTTCTTCCTTGCTCTTGGAGTAGACTAAGATGTCATCGATGAAAACGACAACAAACTTGTCGAGAAATTCCATGAACACTTTGTTCATCATATTCATGAAGTATGCTGGAGCGTTGGTTAAACCAAAAGGCATCACTGTGTACTCATACAGTCCATACCTTGTGGTGAATGCTGTTTTAGGTATGTCTTGCTCTCTTATCTTGAGTTGAAAATAACCTGACCGGAGATCGATCTTCGAGAACACACAAGCTCCCTCTAGTTGATCAAACAAGTCATTGATTCTTGGCAAAGGATATTTATTCTTGATAGTTACCTCGTTGAGTGAACGGTAATCTATGCATAACCTTTGGGTTCTGTCCTTCTTTTCTATGAATAAAACTGGAGCTCCCCAAGATGAAGAACTTGGCTGGATAAATCCCTTCTGCAACTGTTCCCCAAGTTGTTTCTTGAGTTCCTTTAGTTCGTCAACAGACATCTTGTAAGGTCTCTTTGCTCTTGGTCCAGAACCTGGTATCAAATCTATTATAAACTCCACATCTCTATCTGGTGGCATACCAGGTAACTCTTCCGGAAACACATCCGGGTACTCACACACAATTGGCACAGTGTCCATGCTAACCCCCTTAAGAGAATTCAGCTTACTTCCCTTGTATTCAAAGTTTGACTTGAATTTTATTCTTTTCCCTTCAGGGGTTGTGAGTGTAACTGTTCGATTTGCACAATCTAATACTCCCTCATACTTAGCCATCCAATCCATTCCCAAAATCACATCCAATCCTTGGGAATTTAGGATTATTAGGTTCACTGGAAATCTATGTTTCCCAAACTCTATGACTAAGTCATGACATCCTGAGTTTACTATCATTTCTCCACCCGGAGAACTTACTCTTATAGGACAACCAATGGTTTCTATCGGTAGTTCATTTCTTTCGACAAATGCCTTGGATATGAATGAATGAGATGCACCGGTATCAAAGAGTACAAATGCTGGAATGGAATTGAGTCTGAACTTACCAGCAACAGCGTCAGGCTCTTCATAGACCTCTTCCACATTGATGTGGTTAACCTGTCCCTTCTGAAAAGGATTGGGCTTATTAGGTCCTTCAACCTTCTTCTCAGGGCACTCATTAGCATAATGCCCCAGTTTCTTGCATTTGAAGCACTCAACCTGACTGATGTCCTTTTTAACATGCTGACTTCCACTTCCACTACCATTCCCACCGTGGTGGTTCTTATGTCCACTCTTGTGGTTCTTGTACTTATCATTGTCATGACTGCGATGATGCTTGTTGTCATGACGGTTGTGGTTGTGGTGTTTGTTGAATTTCCCATGCTTATGGGATCCTGAGCTGCCACTGTCATCATGATGAGATCGTTTGTGAGACGATCCCGAGCTGTGCTTGTCGGAGTGTTTCCTCTTTCTACTCTCGACTTGCTTCATTTTACTCTCCAAGATAGCAGCCTTGTCACACAAAGACTGATAAGTTGGAACATATGCTACAGACAACTGTAGATTCAGCTCATCATTCAAGCCCTCCAGAAACTTTTCCTTTCTTTTGGCATCTGTGTCAACTTCATCCGGTGCATAGCGCGCCAGATTGTTGAATTCTTCTATGTACTCAGCCACGCTGCGGTGGTGCTGCTTCAAGTTGTGAAACTCCTTCTTTTTCAGATTCATCATTCCTGATGAGATATGAGCAGTGCGAAAGCCATCTTCGAAGATAGCCCAAGTCACCTCATCAATAGGAGTGGTGATTTGGAAGTTGTCCCACCATGTGGCGGCTGGTCCTTCCAACAGATGTGCTGCGAACCTGACCTTTTCAGCATCCGTGCATCCCACGGTCACTAAGTCTTTGTTCACAGAACGTAGCCAGTCATTGGCTACCATGGGATCAGTTGTTCCCGAAAACTTAGCTGGCCTCAGACGCAGAAATCTGGTGAGCATATCAAAACCCGGAGGGTTGTTGTTGTTGTTGTTGGGATTGTTGTTGTTGTTGTTATTCTGGTTTTGGATGAATGTTGTCATCATTTGCATAAGCTGTGTTTGCGCATTCATCATTTGTTGCATTTCCGGGGTGATGTTGTTGGGGTTTGCGCGACGGGGAGGCATCTGTGGTTTGTTCAAATAGATAAGAATGAGATACCCATAGATGTTTTATGCACAATACATCTCAAGCAAACACATAGCAAGCATTATAGGAATAAAACTTAACAACCACATAATAAGTTCATGAAGTAGAACACACAAGTGGCAAGCCATCCACATGTCGGAT
This sequence comes from Avena insularis, assembly GCA_023614405.1. NCBI lineage: Eukaryota > Viridiplantae > Streptophyta > Magnoliopsida > Poales > Poaceae > Avena > Avena insularis. The sequence continues at coordinate 43,928,071 of CM042695.1, forward strand.
GGTCCAATAATAAGTTCACAATAACAGGTACGAATATGAAAGATAAACGAGTAGTCAAGTCTACTCATCAGCATCAATCTCCTCCTCGACGAAGGTAAGACCTGCGTTCTCCATCGCGGTCTTGTTCTCCTCAATCGTAGTGGTCAAGGAATCGACCTTGGTCTTGAGGGCCCTCTTCTGGGAGCGAAGCCTCTCAATAACCATCTGCTGCTGCTCTAGCTCGAAATCCTTGGACTTCAGTTCCTCGGTCATGTCCCGGATCCTCTTGTTCCTATCCTGGACGCGTTTCTCTTGACTCTTGAACTTGCGGTCCTGGGCCTCGAACTTTGTCTCCATTTCTTTGATCATCTCATCCTGCTGCGCAAAAAGCTTGTCCTTCTCGCGAAGCTGCACCTGAAGCTCGTCATTGCCAAGCATGACATTCGTCCTGTCCGTGTCCACGTGCCTGAGGAGAGTCTCTAAATCCTGGAGATAGAGACGTATCGGCTCTGCTGTGGTCCTCGAGTCGTCCTCAAAGTCGATGGACTCTCCGTCGACATCACGCCTTCCGAAGACGTGGAAGTGAGTGCCCCTAACCTGTCGGGAATGACGGCCTAACAGACGTCCTATTAGGTCCTGCATGACTACCTCCATGCCTCTCTCCCGGTCGTCGTGCATCAGCTTGAAGACGATAGCCTCTGTAGTAGGCTCAGTCTGGCGTCCTGGCTGATTCACCTTGAAGCCCCAGAGGTCCTTCCTCTCGAACTTGGTGAGTGGGTACACCGTGATGGTGGGAAGAGAGAGATCGAGCAAGGTGGTAAGCTCAATGATACGGGGTCTAAAACGGGTAACCTGAAGCTCCTCAACGATGCTGATGGTAATAGGCATCTATTTATAAGATTGAAAGTTAGAACAACTCAATTTAAGACAAAATAAGACAACCATCTCATACATAACCATGGAACACAAACATCACACAAGTCGTGCACACATAAATCCATTACATCATTCAAGGTCTAAACTTATTTAGGGTATCATTTAGGGAAAATAAGATGATAGATGGTGGTCCACTAACAAAGTGTGCTCATAGGCCTATCTCACTGGATCTGGTGGCTATCACAATGTTCCTAGAGGCAATCCACCTATCTTGTTCACATGATTCCATCACTAAGTCTATTATATCTCCCCTTAACTCTTGGTTGGTAGCTTCCAACTCTTGGGTGAGTTCCTTCTCTCTCTCTAAGTCCTTTTGGAGGTTGAGCATTCTGCACTTGACCCTAGCACTTAGTTCTTTGATAGTCCTCCAAGCTGCATCTCTGGCTGCCTCAAAGAATGTGGTGTGCATGGTAGTGTTAGTGTACATGCAGAATCCCCTTTCTTTGTGGTTGTCTTCCTTGTTTTTGTACAAGTGAAGTTGCACCCACCAATACTCCACTCCTTCATCCATCACTGGAAAGCCCTTATACACAGCTGCACCATGTGCTTCCATTGCCACCATGAGGTCCTTGAGAATATTAGGAAACTCAGTTTCACACTCCAAGGTCATGGTCAAGAGTGGTCCTTTCTTCACGGCTTCGTTGATGGAGTTCATCTACAAGTGGAGTTGAGAATGAAAAGATTAGAAAAGTTTTACGAGAAGAATAGACAAGTGTAGAAGTAGTTGAATTTTTTTTCCTTAGTGGTTTTCAAATCCTAGGGTCATAATCCTACAGGCAACACAGTGCTCTGATACCATCTGTTAGACCCCTCCTTTATAAAGGAAAGGATACCTGTGATTGCAATGCTAGTCCCTGGATCATTGCTAGCATCCACAGTTTAAGATGAAGTACACAGATACAAAGGTCGTTTATTACATTCATTCCAGAGGTAAAACATAGTCTTTTACATCTCAAGGCCATAAGCCTAATACAAGAGTTTATGGAATAAGTAAATAAACATAAGTCTTCATCTTCATGTGCCACAGGCAAGCATGTTGAGTGTAGACTCATGACTCCTACTCATCATCAGAGTATCCTGCAACATCACAAGTTACAGCCACAGAGGGTCAATACTTTGGAATAGTATTGGCAAGTGATACCTTAGTATATTTTAAGTGGACTATATTACTATATGCATTTTGGCTAAGTGTAGCTTGGCTTGCTTTGCTTGAAAATAGGTTTACCTATTAGTTGAAATCACTAAGTTTTTCTTTGTTCAAAAACATTCCCAAGGATCCACCAATAGACATTGAGGTCCTTCACCCTTGTTCACCCACAAATTTTACTTAGAAGTTGGAGTGATGAGATTCTTGTAGCTTCCATGTCTTGATGCTCAAGTTGTCCATTCCCTTGGACTAGGCTAAGTACTTAGGTTTCCATCTGCAGAGGTTGTGCACTTTCCCCACAAGACGTGGTTTCCCAAGACAGGACCTTTCAGAAGCCTTTCCTTAGTCAAATGGACGCGTTCCAACCTATCATCCCATCTACCACCAACTGTCCAATTGACTAAGTTCTAGCAACCTATATGATCAAGGCAGAGCCCATATTGCCAAGTGGTTGCACTATAAGCTTTCTCAACACTTGGCCTCCAAATCCCTTTGTGCCTGGGTGGCTTACCACAAGTGAGATACACAACCCAAGTCCATGGCCTTGTGTAACCACTCAACATAACCCATTCTTTCCATTCCACCCAGGAGGTTTATTTGACTTAGTGGTTTTATTACAAAAATATAAGTCTCATGACTTAGAAATATTTCCATCATGGTAAGTGTAGATTTTTACCAACCCTTGTTTGCTATATAGCTAGGCTAAGCAAGGCATGGCAACTTATCATAGGGAAAATTCCTTAGCAATTCTACTGTTCTATCTACATAGGATTTCCCAACATATCATTTTGACAAAAGTAGTATGCAAGACTTAGCAAAATTTCTAATGCTAGTACAAAACATAGGGTAGAAATATTCATGAAAATATCACTTGCCTTGGTAGTGGGGAGAGCTGCACTCTTCACAATCACAATCACTAGCAAAATCTACACAAAAATTATAGCATACAATTACACACAATTATATACAATCAAAAATATCATGTATGCATGTATGCAAGATTTTACTAAGTTATGAATTTTGAAAATTTCTACCAAGCATGCACATGTTTACAGAAACTTAACCAATCACAAGTTTGCCAACTAAACTTAATTTGACCCCAAAACAAATTATTATATTATAACTATACTCAAAATATCCCTAAACATGTTTCCACAAATAAAGTTATTTTAACTGTTACTATTTGTTAAACAAATTGGATATTCAGAAAGGTCTTGTTTCACTGAATCCAACGATATAAAGTTTGTAAAATTCTAACGTGGCATTCAAAAGTTATAGCAGTTTGAAGTTTGGATCTAAATCTTGTTTTAAATTCTGTTTTTTTAAATTAAAACTCACGCGCTGTCATCGGTCATATGCGTGCGCTGTCATGATCGGCGGTCGCAGACCGTAGGATCTAACTTAGATCTAACGATCCAGACGCGCGCGTACCTCTTCGGCCTAGATCTATCCTAGCCCTACGATGCAGATCCGACGGACTAAACCGTCGAGCCACGAATGGGCGGCGCTAGCGGCGCTAACCGGCGGCGGCTGATCGACTCTGGGCGCCGGCGTTCTAGGTCATCCGCAAGGGAAAGGAGGGTCATACCAGGTTCGCCGGAGGCTGCTGAATTGACGTGGTACTGGCTTGCGGAGGGGCGCTCGGAGATGGGCTCTAGATCTCGTCGGAGTTGCGTCTGGCGTTGGGTGGATGTTGTCGGAGTCGTTGCCGAGGCTCTGCGTCGCCCTAACACGAATCATCGGGTTTTAGGAGATGCGCAGGACAAACGCGAACACGCTTGGGTGAGTAAGAAGGCAAGGGGCGCACGGGACTTACTGAGATTGGTCGCCGGAGTTGGGGTGGTCGTCGGGTGCTTACGGTGTCCAGCGAACACGGCGACCTGGGGCAGTACAGGATGCTCTGTTGTGGTTAGGAGGTGCGCAAGAGGATTACGAAGTGTCTCGAACAATCCAGAGGGGAAGCGGCATACGGAGATCACCTGAATCGATCGCTGGAGTTGCTCTGCTTGCGGCGGTTTTGAGCGAGTCGTGGGCAGCCTGGGGGCGTGAGTGCAGAATTGGCTGGGGGAAAATGATCGTGGGGAGGTGGGGATCTTATAGCCGATGCTTCGACAGGAAACGCCCGAGTTTTAATGCCCAATTGTTGCCGCCATTACCGGCAGTGACTGCCGCTGCGACGTGGTCGTGGGCGTGGTCTGGGGAAGACGATGACAGCGTGGACAGGGCCCGCTTCGCCGTCGTGTCTGAAAAAAGGTGGGGTCCGTCATCTGGGTGAACGCGTCGCTTAGGCGAGAGAAGGAAAAGAAATAACCGGGTGGGCTAGTTGGGCTCGTTCCTCTGCTGGGCTAGATACCTGGCGCTCGACCCTTTTCCTTTGTTTATTTCTTTTTCTTTTCTACTTCGATTTTCTGATTAGTTTTTCAAATAGTTTCAAAATCAATTTGAATTCAAATCTTTCTGAGGTTTTGCAGGGGTGAACTGGTCTCAGAAATAAGTCAAAACTCAAGGGGTTAACCTGCAAAGGCTTGATCAGACTTGGATTTCAAACAAACAGAAACTTTGCACTATTTTACAATTGTTTGAAGTAGAGGTTTTGAAATTATTTCTAATTTGAAAATTTTGGTTAACTTTTACACCTAATCTTTCCAATAATGGACAAGCAAACAAGTTCCTAAACATCTAAGTTTCAAAGGGTGATGGCCTAATGAATGAAATTTACTCACATGAAATCATAGCACAAGCTTCTGTTTTGAGAAGAACCCTAAATGATGATGAATGCTTAGATGATATGAATGAGTTTTGTAATATGAATTTAGGGATGTTACAAAACATGTAGATCGCCTTGGAAACCCAAAACCGTGGGCAATATCTCATGAAAATCGCCAGAAAACGCTAAAACCATGAGTTTTTGCTCATACCTCTTAAACATGTAAATATCCCTGGAACCCCAAAACTGTTGGAAATAACTCATGAAAATGGACATAAAACGCATAAAAGACGAGTTTTTGGTCAGAACTCTGAAACATGTAAATCGCCCTGGAATCCCAAAAATGTGGGCAAAAGCTCATGAAAACAGCCATAAAACACAAAAATAATGAATATTTGGTCATACCTCGCAAACATGTAAATCGCCCTGGAATCCCAAAATTGTGGGCAATAGCTCAAGAAAACGTCCATAAAACACGAAAATGACGAGTTTCTGCTCATGCCCTCAAACTTGTATCGTTTATTAGGACCATTGTAAATCGCCCCGGACCACCAAAAAGTATAGGCAATAACTCATGAAAACGGCCATAAGACACAAAAACGATGAGTTTTTGGTCATAGTTATAAAACAAATATTGGGTCTTACGGGCTATGCATATCCCCTTGGAACAATAATAATATGAACTATAGCTCATGGAAACCTCCATAAAAAAAACTACGAGTTTTTGATCATTGCTTTAAGCATGTATAGGGTATTATGGTTCTTGTAAATCACCCTGGAACCCCCAAACTCTAGGGAATAAGTCATGAAAACATCCATAAAACGCAAATAAGTTGAGTTTTTGGTCATAACTCTCATACATGTAAATCGCCCTAGAACCCCAAACTATGGGAAATAGTTCATGAAAACGGCCATAAAACACAGAAATGATGACTTTTTGATCATACCTATCAAACTTGTAAATCGCCCTGGAACCCCAAAACTGTTGGCAATAACTTATGAAAACAGCCTTAAAATGCAAAAAGACGAGTTTTTGGTCATGCCCTCAAACATTTATCGTTTATTAAGATCATTGTCAATCGCCTTGGAACCTCAAAACTATGGGTAAGAACTCATGAAAACGGCAATAAGACGCGAACACAATATGTTTTTGGTCATAATTCTCAAACATGTATTGGGTCTTACGGGCCATGTACATCCCCTGTACAGTAACTCATGAAAACATCCATAAAATGCAAAAAAGATGAGGTTTTGATTATAACGCTCAAACATGTAAATCTCCCTAGAGCCCCAAAACTATGGACAATATCGCATGAAAACGGCCATAAAACGTAAAAAGAGGACTTTTTCTCATACCTCTTAAACATGTAAATCGCCCTAGAACCCTAAAACTGGTTGCAATAACTCATAGAAATGGCCCATAAAATGCAAAGTGACGCGTTTTTGGTCAATACACAAAAACATATAAATCACCCTAGAACCCCAAAATTGTGGGCAACAGCTCATGAAAACGGCCATATAACACGAAAATGACGACTTTTTGGTCCTAACTCTGAAATATGTAAATCGCCCTAAAACCCCAAAACTATGGGTAACAACTCAAGAAAACGTCCATAAAAACACGAAGACTACGAGTTTTTGGTCATGCCCTCAAACATGTATCATTTATTTGGATCATTGTAAATCGCCCTGGACCACCCAAATATGGGCAATAACTCATGAAAACGGTCATAAGATGCGAAAACGATGAGGTTTTGGTCATAATTCTAAATCAAATATTGGGTCTTATGGGCCATGCACATCCCCGGCCCTATAACAACAAAACTATGGACAATAGCTCATGAAAACGGCCAAAAAACACAAAAATGATAAATTTTTGTCATACCTCTCAAGCATGTAAATCGCCCGAGAATCCCAAAACTATGGGCAATAGCTCATGAAAACGTCCATAAAACAAAAAAATGGCAAGTTTTTGGTCATGTCCTCAAACATGTATCGTTTATTAGGATCATTGTAAATCGTCCTAAAAGCCGTAAAACAATTTTTTGGTCACACCTCTCAAACATGTAAATCGCCTTGGAAGCCTAAAACTATGGTCAATAGCTCATGAAAACGACCATAAAACACGAAAAATACAAGTTTTTGGTCATGCCCTCAAACATGTATCATTTATTAAGATCATTGTAAATCACCCTAGAACCCCAAAACTATGGGCAATAAGTCATGAAAACAACCATAAGATGCGAAAACGATGAGTTTTTGGTCATAATTCTCAAGCATGTATTTGGTCTTATGGGCCTTGCACATCCACTCGAACACGAAAACTATGGACACGAGTTTATGAAAATGGCAATAAAACAAAAAAACTACGAGTTTTTGTCATGCCCTCAAACATGTATCGGGTATTATGGTCCTGGTAAATCGACCTGGAACCCCAAAACTGTGGGAAAAAATTCATGAAAACGTCCATAAAACCCAAAAAAGATGAGTTTTTGCTCATACATCTCAAACATCTAAATCGCCTTGGCATCCCAAAACTTTGGGCAATAGCTCATGAAAACGGCCATAAAACCTAAAAATGACAAGTTTTTGGTCATAACTCTAAAACATGTAAATCGCTCTGGAACATCAAAACTGTGGGCAATAGCTCAAGAAAACGTCCATAAAAAGCAAAAAACGACAACTTTTTGGTCATACCTCTTAAACAAGTAAATCGCCTTGGAAGCCTAAAACTGTGGGCAGTAGCTCATGAAAACAGCCATAAAACACGAAGATGACAAGTTTTTGGTCATGCCCTCGAACATGCATCGTTTATTAAGATCATTGTAAATCACCCTGGAACCCCAAAACTATGGGCAATAAGTCATGAAAACAGCCATAAGATGCGAAAACGATGAGTTTTTGGTCATAATTCTCAAACATGTATTGGGTATAACAGGCCATGCACATCCCCTAGAACACCAAAAGTATGGACAATAGCTTATGAAAATGGCAAAAAAACAAAAATCTACGAGTTTTTGTCAGTCCCTCAACATGTATCGGGTATTATGGTCCTGGTAAATCGACCCAGAACCCCAAAACACTGGGGAAGAATTCATGAAAACGTCCATAAAACCCAAAAAAGATGAGTTTTTTCTCATACATCTCAAATATCTAAATTGCCTTGGCATCCCAAAACTGTGGGCAATAGCTCATGAAAACGGCCATAAAACCTAAAAACGATAAGTTTTTGGTCATAACTCTAAAACATGTAAATCGCCCTGGAACCTCAAAACTGTGGGAAATAGCTCAAAAAACAGCCATAAAAAGCAAAAAATGACAACTTTTTGGTCATACCTCTTAAACATGTAAATCGCCATGGAAGCCTAAAACTGTGGGCAATAGCTCATGAAAACGGCCATAAAACACGAAGATGACAAGTTTTTGGTCATTCCCTCGAACATGTATCGTTTATTATTTATTGAATATCAATTGACCTTGTAGATATCAATGTATCGTTTATTAAGATCACTGTAAATCACCCTGAAACCCCAAAACTATGTGCAATAAGTCATGAAAACGACCATAAGATGCGAAAACAATGAGTTTTTGGTCATAATTCTCAAACATGTATTGGCCATAAGATGCACTACAAGGAATATGCTGATACATGACCCTCCATTTTCGTCACTGAATCGTCATTATCCACAATATATGAGGATCTTATGACGAAAAACAGATCCTCAAAAACTGAGCGTCAGTAATTGCACACAACGATGTTTTTCATGAAATCGTCATTGTATCGTCATAACCGTTATGACGATCCAATATCATCATGGGCTGTCTAGCCTTGCCAGGTCAGATCCTACGTGGCTGATCCGACGTGGCAAAATTGTGACGAAACAAAATCGTCGTAGTGTGAAATCAGCCCAATCCAATTCAGTCGCTTATATGGGCCAAGCCTAATAATACATCCTTTTTTCTTCGCTTTTAGCCTTTTCAATATACTTTTTCCTTTGGACTTGGCCTTTTACCGTATATTTCAATATTGGACCTTGGCCTTTATAGCCCTGGGCCTTGCCCTTTCACGGTCCATTTTGGTTTTTGAAAATTGACCAAAGTACAGTTTACTGTTTATTATCCATTCAAGTATTGTTGGGCTATGGCCTTTAAAAGGTCCAGTTAGTACACGATCTAGCACACAGATCCAGAAATTTCCATAGAAGCTAATATTCTGTCAAGTATATGAAAGTGGCAATTATCCATTCAAGTAATCCCAGCAATATTTCAAATATCGTGAATAACACAACAACCGAACAATACACTCCAGAATTTCTACTTACAACCATTACATAACTCTACATGACATCCAAAAGGTTAAAAAACAACACTAGTCAGATGGTTCAAACTTGTCGGTACTATAAGAAGGATGTTAATTCTTTGATTATGACACCATCAAGAAGAAGCTGGGAACTCGTTGTTCACCCCAGACTTAAATTGGCTATATGTTGCCTTCTCCTGTTAATTCAAACAACACAAGGTTATTAAAAGAGTAGAAAACATGGGGTATATGGACAACTTACAGCAAATAGAGAGGAACAATATTGATTAGTCTATGATTAATCAATACACATTAAATGCAAAACTATTATTCTTATACTGTAATGAAAATGAAAAGAAAATTATCTGTCCACAGTATAGCTAACTCAACTTTATCGAATGTAAAGATTATCAGGCATAAAAAATGTAAACACAGTCAGTCATTTTTCTGAAAGAAACATTTTCTATTCACAACCAATACTTCTTATACCTACTACACTAACACAACAGCTAGACGCAGGAAGAAAACACCATGCAAAGAAGAAGTACTCACTGATGGTGACGTGAGCGTAGAAGTTGTCCCGGGACGCATGGAGGATCTTGTTGTTGCCGACATGGTTAAGACCTCCATCCATAGCCAAGGGCACTGTAGAACCGAACCAAATCCCAGTTTAGTTTCATGCTATAGAAGGACATATCCAATGGTTTTACAAGCATCTAATACAGGTTAATGTCCAAGGATACACAGAGACAACCGGCTAATGTGAGGCACACATCTCATACAGGGAATTAAATTGAGTACAAATCAGTAGGTGCTCCTATAACAAAAATATGAACCTACAAGAACCCTAGGACTCCTTGGAAACTTACAGCGGGTGGATCTAATCATAAATTGGTGAAGTTATAGTTATAGGCCAGCACAACATACTACAGATCCTCACCCCTGTAGATAACCTAACTATACATCCTGTTCAATCATAAGTTAGCATGCCTAGATAGGCCAAACTCTTAGTGTTCATTCTATTTCTGATATATAGCAATGCAAGCAACAGGTTTAGCTATGCTATAACAAAGAAGCAAAATAGAAGTAGGGTTATCTTGGCACAAGAGTGTACAATCACACGAGTCATGCTATACCTTCTGAAGCGTGGAATCCTTCTGGATGTTGTAGTTAGCGAGCGTGCACTCATCCTCCAGCTGCTTCCCGGAAAAGATAAGGCGCTGCTGGTATGTGGGCACACCTACAGTTATAGAACATGCCACCATATGATTAGCCATTAACGAAGTTGCGTGCTTGTGGTAGGAAAATTAATTGAAGAAACCATAGGAGCTTGATAGATCAGCATGCCCCAGCCACATGAAAACTTGATAGATCCTCAACTAGGAAATAAATATCATCAGCCAACCCAATAGTTCATCATTTAATTATTAATAATTAGCAGGACATAAAGGTAATACGAGAGGTTGATCTTTCATTTCACCAAGGCACTATGCATCAGTTAAAAAATATTATACATGCACTTGATCTCCATTTCTTTACATGTGCAACTTTAAAAGAAGGAAAATACATGTATCAATTAGCAGACAGCTAGGCACGCAACAACTAGTGAAATATGTACAATGATTTATATACCAAGTAGTAGCTAGTAAGTTGCAAAAGTTACACAGGACTTCAGTGAGTAGTACTGACTATAGACTATATACAAAATGGAAGACAATACTTTTAGACAAGGCATGGAACTTTGACCATCATATAGTATATTCCACATGCACACGAGCTTTGTACCAGTAGCTATAAACAACAGCTATGTATCCATAATATACAAACATAAGCTATGTACCAGCACTGTCTACTGATGCACAATTAAGTAGAAAGCAAACATGCGACATCTAAATTGAGACGCTGATGTACATACACACCCACATGAGATGTGGGAGGAGCAGCAGGAGGAGGGAGGCCTCACCGGGGTTCTCAGCAGCAGGTTTGGGAGGACGTCATCGGGAGCGGCATCCATGTGGGAGTTGTGGTGGCAGGTCGGACCGGAGAGCACGTGAAGGAGCTTAGGGTGGAGTGCTTCGACGCGGACGGGGTCGGTGCGCAGCAGCAAGCCGTCGGAGGCGACAAGCAGCAGCAGGAGATGGGTCTCCTTGTGGCGCTCGTGGAGGGAGGAGCAGCAGGGCACCGATGAGAAGGGGTAAGACGACAAGGGTTCTCCCTCGATCTAGATGGGAGAAATCTCGAGAGGGTGAGGGAGATGGGCGGTGGGAAAGGAGGGATCTGGTGAGGCGGTGGAGGTGGTGGCAGTTGTGAAGGGGCGAGGCAGTGGAGATGGGCGATGATGGGTTATGGTGGTTCTCTAGATCGGTTCTGGACTGGTGATAGTGGGGTGGGGGTGGACCTGGGGTGGGCGCATGGGGATCTGGGTAGGCGGCGCTGGGTGGGTGGCGTGGGGATCCGGCGAGGAACCTCTCTGCATCAAGATCGAGAGAGGGGGCACGAGTGGTGGAGGTGACAGAGTTGGTTCCTAGTAGGAGAGGCCGCCCTCCAGGAGGCTCCCCATCCGCAGCCGCTCCGCCAGGCTCCGCCGCTCCCCAACCCCCACGCCGCCTGACCCGTCCACGGTCGCCACCACCGCGGCAACCTGCGCGGCCACCACCGAAAACGTCGGCTCCTGGTTCGATCTCCCGAACGCCATCGTCGGTTCATCCGAGCTCGCGGTTGTCGCACGCATCGCAGGGGTGCTGCCCATATTTGGCTTATGCGGCGTCGGAGTCGGCGTCGGAGGAGGAGGGATGGAGGCAGCTATGGCGACGCAAGGAAAAGAGAGGAGGAATGTGGTGGCGGCGCAAGGAAAAGAGAGGAGGGCGCATCGATCTCGATCTAGGTCAAGGGGAAAGAGGACAGAGGGGAATCGAAGTAGGTGTGGTTTTTTCAGGTGTGTTTCTTTGGGTGAGCGTAGAAGTGTTGGATTGGCTTTTAACGGTTTTGATGAGGCCGAGATTCCTGATCCGTGGGAGGCCGAACCCTGTAATTTGATTGGTTGTAGAAGAAATGGTCATTTTCCATTTTCCGGGTGCCAAAAACGGGTCATTTTGTTAAACAACCACCAAAATTCTAATTTAAAATGCTACCACCATATTTTGTGAAAATATTAGACCACCTTACATGGACAATGTCCCAACCAGGGGTATCTCAAACCTTTCCGTTCACCCTGGCGAAAAAGACAAATTCCTGCCGAATCGGTAGGAAGTGGGTCCGGTTTGAACTACAGGTACATGATCCGATGCTCATGATTTTTGGTAAAAATCATTTTTAGACTCACAATATGCTGTTTCTTCAGATATCCAATGCAATTTTAGCGAGGCTCATCCCCCAGCTAAGAACTTCCGTGCCCGCCGGTTTGACCATAGTTTAAAACGGGCATAAAAAATTCAAAAACGGTCCGATCAATGCAAATCCTTCGCGTGTTGTCTTCTTATGTGACATAGTTGCAAGGAAAAATACCAAACTTGGTATATTGCAAGTGTCTCAAAAAAACCTTCTCAGAAATGACCTATCATCTCCGAGGTTTCATGGCTTTCGGGCCAAACGACCAATGTTATGGCCAGAATCGCGGCATAGTTTGTGATAATGTGCCCATATTGTGCACACATATGCATGGAATGGCGAACAATGTTGTAGGAGAAAGTTTTCCTTTTCGACGTACGGAAAATCCATTTTCCATTTTCCGAGCGCAAAAAACGGGGCGTTTTGTGAAGCAACCACCAAATGACAGTTTTAGAATGGTACCACCATATTTTGTAAAAAAATTAGACCACCTTACATGGACAATGTCCCAACCGGGGTATCTCAAACCTTTTCGTTCACCCCTGGCGAAAAAGACAAATTCCTGCCGAATCGGTAGGAAGTGGGTCCGGTTTGAACTACAGGTACATTATCCGATGCTCATGATTTTTGGTAAAAATTATTTTTAGACTCACAATATGCTGTTTCTTCAGAGATCCAATGCAAGTTTAGCGAGGCTCATCCCCTAGCTAAGAACCTCCGTGCCCGCCGTTTTGACCATAGTTTAAAATGGGCATAAAAAAATTAAAAAACGGTCCGATCAATGCAAATCCTTCGCGTGGTGTCTTCTTATGTGACATAGTTGCAAGGAAAAATACCAAACTTGGTATATTGCAAGTGTCTCAAAAAAACCTTCTCAGAAATGACCTATCATCTCCGAGGTTTCATGGCTTTCGGGCCAAACGACCAATGTTATGGCCAGCATCGTGGCATAGTTTGTGATAATGTGCCCATATTGTGCACACATATGTATCATGGGATGGCGAACAATGTTGCAGGAGAAAGTTTTCCTTTTTGACGTACGGAAAATCCATTGTCCATTTTCCAAGCGCCAAAAACGGGGCGTTTTGTGAAGCAACCACCAAATGACAGTTTTAGAATGGTACCACCATATTCTGTAACAATATTAGACCACCTTACATGGAAAATGTCCCAACCTGGGTATCTCAAACCTTTCCGTTCACCCCTGGCGAAAAAGACAAATTCCTGCTGAATCGGTAGGAAGTGGGTCCGGTTTGAACTACAGGTACATGATCTGATGCTCATGATTTTTGGTAAAAATCATTTTTAGACTCACAATATTCTGTTTCTTCAGAGATCCAATGCAAGTTTAGCGAGGCTCATCCCCTAGCTAAGAACCTTCGTGCCCGCCATTTTGACCATAGTTTAAAACGGGCATAAAAAATTCAAAAACGGTCCGATCAATGCAAATCCTTCGCGTGGTGTCTTCTTATGTGACATAGTTGCAAGGAAAAATACCAAACTTTATATATTGCAAGTGTCTCAAAAAAACCTTCTCAGAAATGACCTATCATCTCCGAGGTTTCATGGCTTTCGGGCCAAACGACCAATGTTATGGCCAAAATCGCGGCATAGTTTGTGATAATATGCCCATATTGTGCACACATATGTATCATGGGATGGCGAACAATGTTGCAAGAGAAAGTTTTCCTTTTTGACATACGGAAAATCCATTTTCCATTTTCCGAGCGCAAAAAATGGGGCGTTTTGCGAAGCAACCACCAAATGACAATTTTAGAATGGTACCACCACATTTTGTAAAAATATTAGACCACCTTACATGGACAATGTCCCAACCGGAGAATCTCAAACCTTTCCGTTCACCCCTGGCGAAAAAGACAAATTCCTGCCGAATCGGTAGGAAGTGGGTCCGGTTTGAACTACATGTACATGATCCGAAGCTCATGATTTTTGGTAAAAATCATTTTTCGACTCACAATATGCTGTTTCTTCAGAGATCCAATGCAAGTTTAGCGAGGCTCATCCCCTATCTAAGACCCTCCGTGCCCGCCGTTTTGACCATAGTTTAAAACGGGCATAAAAAATTCAAAAACGGTCCGATCAATTGTCTGTAGGGTTTCGTAGCATGGAAAACAAAAAATTTCTACTGCATACAAACAAACAAGCCAAGATCTATCTACTAGATTGTAGCAACGAGTCGATGGAATAACTCACCCTCGAAGATTCCAAAGTGTTTAACGAGAGCGGATTCTCGTGGGTGATGTAGTCGTACTCTTCCCGATCTCAAGATCGCGTAGACGATCCTTCCGGCGCTGCGTTCCGGCAGCGCTCCCGCAGTCGGTCACACGTTCGGTACTCGACGAAGACCTTCCTCTCCCTTGTTTCAGCAGGCAGCGGAGGTTGTAGCACTCTCCTCGCGATTTCGGCAGCACAACGGCGTGGTACCGGAAGTAGAGGGGAGATCTCGCAGGGCTTCGCCTTAAGCCGGAGCGAGTATGGTGGACTATGAGAGAGCTCCTCGGAGATCTAGGGTTTAGACATACAAGGGAGGAGGCTTGGCCGGCGGCTAGGGTTAGCTAGGCGGCGGCGGCTTGCCCTAGGGCGGCGGCGGCTGGAGGAGGGCCGGCGGCTTAGGGCTAGGGTTTGCGGGTGGAGGTGTTGGGTGCTAGGAGGGGCAGCCCTGCCCCTCCTTATATAGGTGGAGGGCCACGCCAGGAGGAGTCCTCCCAACTCGGTTTCCCAAGGGGGCCAGCGGTGGAGGGGAGGAACTCCTCCCCAACTCGGTTTCCACCTTCCCCTCCACTTCCCAAAATAGCCGTTTGACTTTTCAAATTGGCGTTTGACTTTTCAAACTAGTATTTGATTAAACCCTTTATTTTGTTCAGCGATGACACCTAGTACATGATGCAATCATTCCAACTTGGTATGACACATTCATGTACCCTTCCCCTTCAGAGTGCCGGATATTCCGGAACCTTCTAGAACATTCCCGATGAAAACACCGGAACCATTCTCCAACCCCAAAACAGGACTTTCCTTATATGAATCTTATTCTCTGGACCATTCCGGATCTCCTCGTGATATCCCGGATCTCATCCGAGACTCTGAATAACATTCGGTCTCTTACTTATCATTCCATTACTACTCAAACAACGTCGAATCCTTAAGTGTGTCTCCCTACGGTTCGTGAATTATGCGGACATGATCGAGACACTTCTCCGAACAATAACCAATAGAGGAATCTGGAAATTCATATGGCTCCCACATATTTCTACGATTACTTTGCGATCGAATGAACCACTTACATACGATACCAATTTCCCTTTGTCTCACGATAGTTTACTTATCCGAGGTTATGATCGTCGGTATCTCTGCATACCTAGTTCAACCTCGTTACTGATAAGTACTCTTGTCTCGTTCCCGTGATATGTGATCCCTTGTGAGCCAGTCACATGCTTGCAAGCTAATTGGATGACATTTCACCGAGAGGGCCCAGAGTATATCTATCCATCATATGGATGGACAAATCCCACTCTTGATCCATGTGTCTCAACCAATACTTTCTGAACACTCAATGCCACCTTTATAGCCACCCAGTTACGGTGTGGTGTTTGATGTCATCAAAGCATCCTTCTGGTGAAGGTGATATGCATGATCTCATGGTCGAAGGAATTAGGTTACTATGTATCAGAAAGCATATAACAATTGAACTATTAAAATGACTTGATCTTTATGCTACGCTTATCTATAGGAGTATGTCCACCATATCATTCTCCTAGCGATATGATCTTGTTGTTAATAACATCTCAATGTTCATGATAGGGAAACCACAATCATTTATTAACCAACACGCTAGTAATATATAGGGGCTTTACTAGGGACTTCAATTTAAGTTTACAAATCACACAAGTATTAATGTTTCCTTGTTAATACTATTATAGCATGAATGTAAACATTTATCATAAACACAAAGATATAATAATAACTACATTTATTATTGCCTCTAGGGCATATCTCCAACAGTATCCCACTTGCACTAGAGTCATCTAATCTAGATTACATGGTAATATACCGAACACCCATGGCAGTTTGGTTTTGGTCATGTATTGCCCTCGGGAGAGGTTTAGTCAACGAATCCGCCACATTCAGATCTGTGTGTACTTTGCAAATCTTTATGTCCCCATCTTGGACATGTTCTCGAATAGCGTGAAAACGTAGCTTGATGTGCTTCAGCTTCTTGTGTGACCTTGGTTCTTGCACATTGGCTATGGCGCCCATGTTATCACAGTAGATAGACATTGGGTCCAACGCACTAGGAACCACACCCAGCTCTGTAATAAACTCTTTCATCCATATCACTTCTTGTGAAGCCTCCGAAGCAGCCATGTATTCCGATTCAGTTGAAGATCTCGCCACAACGCTTTGCTTTGCACTCCTCCAGCTAACTGCTGCACCATTCAAAGTAAATAAGTATCCAGATTGTGATTTAGAATCATACGGATCGGTGTTCCAACTAGCATCGGTGTAACCATTAACAACGAGCTGTTCATCACCTCCATAAGAAAGAACCATATCCTTAGTTCTTATCAAGTACTTAAGGATGTTTTGATCATTGTCCAATGATCCACTCCTGGATCACTTTGATATCTGCTAGTCAAACTAACAGCATATGCAATGTCGGGTCTAGTACATAGCATGGCATACATTAGAGATCCTATGCCTAAGGCATAGGGAGTCTTACTCATCCTTTCTCTATCTTCTACCGTTGTCGGACTTTGAGTTTTACTCAAGGTCGTATTGGGCAACATGGGCAAGAACCCTTTCTTGCTATCTTCCATTCCAATCCTCTTTAGAACTTTGTCCAAATATGTACTTTGTGACAATGATATTAGGCGTCTCGATCTATCTCTATAAATCTTTATGCCTAATATATAAGCTGCTACGCCAAGATCTTTCATTGAAAAACTATTATTCAAATATTCCTTGACACTATTAAGAAGGTCTACATCATTCCCAATCAATAATATGTCATCTACATATAGTATTAAGAATGCTACAGAGCTCCCACTCACTTTCTTGTAAATACAAGCTTCTCCATAAGTTTGTATAAAACCAAAACTTTTGATTACTTTATCAAAACGTTGATTCCAACTTCAGGATGCTTGCTTCAATCCATAGACGGGCCGTTGAAGTTTGCATACCTTGTTAGCATCTTTAGGATCGACAAAACCTTTGGGTTGCATCATATACAACTCTTCATCAATGTCTCCATTGAGGAATGCTGTTTTGACATCCATTTGCCATATCTCATAATCATAATATGCAGCGATTGCTAACATAATCCTCACAGACTTTATCTTTGCTACTGGTGAGAAAGACTCATCATAGTCAACGCCTTGAATTTGTCGAAACCCTTTTGCGACAAGTCGAGCTTTATAGACAGTAACATTACCATCAACATGTGTTTTCTTCTTGAAAATCCATTTGTTCTCGACAGCCTTCCGGCCATCCGATAAGTCCACCAAAGTCCATACTTGGTTTTCGTACATGGATCCAATCTCGGATTTCATGGATTCTTGCCATTTATTGGAATCTGGGCTCATCATCGCTTCCTCATATGTCGCAGGGTTATCGGTGTTGTCCACCAACATGACACTCATAACGGGATCATACCAATCTGGAGTGGTACGAGTTCTCGTTGACCTGCGAGGCTCTGTAGCAACTACAACTGAAGTTTCATGATCATCATCATTAGCTTCCTCTCTTATTGGTGCAGGCACCACAGGAACTTCTTCCGGTGCTGCGCTACTCGCAAGTTCGAGAGAAGGTTCGACAACCTCGTCGAGTTCTACTTTCCTTCCAGTCACTTCTTTCGAGAGAAATTCCTTCTCTAGAAAGGATCCATTCTTGGCAACGAAGATTTTGCCTTCGGATCTATGATAGAAGGTATACCCAATAGTTTCCTTCGGGTATCCTATGAAGACGCATTTTTTCGCTTTGGGTTCAAGCTTGTCCGGCTGTAACTTCTTTACATAGGCTTCGCAACCCCAAACTTTAAGGAACAACAATTTAGGTTTCTTCCCAAACCATAATTCATACGGAGTCGTTTCAACGGATTTAGATGGTGCCCTATTTAAAGTGAATGCGGCTGTTTCTAATGCATAACCCCGAAACGATAGCGGTAAATCTGTAAGTGACTCATAGAACGAACCATATCTAAGAGAGTTCGATTACGACGTTCGGACACACCATTCCGCTGTGGTGTTCTCGACGGTGTTAATTGTGAAAGTATTCCACATTTCTTAAAATGCTCGCCAAACTCGTAACTCAGATATTCATCTCCACGATCAGATCATAGAAAATTAATCTTCTTGTTACGTTGATTCTCTACCTCGCTTTGAAATTCCTTAAACTTCTCGAAAGTTTCGGACTTATGTTTCATGAAATAGATATACCCATATCTACTCAAGTCATCCGTGAAGGTAAGAACATAACGATAACATCACATGATGCTACACTCATTGGACCACACACATCGGTATGTATGATTTCCAATAAGTCCGTAGCTCGCTCCATCATACCAGAAAATGGAGTCTTACTCATTTTACCCATCAGTCATGCTTCGCATCTTTCAAGTGATTCAAAATCAAGTGATTCAAGAAGTCCATCGGAATGGAGTTTCTTACGCTTCACTCCAATGTGACCAAGACGACAGTGCCACATATAGGTCGAGTTATCGCTCGATTTGAAACGTTTAGCCTCAATGTTATTAATATGTGTATTTCCACTATCGAGATTCAATAAGAATAGACCATCTATCAAAGGTGCATGTGCATAAAACATATTACTCATATAAATCGAACAACCATTATTCTCGGACTTAAACAAGTAACCGTCTCGCAATAAACAAGATCCCGATATAATGTTCATGCTTAACGCAGGCACCAAATAACAATTATTTAAGTATAAAACTAATCCCGATGGTAGATGAAGGGTAGCGTGCCGATCGATCACATCAAACTTTGATCCGCTTCCCACGCCGCATCGTCACCTTGTTCTTCGCTAGCTTCCATTTATTCTGCAAAGACTGCTTCGAGTTACAAATATGAGCAACCGAACCAAGATCAAATACCCAGACACTACTACGAGTACTAGTGAGATACACATCAATAACATGTATATCGGATATACCTTTCTTCTTGATGTTGCCGTTCTTCAAATCCGCCAAATACTTTGGGCAATTCCGCTCAAAGGACCTTCTCCCTTGAAAAGCACTCAAGATCGTGCTTAGGTCCAGCCTTGGTCTTCTTCTGGCGTGGTAACTTTCTTACCACCCTTCTTGAAGTGTCCCTTTGCTTAGACTTGCCTTTCTTGAATTTGGTGGTCTTATTGACCATCAACACTTGGTGCTCTTTCTTGATCTCCACTTCGCAGATTTTAACATAGCAAACAGTTCTGGCAACTGCTTGTTCATGTTTTGCATATTGTAGTTCATCACAAAGTTCTTGTAACTTGGTGGTAGTGATTGGAGGACACGATAAATCCCCAAAGCATTAGGAATCACTATACCCAAGTTTTGAAGTTTGTTTATGCTCCTGCACATCTTAAGCACATGCTCACCGATGGAGCGCCTCTTCCATCTTGAAGTTAAAGAACTTTTCAAGCCTCATAGCTCTCAATTGCCGTGAGTCTCAAAGATCAATTTGAGATCACGGACAATATCATGTGGGTCTGAATTCTCAAACCTTTTCTCAAGCTGATTCTAAACCATACAAGATAGCACACTGAACTTTGGAGTAATCGAGTCTTCCGAGCGAGGTAAACATTCTTTACTTCATCGGTAGCAGAGCTGCAGTGGGTCACCCGGTGCATCCAGCACATAGGTCAAATTACCAGCTGTAAGGACAATCCTCAAATTGCGGAACCAATCCGCGAAGTTGCTTCCATTGTTTTTCAACTTATCTTTCTCTAGGAACGCATTAAAATAGTTGGTAGGGGCCACCATTGATCTACAACATATTTGCAATAGTTTAGACTAAGTTTATGACAAATTGAGTTCTAATTAATAGTTAAATTAATCTAGGTGAACTCCCACTCAAAACAATATCCCTCACATTGTTTTAGTGATCACACTAACCAAATCCACCACATCAACACCGATCATCACGAGTTGATATAGTTTGAATGAACAATCGACATGTTCATCATATCTACTATATGATTCATGCTTTACCTTTGGTGATCCGTGTTCGAGACCATGTCCAGACATGCTAGGCTCGTCAAGATCAAACCTTAGCTTCCGCATGAGCAAATCTGGCTTGCTCACGTTGTATACACTTGCGGAATCTAACACACCCGATCATCACGTGGTGCTTCGAAACAACAAGCTTTAGCAATGGTGCTAACTAAGGGTGAAAACTTTATGACTTGAAATTCATGTGCATGAGGGATCATCTTATAATGCTACCGTCGTTAACTAAGCAATACAAGATGCATAAAGGATTAACATCACATGCAATTCATAATATGTGATATGATATGGCCTTTCTTCTTTGTGCTTCCGATCTCCATCTTCAAGCACGAACATGATCTCCATCATCACCGGCATTGCATCAAGGTCCATGACGCTGCTCCATGGTTATCGTCCACCAGCTTCAACTATTACAACTACTTTGAATAGACACGCGGGTCTTAACAGAAATTAAAGAAAACCATATGGCTCCTGCCGGTTGCCAACTTACAATAAGGAACATTGCATACATCAAATGTAATCACAATCATGGCCATATCACATCACAGCACACCCCTGCAAAAAAAGTTAGACGCCTCTACTTTGTTTGCATGTTTTACGTGGTTTGGGGCTTTCAATAAGTGTCGTTCTAACTTACGAACAAGAACCACAACATTGATACTAGTATTGTCAATCACCCGTTGTAAATTGAATCTTAACTATGTTGGGAGAAACAGGCACCCGCAAAGCCACTTATGAAATATAAGTTGCATGTCAAGCATGGAGCAAGTCTCATGAACGATGTCATGTAAGGTTAGCCCGGGCCGCTTAATCCCAACATCCCGCAAGATGCAAAGTACACAAGAAGCAATCAACAATAAAAGCATCAACGCCCACAATGACCATTGTGTTCTACTCGTGCAACAGATCTACATATAGACACGACTGATACCAATCGTAGGGTTTCAGAGCATGGAAAACAAAAAATTCTACCGCATACAAACAAACAAAGCCAAGATCTATCTACTAGATTGTAGCAACGAGTCGATGGAATAACTCACCTCAAGATTCCAAAGTGTTTAACGAGAGATTCTCTTGGGTGATGTAGTCAGATTCTTCCCGATCTCAAGATCGCAGAGACGATCCTTCCGTGGCCACAGCGCAGCTCCCGCAATGGGTCACATCGCTCGACTGACGAATACCTTCCTCTCCCTTGTTCCAGCAGAAATGGAGCTTGTAGCACTCTCACGATTCCAAAGACAACGGCGTGGTACCGGAAGTAGAGGGGAGATCTCGCAGGGCTTCACCTTAAGCCGGAGCGAGTATGGTGGACTATGAGAGAGCTCCTCGGCGATCTAGCGTTTAGACACGCCAAGGAGGAGGCTTGGCCGGCGGCTAGGGTTATCTAGGCGGTGGCGGCTTGCCCTAGGGCGGCGGCGGCTGGAGGAGGGCCGACGGCTTAGGGCTAGGGTTTGCGGGTAGAGGTGTTGGGTGCTTGGAGGGGCAACCCTGCCCCTCTTTATATAGGTGTCGGGGCCGCGCCAGGGGAGGGGAGTCCCTCCCCAACTCGGTTTCCCAAGGGGGCCGGCGGTGGAGGGGAGGAACTCCTCCCCAACTCGGTTTCCACCTTCCCCTCCACTTCCCAAAATAGCCGTTTGACTTTTCAAATTGGCATTTGACTTTTCAAACTAGGATTTGATTAAACCCTTTATTTTGTTCAGCGATGACACCTAGTACATGATGCAATCATTCCAACTTGGTATGACACATTCATGTACCCTTCCCCTTCGGAGTGCCGGACATTCCAGAACCTTCTAGAACATTCCCGATGAAAACAACGGAACCATTCTCCAACCCCGAAACAGGACTTTCCTTATATGAATCTTATTCTCCGGACCATTCCGGATCTCCTCGTGATATCCTGGATCTCATCCGAGACTCCGAACAACATTCAGTCTCTTACTCATCATTCCATAACTACTCCAACAACGTCGAATCCTTAAGTGTGTCTCCATATGGTTCGTGAATTATGCGGACATGATCGAGACACTTCTCCGAACAATAACCAATAGAGGAATCTGGAAATTCATATGGCTCCCACATATTTGTACGATTACTTTGCGATCGAATGAACCACTTACATACGATACCAATTTCCCTTTGTCTCATGATAGTTTACTTATCCGAGGTTATGATCGTCGGTATCTCTGCATACCTAGTTCAACCTCACATCGATAAGTACTCTTTTCTCGTTCCCGTGATATGTGATCCCTTGTGAGCCAGTAACATGCTTGCAAGCTAATTGGATGACATTTCACCGAGAGGGCCCAGAGTATATCTATCCGTCATATGGATGGACAAATCCCACTCTTGATCCATGTGTCTCAACCAATACTTTCTGAACACTCAATGCCACCTTTATAGCCACCCAGTTATGGTGTGGTGTTTGATGTCATCAAAGCATCCTTCCGGTGAAGGTGATATGCATGATCTCATGGTCGAAGGAATTAGGTTACTATGTATCAGAAAGCATATAGAAATTGAACTATTAAAATGACTTGATCTTTATGCTACGCTTATCTATAGGAGTATGTCCACCATATCATTCTCCTAACGATATGATCTTGTTGGTAATAACATCTCAATGTTCATGATAGGGAAACCACAATCATTTATTAACCAACAAGCTAGTAATATATAGAGGCTTTACTAGGGACTTCAATTTAAGTTTACAAATCACACAAGTATTAATGTTTCCTTGTTAATACTATTATAGCATGAATGTAAACATTTATCATAAACACAAAGATATAATAATAACTACATTTATTATTGCCTCTAGGGCATATCTCCAACATTGTCCCTACCTTGAACTAATGTGAGATTAGTAAATCCACTATTTTGAAATAATACAAGTATTGATAATTAACAACCTAGGAGGATATAACTGAAATTTATAAAAAATTAGAGCCAAAAATCAATTTATTTGGACTTCTTATGAAAAATATACAGAAAAATTAAGAAAATAGAAAAGAAAAAAAAACTTTTCTAAATGGACCAGCAAGCTAGACCGGATCTTATCTACTGCCACCAGTTGCCAAGGGCCATGCCATAGTTAAAAAAAGAAGAGGGAAGGACTATCTTTGGTAAGGCCCAGGCCCAACCAATAGGTAGGAATCATTTATAAATACGTAGCGCGGTTTTAGTACAATGAAGCGGTGGTGGCGGGGTGGTTAGATCCTCTCGTTTAGTTGGAGAGATGCCTGGTTTGAGTCTTGGTGGTACCCCATTTTTTGCGCCATTTATTTGTCAAAGCCCAATTACTAATCGTTATAATAAAACAACTATACAATTACAACACCAAAGTCGTGATGGCGTGGTGGTTGTCCACGTGCTGGCCAGTGCGCTAGGTCCCAGGTTCGATCCCAGCGCCTCCTTTTTTTATATTATTATTTCCCAAATAGGTTTAGACACATACACATGCCACATAAGAATAATAGTTGAGGTGGCAAACTAGTTACTTTAATATATATTATTTTAGACAATATGACGATATAAATTGGTCATAATGGGGTATAAATAAGACTCTAAGCTATATCGTGTAGGTTATGACGATTTCTTATGGTGAAATTACGATGATTTAAACACAAATCGCCGTAATTCTATAGGATTTTGATCTCTCCAAACATCGTATGACCATCTTGTGTGAAATCGTCATAAATTTATGATGATTTAATTCCTCGTCACTATGAGAAGGTCACAAATTAACACATTTCTTGTAGTGATGACAAGTGTTTGGTCATGCCCTCAAACATGAATCGTTTATTATTAATTGAATATCAATTGACCTTGTAAATATCAATGTATCGTTTACTAAGATCATTGTAAATCACCCTGGAACCCCAAAACTATGGGCAATAAGTCATGAAAACGGCCATAAGATGCGAAAACGGTGAGTTTTTGTCATAATTCTCAAACATGTATTGGGTATAACGGGCCATGCACATCCCCTAGAAGACAAAAAGAATGGACACGAGTTTATGAAAATGGCAATAAAACAAAAAACTACGAGTTTTTGTCATGCCCTCAAACATGTATCGGGTATTATGGTCCTGGTAAATCGACCTGGAACCCCAAAACTATGGGAAAAAATTCATGAAACGTCCATAAAACCCAAAAAAGATGAGTTTTTGCTCATACATCTCAAACATCTAAATCGCCTTGGCATCCCAAAACTGTGGGCAATGGCTCATGAAACGGCCATAAAACCTAAAAATGACAAGTTTTTGGTCATAACACTAAAACATGTAAATCGCTCTGGAACATCGAAACTGTGGGCAATAGCTCAAGAAAACGGCCATAAAAAGCAAAAAACGACAACTTTTTGGTCATACCTCTTAAACAAGTAAATCGCCCTGGAAGCCTAAAACTGTGGGCAGTAGCTCATGAAAACGGCCATAAAACACGAAGATGACAAGTTTTTGGTCATGCCCTCGAACATGTATTGTTTATTAAGATCATTGTAAATCACCCTGGAACCCCAAAACTATGGGCAATAAGTCATGAAAACGGCCATAAGATGCGAAAACGATGAGTTTTTGGTCATAATTCTCAAACATGTATTGGGTATAACGGGCCATGCACATCCCCTAGAAGACAAAAAGTATGGACAAGAGTTTATGAAAATGGCAATAAAACAAAAAACTACGAGTTTTTGTCATGCCCTCAAACATGTATCGGGTATTATGGTCCTGGTAAATCGACCTGGAACCCCAAAACTGTGGGAAAAAATTCATGAAAACGTCCATAAAACCCAAAAAAGATGAGTTTTTGCTCATACATTTCAAATATCTAAATCGCCTTGGCATCCCAAAACTGTGGGCAATAGCTCATGAAAACGACCATAAAACCTAAAAACGACAAGTTTTTGGTCATAACTCTAAAACATGTAAATTGCTCTAGAACCTCAAAACTGTGGGCAATAGCTCAAGAAAACGGCCATAAAAAGCAAAAAAATGATAACTTTTTGGTCATACCTCTTAAACATGTAAATCACCCTGGAAGCCTAAAACTGTGGGCAATAGCTCATGAAAACGGCCATAAAACACGAAGATGACAAGTTTTTGGTCATGCCCTCGAACATGTATTGTTTATTAAGATCATTGTAAATCACCCTGGAACCCCAAAACTATGGGCAATAAGTCATGAAAACGGCCATAAGATGCGAAAACGATGAGTTTTTGGTCATAATTCTCAAACATGTATTGGGTATAACGGGCCATGCACATCCCCTAGAAGACAAAAAGTATGGACAAGAGTTTATGAAAATGGCAATAAAACTAAAAACTACGAGTTTGTGTCATGCCCTTAAACATGTATCAGGTATTGTGGTCCTGGTAAATCGACCTGGAACGCCAAAACAGTGGGGAAAAATTCATGAAAACGTCCATAAAACCAAAACAAGATGAGTTTTTGCTCATACATCTCAAACATCTAAATCGCCTTGGCATCCCAAAACTGTGGGCAATAGCTCATGAAAACGGCCATAAACCTAAAAACGACAAGTTTTTGGTCATAACTCTAAAACATGTAAATCGCCCTGGAACCTCAAATCCGTGGGAAATAGCTCAAGAAAACGGCCATAAAAAGCAAAAAAATGACAACTTTTTGGTCATGCCTCTTAAACATGTAAATCGCCATGGAAGCCTAAAACTGTGGGCAATAGCTCATGAAAACGGCCATAAAACACGAAGATAACAAGTTTTTGGTCATGCCCTCGAACATAAATCGTTTATTATTTATTGAATATCAATTGACCTTGTAAATATCAATGTATCGTTTATTAAGATCACTGTAAATCACCCTGGAACCCCAAAACTATGGGCAATAAGTCATGCAAACAGCCATAAGATGCGAAAACAATGAGTTTTTAGTCATAATTCTCAAACATGTATTGGGTATAACGGGCCATGCACATCCCCTAGAACACCAAAAGTATGGACAAGAGCTTATGAAAATGGCAATAAAACAAAAAACTATGAGTTTTTGTCATGCCCTCATACATGTATCGGGTATTATGGTCCTAGTAAAATCGACCCGGAACCCTAAAATAGTGGGGAAAAATTCATGAAAACGTCCATAAAACCAAAAAAAGATGAGTTTTTGCTCAGACATCTCAAATATCTAAATCGCCTTGGCATCCCAAAACTGTGGGCAATAGCTCATGAAAACGACCATAAAACCTAAAAACGACAAGTTTTTGGTTATAACTCTAGAACATGTAAATTGCTCTAGAACCTCAAAACTGTGGGCAATAGCTCAAGAAAACGGCCATAAAAAGCAAAAAAATGATAAGTTTTTGGTCATACCTCTTAAACATATAAATCACCTTGCCTAAAACTGTGGGCAATAGCTCATGAAAACTGCCATAAAACACGAAGATGACAAGTTTTTGGTCATGCCCTCGAACATGTATTGTTTATTAATATCATTGTAAATCACCCTGTAACCCCAAAACTATGGACAATAAGTCATGAAAACAGCCATAAGATGCGAAAACGATGAGCTTTTGGTCATAATTCTCAAACATGTATTGGGTATAACAGGCCATGCACATCCCCTAGAAGACAAAAAGTATGGACAAGAGTTTATGAAAATGGCAATAAAACAAAAAACTAGGAGTTTTTGTCATGCCCTCAAACATGTATCGGGTATTATGGTCCTGGTAAATCGACTTGGAACCCCAAAACAGTGGGGAAAAATTCATGAAAACGTCCATAAAACCCAAAAAATATGAGTTTTTGCTCATACATCTCAAACATCTAAATTGCCTTGGCGTCCCAAAACTATGGGCAATAGCTCATGAAAACGGCCATAAAACCTAAAAATGACAAGTTTTTGGTTATAACTCTAAAACATGTAAATCGCTCTGGAACATCAAAACTGTGGGTAATAGCTCAAGATAACGGCCATAAAAAGCAAAAAACGACAACTTTTTGGTCATACCTCTTAAACAAGTAAATCGCCCTAGAAGCCTAAAACTGTGGGTAGTAGCTCATGAAAATGGCCATAAAACACGAAGATGACAAGTTTTTGGTCATGCCCTCGAACATGTATCGTTTATAATTTATTGAATATCAATTGACCTTGTAAATATCAATGTATCGTTTATTAAGATCACTGTAAATCACCTTGGAACCCCAAAACTATGGGCAATAAGTCATGCAAACGGCCATAAGATGCGTAAACAATGAGTTTGTGGTCATAATTCTCAAACATGTATTGGGTATAACGGGCCATGCACATCCCCTGGAACACCAAAAGTATGGACAAGAGCTTATGAAAATGGCAATAAAAGAAAAAACTATGAGTTTTTGTCATGCCCTCAAACATGTATCGGGTATTATGGTCCTAGTAAAATCGACCCGGAACCCCAAAATAGTGTGGAAAAATTAATGAAAACTTCCACAAAACCAAAAAAGATGAGTTTTTGCGCATACATCTCAAATATCTAAATCGCCTTGGCATCCCAAAACTGTGGGCAATAGCTCATGACAACGACCATAAAACCTAAAAACGACAAGTTTTTGGTTATAACTCTAGAACATGTAAATTGCTCTAGAACCTCAAAACTGTGGGTAATAGCTCATGAAAACGGCCATAAAACCTAAAAATGACAAGTTTTTGGTCATAACTCTAAAACATGTAAATCGCTCTGGAACATCAAAACTGTGGGTAATAGCTCAAGATAACGGCCATAAAAAGAAAAAAACGACAACTTTTTGGTCATACCTCTTAAACAAGTAAATCGCCCTAGAAGCCTAAAACTGTGAGCAGTAGCTCATGAAAACGGCCATAAAACACGAAGGTGACAAGTTTTTGGTCATGCCCTCGAACATGTATCGTTTATAATTTATTGAATATCAATTGACCTTGTAAATATCAATGTATCGTTTATTAAGATCACTGTAAATCACCTTGGAACCCCAAAACTATGGGCAATAAGTCATGCAAACGACCATAAGATGCGAAAACAATGAGTTTTTGGTCATAATTCTCAAACATGTATTGGGTATAACGGGCCATGCACATCCCCTTGAACACCAAAAGTATGGACAAGAGCTTATGAAAATGGCAATAAAAGAAAAAACTACGAGTTTTTGTCATGCCCTTAAACATGTATTGGGTATTATGGTCCTAGTAAAATCGACCCGGAACCCCAAAATAGTGTGGAAAAATTAATGAAAACTTCCATAAAACCAAAAAAGATGAGTTTCTGCTCATACATCTCAAATATATAAATCGCCTTGGCATCCCAAAACTGTGGGCAATAGCTCATGAAAACGACCATAAAACCTAAAAACGACAAGTTTTTGGTTATAACTCTAGAACATGTAAATTGCTCTAGCACCTCAAAACTGTGGGCAATAGCTCAAGATAACTGCCATAAAAAAGAAAAAAACGACAACTTTTTGGTCATACCTCTTAAACAAGTAAATCGCCCTAGATGCCTAAAACTATGGGCAGTAGCTCATGAAAACGGCCATAAAACACGAGGATGAGAAGTTTTTGGTCATGGCCTTGAACATGTATCGTTTATGAAGATCATTGTAAATCACCCTGGAACGCTAAAACTATGGGCAATAAGTCATGAAAGCAGCCATAAGATGCGAAAACGATGAGTTTTTGGTCATAATTCTCAAACATCTATTGGGTTTAACATGCCATGCACATCCCCTAGAACACCAAAAGTATGGACAATAGCTTATGAAAATGGCAATAAAACAAAAACTACGAGTTTTTGTCATTCCCTCAACATGTATCGGGTATTATGGTCCTGGTAAATCGACCCGGAACCCCAAAATAGTGGGGAAGAATTCATGAAAACGTCCATAAAACCAAAAAAAGATGAGTTTTTGCTCATACATCTCAAATATCTAAATCGCCTTGGCATCCCAAAACTGTGGGCAATAGCTCATGAAAACGACCATAAAACACGAAGATGACAAGCTTTTGGTCATGCCCTCGAACATGTATTGTTTATTAAGATCATTGTAAATCACCCTGGAACCCCAAAACTATGGGCAATAATTCATAAAAAAACTATGGGCAATAAGTCATGAAAACGGCCATAAGATGCGAAAACGATGAGTTTTTGGTCATAATTCTCAAACATGTATTGGTATAACGGGCCATGCACATCCCCTAGAAGACAAAAAGTATGGACAAGAGTTTATGAAAATGGCAATAAAACAAAAAACTACGAGTTTTTGTCATGCCCTCAAACATGTATCGGGTATTATGGTCCTGGTAAATCGACCTGGAACGCCAAAACAGTGGGGAAAAATTCATGAAAACGTCCATAAAACCCAAAAAAGATGAGTTTTTGCTCATACATCTCAAACATCTAAATCGCCTTGGCATCCCAAAACTGTGGGCAATAGCTCATGAAAACGGCCATAAAACCTAAAAATGACAAGTTTTTGGTCATAACTCTAAAACATGTAAATCGCCCTGGAACCTCAAATCCGTGGGAAATAGCTCAAGAAAACGGCCATAAAAAGCAAAAAAATGACAACTTTTTGGTCATGCCTGTTAAACATGTAAATCGCCATGGAAGCCTAAAACTGTGGGCAATAGCTCATGGAAACGGCCATAAAACACGAAGATGACAAGTTTTTGGTCATGCCCTCGAACATGTATTGTTTGTTAATATCATTGTAAATCACCTTGGAACCCCAAAACTATGGACAATAAGTCATGAAAACGGCCATAAGATGCGAAAACGATGAGCTTTTGGTCATAATTCTCAAACATGTATTGGGTATAACGTTCCATTCACATCAACTAGAAGAAAAAAAGTATGGAAAAGAGTTTATGAAAATGGCAATAAAACAAAAAACTAGGAGTTTTGTCATGCCCTCAAACATGTATCAGTATTATGGTCACAGTAAATCGACTTGGAACCCCAAAACAGTGGGGGAAAATTCATGGAAAGGTCCATAAAACCCAAAAAATATGAGTTTTTGCTCATACATCTCAAACATCTAAATCGCCTTGGCGTCCCAAAACTGTGGGTAATAGCTCATGAAAACAGCCATAAGATGCAAAAAGCGATGAGTTTTGGTCATAATTCTCAAACATGTATTGGGTTTAATGCCATGCACATCCCTAGAACACCAAAAGTATGGACAATATCTTATGAAAATGGCAATAAAACAAAACTACGAAGTTTTTGTCATTCCTCAACATGTATCGTATTATGGTCAACCCCAAAATAGTGGGGAAGAATTCATGAAAACGCCATAAAACCAAAAAAGATGAGTTTTTGCTCATACAACTCAAATATCTAAATCGCTTTGGCATCCCAAAACTGTGCGCAATAGTTCATAAAAACGACCATAAAACACGAAGATGACAAGTTTTTGGTCATGCCCTCGAACATGTATTGTTTATTAAGATCATTGTAAATCACCCTGGAACCCCAAAACTATGGGCAATAAGTCATGAAAACGGCCATAAGATGCGAAAACGATGAGTTTTTGGTCATAATTCGCAAACATTTATTGGTATAACGGGCCATGCACATCCCCTAGAAGACAAAAAGTATGGATAAGAGTTTATGAAAATGGCAATAAAACAAAAAACTACGAGTTTTTGTCATGCCCTCATACATGTATCGGGTATTATGGTTCTGGTAAATCGACCTGGAACGCCAAAACAGTGGGGAAAAATTCATGAAAACGTCCATAAAACCCAAAAAAGATGAGTTTTTGCTCATACATCTCAAACATCTAAATCGCCTTGGCATCCCAAAACTGTGGGCAATAGCTCATGAAAACGGCCATAAAACCTAAAAACGACAAGTTTTTGGTCATAACTCTAAAACATGTAAATCGCTCTGGAACATCAAAACTGTGGGTAATATCTCAAGATAACGGCCATAAAAACCAAAAAAATGACAACTTTTTGGCCATGCCTCTTAAACATGTAAATCACCATGGAAGCCTAAAACTGTGGGCAATAGCTAATGAAAACGGCCATAAAACACGAAGATAACAAGTTTTTGGTCATGCCCTCGAACATGAATCGTTTATTATTTATTGAATATCAATTGACCTTGTAAATATCAATGTATCGTTTATTAAGATCACTGTAAATCACCATGGAACCCCAAAACTATGGGCAATAAGTCATGCAAACAGCCATAAGATGCGAAAACAATGAGTTTTTGGTCATAATTCTCAAACATGTATTGGGTATAACGGGCCATGCACATCCCCTAGAACACCAAAAGTATGGACAAGAGCTTATGAAAATGGCAATAAAACAAAAAACTACGAGTTTTTTTCATGCCCTCACACATGTATCGGGTATTATGGTCCTAGTGAATCGACCTGGAACCCCTAAATAGTGGGGGAAAATTCATGAAAACGTCCATAAAACCCAAAAAAGATGAGTTTTTGCTCATACATCTCAAACATCTAAATCGCCTTGGCATCCCAAAACTATGGGCAATAGCTCATGAAAACGACCATAAAACCTAAAAACGACAAGTTTTTGGTTATAACTCTAGAACATGTAAATTGCTCTAGAACCTCAAAACTGTGGTCAATAGCTCAAGAAAATGGCCATAAAAAGCAAAAAAATGATAAGTTTTTGGTCATACCTCTTAAACATATAAATCACCTTGGAAGCCTAAAACTGTGGGCAATAGCTCATGAAAACTGCAATAAAACACGAAGATGACAAGTTTTTGGTCATGCCCTCGAACATGTATTGTTTATTAATATCATTGTAAATCACCCTGGAACCCCAAAACTATGGACAATAAGTCATGAAAACGGCCATAAGATGCGAAAACGATGAGCTTTTGGTCATAATTCTCAAACATGTATTGGGTATAACGGGCCATGCACATCCCCTAGAAGACAAAAAGTATGGACAAGAGTTTATGAAAATGGCAATAAAACAAAAAACTAGGAGTTTTGTCATGCCCTCAAACATGTATCGGGTATTATGGTCCTGGTAAATCGACTTGGAACCCCAAAACAGTGGGGAAAAATTCATGAAAACGTCCATAAAACCCAAAAAATATGAGTTTTTGCTCGGACATCTCAAACATCTAAATCGCCTTGGCGTCCCAAAACTGTGGGCAATAGCTCATGAAAACGGCCATAAAACCTAAAAATGACAAGTTTTTGGTCATAACTCTAAAACATGTAAATCGCCCTGGAACCTCAAATCCGTGGGAAATAGCTCAAGAAAACGGCCATAAAAAGCAAAAAAATGACAACTTTTTGGTCATGCCTGTTAAACATGTAAATCGCCATGGAAGCCTAAAACTGTGGGCAATAGCTCATGGAAACGGCCATAAAACACGAAGATGACAAGTTTTTGGTCATGCCCTCGAACATGTATTGTTTGTTAATATCATTGTAAATCACCTTGGAACCCCAAAACTATGGACAATAAGTCATGAAAACGGCCATAAGATGCGAAAACGATGAGCTTTTGGTCATAATTCTCAAACATGTATTGGGTATAACGGGCCATGCACATCCCCTAGAAGACAAAAAGTATGGACAAGAGTTTATGAAAATGGCAATAAAACAAAAAACTAGGAGTTTTTGTCATGCCCTCAAACATGTATCGGGTATTATGGTCCTGGTAAATCGACTTGGAACCCCAAAACAGTGGGGGAAAATTCATGGAAAGGTCCATAAAACCCAAAAAATATGAGTTTTTGCTCATACATCTCAAACATCTAAATCGCCTTGGCGTCCCAAAACTGTGGGTAATAGCTCATGAAAACAGCCATAAGATGCAAAAACGATGAGTTTTTGGTCATAATTCTCAAACATGTATTGGGTTTAACATGCCATGCACATCCCCTAGAACACCAAAAGTATGGACAATATCTTATGAAAATGGCAATAAAACAAAAACTACGAGTTTTTGTCATTCGAACCCCAAAATAGTGGGAAGAATTCATGTAAAGGTCCATAAAACCAAAAAAAGATGAGTTTTTGCTCATACATCTCAAATATCTAAATCGCCTTGGCATCCCAAAACTGTGGGCAATAGCTCATGAAAACGACCATAAAACACGAAGATGACAAGTTTTTGGTCATGCCCTCGAACATGTATTGTTTATTAAGATCATTGTAAATCACCCTGGAACCCCAAAACTATGGGCAATAAGTCATGAAAACGGCCATAAGATGCGAAAACGATGAGTTTTTGGTCATAATTCGCAAACATTTATTGGTATAACGGGCCATGCACATCCCCTAGAAGACAAAAAGTATGGATAAGAGTTTATGAAAATGGCAATAAAACAAAAAACTACGAGTTTTTGTCATGCCCTCATACATGTATCGGGTATTATGGTTCTGGTAAATCGACCTGGAACGCCAAAACAGTGGGGAAAAATTCATGAAAACGTCCATAAAACCCAAAAAAGATGAGTTTTTGCTCATACATCTCAAACATCTAAATCGCCTTGGCATCCCAAAACTGTGGGCAATAGCTCATGAAAACGGCCATAAAACCTAAAAACGACAAGTTTTTGGTCATAACTCTAAAACATGTAAATCGCCCTGGAACCTCAAATCCATGGGAAATAGCTCAAGAAAACGGCCATAAAAACCAAAAAAATGACAACT
Source organism: Avena insularis (assembly GCA_023614405.1). Classification (NCBI taxonomy): domain Eukaryota; kingdom Viridiplantae; phylum Streptophyta; class Magnoliopsida; order Poales; family Poaceae; genus Avena; species Avena insularis. The sequence goes on from CM042695.1 coordinate 43,962,364, forward strand.
TTTTGGTCATGCCTCTTAAACATGTAAATCACCATGGAAGCCTAAAACTGTGGGCAATAGCTAATGAAAACGGCCATAAAACACGAAGATAACAAGTTTTTGGTCATGCCCTCGAACATGTATCGTTTATTATTTATTGAATATCAATTGACCTTGTAAATATCAATGTATCGTTTATTAAGATAATTGTAAATCACCCTGGAACCCCAAAACTATGGGCAATAAGACATGAAAACAGCCATAAGATGCGAAAACAATGAGTTTTTGGTCATAATTCTCAAACATGTATTGGGTATAACGGGCCATGCACATCCCCTAGAACACCAAAAGTATGGACAAGAGCTTATGAAAATGGCAATAAAACAAAAAACTATGAGTTTTTGTCATGCCCTCATACATGTATCGTGTATTATGGTCCTAGTAAAATCGACCCGGAACCCCAAAATAGTGGGGAAAAATTCATGAAAACGTCCATAAAACCAAAAAAAGATGAGTTTTTGCTCATACATCTCAAATATCTAAATCGCCTTGGCATCCCAAAACTATGGGCAATAGCTCATGAAAACGACCATAAAACCTAAAAACGACAAGTTTTTGGTCATAACTCTAAAACATGTAAATTGCTCTAGAACCTCAAAACTGTGGGCAATAGCTCAAGAAAACGGCCATAAAAAGCAAAAAATGATAACTTTTTGGTCATACCTCTTAAACATGTAAATCACCCTGGAAGCCTAAAACTGTGGGCAATAGCTCATGAAAACTGCAATAAAACACGAAGATGACAAGTTTTTGGTCATGCCCTCGAACATGTATTGTTTATTAATATCATTGTAAATCACCCTGGAACCCCAAAACTATGGACAATAAGTCATGAAAACGGCCATAAGATGCGAAAACGATGAGCTTTTGGTCATAATTCTCAAACATGTATTGGGTATAACGGGCCATGCACATCCCCTAGAAGACAAAAAGTATGGACAAGAGTTTATGAAAATGGCAATAAAACAAAAAACTAGGAGTTTTGTCATGCCCTCAAACATGTATCGGGTATTATGGTCCTGGTAAATCGACTTGGAACCCCAAAACAGTGGGGAAAAATTCATGAAAACGTCCATAAAACCCAAAAAATATGAGTTTTTGCTCATACATCTCAAACATCTAAATCGCCTTGGCATCCCAAAACTGTGGGCAATAGCTCATGAAAACGGCCATAAAACCTAAAAATGACAAGTTTTTGGTCATAACTCTAAAACATGTAAATCGCCCTGGAACCTCAAATCCGTGGGAAATAGCTCAAGAAAACGGCCATAAAAAGCAAAAAAATGACAACTTTTTGGTCATGCCTGTTAAACATGTAAATCGCCATGGAAGCCTAAAACTGTGGGCAATAGCTCATGGAAACGGCCATAAAACACGAAGATGACAAGTTTTTGGTCATGCCCTCGAACATGTATTGTTTGTTAATATCATTGTAAATCACCTTGGAACCCCAAAACTATGGACAATAAGTCATGAAAACGGCCATAAGATGCGAAAACGATGAGCTTTTGGTCATAATTCTCAAACATGTATTGGGTATAACGGGCCATGCACATCCCCTAGAAGACAAAAAGTATGGACAATAGTTTATGAAAATGGCAATAAAACAAAAAACTAGGAGTTTTTGTCATGCCCTCAAACATGTATCGGGTATTATGGTCCTGGTAAATCGACTTGGAACCCCAAAACAGTGGGGGAAAATTCATGGAAAGGTCCATAAAACCCAAAAAATATGAGTTTTTGCTCATACATCTCAAACATCTAAATCGCCTTGGCGTCCCAAAACTGTGGGTAATAGCTCATGAAAACAGCCATAAGATGCAAAAACGATGAGTTTTTGGTCATAATTCTCAAACATGTATTGGGTTTAACATGCCATGCACATCCCCTAGAACACCAAAAGTATGGACAATATCTTATGAAAATGGCAATAAAACAAAAACTACGAGTTTTTGTCATTCCCTCAACATGTATCGGGTATTATGGTCCTGGAACCCCAAAATAGTGGGGAAGAATTCATGAAAACGTCCATAAAACCAAAAAAAGATGAGTTTTTGCTCATACATCTCAAATATCTAAATCGCCTTGGCATCCCAAAACTGTGGGCAATAGCTCATGAAAACGACCATAAAACACGAAGATGACAAGTTTTTGGTCATGCCCTCGAACATGTATTGTTTATTAAGATCATTGTAAATCACCCTGGAACCCCAAAACTATGGGCAATAAGTCATGAAAACGGCCATAAGATGCGAAAACGATGAGTTTTTGGTCATAATTCGCAAACATTTATTGGTATAACGGGCCATGCACATCCCCTAGAAGACAAAAAGTATGGATAAGAGTTTATGAAAATGGCAATAAAACAAAAAACTAGGAGTTTTTGTCATTCCCTCAACATGTATCGGGTATTATGGTCCTGGTAAATCGACCTGAAACCCCAAAACAGTGGGGAAGAATTCATGAAAACGTCCATCAAACCCAAAAAAGATGAGTTTTTTCTCATACGTCTCAACCATCTAAATCGCCTTGGCATCCCAAAACTGTGGGCAATAGCTCATGAAAACGGCCATAATACCTAAAAATGACAAGTTTTTGGTCATAACTCTAAACCATGTAAATCGCCCTGGAACCTCAAAACTGTGGGAAATAGCTCAAGAAAACGGCAATCAAAAGCAAAAAAATGACAACTTTTTGGTCATACCTCTTAAACATGTAAATCGCCATGGAAACCTAAAACTGTGGGCAATAGCTCATGAAAACGGCCATAAAACACGAAGATAACAAGTTTTTGGTCATACCCTCGAACATGTATCTTTTTATATTTATTGAATATCAATTGATCTTGTAAATATCAATGTATCGTTTATTAAGATCACTGTAAATCACCCTGAAACCCCAAAACTATGCGCAATAAGTCATGAAAACGGCCATAAGATGCGAAAACAATGAGTTTTTGGTCATAATTCTCAAACATGTATTGGGTATAACGGGCGATGCACATCCCCTAGAACACAAAAAGTATGGACAAGAGCTTATGAAAATGGCAATAAAACAAAAAACTATGAGTTTTTGTCATGCCCTCAAACATGTATCGGGTATTATGGTCCTATTAAATCGACCTGGAACCCCTAAATAGCGGGGGGAAATTCATGAAAACGTCCATAAAACCCAAAAAAGATGAGTTTTTGCTCATACATCTAAAACATCTAAATCGCCTTGGCATCCCAAAACTTTGGGCAATAGCTCATGAAAACGAACATAAAACCTAAAAACAACTAGTTTTTGGTCATAACTCTAAAACATGTAAATTGCTCTAGAACCTCAAAACTGTGGGCAATAGCTCAAGAAAACGGCCATAAAAAGCAAAAAATGATAACTTTTTGGTCATACCTCTTAAACATGTAAATCACCCTGGAAGCCTAAAACTGTGGGGAATAGCTCATGAAAACGGCCATAAAACACGAAGATGACAAGTTTTTGGTCATGCCCTCGAACATGTATTGTTTATTAAGATCATTGTAAATCATCCTGGAACCCCAAAACTATGGGCAATAAGTCATGAAAACGGCCATAAGATCCGAAAACGATGAGTTTTTGGTCATAATTCTGAAACATGTATTGGGTATAACGGGCCATGCACATTCCCTAGAAGACAAAAAGTATGGACAAGAGTTTATGAAAATGGCAATAAAACAAAAAACTACGAGTTTTTGTCATGCCCTCAAACATGTATCGGGTATTATGGTCCTGGTAAATCGACCTGGAACCCCAAAACAGTGGGGAAAAATTCATGAAAACGTCCATAAAACCCAAAAAAGATGAGTTTTTGCTCATACATCTCAAACATCTAAATCGCCTTGGCATCCCAAAACTTTGGGCAATAGCTCATGAAAACGGCCATAAAACCTAAAAATGACAAGTTTTTGGTCATAACTCTAAAACATGTAAATCGCTCTGGAACATCAAAACTGTGGGCAATAGCTCAAGAAAACGGCCATAAAAAGCAAAAAACGACAACTTTTTGGTCATACCTCTTAAACAAGTAAATCGCCCTGGAAGCCTAAAACTGTGGGCAGTAGCTCATGAAAACGGCCATAAAACACGAAGATGACAAGTTTTTGGTCATGCCCTCGAACATGTATCGTTTATAATTTATTGAATATCAATTGACCTTGTAAATATCAATGTATCGTTTATTAAGATCACTGTAAATCACCTTGGAACCCCAAAACTATGGGCAATAAGTCATGCAAACGGCCATAAGATGCGAAAACAATGAGTTTTTGGTCATAATTCTCAAACATGTATTGGGTATAACGGGCCATGCACATCCCCTGGAACACCAAAAGTATGGACAAGAGCTTATGAAAATGGCAATAAAAGAAAAAACTATGAGTTTTTGTCATGCCCTCAAACATGTATCGGGTATTATGGTCCTAGTAAAATCGACCCGGAACCCCAAAATAGTATGGAAAAATTAATGAAAACTTCCATAAAACCAAAAAAGATGAGTTTTTGCTCATACATCTCAAATATCTAAATCGCCTTGGCATCCCAAAACTGTGGGCAATAGCTCATGAAAACGACCATAAAACCTAAAAACGACAAGTTTTTGGTTATAACTCTAGAACATGTAAATTGCTCTAGAACCTCAAAACTGTGGGCAATAGCTCAAGATAACGGCCATAAAAAAGAAAAAAACGACAACTTTTTGGTCATACCTCTTAAACAAGTAAATCGCCCTAGATGCCTAAAACTATGGGCAGTAGCTCATGAAAACGGCCATAAAACACAAGGATGACAAGTTTTTGGTCATGGCCTTGAACATGTATCGTTTATGAAGATCATTGTAAATCACCCTGGAACCCTAAAACTATGGGCAATAAGTCATGAAAACAGCCATAAGATGCGAAAACGATGAGTTTTTGGTCATAATTCTCAAACATGTATTGGGTTTAACATGCCATGCACATCCCCTAGAACACCAAAAGTATGGACAATAGCTTATGAAAATGGCAATAAAACAAAAACTACGAGTTTTTGTCATTCCCTCAACATGTATCGGGTATTATGGTCCTGGTAAATCGATCCGGAACCCCAAAATAGTGGGGAGGAATTCATGAAAACATCCATAAAACCAAAAAAAGATGAGTTTTTGCTCGTACATCTCAAATATCTAAATCGCCTTGGCATCCCAAAATTGTGGGCAATAGCTCATGAAAACGACCATAAAACCTAAAAACGACAAGTTTTTGGTCATAACTCTAAAACATGTAAATTGCTCTAGAACCTCAAAACTGTGGGCAATAGCTCAAGAAAACGGCCATAAAAAGCAAAAAAATGATAAGTTTTTGGTCATACCTCTTAAACATGTAAATCACCTTGGAAGCCTAAAACTGTGGGCAATAGCTCATGAAAATGGCCATAACACACGAAGATGACAAGTTGTTGGTCATGCCCTCGAACATGTATTGTTTATTAAGATCATTGTAAATCACCCTGGAACCCCAAAACTATGGACAATAAGTCATGAAAACGTCCATAAGATGCGAAAACGATGAGCTTTTGGTCATAATTCTCAAACATGTATTGGGTATAACGGGCCATGCACATCCCCTAGAAGACAAAAAGTATGGACAAGAGTTTATGAAAATGGCAATAAAACAAAAAACTATGAGTTTTTGTCATGCCCTCAAACATGTAACGAGTATTATGGTCCTGGTAAATCGAATTGGAACCCCAAAACAGTGGGGAAAAATTCATGAAAACGTCCATAAAACCCAAAAAATATGAGTTTTTGCTCATACATCTCAAACATCTAAATCGCCTTGGCATCCCAAAACTGTGGGCAATAGCTCATGAAAACGGCCATAAAACCTAAAAATGACAAGTTTTTGGTCATAACTCTAAAACATGTAAATCGCTCTGGAACATCAAAACTGTGGGTAATATCTCAAGATAACGGCCATAAAAAGCAAAAAACGACAACTTTTTGGTCATACCTCTTAAACAAGTAAATCGCCCTAGAAGCCTAAAACTGTGGGCAGTAGCTCATGAAAACGACCATAAAACACGAAGATGACAAGTTTTTGGTCATGCCCTCGAACATGTATCGTTTATAATTTATTGAATATCAATTGACCTTGTAAATATCAATGTATCGTTTATTAAGATCACTGTAAATCACCCTGGAACACCAAAACTATGGGCAATAAGTAATGAAAACAACCATAAGATGCGAAAACAATGAGTTTTTGGTCATAATTCTCAAACATGTATTGGGTATAACGGGCCATGCACATCCCCTAGAACATCAAAAGGATGGAAAAGAACTTATGAAAATGGCAATAAAACAAAAAACTACGAGTTTTTGTCATGCCCTCAAACATGTATCGGGTATTATGGTCTAGTAAAATCGACCCGGAACCCCAAAATAATGGGGAAAAATTCATGAAAACTTCCATAAAACCAAAAAAGATGAGTTTTTGCTCATACATCTCAAATATCTAAATCGCCTTGGCATCCCAAAACTGTGGGCAATAGCTCATGAAAACGACCATAAAACCTAAAAACGACAAGTTTTTGGTTATAACTCTAGAACATGTAAATTGCTCTAGAACCTCAAAACTGTGGGCAATAACTCAAGATAACGGCCATAAAAAAGAAAAAAACGACAACTTTTTGGTCATACCTCTTAAACAAGTAAATCGCCCTAGAAGCCTAAAACTGTGGGCAGTGGCTCATGAAAACCGCCATAAAACACGAGGATGACAAGTTTTTGGTCATGGCCTTGAGCATGTATCGTTTATTAAGATCACTGTAAATCACCTTGGAACCCCAAAACTATGGGCAATAAGTCATGCAAACGGCCATAAGATGCGAAAACAATGAGTTTTTGGTCATAATTCTCAAACATGTATTGGGTATAACGGGCCATGCACATCCCCTAGAACACCAAAAGTATGGACAATAGCTTATGAAAATGGCAATAAAACAAAAACTACGAGTTTTTGTCATTCCCTCAACATGTATCGGGTATTATGGTCCTGGTAAATCGACCCGAAACCCCAAAATAGTGGGGAAGAATTCATGAAAATGTCCATAAAACCAAAAAAAAGATGAGTTTTTGCTCATACATCTCAAACATCTAAATCGCCTTGGCATCCCAAAACTGTGGGCAATAGCTCATGAAAACGACCATAAAACCTAAAAACGACAAGTTTTTGGTCATAACTCTAAAACATGTAAATTGCTCTAGAACCTCAAAACTGTGGGCAATAGCTCAAGAAAACGGCCATAAAAAGCAAAAAATGATAACTTTTTGGTCATACCTCTTAAACATGTAAATCACCCTGGAAGCCTAAAACTGTGGGCAATAGCTCATGAAAACGGCCATAAAACACGAAGATGACAAGTTTTTGGTCATGCCCTCGAACATGTATTGTTTATTAAGATCATTGTAAATCACCCTGGAACCCCAAAACTATGGACAATAAGTCATGAAAACGGCCATAAGGTGCAAAAACGATGAGCTTTTGGTCATAATTCTCAAACATGTATTGGGTATAACGGGCCATGCACATCCCCTAGAAGACAAAAAGTATGGACAAGAGTTTATGAAAATGGCAATAAAACAAAAAACTACGAGTTTTTGTCATGCCCTCAAACATGTATCGGGTATTATGGTCCTGGTAAATCGACCTGGAACCCCAAAACAGTGGGGAAAAATTCATGAAAACGTCCATAAAACCCAAAAAAGATGAGTTTTTGCTCATACATCTCAAACATCTAAATCGCCTTAGCGTCCCAAAACTGTGGGCAATAGCTCATGAAAACGGCCATAAAACCTAAAAATGACAAGTTTTTGGTGATAACTCTAAAACATGTAAATCGCTCTGGAACATCAAAACTGTGGGTAATAGCTCAAGATAACGGCCATAAAAAGCAAAAAACGACAACTTTTTGGTCATACCTCTTAAACAAGTAAATCGCCCTAGAAGCCTAAAACTATGGGCAGTAGCTCATGAAAACGGCCATAAAACACGAAGATGACAAGTTTTTGGTCATGCCCTCAAACATGTATCGTTGATAATTTATTGAATATCAATTGACCTTGTAAATATCAATGTATCGTTTATTAAGATCACTGTAAATCACCTTGGAACCCCAAAACTATGGGCAATAAGTCATGCACACGGCCATAAGATGCGAAAACAATGAGTTTTTGGTCATAATTCTCAAACATGTATTGGGTATAACGGGCCATGCACATCCCCTAGAACACCAAAAGTATGGACAAGAGCTTATGAAAATGGCAATAAAACAAAAAACTATGAGTTTTTGTCATGCCCTCAAACATGTATCGGGTATTATGGTCCTAGTAAAATCGACCCGGAACCCCAAAATAGTGGGGAAAAATTCATGAAAACTTCCATAAAACCAAAAAAGATGAGTTTTTGCTCATACATCTCAAATATCTAAATCGCCTTGGCATCCCAAAACTGTGGGCAATAGCTCATGAAAACGACCATAAAACCTAAAAACGACAAGTTTTTGGTTATAACTCTAGAACATGTAAATTGCTCTAGAACCTCAAAACTGTGGGCAATAGCTCAAGATAACGGCCATAAAAAAGAAAAAAACGACAACATTTTGGTCATACCTCTTAAACAAGTAAATCGCCCTAGAAGCCTAAAACTGTGGGCAGTAGCTCATGAAAACGGCCATGAAACACGAGGATGACAAGTTTTTGGTCATGGCCTTGAACATGTATCGTTTATTAAGACCATTGTAAATCACCCTGGAACCCCAAAACTATGGGCAATAAGTCATGAAAACAACCATAAGATGCGAAAACGATGAGTTTTTGGTCATAATTCTCAAACATGTATTGGGTTTAACATGCCATGCACATCCACTAGAACACCAAAAGTATGGACAATAGCTTATGAAAATGGCAATAAAACAAAAACTACGAGTTTTTGTCATTCCCTCAACATGTATCGGGTATTATGGTCGTGGTAAATCGACCCGGAACCCCAAAATAGTGGGCAAAAATTCATGAAAACGTCCATAAAACCCAAAAAAGATGAGTTTTTGCTCATACATCTCAAACATCTAAATCGCCTTGGTATCCCAAAACTGTGGGCAATAGCTCATGAAAACGACCATAAAACCTAAAAACGACAAGTTTTTGGTCATAACTCTAAAACATGTAAATTGCTCTAGAACCTCAAAACTGTGGGCAATAGCTCAAGAAAACGGCCATAAAAAGCAAAAAAATGATAAGTTTTTGGTCATACCTCTTAAACACATAAATCACCCTGGAAGCCTAAAACTGTGGGCAATAGCTCATGAAAACGGCCATAAAACACGAAGATGACAAGTTTTTGGTCATGCCCTCGAACATGTATTGTTTATTAAGATCATTGTAAATCACCCTGGAACCCCAAAACTACGGGCAATAAGTCATGAAAACGGCAATAAGATGCGAAAACGATGAGTTTTTGGTCATAATTCTCAAACATGTATGGGGTATAATAGGCCATGCACATCCCCTATAACACATAAAGTATGGACAAGAGCTTATGAAAATGGCAATAAAACAAAAAACTAGGAGTTTTTGTCATGCCCCAAACATGTATCGGGTATTATGGTCCTGGTAAATCGACCTGGAACCCCAAAACAGTGGGGAAAAATTCATGACAACGTCCATAAAACCCAAAAAATATGAGTTTTTGCTCATACATCTCAAACATCTAAATCGCCTTGGCGTCCCAAAACTGTGGGCAATAGCTCATGAAAACGGCCATAAAACCTAAAAATGACAAGTTTTTGGTCATAACTCTAAAACATGTAAATCGCTCTGGAACATCAAAACTGTGGGTAATAGCTCAAGATAACGGCCATAAAAAGCAAAAAACGACAACTTTTTGGTCATACCTCTTAAACAAGTAAATCGCCCTAGAAGCCTAAAACTGTGGGCAGTAGCTCATGAAAACGGCCATAAAACACGAAGATGACAAGTTTTTGGTCATGCCCTCGAACATGTATCGTTTATAATTTATTGAATATCAATTGACCTTGTAAATATCAATGTATCGTTTATTAAGATCACTGTAAATCACCTTGGAACCACAAAACTATGGGCAATAAGTCATGCAAACGGCCATAAGATGCGAAAACAATGAGTTTTTGGTCATAATTCTCAAACATGTATTGGGTATAACGGGCCATGCACATCCCCTAGAACACCAAAAGTATGGACAAGAGCTTATGAAAATGGCAATAAAACAAAAAACTATGAGTTTTTGTCATGCCCTCAAACATGTATCGGGTATTATGGTCCTAGTAAAATCGACCCGGAACCCAAAAATAGTGGGGAAAAATTCCTAAAAACTTCCATAAAACCAAAAAAGATGAGTTTTTGCTCATACATCTCATATATCTAAATCGCCTTGGCATCCCAAAACTGTGGGCAATAGCTCATGAAAACGACCATAAAACCTAAAAACGACAAGTTTTTGGTTATAACTCTAGAACATGTAAATTCCTCTAGAACCTCAAAACTGTGGGCAATAGCTCAAGATAACGGCCATAAAAAAGAAAAAAACGACAACTTTTTGGTCATACCTCTTAAACAAGTAAATCGCCCTAGAAGCCTAAAACTGTGGGCAGTAGCTCATGAAAACGGCCATAAAACACGAGGATGACAAGTTTTTGGTCATGGCCTTGAACATGTATCGTTTATTAAGATCATTGTAAATCACCCTGGAACCCCAAAACTATGGGCAATAAGTCATGAAAACAGCCATAAGATGCGAAAACGATGAGTTTTTGGTCATAATTCTCAAACATGTATTGGGTTTAACATGCCATGCATATCCACTAGAACACCAAAACTATGGACAATAGCTTATGAAAATGGCAATAAAACAAAAACTACGAGTTTTTGTCAGTCCCTCAACATGTATCGGGTATTATGGTCCTGGTAAATCGACCCAGAACCCCAAAATAGTGGGGAAGAATTCATGAAAACGTCCATAAAACCAAAAAAAGATGAGTTTTTGCTCATACATCTCAAATATCTAAATCGCCTTGGCATCCCAAAACTGTGGGCAATAGCTCATGAAAACGACCATAAAACCTAAAAACGACAAGTTTTTGGTCATAACTCTAAAACATGTAAATTGCTCTTGAACCTCAAAACTGTGGGCAATAGCTCAAGAAAACGGCCATAAAAAGCAAAAAAATGATAAGTTTTTGGTCATACCTCTTAAACATGTAAATCACCTTGGAAGCCTAAAACTGTGGGCAATAGCTCATGAAAACGGCCATAAAACACGAAGATGACAAGTTGTTGGTCATGCCCTCGAACATGTATTGTTTATTATGATCATTGTAAATCACCCTGGAACCCCAAAACTATGGACAATAAGTCATGAAAACGGCCATAAGGTGCAAAAACAATGAGCTTTTGGTCATAATTCTCAAACATGTATTGGGTATAACGGGCCATGCACATCCCCTAGAAGACAAAAAGTATGGACAAGAGTTTATGAAAATGGCAATAAAACAAAAAACTAGGAGTTTTTGTCATGCCCCAAACATGTATCGGGTATTATGGTCCTGGTAAATCGACTTGGAACCCCAAAACAGTGGGGAAAAATTCATGACAACGTCCATAAAACCCAAAAAATATGAGTTTTTGCTCATACATCTCAAACATCTAAATCGCCTTGGCGTCCCAAAACTGTGGGCAATAGCTCATGAAAACTGCCATAAAACCTAAAAATGACAAGTTTTTGGTCATAACTCTAAAACATGTAAATCGCCCTGGAACCTCAAAACTGTGGGCAATAGCTCAAGAAAACGGCCATAAAAAGCAAAAAAATGATAACTTTTTGGTCATACCTCTTAAACATATAAATCACCCTGGAAGCCTAAAACTGTGGGCAATAGCTCATGAAAACGGCCATAAAACACGAAGATGACAAGTTTTTGGTCATGCCCTCGATCATGTATTGTTTATTAAGATCATTGTAAATCACCCTGGAACCCCAAAACTATGGGGAATAAGTCATGAAAACGGCCATAAGATGCGAAAACGATGAGTTTTTGGTCATAATTCTCAAACATGTATTGGGTATAGCGGGCCATGCACATCCCCTAGAAGACAAAAAGTATGGACAAGAGTTTATGAAAATGGCAATAAAACAAAAAGCTACGAGTTTTTGTCATGCCCTCAAACATGTATCGGGTATTATGGTCCTGGTAAATAGACCAGGAACGCCAAAACAGTGGGAAAAAATTCATGAAAACGTCCATAAAACCCAAAAAGATGAGTATTTGGTCATACATCTCAAACATCTAAATCGCCTTGGCATGCCAAAACTGTGGGCAATAGCTCATGAAAACGGCCATAAAACCTAAAAACGACAAGTTTTTGGTCATAACTCTAAAACATGTAAATCGCCCTGGAACCTCAAATCTGTGGGAAATAGCTCAAGAAAACAACCATAAAAAGCAAAAAAATGACAACTTTTTGGTCATACCTCTTAAACATGTAAATCGCCATGGAAGCCTACAACTATGGCAAATAGCTCATGAAAACGGCCATAAAACCTAAAAATGACAAGTTTTTGGTCATAACTCTAAAACATGTAAAACTGTGGGTAATAATAAAAGCAAAAAACGACAACTTTTTGGTCATACCTCTTAAACAAGTAAATCGCCCTAGAAGCCTAAAACTGTGGGCAGTAGCTCATGAAAACGGCCATAAAACACAAAGATGACAAGTTTTTGGTCATGCCCTCGAACATGTATCGTTTATAATTTTTTGAATATCAATTGACCTTGTAAATATCAATGTATCGTTTATTAAGATCACTGTAAATCACCTTGGAACCCCAAAACTATGGGCAATAAGTCATGCAAACATCCATAAGATGCGAAAACAATGAGTTTTGGGTCGTAATTCTCAAACATGTATTGGGTATAACGGGCCATGCAATGGTATGGGCAAGAGCTTATGAAAATGGCAATAAAACAAAAAACTATGAGTTTTTGTCATGCCCTCAAACATGTATCGGGTATTATGGTCCTAGTAAAATCGACCCGGAACCCCAAAATAGTGGGGAAAAATTCATGAAAACTTCCATAAAACCTAAAAAGGATGAGGTTTTGCTCATACATCTCAAATATCTAAATCGCCTTGGCATCCCAAAACTGTGGGCAATAGCTCATGAAAACGACCATAAAACCTAAAAACGATAAGTTTTTGGTTATAACTCTAGAACATGTAAATTGCTCTAGAACCTCACAACTGTGGGCAATAGCTCAAGATAACGGCCATAAAAAAGAAAAAAACGACAACTTTTTGGTCATACCTCTAAAACAAGTAAATCACCCTAGAAGCCTAAAACTGTGGGCAGTAGCTCATGAAAACAGCCATAAAACACGAGGATGACAAGTTTTTGGTCATGGCCTTGAACATGTATCGTTTATTAAGATCATTGTAAATCACCCTGGAACCCCAAAACTATGGGCAATAAGTCATGAAAACAGCCATAAGATGCGAAAACGATGAGTTTTTGGCCATAATTCTCAAACATGTATTGGGTTTAACATTCCATGCACATCCCCTAGAAAACCAAAAGTATGGACAATAGCTTATGAAAATGGCAATAAAACAAAAACTACGAGTTTTTGTCATTCCCTCAACATGTATGGGGTATTATGGTCCTGGTAAATCGACCTGGAACCCCAAAACAGTGGGGAAGAATTCATGAAAACGTCCATAAAACCCAAAAAAGATGAGTTTTTGCTCAGACATCTCAAATATCTAAATCGCCTTGGCATCCCAAAACTGTGGGCAATAGCTCATGAAAACAACCATAAAACCTAAAAACGACAAGTTTTTGGTTATAACTCTAGAACATGTAAATTGCTCTAGAACCTCAAAAGTGTGGGCAATAGCTCAAGAAAATGGCCATAAAAAGCAAAAAAATGATAAGTTTTTGGTCATACCTCTTAAACATATAAATCACCTTGGAAGCCTAAAACTGTGGGCAATAGCTCATGAAAACGGCCATAAAACACGAAGATGACAAGTTTTTGGTCATGCCCTCGAACATGTATTGTTTATTAAGATCATTGTAAATCACCCTGGAACCCCAAAACTATGGACAATAAGTCATGAAAACGGCCATAAGATGCGAAAACGATGAGCTTTTGGTCATAATACTCAAACATGTATTGGGTATAACGGGCCATGCACATCCCCTAGAAGACAAAAAGTATGGACAAGAGTTTATGAAAATGGCAATAAAACAAAAAACTACGAGTTTTTGTCATGCCCTCAAACATGTATCGGGTATTATGGTCCTGGTAAATCGACCTGGAACCCCAAAACAGTGGGGAAAAATTCATGAAAACGTCCATAAAACCCAAAAAAGATGAGTTTTTGCTCATACATCTCAAACATCTAAATCTCCTTGGCGTACCAAAACTGTGGGCAATAGCTCATGAAAACAGCCATATAACCTAAAAACGACAAGTTTTTGGTCATAACTCTAAAACATGTAAATCGCTCTGGAACATCAAAACTGTGGGTAATAGCTCAAGATAACGGCCATAAAAAGCAAAAAACGACAACTTTTTGGTCATACCTCTTAAACAAGTAAATCGCCCTGGAAGCCTAAAACTGTGGGCAGTAGCTCATGAAAACGGCCATAAAACACGAAGATGACAAGTTTTTGGTCATGCCCTCGAACATGTATCGTTTATTAAGATCATTGTAAATCACCCTGGAACCCCAAAACTATGGGCAATAAGTCATGAAAACAGCCATAAGATGCGAAAACGATGAGTTTTTGGTCATAATTCTCAAACATGTATTGGGTTTAACATGCCATGCACATCCCCTAGAACACCAAAAGTATGGACAATAGCTTATGAAAATGGCAATAAAACAAAAAACTACGAGTTTTTGTCATTCCCTCAACATGTATCGGGTATTATGGTCCTGGTAAATTAACCTAGAACCCCAAAACAATGGGGAAGAATTCATGAAAATGTTCATAAAACCCAAAAAGATGAGTTTTTTCTCATACATCACAAACATCTAAATCGCCTTGGAATCCCAAAACTGTGCGCAATAGCTCATGAAAATGGCCATAAAACCTAAAAATGACAAGTTTTTGGTCATAACTCTAAAACATGTAAATCGCCCTGGAACCTCAAAACTGTGGGCAATAGCTCAAGAAAACAACAATAAAAAGCAAAAAACGACAACTTTTTGGTCATACCACTTAAACAAGTAAATCGCCCTAGAAGCCTAAAACTGTGGGCAGTAGCTCATGAAAACGGCCATAAAACACAAGGATGACAAGTTTTTGGTCATGGCCTTGAACATGTATCGTTTATTAATATCATTGTAAATCACCCTGTAACCCCAAAACTATGGGCAATAAGTCATGAAAACAGCCATAAGATGCGAAAACGATGAGTTTTTGGTCATAACTCTCAAACATGTATTGGGTTTAACATGCCATGCACATCCCCTAGAACACCAAAAGTATGGACAATAGCTTATGAAAATGGCAATAAAACAAAACTACGAGTTTTTGTCATTCTATCAACATGTATCGAGTATTATGGTCCTGGTAAATCGACCTGCAACCCCAAAACAGTGGGGAAGAATTCATGAAAACGTCCATAAAACCCAAAAAAGATGAGTTTTTTCTCATACATCTCAAACATCTAAATCGCCTTGGCATCCCAAAACTGTGGGCAATAGCTCATGAAAACGGCCATAAAACCTAAAAACGACAAGTTTTTGGTCATAACTCTAAAACATATAAATCGCCCTGGAACCTCAAAACTGTGGGCAATAGCTCAAGAAAACAACCATAAAAAGCAAAAAACGACAACTTTTTGGTCAAACCTCTTAAACAAGTAAATCGTTCTGGAAGCCTACAACCGTGGGCAGTAGCTCATGAAAACGGCCATAAAACACGAGGATGACAAGTTTTTGGTCATGCCCTTGAACATATATCGTTTATTAAGATCATTGTAAATCACCCTGGAACCCCAAAACTATGGGCAATAAGTCATGAAAACAGCCATAAGATGCGAAAACGATGAGTTTTTGGTCATAATTCTCAAACATGTATTGGGTTTAACATGCCATGCACATCCCCTAGAACACCAAAAGTATGGACAATAGTTTATGAAAATGGCAATAAAAAAAACTACGAGTTTTTGTCATTCCCTCAACATGTATCGGGTATTATGGTCCTGGTAAAGTGACCTGGAACCCCAAAACAGTGGGGAAGAATTCATGAAAATGTCCATAAAACCCAAAAAAGATGAGTTTTTTACTCATACATCACAAACATCTAAATCGCCTTGGAATCCCAAAACTGTGGGCAATAGCTCATGAAAATGGCCATAAAACCTAAAAACGACAAGTTTTTGGTCATAACTCTAAAACATGTAAATCGCCCTGGAACCTCAAAACTATGGGCAATAGCTCCAGAAAATGACCATAAAAAGCAAAAAACGACAACTTTTTGGTCATACCTCTTAAACAAGTAAATGGCCCTAGAAGCCTAAAACTGTGGGCAGTAGCTCATGAAAACGGCCATAAAATACGAGGATGACAAGTTTTTGGTCATGGCCTTGAACATGTATCGTTTATTAATATCATTGTAAATCACCCTGGAACCCCAAAACTATGGGCAATAAGTCAAGAAAACAGCCATAAGATGCGAAAACGATGAGTTTTTGGTCATAACTCTCAAACATGTATTGGGTTTAACATGACATGCACATCCCCTAGAACACCAAAAGTATGGACAATAGCTTATAAAAATGGCAATAAAACAAAACTACGAGTTTTTGTCATTCTCTCAACATGTATCGGGTATTATGGTCCTGGTAAATCGACCTGGAACCCCAAAACAGTGGGGAAGAATTCATGAAAACGTCCATAAAACCCAAAAAAGATGAGTTTTTTCTCATACATCTCAAACATCTAAATCGCCTTGGCATCCCAAAACTGTGGGCAATAGCTCATGAAAACGGCCATAAAACGTAAAAACGACAAGTTTTTGGTCATAACTCTAAAACATATAAATCGCCCTGGAACCTCAACACTGTGGGAAATAGCTCAAGAAAACAGCCATCAAAAGAAAAAAAATGACAAATTTTTGGTCATAACTCTTAAACATGTAAATCGCCATGGAAGCCTAAAACTGTGGGCAATAGCTCATGAAAACGGCCATAAAACACGAAGATGACAAGTTTTTGGTCATGCCCTCGAACATGAATCGTTTATTTTTTATTGAATATCAATTGACCTTGTAAATATCAATGTATCGTTTATTAAGATCATTGTAAATCACCCTGGAATCCCAAAACTATGGGTAATAAGTCATGAAAACGGCCATAAGATGTGAAAATGATGAGTTTTTGGTCATAATTCTCAAACATGTATTGGGTATATCCGTCCATGCACATCCCCTAGAACACCAAAAGTATGGACAAGAGCTTATGAAAATGGCAATAAAACAAAAAACTACGAGTTTTTGTCATGCCCTCAAACATGTATCGTTTATTATGGTCCTAGTAAATTGACCTGGAAACCCAAAATAGTGGGGAAAAATTCTTGAAAACGTCCATAATACCCAAAAAAGATGAGTTTTTTCTCATACATCTCAAACATCTAAATCGCCTTGGCATCCCAAAACTGTGGGTAATAACTCATGAAAACGACCATAAAACCTAAAAACGACAAGTTTTTGGTCATAACTCTAAAACATGTAAATCGCCCTGGAACCTCAAAACTGTGGGCAATAGATCAAGAAAACGGCCATAAAAAGCAAAAAAATGGAAACTTTTTGGTCATACCTGTTAAACAAGTAAATCACCCTGGAAGCCTAAAATTGTGGGCAGTAGCTCATGAAAACGGCCATAAAACACGAAGATGGCAAGTTTTTGGTCATGCCCTCAAACATGGAAATAAGTCATGAAAACAGCCATAATATGCGAAAACGATGAGTTTTTGGTGATAATTCTCAAACATGTATTGGGTTTAACATGCCATGCACATCCCCTAGAACACCAAAAGTATGGACAATAGCTTATGAAAATGGCAATAAAACAAAAAACTACGAGTTATTGTCATTCCCTCAACATGTATCGGGTGTTATGGTCTTGGTAAATCGACCTGGAACCCCAAAACAGTGGGGAAGAATTCATGAAAACGTCCATAAAACCCCAAAAAGATGAGTTTTTTCTCATACATCTCAAACATCTAAATTGCCTTAGCATCCCAAAACTGTGGGCAATAGCTCATGAAAACGGCCATAAAACCTAAAAACGACAAGTTTTTGGTCATAACTCTAAAACATGTAAATCGCCCTGGAACCTCAAAACTATGGGAAATAGCTCAAGAAAACGGCCATAAAAAGAAAAAATGACAACTTTTTGGTCATAACTCTTAAACATGTAAATCTCCATGGAAGCCTAAAACTGTGGGCAATAGCTCATGAAAACGGCCATAAAACACGAATATGACAAATTTTTGGTCATGGCCTCGAACATGAATCATTTATTATTTATTGAATATCAATTGAACTTGTAAATATCAATGTATCGTTTATTAAGATCATTGTAAATCACCCTGGAACCCCAAAACTACGGGCAATAAGTCATGAAAACGGCCATAAGATGCGAAAACGATGAGTTTTTGGTCATAATTCTCAAACATGTATTGGGTATATCCGTCCATGCACATCCCCTAGAACACCAAAAGTATGGACAAGAGCTTATGAAAATGGCAATACAACAAAAAACTATGAGTTTTTGTCATGCCCTCAAACATGTATCGGTTATTATGGTCCTAGTAAATTGACCTGGAACCCCAAAATAGTGGGGAAAAATTCATGAAAACGTCCATAAAACCCAAAAAAGATGAGTTTTTTCTCATACATCTCAAACATCTAAATCGCCCTGGCATCCCAAAACTGTGGGCAATAGCTCATGAAAACGACCATAAAACCTAAAAACAACAAGTTTTTGGTCATAACTCTAAAACATGTAAATCGCCCTGGAACCTCAAAACTGTGGGCAATAGCTCAAGAAAACGGCCATAAAAAGCAAAAAAAATGACAAGTTTTTGGTCATAACTCTAAAACATGTAAATCACCCTGGAACCTCAAAACTGTGGGCAATAGCTCATGAAAACGGCCATAAAAGCAAAAAAAATGAAAACTTTTTGGTCATACGTCTTAAACAAGTAAATCGCCCTGGAAGCCTAAAACTGTGGGCAATAGCTCATGAAAACGGCCATAAAACACGAAGATGGCAAGTTTTTGGTCATGCCCTCGAACATGGATTGTTTATTAAGATCATTGTAAATCACCCTAGAACCACAAAACTATGGGAAATAAGTCATGAAAACAGCCATAAGATGCGAAAACTATGAGTTTTTGGTGATAATTCTCAAACATGTATTGGGTTTAACATGCCATGCACATCCCCTAGAACACCAAAAGTATGGACAATAGCTTATGAAAATGGAAATAAAACAAAAACTACGAGTTTTTGTCATGCCCTCAACATGTATCGGGTATTATCATTGGTGGAAAAAGGGGCTCTAGTCCTGGGCCGCAACGGGCTCTAGTCCCGGTTTTGTGCCCGGGACTGCGAAAACGGGACTAGAGCCCCCCCTCTAGTACCGGCTCAAGAAGGTTCATGATCGATAACACCACGTGGCTGTTTCAGCGCCATGGGCGGAACCCTCTAGTCCCGGGCTGTAACACTTCCCGGGACTAAAGGTTTCTGCATGGCAGAAAAACCACATTTCTCGCCATGATAGATTGTGTATTTCCTTTTTTTTTGCCATTTTGTTCCTTTTTCGTTTTGTGTTTCACTATAACTTAACAAACATATATTTCAGTAGACATATTATACGCTACTACATACACACTACACGTCGATGCATTTATATAAGATCGATCCCTTGCAAGCATACATATAATCAATCATATCAAAAGGAAGAAATGTTTTGAAAATTACATGGTCATTGATGAATATATATCATATGAGCTACATGGAGATGACTAAGGAAAATCGAGTTCCACGTTATCCGCATAATGCTCTCCATGTACATCAAGGACTTCCTTCATCATAAATCCCGCCAGCTCCTCTTGAATTGCTCTTATGCGCTGGTCTGGCTCTAGTGACTCCCGCAAATCATAAATATAATGTGAGTCAACTTTCTGCTCACTGGTCAACTCATGGATGTACTCGCAGACGTAGTATCCACATAAATGAGTTCCCGGTGGCTGTTGTAAACTCTTCGCCATTTTATAAGTTAGCTCCTCTTTGAATGGACCTGGTATTTTCTGTCTGAACCGTGTCCAACACCTGCTCGGCAAAGAAAATGAACAAAGGAGTTATCAGTTACTTGATATCAGGAAATGAATAAAAGAGGACGATATAATGCGATAATGATTGAAATTACTTATGGAGCATTGCTTTCATGTCGCTCCACTTCTCTTGGTCCCAACTTAATGAGTCGTGGACTTCGACTAGGGACTTGTCAACTTGAATGTTTAGCAAGATCCAGTGGAATCTGCGGATATTTACATAAGCATACATGCATAGCTCATCCAGTAAGCAAAAATAAAATGTGTACAAGATATAAACACTCACTTGAAATTGTAAGGAAATAGTATTTCCTTAACAAAATTATGCTCGGTTAAGAACCTGGACAGGTCTTCCTCCATGTCTTTGGGGTGATTCTTGAACGTATATTCATTAATGATATATGGGTCAATGAACCCAACGTCGTATCTTCTAGCTCTTTTGCATTCAAGCATCTTCATTCTGCGGAATATAATATCATCATACAAAAGGATATTGTCAACACCCGGATTTTTCAATCCTAGATGCCTGTTATGCCATACATCGCAATCCCAGGATTACCATTTTTGCGAGACATAACAGAATTGGATACCATAGTACTTCATCCATTACAAACGATACATAAGTTCTTACACAAATAGGGATCTCATGATCCAGTTCTTAATACAACATCAAGCAGCAGAATACGTAATAATAACGGTAGCGTAGGCGAAGCTCCATCTTCGGGGTCACAGGCAATGCTGATGATGGGAGATGATCCTAGTTGTCGTAACCTTCCTGGGGTCCATCCTCCAGGTACTCCTCTTCATAGTCTGGCCATGGGAATAGCCAGGGACAAAGCCATGAGTACTCTTTAAGTACTCGCAAACTAATACTAACAGGTAAGGGGTTTTTGGATAATAGGACACTAGGCTCTAAGGTTGTTTTGCAAAAAGCCAGGTTTATCTTTACTAAGTTCCAAAGCTAGTCACAATTTTATAACTCCTATATGGGATCTTGTAATTCAGGTCACAACTCTGTTGTGTTCAAGTCAAAGTCTCAATTCATTTCACAAGTCATTTTGAAAGGTCTGACGGGGGAACAGTATGTCCACTCCAACTGTCCATAACCGCAGACGTGGCTATTCGAATAGTTTGACGCTATGCAGAGATTGTACACTTTCACCACAACATTCGATACATCCATCAGGAACAAATCCTGAATTCACCATACTCAGTATGCGGATAATCAATCCTAACCTTTCAATTACACGCCCTAGTATAAGCACCTCTCCTGTGAGTTTGGCCTCCCAACCATGACCACTGTCATCTTGGGTACTACACAGGTGGACAATCTTCACAAGGTAGCCTCAGCTCAGACCTTGGCCGTGAGGGAACTAATACTAAGGTATATAAGTTTCCAGTCAAGCCCTACCCAATATTCGGGTATTGTGGTTGTACGCTAAAATTGGAATGGTATCGCATACAGAAAACCATCAGTTTTATAAAGGGCTAAGGCTCATGCCTCAACATTTTCATCACCAAAATCATCAAGTGTTTGGAAACACATGTCCAAAACATTTCAATAGAATGATCCATCATTCCAAGGTTTTCATAACCATTTTTCCACCAAGTATTCCCATCTAAAAGTTGATCAAGTTTTATGCTTAGCACTAGCATCTACAGGTGGGGGTAGTAATAATGAGGGGTGGTAACTGGTGGAGTTTCACTAAGTCCAACCTTATATCTTAGGCTGATATCAAGGTTTCTAGCTTAAGCCAAAGTTTATGCTCTTTATGCAACCTTCAACACAACTATCTAGTATCTACCAAACTTTTAGGTAGACTCTAAGTAAGCTTTGATAAAGAAATAAAGTAAGAAGCTTGCCATAAAACTAGGATTGGGTTATCAAGTGGGTATGATCACATATGCTTAAGGCATAAAGTAGTCATATCACAAGTATGGGTTTGTGGCATCAGTAGGGTATCTTGCAAGTGTTAGCTTGCACATTCACTAGTAGTATTAGGCTTGCATAGTAATTAGCTTGCTAAAGTAGAGTGTCTCGCAAGTTTTAGCTTGCATCAGTGTTAATATCAGCTTGCCTTGTGCAGAGCAGTGGTTAAAGTTCTCCTCGGCTTCCTCTTCGTAGTATCCTCCTTCCTCCTCGTATCCTTGGTCGGTACTAGCGTCTATGAATAAATACGAGGTACATAATCACCAAACAATACTTAACTACTTGCAATCATCACACACAAGGGTCCTATAGATGATCTAGCATCATCTCTAACATTACAAGGTTAAAGCTTGGTTTAAAAGTTTTTATTTTTAGAAAAGTAATTTCTACTCATTGAATAACTACTTAAGATTTAATATTCTCCAAACTAAACATGGGATCATGTTGACACATGTCATCACCACATATTGTAGTCCATGGGAATGTGATTTAAAGTGGTGTCACAATTTAATAAGGTTCTACCCTTTTATTTTAATTAATTAAAGTGGCTAGAAATGCTTATGAAGCATTCTTTTATTACTTGAACATTATTTCTGCAAGTAAACCTATATATTTTTATATATTATGAAAGGTATGGTTAAATGTGATTTTTGAGAGTTGGAATAAACTCAAAAGCTTTTATGGTTTGAATTTGAAAAATGTTTGAATGCAGAAAAGCTTTTGCCTTGTTATTTTTACTATGGGTGATCTACAGATCCAAATGACTTGAATCCAACGGTCTTGGATTAAGCATTCATAGGCCTTTCCAACAAAATTGGTTTCATTCAATTTGGTGTACTGAATCGATCTGGGTTGATTTTTGAAGTTGGGTACAGAAGTGTGTTTGAATTTAAAAAAAAAAGGTTTAATTTGAATTCTTTGGGCTGCGGGAAATTTAACGGGCCGGCCTGCTAAGCGCAGTGCTCCGGGCTGCTTAAGTGGGTGTCCCCACTCGGTGACAGGGCTGGGCGAAGCGGTATGGGGCAACGTGGATCGTTCGATCTAGTTCTAATCCAACGGCTGAGGGTCATCGTCGACGCGAGACAACTCCGGCGAGAACGAAACCTAGCGCGGCCAATGAGGGGTGCTGGGGGCTCACCGGGGTACGGGCGAGGGTCGGCGAGGCGTGCGAATGACGAAGTCGACGGCGGTGAACCTCCTGGTACCGGTGGCTTCTCCTGGGGCATCTCTAATCGCTGGCTCCCTTCTTCTCCGGCAGCGGCAGTCTCCAGTGAAATTCCGGCGAGGTGGTGCTCGGCTTGCTCTAAGGATTGTGTGGCACGGTCAGTGGGGAGAGGTGAGTGAGATGGTGTGAAGAAATCGTGCGGGGGTGGCCTCTATTTATAGTCGAGCGAGGGGACCGTCGGGGCGCACGGTGAGCTCGTCAGGGGCGACGTTACAGGCGGCTAATGGCATGGGCAAGGGTAGGGGTGGTGCTGTGTCTCCTGGCGATGCTCAACGACATGGTCGCGAGGCATGGGGCGGTATGGTTTGGTCTGGAACGGGCGGTGCTCTGCGCGGCAGAGGCGGCGTCTTCGACGGCGGGTGGTGGCTGTATGGCACGGGGCGGCAAACGGGGGTGTCTGGCGGTCTCCTGGGTCGGTGGTGATCGTGTGTGCACGCGGTGAGGGCGGTGCGCGGTCTGTGGGTGATGGTCGAGGGTGGCGCTGTGGCGCACGCTCGGCATGGTTTGGGCGTGTCTCGTGCACGTGGTCTAGGGCTTGGCAACGCTCGCGGCTGGGACAGGCCATGGCGGTAGACGGTGTGCTGCCTCCCAGACATGCTGGCTAGCCTTGCTGCTGCTTCTAGCTTGCTGTCCACAATGGGGTGACATGGGGGTGCTCGGCAGTTCACCATTAATGACAATGGCAAGCTCACAGGGGTGCTAGTGTTGGGCTAATCTTTCTAGATGATCTACTGAGGTGTGTGTGAGCTAACCAGGGAACAAGTTAGGCAAGAATCACTGCACACTATAGTGTTTGATTTGTGTCTGCAACCTGTTTGATGAAATGGCCGCATGAAAACAAGTTTTGAATTTTGAAATGCTTTTTGGTGGGTTTGCTAGATTGGTTCTGGTGAGTCTGCAGATGCTTGGGTTTTGAAAGTTGAGCTTGTTTGAGTGGGTTTTGAAAAAGTGGGATCTTCCCATATGAAGAAGATTCAATTTTGAATTGTCATTTAAACTATGCATTTGAAAGTTTCTGGATGATCACAAAGTGGGCCTTGATACTTTGTTATGAGTACATTCAAGGGGTGCAAATATCCATAAAAGTTTCTGTTAGGTTTTGAAAGTTTGAGACAGCCAAAGTAGGCATGGGAGTTAAATTGGTCAAAATGACCATTCACTTAATATATTTGTTTTGATTTACTTGTCTTTAGGAAAAGTGTGGGAAATGTTTTAGATGATGTTCTTTTCACCTAAGAAACATTTTACAAGCAATGGATCACATAAACAAGGTGGTTTTTAAAGAAATTCAAAATCCATGCATACACATATATATGCATTCATGAATTCATTTAGAAAAGTTTTTGTTAACCCTAATCTTGATGATTAGTGTTTGTTGATCTAAGTTTGGTATTTTTGGGATGTTACAAACCTTCCCCCCTTAAACAAAATCTCGTCCCGATATTTGAAAAAGGACGAAAAGATTACCTAGGATTTGAGGAGATCGGGAAACTCCGTCCTGATGTGATCTTTGCGTTCCCAGGTAGCCTCCTCTTTTGTGTGATTGCTCCACTGAATCTTGAGAAACTTGATGCTTCGGGTTCTGGTAGTTCGAAAGGCTTCTTCCAATATACGGATGGGTACTTCGGGATAGGTCAGGTCATCGTTGATCTCTATGGTCCGGTGATCGATATTCTTGAACACTTCGGTCTTCTCGGGGACTTCGAGACATTTGCGAAGTAACGAGATATGGAATACATTGTGCATAGCTGACATCTCTTCAGGTAGTTCCAATTGATACGATACTTCTCCTCGACGGTTCAAAATTTTGAAAGGTCCGATATATCTGGGGGCTAACTTTCCTTTGAGTTGGAAACGCTGCATTCCCTTCAATGGCGACACTTTCAGATAAACAAAATCTCCGATGTTGAAGGCGAGGTCTCGACGTCTCTTGTCGGCGTAACTCTTCTGTCGGGATTGGGCGGTCTTGAGGTGCTCACGAATCTTGTGAACCTTCTCTTCTGCTTCTGGTAGGATGTCGGGTCCGAAAATCTGACTCTCTCCTACTTCCGACCAGTTCAAAGGGGTGCGGCACTTTCTTCCGTACATGAATTCAAATGGGGCCATTTGCAAACTGGCTTGGTAACTGTTGTTGTATGAAAATTCTGCAAACGGCAAACAGTCTTCCCACTTGGATCCATATTCTAGCACACATGCTCTAAGCATATCTTCGAGTATTTGGTTTACTCGCTCTGTTTGTCCATCGGTCTGAGGGTGATACGCGATACTGAAATCTAGGCGGGTTCCTATACCTTCTTGGACTTTCTTCCAGAATCTCGAGGTAAACTGAGTTCCTCGATCCGATACTATGTTCTTGGGGACTCCATGCAAACTAACGATCCTAGCGATGTACAACTCCGCTAGCTTCGAACTCTGATAGGTAGTTTTGACGGGCAAGAAATGGGCGACTTTGGACAATCTGTCCACTATGACCCAAATAGAGTCATTTCCCCTACTAGAAGTAGGTAGTCCAGTGATAATGTCCATTCCTACAGAATCCCATTTCCATTCTGGAATCTGCAAAGGTTGCAACAATCCAGCGGGTCTTTGATGTCCTGCCTTGACTCGCTGACATATATCACACTTGGCGATATAGCTTCCGATTTCTCTCTTCATCTTATGCCACCAAAATTGCTCTTTCAAATCTTGATACATCTTAGTTCCTCCGGGATGGATAGAATAAAGAGTATCGTGAGCCTCCTTCAAGATAACTTCTTTCAACTCCGAATCTGCTGGTACACAAAGGCGTCCTTGGTACCACAAAACTCCTTCTTCGTCCTCGGTGAATCCGGGTACTTTGCCTGTACCGATACGACGCTTGATTCCATCGATACTGGCATTTCCCTTCTGCGCCTCTTTAATCTGACTGATCAAAGTGGGCTGAAGTTCTATGCTAGCCAAAAATCCTTCACTTACTAATTCCATTCGAAAATCTTCCATCTCTTTGTGCAAACTTGGTTGCTCCTTCAAAATCATGGAGTTCAAGCGGCACAGCAATCTGCTAAGCGCATCGGCTACCACGTTGGCTTTACCAGGGTGATAGTGAATGTCCAGGTCGTAATCCTTGATTAGCTCAATCCATCTTCTCTGCCTCATATTCAGCTCCTTCTGAGTGAATATATACTTTAGGCTCGTGTGATCCGAATATATCTCACAACGGTTTCCCATCAGGTAATGTCTCCATGTTTTCAGGGCTAGAACTACGGCTGCGAGTTCGAGGTCATGGGTTGGGTAATTTTGTTCATGTTGCTTCAATTGTCGCGATAGATAAGATATAACTTTGCCTTCTCGCATTAGCACACATCCGAGACCAATCTTGGATGCATCACAATACACATCGAAGGGCTTTGTGATATCCGGCATGATCAAAATTGGGGCTGAAATCAATCTCCTCTTGAGTTCTTGAAAACTCGCTTCACATTTGTCGGTCCATTCAAACTTCTTGTCCTTCTTAAGCAATTGGGTCATGGGTCGGGCGATACTCGAGAATCCTTCCACGAATTTGCGGTAATATCCCGCCAATCTGAGAAAAGCACGAACTTGGGTTTGAGTGGTTGGGGCTTGCCAATCTTCTACATCTTTCACTTTGGCAGGGTCAACGGCAATTCCTCCGGCTGATACAATGTGACCGAGGAATCCTACTTCCTGTAACCAGAATTCACATTTGCTAAAGTTTGCATACAGCTGATGCTCTCTAAGGGTTCCAAGAATGGTCCTTAGGTGTAGCTCATGTTCTTCTTCTGATTTGGAATAAATCAGAATGTCATCGATGAAAACAACGACAAACTTATCCAGGAAGTCCATAAAAATCTTATTCATGAGATTCATGAAATAAGCGGGGGCATTGGTTAATCCAAAAGACATGACTGTATATTCATACAATCCATATCTGGTGGTAAAGGCAGTCTTTGGGATATCCTCTGCACGAATTTTGAGTTGATGATAGCCAGTCCTAAGATCAATCTTAGAAAACACCTGGGCTCCGGTCAACTGATCAAAAAAATCTTCTATCTTAGGCAAGGGGTACTTGTTCTTGATGGTGACATCATTCAACTTTCGATAATCCGTACACAAACGGTTACCTCCATCCTTCTTGTCCACAAACAAGACAGGTGATCTCCATGGGGATGCACTTGGTTGAATCAATCCGATTTCCAACATGGAATCCAGTTGCTTCTTCAGTTCTTCTAGCTCTGACGGGTTCATACTATAGGGTCTCTGGGCTATGGGTCCTGTTTCGGGGATTAGTTCGATGATAAACTCAATATCTCGATCTGGGGGCATACCGGGCAAAACATCTAGAAATACATCGGGGTATTCGCAGACTATCCGAACTTGGTCAATGGTAGGTTGGGCTATACTCTTGTTACACTTGAATTGACGAGGTAAGGTTTCAGATATATGCTCGGCTGATATTCCGGTGGTACTGGTCATGGTAATGGCTTTCTTGGCACAGTTAATCAATCCTTTATGTTTGGACATCCAATCCATTCCTAGTACTACTTCCAAACCTTTAGTTCCGAGTACTATTAGATTAGCATAAAAATCTATGCCATGGATTCGGATAGGGACGGCCTTGCAAATTTGCCAAGCCTTGGTGGTTGATCCGGGAATTTGTACAATGATCACATGCTTCAATTTGGTTGGTTTAATTTTACTAGTGCAGGCAAATTCTTTGGTGACAAATGAATGCGATGCACCAGAATCAAACAACACTCTTGCAAGTACTGAATTAAAAGAAAACATACCCAGCACGACGTCTGGCGCTTCCTGAGCTTCTTCAGCATGCATGAGAAAAAGACGGCCATTGTGGTTGAGTGAATTCCCTGGGGCAAATCTTCTCCCTGGCTGGACACGACGCTGCTGCTGAGCTGGGACATTGCTGTTGGGGGCTGTAGCATTCTTCTTGTTGGGGCACTCGTTGGAATAGTGGCCTTTATTTCCACAGTCATAACAGGTCACTTGTGACTTGTCCTTGCCTGCGACAGGCACAACATTGCTTCCAGTCCTCGGGGCAGTGTTGGGGTTGGTGGTAGCATTGTTGGTGTTGAACTTGGGTGGGGCGCGGGCGAAATTGCTAGAGTTGCCGGGGTTGTGGTGATTTCCTCCGGGTCTAGGGTTTCCACGGTTGGGATAGGTCGGACGGGTCATAGGGGGTCTGTTGGTTCTTGGGGCAAATCCTGGAGATGGGTTGGGGCGATACTTTGGGGTCTGATAGGTTCCTGGTTGATGCATCATGCGATGCTTGCGGTTCTCATTGGCTTGGTTGATCTTTCCTTCCATTTGGATAGCAGAGTCGACAAGGGCTTCAATATCAGCAAAGGGTATATTGACTAACACTGTCTGCATCTCGTCGTGCAGACCATTCAGGAATCTTTCTTTCTTCTTGGCTTCGATGTCTATCTCGTCCGGGGCATACCTAGCTAATGACAAAAATTTGTCATGGTATTCCACTACAGTCATCCTTCCTTGCTTCAATTCCCTTAACTCGTCTCTCATTCTCTTGATCAAACCTGGGGGCACATGGGTTCTGCTAAACTTGACCTTGAATTCCTCCCAGGTCATCATTTGGCCTCCGGTCATTGCACGAACACTGTTCCACCATGCCCTGGCATCTCTGGCTAGATAATGGGTGGAAAACAAGACTTTCTCGTTGGCTTCCACTCCGGCTACTTCTAAGTTATTTTCCATGGTTTGCAGCCAATCATCGGAGTCTAGGGGTTCTTCTGACTTGGTGAAAATGGGTGTGTTGGTATTCTGGAAATTCTTGAGCTTAGATCCGTGGTTGTCCTGATTTCCATGGCCTTGGTTGTTGTGGGCTAGCTGGGCTATCTGTTGCAGAGTGGCTAGGTTGGCTTGACGTTCCGCTCTTTCAGTTTCGCGGTCAGAAGTCAACATTTGCAGGATCTGCAACATCGGGTCCGGGGCTGAACCACTTCCTCCACGTGGCATCTGAAGATTGATATAGATCATGAGAAAAGAGGGAAATTTCTAAGGGTTTGGGTCTTTGAAAAGTTTTTAGAGTTTGACTCAAGTTTTCTAGCAACTTGCTTTTTCATTCATTCACTCATATCACACAGTACAACACACACCAAAACAAAGAAAAACAGATGGTTTTAAGAACCATTCTGGAAACTACGATACAGTGGGACCGACTACTACTCACTACGCTAGTGCCCAGTGCTACTGCTGCTCGGAGTCTGTGGCTTCATCATCTTCTGCATCATCGATGAAGGCGAAATCATCCTCATCAGTGAAGAAGTCCATGGCCTGCTCCTCCAGAAAATTATCGTCATCGCTGAGATAGGAGTAAGGGTCTCCACGAAGATCCTCTCCGGCATTCTCCCTTTCCTCTAACTACATGTCTCTCTCGTGGATGGTCTCTTCCAGAGATGAGATGCGATGGCGAAGACGGGCAATAATGCGCTCCTTCTTGTCGAGCTGACAACGGCGAGACTTGCGATCCTTTGCTAGCATGGCGATGGTCTGATCCTTCGTCTTGATGATGGCAGACTTGTGGTTGCAATAGTCACGACAGTTGTCCAACTCTTGCTAATGATCATACATCATGAAGCTAAGGTGGTCCAATTGAGTCTTCAGCTCGGGGTGGTATGGGGCTTCCAGTGGTTGTCCATTTGCATCACGCCTTGGGCAAAACTCAAAGCGAGTACCCTTGATCTGATTGATGCTTTGCCCACACAGACGGGAAAGAGCTTCCTGCATTGCTCTGGCAAGTCCATCGAGCCAGTTGTTTTCCCTCAAGGTAAACTGAATTCCCTCCGCAGTGGGAGGTTCAATCTTTCCTCGGAGACTTGCAACAATTAGCCACTGCAGATCTTCTCCTCCTTGATGATTGAGCTGAGCTCCGAAGAACTTGGGATGCGGACGCTCCAGAAGTTCCAAAAGCTGATCCAGATCCCTCTCAAAGATAAGGTCTCCTCCATTTCCGAGTTGATAAAACTTGTTGTACTTCACGTCCATCTATAAAAATAGAGGATGAGTAGATTAGCAGAGTGATCAAGTGTGTCAAACTTTTATCTATTTCGCAAGAGTTTTTGAGGAACATGAAGTTTTATTAAAGAATTAAAGAGGTAAGAATGAGAATAAGTTTTCGTAAATATTTTTGTGCTTTGGTTTTGAAACTAAGTTTTTGGTTCAACGTCCAATCTAACTAGGGTCTCCTATGGTCAGGATTGCTCTGATACCAACTTGTCAACACCCGGATTTTTCAATCCTAGATGCCTGTTATGCCATACATCGCAATCCCAGGATTACCATTTTTGCGAGACATAACAGAATTGGATACCATAGTACTTCATCCATTACAAACGATACATAAGTTCTTACACAAATAGGGATCTCATGATCCAGTTCTTAATACAACATCAAGCAGCGGAATACGTAATAATAACGGTAGCGTGGTAAGCTCCATCTTGAGGTCACAGCAATGCGGCGATGGGAGATGATCCTAGTTGTCGTAACCTTCCTGGGGTCCATCCTCCAGGTACTCCTCTTCATAGTCTGGCCATGGGAATAGCCAGGGACAAAGCCATGAGTACTCTTTAAGTACTCGCAAACTAATACTAATAGGTAAGGGGTTTTTGGATAATAGGACACTAGACTCTAAGGTTGTTTTGCAAAAAGCCAGGTTTATCTTTACTAAATTCCAAAGCTAGTCACAATTTTATAACTCCTAAGTGGGATCTTGTAATTCAGGTCACAACTCTGTTGTGTTCAAGTCAAAGTCTCAATTCATTTCACAAGTCATTTTGAAAGGTCTGACGGGGGAACAGTATGGCCACTCCAACTGTCCATAACCGCGGACGCGGCCACTCCAATAGATTGTACACTTTCACCACAACATTCAATACATCCGTCAGGAACAAATCCTGAATTCACCATACTCAGTATGCGGATAATCAATCCTAACCTTTCAATTACACGCCCTAGTATAAGCACCTCTCCTGTGAGTTTGGCCTCCCAACCATGACCACTGTCATCTTGGAGTCTTGCATGGTGGACGATCTTCACAAGGTAGCCTCAGATCAGACCTTGGCCGTGAGGGAACTAATACTAAGGTATATAAGTTTCCAGTCAAGCCCTACCCAATATTCGGGTATTGTGGTTGTACGCTAAAATTGGAATGGTATCACATACAGACAACCATCAGTTTTATAAAGGGCTAAGGCTCATGCCTCAACATTTTCATCACCAAAATCATCAAGTGTTTGGAAACACATGTCCAAAACATTTCAATAGAATGATCCATCGTTCCAAGGTTTTCATAACCATTTTTCCACCAAGTATTCCCATCTAAAAGTAGATCAAGTTTTATGCTTAGCACTAGCATCTACAGGTGGGGGTAGTAATAATGAGGGGTGGTAACTGGTGGAGTTTCACTAAGTCCAACCTTATATCTTAGGTTGATATCAAGGTTTCTAGCTTAAGCCAAAGTTTATGCTCTTTATGCAACCTTCAGCACAACTATCTAGTATCTACCAAACTTTTAGGTAAACTCTAAGTAAGCTTTGATAAAGAAATAAAGTAAGAAGCTTGCTATAAAACTAGGATTGGGTTATCAAGTGGGTATGATCACATATGCTTAAGGCATAAAGTAGTCATATCACAAGTATGGGTTTGTGGCATCAGTAGGGTATCTTGCAAGTGTTAGCTTGCACATTCACTGGTAGTATTAGGCTTGCATAGTAATTAGCTTGCTAAAGTAGAGTGTCTTGCAAGTTTTAGCTTGCATCAGTGTCAATATCAGCTTGCCTTGTGCAGAGCAGTGGTTGAAGTTCTCCTCGGCTTCCTCTTCGTAGTATCCTCCTTCCTCCTCGTATCCTTGAGTACTAAGCGTAGCGCCTATGAATAAATACGAGGTACACAATCACCAAACAATAATTAACTACTTGCAATCATCACACACAAGGGTCCTATAGATGATCTAGCATCATCTCTAACATTACAAGGTTAAAGCTTGGTTTAAAACCTTTTTTTTATTTTTAGAAAAGTAATTTCTACTCATTGAATAACTACTTAAGATTTAATATTCTCCAAACTAAACATGGGATCATGTTGACCCATGTCATCACCACATATTGTAGTCCATGGGAATGTGATTTAAAGTGGTGTCACAATTTAATAAGGTTTTACCCTTTTATTTTAATTAATTAAAGTGGCTAGAAATGCTTATGAAGCATTCTTTTATTACTTGAACATTATTTCTGCAAGTAAACCTATATATTTTTATATATTCTGAAAGGTATGGTTAAATGTGATTTTTGAGAGTTGGAATCAACTCAAAAGCTTTTATGGTTTGAATTTGAAAAATGTTTGAATGCAGAAAAGCTTCTGCCTTGTTATTTTTACTATGGGTGATCTACATATCCAAATGACTTGAATCCAACGGGCTTGGATTAAGCATTCACAGACCTTTCCAAAAAAATTGGTTTCATTCAATTTGGTGTAGTGAATCGATCTGGGTTGATTTTTGAAGTTGGGTACAGAAGTGTGTTTGAATTTAAAAAGAAAAAGGTTTAATTTGAATTGCTGGGCTGCGCCGGAAATTCTAACGGGCCGGCCTGCTAAGCGCAGTGCTCCCGCGGGCTGCTTAAGTGGGTGTCCCCACTCGTCAGTGACACGGGGCTGGGCGAAGCGGTATGGGGCAACGTTGATCGTTCGATCTAGTTCTAATCCAACGGCTGAGGGTCATTATCGACGCGAGACAACTCCGGCGAGAACGAAACCTAGCGCGGCCAGTGAGGGGTGTTGGGGGCTCACCGGGGTACTGGTGAGGGTCGGCGAGGCGGGCGAACGACGAAGTCGACGACGGCGAACCTCCTGGTACCGGTGGCTTCTCCTGGGGCGGCTCGAATCGCTGGCTCCCTTCTTCTCCGGCAGCGGCAGTCTCCAGTGAAATTCCGGCGAGGTGGTGCTCGTCTTGCTCTAAGGATGGTGTGGCACGGTCAGTGGGGAGAGGTGAGTGAGATGGTGTGAAGAAATCGTGCGGGGGTGGACTCTATTTATAGTCGAGCGAGGGGACCGTCGGGGCGCACGGTGAGCTTGTCGAGGGCGACGTTAAAGGCGGCTAATGGCATGGGGAAGGGTAGGGGGCGGTGCTGTGTCTCCTGGCGATGCTCAACGACATGGTCACGAGGCATGGGGCGGTGTGGTTTGGTCTGGAACGGGCGGTGCTCTGCGCGGCAGAGGCGGCGTCTTCGACGGCGGGCGGTGGCTGTATGGCACGGGGCGGCAAACGGGGGTGTCTGGCGGTCTCCTGGGTCGGTGGTGATCGTGTGTGCACGCGGTGAGGGCGGCCTTGTGTGGGTGATGGTAGAGGTGGCGCTCTGGCGCACGCCGCATGGTCTGGTGTGTCTCGTGCGTTGTCTGTGGCTTGCAACGCAACGCTGGGACTGGCAATGTGGCGGTGGGTTGCCTCCCAGACATGCTGGCTAGGCTTGCTGCTGTTCCTAGCTTGCTGTCCACAATGGGGTGACATGGGGGTGCTCGGCTGTTCACCATTAATGACAATGGCAAGCTCACAGGGGTGCTAGTGTTGGGCTAATCTTTCTAGATGATCTACTGAGGTGTGTGTGAGCTAACTAGGGAACAAGTTAGGCAAGAATCACTACACACTATAGTGTTTGATGTTTTGTTTGATTTGTGTCTGCAACCTGTTTGATGAAATGGCCGCATGAAAACAAGTTTTGAATTTTTAAATGATTTTTTGTGGGTTTGCTAGATTGGTTCTGGTGAGTCTGCAGATGCTTGGGTTTTGAAAGTTGAGCTTGTTTGAGTGGGTTTTGAAAAAGTGGGATCTTCCCATATGAAGAAGATTCAATTTTGAATTGTCATTTAAACTATGCATTTGAAAGTTTCTGGATGATCACAAAGTGGGC
Organism: Avena insularis; assembly: GCA_023614405.1. Lineage (NCBI taxonomy): Eukaryota > Viridiplantae > Streptophyta > Magnoliopsida > Poales > Poaceae > Avena > Avena insularis. The sequence goes on from CM042695.1 coordinate 43,996,936, forward strand.
CTTGATACTTTGTTATGATTACATTCAAGGGGTGCAAAGATCCAGAAAAGTTTCTGTTAGGTTTTCAAAGTTTGAGACAGCCAAAGTAGGCATGGGAGTTAAATTGGTCAAAATGACCATTCACTTAATATATTTGTTTTGATTTACTTGTCTTTAGGAAAAGTGTGGGAAATGTTTTAGATGATGTTCTTTTCACCTAAGAAACATTTTACAAGCAATGGATCACACAAACAAGGTGGTTTTTAAAGAAATTCAAAATCCATGCATACACATATACATGCATTCATGAATTCATTTAGAAAAGTTTTTGTTAACGCTAATCTTGATGATTAGTGTTTGTTGATCTAAGTTTGGTATTTTTGGGATGTTACAGATATATAGTTAGGATAATATATTAAATGCAATGAACGAGCTAAAGCTACAAACTTAATTATAGAAATAAATAACTTACAGACAGTAGCAACCAATGATAGATTTGTCGAGGGCGCGCTGGTTGTATAACTGAAACAGTTCGGTCATTTGAACCTGTATCGAGTATGGTTTGAAGTGATGCTCCTTTCTAACGTCCACCGGAAACCAATCTTTATGATTCTTTTTTTCTGCTTGCGACATGTACCATTCATGCAGATTTCGCATATGTGTGGATAGATGCGCGAGCTCCTCATTACTGACTAGAGGCTGCCCTTGGACATACTGCCGTACTATCTGACCCACTGGCGTATCTTCATAGCCTAAATATTGACCAAGAGACATATTTGCTTCGTTAGCAAGTGCTTTGGCCTGCGATACAGTGATTCCATAAGTGCAACACTATTACGGGCTCTAGGGTCCATTATTTGCATGTCCATATCCATTTCAGCTCTGAAGGCCTTGTCGAGGTCTGAAATGACTTTGAGCGGGGCGATCGATTGATTCTTCTGTGCTCCGAGCTGGGCAACTTGCTTCCCACTTTTTGCACTTGTGATTTTTTTCTTCTGTGCTTGCTTAATAATCTCCCGGTCATAGTCTGATTCCAGATTCATCGATATCTGGGATGGTTGCTCAAGAAAGGACTTAGCCCACTTTTTTGTTTTTTCGTTATATACCGGCTTTGGCTCAGGCTTTTTGGGTGCAAAATGCGCCTTAACTTGGGCAGCCACATCCGCGTTAGTTTCCTCGTCGGTCTTGTCATAAGGTCTCTTTGGAAGAGCCGGCGGGATATCGACTATCTTCGACGTTTGACCTTTCTTCGATGTGGGGAGCGGGGGACCTACGAACTTCCGTTTCTTTGACGAGGTAGTAGTATTGCATGGAGGCAGAGGCGGAGATCGAGTTGATGTACTCCTGCTGCGGCGATCGTCAGCGGGGCGGGGTGGACTTGGAGGTTGGCGATAATCGGGTTGGGGTGGACTTGGAGGTTGGCGATAATCGGGTTGGGGTGGACTTGGAGGTTGACAATATTCGAAGCGGGGTGGATTTGGATTCCTTGGAGTCGGTGGCCTTGGCGCCGAGCCTGGAAACTTGATGTACTTCTTATTCCATAGAATGATGTTGCGCTTGACATCTCCTAGTTTCGTAAGGCCTTCAGGCGTAGCGATTTCAATCTCTAGGTCCGCAAAATCCTCCACTATGTCATCCACCGTGACACGAGCATAGCCTGGTGGAATTGGAAGTGAATGGTGGAGTGCTCCAGGTAGACAAGGTAAAGCAGTGCCGATCGCCACCTTGAAGGACAGGTTGTTCATTGGCTGATGTAGCTCACATTGTGCCATCTCTCTGACATTATCCACGGGGTAGTGAGGAGCCGGTGCGTCATCCAGCAGTGCTTGATCATCAGCACGGACCTCCGTGGAAGCCACGCTGCTTCTCTGTTGGCTAAGATCCAATGCAGGATCATCAGACCGCGGGTGAGTTGACGACGGCGGCCTTTGGCTAATTTCATGCATGAGGTTCTTCAGATCAGCTAGGTCCTGCTCTACCACGGAGATCCGGTCGCCTCCCGGTCCTTCTTTCTCCGACGGCTTCAGAATTAGCATCGCATGCAGAGGAAACCCTTTCTTCCACGAGACACCGGCGCCTTTGCCTCGTGTTCGTCCTCCCTTTTCAGGATTTCCTAGGGCGCGTGTCAGCTCGTCGTTCTCTCTCTCGGGATGGAACAATCCCAATTGAGCATCGTTCATTGCTTGAATAAGGTCTTTGGAGGGTTTTAGAATTTCATCATGAAATAATGTCTTCCCTGTTTCTGGGTCCAAGAATCCCCCGTGCCTGTACCACCAGTGCTTTGACCTCTCGGTCCATCCATCTGTACTAGGAGTGACGCCTCTAGCCCTCATATCCTTCTCCATAGTTTCCCACTTAGGGATGGCACTCTTGTAGCCACCTGTCCCCATTTTATGATGGTATTTCTTGTTGGCAGCATTTAACGCGTTCTTTGCCGACTTTGCCTTTGCTTTATCAGATTGCTTGTACTGTACAAAATCGGGCCACTGTTTTCTCAACTTCTCGTTTACTCCTGTGAAGTCTGGAGTTTTCTTTTTCGTGACATATTTTGCGTATAAATTTTTCTTGTGGTTCCGGTACAGTTCAGCCATCTTGCTTAGTGCCCACTCCTTGACTTTTTCTCTTTTATCAAGCCCACCTGTCCTTGGGGTAATACCATCTACCTCAAATTCCTCATACTCTGGAGGTAGTATGAAATGCGCTATGAGCTTCTGCCAAAGGTCATCTTTGGCATCATCGGTGACATAGCTGTTGGATTCTTCACCGGGTTTCTTTGACTTATTCCATTCTTGGATGGTGATCGGCACGTTGTCCCTAACAAGAAACCCACATTGATTTATAAACATCCTCCGGTGCTTCTCTGGAGCAATCGGTTCACCATCATCATCTATTTCTTCGATGGTGAACCTCTGATTACCATCCAACTTTTTGTTCGGCCCTCGTTTCATTCGAGCTGTCGATTGCTTCGATCCGGTGGGCTAAAATAAGAAGAGAGAATGATTAATATATATCTAGATCAGTTAATGAATAGAGGTAACACGAGACTTTATATATATATATGTACCTCGCCGGATCCTGTCGAGGGGACATCATTACCGTTGGCATTTGTTTGCCCTTCGTCCATCTGGTCTTCCCCTTGGTTTTCCTCTAGTCCATCACCGGATGGATTCAGATATGAGGATATCTCTTCCTCGAGCAAAATATCTTCGGCCGTGCCCGTAATAAGAGGAATTTCACCTCTTATCATGCCCTGAAGAAAACCTTCACCGATGCGACTAGGATCTTCGGATGGATCCATGACTTAATTATCTATAACAAAAAGAGAGTTAAACAGGTTAGAAAAAACAATAATCCTAATAACTAAAACAATATAATCCTAATTATAATAACTTAAACAAAAAAATAACCCTAATCCTAATTCTAATCTTAATAAATAAAACAAAAAAAATCACTAAAACAATAATCCTAATCCTAATTCTAATATTTAATTAAAACAATAATCCTAATACTAAAACAAAAAACCCTAATATAAAAAAATCTATAAAAAAACTATAGAAAAAACTATAACAAAAAACCCTAATAAACCTAATTATAAAAATCCTAATTATACTAATCCTAATACTAATACTAATAACTAAAACAATAACTAATCCTAAAAACTATAAAAACTATAGAAAAAATATAACAAGAAAATTTTAAAAAAACTAACATTTCCTAATAATATAAATACTAACATTTCCTAAACATTTATACAAAACCTAAAGATTACTAATAATAATAATAATAAATATTACTACAAAAACCTAACTATAACATTTCCTAGACTAATTATACTACTAGACTAATTATAATCAAAACCTAAATACTAACATTTATACTACTAATCAAAACCTAAATATTAACATTTCCTACTACTAATAATCAAAACCTAAATACAAAAACAAAATTAAATAATTAACCACACCCCGTGAGGTGGTGTTGTGCTGCACGGTCATGGCAAGATGGCGGGGCGGTGACACGCGGGATGGCGCCTCGTCTTCGTCTTCGTCCTCGTCTTCGTGGCATGCTAAGTGCTGGCTCGGCGCGCCAGGGGCGAGCGCGCGTATATATAGGGACAGACCCTTTAGTCCCGGGCTAAGCCACCGCCCGCGACTAAAGGGTCTTTAGTCGCGGGCCGTGGCTCAACCCGCGACTAAAGACCCCCCACTTTAGTCCCGGGCTAAGCCACGGCCCGGGACTAAAGGGTTTTTCCGGCCGTTCGTTTTCGCGCGCACACTCACCCTTTAGTCCCGGGCCCAGCCACGACCCGCGACTATTTGTTTTTTTAAATTTTCTTTTTAATTCAAAACTAATATAAAAACTTTGAAAAATCATATCTTTTATTGTAATAATCCAAATAAAACAAATAATATGTCTATTATTATCAGAAAAATATAATGAATCTTAATATAATATCCATTTATCTGTTTGCATAATTTATAGATTATTTCATTTGTAAATTTTCTTTTTTTAATTCAAATCAAATATAAAAACTTTGAAAAATCATATCTTTTATTGTAATAATCCAAATAAAACAAATAATATGTCTATTATTATTAGAAAAATATAAAGAATTTTAATATATTATCCATTTATCTGTTTGCATCATTTATAAATTATTACATTTGTAAATTTTCTTTTTAATTCAAAACTAATATAAAAAACTTTGGAAAATCATATCTTTTATTGTAATAATCCAAATAAAACAAATAATATGTCTATTATTATCAGAAAAATATAAAGAATTTTAATATAATATCCATTTATCTGTTTGCATCATTTATAACTTATTTGATTTGTAAATTTTCTTTTTAATTCAAAACTAATATAAAAACTTTAGAAAATCATATCTTTTATTGTAATAATCCAAATAAAACAAATAATATGTCTATTATTATCAGAAAAATATAATGAATCTTAATATAATATCCATTTAGTCCCTGATGTAGTCACAAACTGGGACTAAAGATATTTTCCGCCATTTCCCACCTCTTCCCGCCAAGTTTTCCCGCCCTTTCCTTTCTACGAGAGCTTTTAGTCCGGGATTGAGTCACTAACCAGGACTAAAGATATTTCCCGCCATTTCCCAAAGCTTCACGCCAATTTTCCCGCCCTTTACCTCTATATTTAGGGAGATCGTGCCATGGTTATCCACACATCCACACCTTCCTCTCTTAGAACAATGGACAACGCCTACTGGGCCATTCTGACCCTCGAGGAGACTGAGGCGCTGTGCGCCTCCAATTACCCTTGTCCTGTCCTCTACCGCCGCCAGCCTGGATGCTGAAATCGGAGGGGTTCTCGCCCTCCTGTCCCTCAAGGTTCCGCACGCCAGCGCCATCACAAACCACTTCTACCACGAGCTCACGCCGAGCAGCGGATGGATCCCAGTGATCCCACAACTACGACACCGAATGCCTTCTTTGCTAATAGGCAGGAAAGGGAGCTCGCCAGTACGAGGGTGATGGCCCACCACGGTGAACCACAAGCGGCCGGTCGTCTGTGGTGGGCGAACCGTACTATCATCAGAGTGATGCGCTACATCGCCGGGGGAGACCATCCTCGCCTACGGTGCCCACGAGTCCACCCGCCACAGGCCCCACACCGTCCCGGCGGTAGCGGCATCGTCTTCCAGGAGACCCTCTCCTACCCGCCGTGAATCCGAGGCTGGACCTGGTATATGCCATGGATGGGCTGAGGATCCACGGAGTGGCAGGTGACGATGACGATGAAGACCCTGAAGCTGCGTACTATATGACTAGGCATGATTATGACTAAAGGGGGCGGCTTTAGTCCTGAGTGTTAGCTAGTCCCGGTTTGTCCTGGTTTTTAATATTAATAAATGTCTTGAGTGTTACCTAATAAATAGAGGGAAATGCCTATATAAAGAGAGGGTTCATCTTTAGTCCCGGTTGGAGAAACCAACCGCGACTGAAGGGATTGCGGCAGACTGGGCCAGGCAACACTAATAATAGGGGTGAGTGTCGACTCAAGATTGTTTGCAGACAACACTATAAAAATGGACACATGCATGGAACATCTTAACTCATAAAATGTTACAATTATTACATATCATTTCTTCGCTTGTGTTCCTTTCTGATCCCGTCGTATCCATGGAGCATCTTCATTCATTAACATGATGGTTGGGTCATCCTTCACCGCGAAGGGCGGAATTTCATGGAACTTATCACAATCTTCTGACATGTCTGTCTTGTCCTCCACTCCCACGATGTTCCTTTTTCCTGAAAGAACTATGTGGCGCTTTGGCTCATCTTCTGATGTATTATTTTTCTTATTTTTTTGTTTTCTAGGTTTGGTAGACATGTCCTTCACATAGAAAACCTGGGCGACATCATTGGCTAGGACGAATGGTTCGTCTAAGTACCCAAGATTGTTGAGATCCAACGATGTCATTCCGTATTTCTTGTCTACCTCAACCCCTCCTCCCGTCAGCTTGACCCATTTGCACCGAAACAAGGGGACCTTAAAAGTAGGTCCATAGTCAAGTTCCCATATCTCCTCTATGTAACCATAATATGTGGTCTTTGACCCATTGTTGTCTGTTGCATCAAAGCGGACACCACTGTTTTGGTTGGTGCTCTTTTTATCTTGGGCTATCGTGTAAAATGTATACCCATTTATCTCGTACCCTTGGAAAGTCGATGTAGTCGAAGATGGTGACCTAGACAACAAGTATAGCTGATCTCCAAGAGTGTTGTTTTTTATGATATGTTGCAACCAACCGCCGAAACTCTTCATGTGTTCTTCTCTAATCCAAGAGTCATGCTTTCCAGGGTTGTTGGAGCATAAGATTTTCTTGTGTTCCTCGATATATGGGGCTACCAAGATAGAATTCTGTAGAATGGTGTAATGTGCTTCGGTGTAAGAATGTCCGTCTCTACATATTATTGATTTCCTTCCTAGAGTACCCTTTCCACTCAGTCTCCCCTCATACCGCGATTGAGGAAGACCAATCGGCTTAAGGTCAGGAACAAAGTCAACACAAAATTCAATGACCTCCTCTGTTCCATAGCCCTTGGAGGTGCTTCCTTCTGGCCTAGCACGGTTATTTAACATATTTCTTTAAGATTCCCATGAACCTCTCAAAGGGAAACATATTGTGTAGAAATACAGACCGAGAATGGAAATCTCTTCGACTAGGTGAACCAGCAAAAGGCCATAATATTGAAGAAGGATGGTGGGAACACCAACTCAAAACTGACAAGACATTGGACCACATCATTCTGTAATCGTGGTAGATCTTCAGGATTGATTATCTTCTGAGAGATTGCATTGAGAAATGCACATAGCTTCACAATGGGTACTCGAACATTATCTGGTAGAAGCCCCCTCAATGCAATCGGAAGCATTTGCGTCATAATCACGTGGCAGTCATGAGACTTTAGGTTTTGGAACTTTTTTCGCCATATTTATTATCCCTTTATATTCGACGAGAAGCCGACGGGACCTTAATCTGCTTAGGTATTCAAAAATATTTCCTTCTCTTGTTTGGTAAGAGCATAGCTGGCATGACCTTGAAACCATTCTCGATGCAGCCATCCGGTCTTCCATACGTTGATGGTCCTTTCGCTTCCGGTGTATCTTTTGTCTGCCCATACACGCCCAAGAAGCCTAGCACGTTCACGCAAAGATTCTTCGTCACATGCATCACATCGATTGCAGAGCGGACCTCTAAGAATTTCCAATATGGTAGCACCCAAAATATAGATTTCTTCTTCCACATGGGTGCGTGTCCTTCAGCGTGTTTCGGAACAGATTTTCCTCCAGGACCCTTTCCAAAGGTTACCAGTTGATCCAAATCTTTGACCATATCAAATATATCAGCACCAGTACGCTCCTTAGGCTTCGTCTGGTGACATGCCAGACCGTTGAAATGCTTGCCTTTCTTTCTTAAGGGATGCTTGGCCAAAAGAAATCGACGATGCTCATTGTATACATTCTTCTTACAATATTCCAAATATATACTTGCAGTCTCATCTAAACAGTGTGTGCATGCATTGTATCCCTTGTTTGACTGTCCTGAAAGGTTACTAAGAGCAGGCCAATCATTGATTGTTACAAAAAGCAATGCTCGGAGGTTAAATTCTTCCTGCTTGTGCTCATACCACACGCGTATCCCGGGTTCGTTCCACAACTGTAAAAGTTCTTCCACTAATGGCCTTAGGTACACATCAATGTCGTTGTCGGTTGCTTCGGACCTTGGATCAAGACTGGCATCATAATGAACTTCCGCTTCATGCACAACCAAGGAGGAAGGTTATAGATGCATAGAGTCACGGGCCAGTCTTTGGATCGAGCTCTGCTCCCCAAAGGGATTCATGCCATCTGTACTTAGACCAAACCTTAAACTCCTTGCGTCATCTGCAAAGTCCGGGTACTTTCTATCGATTTTTCTCCATTGCGACCCATCAGCGGGGTGTCTTAACATCCCGTCTGACTTACGTTCCTCTTTATGCCATCGCAACAACTTGGCGTGCTCTTTGTTTCTGAATAAGCGTTTCAACCGTGGTATTATAGGAGCATACCACATCACCTTCGCAGGAACCCTCTTCCGGGGGGCTCGCCCTCAACGTCACCGGGGTCATCTCGTCTAATCTTATACCGAAGTGAAGTGCATACCGCGGTAGAGGATGCAGTCATTAGGGCATGCATGTATCTTCTGAACCTCTAAACCTAGAGGGTAGACAACCTTTTTTGCTTCGTATGTACTGGAGGGCAATACATTATCTTTTGGAAGCATATTCTTCATCATTTTCAGCAACTTTTCAAATGAGGAGTCAGGTATAGCACACTCAGCCTTCCATCGTAGCAATTCCAATGTGTTGTCCAGCTTTTTCAGACCATTTTTGCAATTTGGGTACAACAACTTTTTGTGATCCTCTAGCATGTGATTGAACTTCTCCCTATCCTTTTTAGTTTCACAATCTCTTCGTGCATCGGCAATGGTCCGACCAAGATCATCAGCGGGTTCATCATGTGTCTCTTCTTCATCCTCCCTTCAAAGATCCCCATGGAAGTATCTCCATACTCAGGGAAACCATGATAGTTGTCATCCTCCTCCTCTTCTTCATTATCTTCCATTATAACCCCTCTCTCTCCGTGCTTGGTCCAACAATTATAACTGGGCATGAAGCCAGACTTCAACAGGTGGCTGTGAAGGGTTTTTGAGTCAGAGTAATCCTTCTGATTCCTACATCCATTACATGGACAAAATACAAAACCATTGTGCTTATTTGCATCAGCAACACGGATGAATTCATGCACGCCATTAATGAACTCTCCAGAGCGTCGGTCAAGACTGCACATCCATTCTGACCATCTGCATTATAGTAAAAGTATATCAAAAACCATTACACAACATGATAAAATTATTACAAGTTATATTGAGAGCTTCTAGAGCACTAATTTTGAATTTTGAAAAATTTACATGCACCAATTTGTGAATTGGAGAAAACAATCAACATGATAAATGTGGAGTTTTTTATTATTGTTCCATCAGTGAAAACATCATTCCATTCTAAGCTCTGAAACTCTAAAATTACACATTTCAATTTTCAGTAACTATGTGCCTAATCAAAATTTGTTACACATATATATCAAAATCCGTCTAGCTACTTCTAGAGCATGCATGCATTTGATCCATATCTCTATACTTCTAGAGCATTATATAGAGCTAAAGTAGCAATAAGAGATGAAAGAATGAAGTTCTAACCTTTTAAAGCTTTGGATTTAGGTGTTGCAAACTAAATCTTGACAAATCTTGAGAAAAAAAATGGCATGAACTCTCTTGCTTTCTTTGAGAAAAATGGCCACCATATGCTTTAGGGCAGCTGGCCAGGGAGCTGTATATATAGTAATGGACAATTAGTCCCGTGCCGTGATAAGACCCGGGACTATTAGTCCACGAAAAATGGCCACCATATGCTCCATGTTATTAGTCCCGGTCAGACACGGCCGACTAATACCCGGTCCGCCCGGGACTAATGAGTATGTCCATTTCATTGGGGGGCCTCACGGACCGGGACTAGTGTTAGCACTAGTCGCGGTTCATGATGGGCCGGGACTGCTGGGCTTCCAGTGATCGAACGGAAGATGGTTTTTCCAGTAGTGTATGGTCCTGGTAAATCGACCTGGAACCCCAAAACAGTGGGGAAGAATTCATGAAAACGTCCATAAAACCCAAAAAAGATGAGTTTTTTCTCATACATCTCAAACATCTAAATCGCCTTGGCATCCCAAACCTGTGGGCAATAGCTCATGAAAACGGCCATAAAACCTAAAAACGACAAGTTTTTGGTCATAACTCTAAAACATGTAAATCGCCCTGGAACCTCAAAACTGTGGGCAATAGCTCAAGAAAACGACCATAAAAAGCAAAAAATGACAACGTTTTGGTCATACCTCTTAAACAAGTAAATCGCCCTGGAAGCCTAAAATTGTGGGCATTAGCTCATGAAAACGGCCATAAAACACGAAGATGACAAGTTTTTGGTCATGCCCTTAAACATATATCGTTTATTAAGATCATTGTAAATCATCCTAGAACCCCAAAACTATGGGCAATAAGTCATGAAAACAGCCATAAGATGCGAAAACGATGAGTTTTTGGTCATAATTCTCAAACATGTATTGGGTTTAACATGCCATGAACATCCCCTAGAACACCAAAAGTATGGACAATAGCTTATGAAAATGGCAATAAAACAAAAAACTACGAGTTTTTGTCATTCCCTCAACATGTATCGGGTGTTATGGTCCTGGTAAATCGACCTGGAACCCCAAAACTGTGGGGAAGAATTCATGAAAACATCCATAAAACCCAAAAAAGATGAGTTTTTTCTCGTACATCTCAAACATCTAAATCGCCTTGGCATCCCAAAACTGTGGGCAATAGCTCATGAAAACGGCCATAAAACCTAAAAACGACAAGTTTTTGGTCATAACTCTAAAACATGTAAATCGCCCTGGAACCTCAAAACTGTGGGAAATAGCTCAAGAAAACGGCCATAAAAAGAAAAAATGACAACTTTTTGGTCATAACTCTTAAACATGTAAATCGCCATGGAAGCCTAAAACTGTGGGCAATAGCTCATGAAAACGGCCATAAAACACGAAGATGACAAGTTTTTGGTCATGCCCTCGAACATGAATCGTTTATTATTTATTGAATATCAATTGACCTTGTAAATATCAATGTATCGTTTATTAAGATCATTGTAAATCACCCTGGAACCCCAAAACTATGGGCAATAAGTCATGAAAACGGCCATAAGATGCGAAAACGATGAGTTTTTTTGTCATAATTCTCGAACATGTATTGGGTATATCCGTCCATGCACATCCCCCAGAACACCAAAAGTATGGACAAGAGCTTATGAAAATGGCAATAAAACAAAAAACTATGAGTTTTTGTCATGCCCTCAAACATGTATCGGTTATTATGGTCCTAGTAAATTGACCTGGAACCCCAAAATAGTGGGGAAGAATTCATGAAAACGTCCATAAAACCCAAAAAAGATGAGTTTTTTCTCATACATCTCAAACATCTAAATCACCTTGGCATCCCAAAACTGTGGGCAATAGCTCAAGAAAACGGCCATCAAAAGCAAAAAAATGAAAACTTTTTGGTCATACCTCTTAAACAAGTAAATCGCCCTGGAAGCCTAAAAATGTGGGCAATAGCTCATGAAAACGGCCATAAAACACGAAGATGGCAAGTTTTTGGTCATGCCCTCGAACATGGATTGTTTGTTACGGTTGTGTTTATGCTAGAATAAATAATGCATCCACTCTAGATGTTTGATCAGACCATGCTTGCATTAGTTTAGTCAGACCATATCAATCTTGATTTTTTCCCTTAAAATATTCTCTTGAGTATTATCAAGTAGTATCAATATGCATAGAGTTTGTATTCAGTTCTTGAAATTGACTGCTTACATGATAACTGTTTACATGTTACTTTACTAGCTAGTTTGTCATACTTTTAATTCTTGGAGTAACAAATCATACTATATGCCATTTTTATATTTGACTGTCCAGTTTTTTTCTGTTAAAGTATAGGTCGATATGTGGTGCTGACTACTAGTCAAATAGTGTACCCTTTGTGTGCTTTGCTCTCTAAGCTTTTGTATCTTTTCTGGTGGTTAATTACTGATGTATACTTGTTGCACTTGTGCCTTGGTTGACGGTGTTACTGATTTGTGTTATTCTTGCACTAGTTCGCTTCTGGCGCCGCCACTCACTGAAGTTGGTATTCTAGGCCGGTGTAGGATGCTGTGGCCCTCAGGGCTGCTCCCTGTGCCGCCTTGGTGGTGAGATTGATGCTGGGCTAGGTGGTGGTGTATGGTGAAGCCTTCCCCGTGGTGTTCTGTGTTGTCGTTGCCGACATTCTTCCGCCTCCTCTCTGGCGAGATAGAACTCGCCCCAGGTAGGTGCTCCTTCTATGCTTCCCTCCAGGCTTTATCTACCTTGCCATGCCAAGTGTGTTTTCTGCGATTCCCCACTGTCTAGATTTCATATCTGAACCTAGGGTTCACATCCGTGAATAATCGTATGCGTGGAGATATCTTAGCTCTGGTTTGATGCTCAATTGACATGCTTGGTTTACTTGTGATGGTCTCAAGGCCCTGTTTTAATTCCGTACCCTGTGATTAAATGATGAGGTACTATGGTAAGGGTAGGTTTATGCTACGATTAATCTGGGTAGATGATCTGAGAAACCCTTCTGGATGATTATAGTAGACATGAAAATTCAAACCATTGGTTTGGATTTTATCTGTTTGGGATACTTGCTGGTCTGAACATTTGCTAGTTCATGTTGATAGTTAAGAACTATTGACACTGATTCCTAGTTGAATTGGTTAGGAAAATGATCTGGAAATCATATTGGCTTGAAATTATTGTTGGAAATCTAATTGATGATTTCATTTAAAGAGCATGTTTTGTGATGTTGCAAATCCCCTATGGCCTGTATTTTTGTTCAATTGCTGGAGCTATATGAGTTCTAGTTTCCTTGAATCGAACTGTGAAGATGAGCAGTGTGTAATTCAGTTACCTTTGTTTTAAAATATAAAATGATTCTTAGATATTTTTGAATATCTAAGAAAAGGATTTATTATCAAACTTGTTGAAGGGATGATGTTCTAGTTTTAGAGACTAGATTGAGAGTTTGGTGGGAGTGAGTTTGGGATAGTGCCTGAGGTGCAATTCCAATTCTTTTGGATTTGTGCCCAGCAATCCCTCATGCTTGCTGGTTTGTGCAAAGATGATTTGTATGCTTTTATGGCCTTGGTATGATTAGTAGAAGTGTGCTATAGCCCCTGCCTAGGATGCAAAGGCTGAGGCCAACTCTAAATAAGAACAGAGATTATGGTGTATCTTTTTATTTCTCTATGAGGAACATACATAGCATCTCTATGTAAATTTGAGAGAACACCCTCATCCAATCCTCCTAGATGATCATCTAGTTGAAATGGTATAGGGGTGGATTTGATGGGTATTAGTCTCTTTATTTTCCCAAGATGATGATGCAAAAGAGAATACATATGCTGAAAATATTGTAAAGTTCTACCTGCTACAAGATATGATTGTTGATCTTGTTATGCTACTAATATAAGCTTCCATGCATCCTGTCCTGGAAATCCCTCTCCTCCTTCTTCCTTGCTGGATCTATTTTGAATCCTATCCTGATACTTGATATGCTGGCTAGTTCTTCTTTGGACTACTAGTGCTTCTTGCCTCCTCCTACCTTGCAACCATGTTGCCTTTGTGAATCCCTCTACTTCTAGCTCCTGGATGGCTCCAAGGAGCAACCAGAGTTGGTTGAGGGTGAGGTATAACACTCTGATGGTAACTTTGTGTGGATGTGCTGTGGAGTGTGGCCAGGTAATTGTTAGCTACAGCTGTTCCTTCTTATCTGGTTTCACAGTTCATTGGTGTTGACAGCAGCTACTTGCATGTTGATGCGCAAGCTGCTTGCAAGTGGGACCTGCTGGTGTGGATGAGATCAAGTGAAAACTTGATATTTGTGGAATCTTTATCTTATTACCTTAGCTGTCATGGTGAAACTTGCCCCTCTCCAGCCTATGATGTTGTACTGAGGCAAAATATACTGATATGAACAGATGCTACTTTTTTTGGTGAAACTTGCCCCTTTCTAAAGTTTAGCTCAATGATGAACTTTTAACAGTGCAACACACTATTCATTTCTGAGAGCAAACTAACCAACTAACCATTCTTCCTTTGGTAATAGTTTCTTGTTTCTTAAAAAATCTGTGTACAGAACTACATTGGCTAAGTAATGGATAAGAATAGCTTATATGCTATGACTTCATACACAAATTATAAGATTTCATCCCCGTGTTAGTATTTTTACTGCTTTCGGTTGTTTTGGGAAGTACAGATTACGACTTTGAGAGTGTATATCCACTCCGAAGCTTTGTTCAGAGTGTACTGTTCAGAGAGTTCCAGGAAGAGGAAGCATGAAGAAGTTCCAGGAAGAGAAAGCGTGAAGAAGTTTGGATTTTATTCTTTCTGTAAATTTTTTATTGTATTTTGGTAGCTCCACTGATGTGAACTATGTAGAACTGTGTATGATTGTAATGTGCCGATCTCTATGTAGAACTGTGTATGATTGTAATGTGCCGATCATAATGTGCTCTGTTTGAATCAAAATGATTTTGTATATTCTGTTGGTCTTGATTAAATTGTTAGATTTTAATTACTGAGAAAATATATACTGGCAACTGGGACCGTATGAATTATGGAACACCAGGTGTGACCGGCCCAAAATAAGAAGGCCCAAAGTAAAAATTTGTCCAAAGAAAAGGCCAATGCAACGAAACAAAAAAATCGTCATAACAGTGGGGAAAAATTCATGAAAACGTCCATAAAACCCAAAAAATATGAGTTTTTGCTCATACATCTCAAACATCTAAATCGCCTTGGCATCCCAAAACTGTGGGCAATAGCTCATGAAAACGGCCATAAAACCTAAAAATGACAAGTTTTTGGTCATAACTCTAAAATATGTAAATCGCTCTAGAACATCAAAACTGTGGGCAATAGCTCAAGATAACGGCCATAAAAAGCAAAAAACGACAACTTTTTGGTCATACCTCTTAAACAAGTAAATCGCCCTAGAAGCCTAAAACTGTGGGCAGTAGCTCATGAAAACGGCCATAAAACACGAGGATGACAAGTTTTTGGTCATGGCCTTGAACATGTATCGTTTATTAAGATCATTGTAGATCACCCCGGAACCCCAAAACTATGGGCAATAAGTCATGAAAACAGCCATAAGATGCAAAAACGATGAGTTTTTGGTCATAACTCTCAAACATGTATTGGGTTTAACATGCCATGCACATCCCCTAGAACACCAAAAGTATGGACAATAGCCTATGAAAATGGCAATAAAACAAAAAACTACGAGTTTTTGTCATTCCCTCAACATGTATCGGGTATTATGGTCCTAGTAAATCGACCTGGAACCCCAAAATAGTGGGGAAGAATTAATGAAAACGTCCATAAAACCCAAAAAGATGAGTTTTTTCTCATACATCTCAAATATCTAAATCGCCTTGGAATCCCAAAACTGTGGGCAATAGCTCAGGAAAATGGCCATAAAACCTAAAAACGACAAGTTTTTGGTCATAACTCTAAAACATGTAAATCGCCCTAGAACCTCAAAACTGTGGGCAATAGCTTAAGAAAACGACCATAAAAAGCAAAAAACGACAACTTTTTGGTCATACCTCTTAAAAAAGTAAATCGCCCTGGAAGCCTAAAATTATGGGCAGTAGCTCATGAAAACGACCATAAAACACGAAGATGACAAGTTTTTGGTCATGCCCTTGAACATATATCGTTTATTAAGATCATTGTAAATCACCCTAGAACCCCAAAACTATGGGCAATAAGTCATGAAAACAGCCATAAGATGCGAAAACGATGAGTTTTTGGTCATAATTCTCAAACATGCATTGAGTTTAACATCCCATGCACATCCCCTAGAACACCAAAAGTATGAACAACAGCTTATGAAAATGGCAATAAAACAAAAAACTACGAGTTTTTGTCATTCCCTCAACATGTATCGGGTGTTATGGTCCTGGTAAATCGACCTGGAACCCCAAAACTGTGGGGAAGAATTCATGAAAACGTCCATAAAACCCAAAAAAGATGAGTTTTTTCTCATACATCTCAAACATCTAAATCGCCTTGGCATCCCAAAACTGTGGGCAATAGCTCATGAAAACGACCATAAAACCTAAAAACGACAAGTTTTTGGTCATAACTCTAAAACATGTAAATCGCCCTGGAACCTCAAAACTGTGGGAAATAGCTCAAGAAAACGGCCATAAAAAGAAAAAAATGACAACTTTTTGGTCATAACTCTTAAACATGTAAATCGCCATGGAAGCCTAAAACTGTGGGCAATAGCTCATGAAAACGGCCATAAAACACGAAAATGACAAGTTTTTGGTCATGCCCTCGAACATGAAGCGTTTATTATTTATTGAATATCAATTGACCTTGTAAATATCAATGTATCGTTTATTAATATCATTGTAAATCACCCTGGAACCCCAAAACTATGGGCAATAAGTCATGAAAACGGCCATAAGATGCGAAAACGATGAGTTTTTTTGTCATAATTCTCACACATGTATTGGGTATATCCATCCATGCACATCCCCTAGAACACCAAAAGTATGGACAATAGCTTATGAAAATGGCAATAAAACAAAAAACTACGAGTTTTTGTCATGCCCTCAAACATGTATCGGTTATTATGGTCCTAGTAAATTGACCTGGAACCCCAAAATAGTGGGGAAAAATTCATGAAAACGTCCATAAAACCCAAAAAAGATGAGTTTTTTCTCATACATCTCAAACATCTAAATCGCCTTGGCATCCAAAAACTGTGGGCAATAGCTCATGAAAACGACCATAAAACCTAAAAACGACAAGTTTTTGGTCATAACTCTAAAACATGTAAATCGCCCTGGAACCTCAAAACTGTGGGCAATAGCTCAAGAAAACGGCCATAAAAAGCAAAAAAATGAAAACTTTTTGGTCATACCTCTTAAGCATGTAAATCACCCTGGAAGCCTAAAACCGTGGGCAATAGCTCATGAAAACGGCCATAAAACACGAAGATGGCAAGTTTTTGGTCATGCCCTCGAACATGTATTGTTTATTAAGATCATTGTAAATCACCCTGGAACCCCAAAACTATGGGCAATAAGTCATGAAAACGGCCATCAGATGCGAAAACGATGAGTTTTTGGTTATAATTCTAAAACATGTATTGGGTATAACGGGCCATGCACATCCCCTAGAAGACAAAAAGTATGGACAAGATTTTATGAAAATGGCAATAAAACAAAAAACTACGAGTTTTTGTCATGCCCTCAAACATTTATCGGGTATTATGGTCCTGGTAAATAGACCTGAAACCCCAAAACAGTGGGGAAAAATTCATGGAAACATCCATAAAACCCAAAAAAGATGAGTTTTTGCTCATACGTCTCAAACATCTAAATCGCCTTGGCATCCCAAAACTATTGGCAATAGCTCATGAAAACGACCATAAAACCTAAAAACGACAAGTTTTTGGTCATAACTCTAAAATATGTAAATCGCTCTGGAACATCAAAACCGTGGGCAATAACTCAAGAAAACGGCCATAAAAAGCAAAAAACGACAACTTTTTGGTCATACCTCTTAAACAAGTAAATCGCCCTGGAAGCCTAAAACTATGGGCAGTAGCTCATGAAAACGTCCATAAAACACGAAGATGACAAGTTTTGGGTCATGCCCTCGAACATGTATCGTTTATTAAGATCATTGTAAATCACCCTGGAACCCCAAAACTATGGGCAATAAGTCATGAAAACAGCCATAAGATGCGAAAACGATGAGTTTTTGGTCATAAATTCCCAAACATGTATTGGGTTTAACATGCCATGCACATCCCCTAGAAAACCAAAAGTATGGATAATAGCTTATGAAAAGTGCAATAAAACAAAAAACTACGAGCTTTTGTCATTCCCTCAACATGTATCGGGTATTATGGTCCTGGTAAATCAACCTGGAACCCCAAAACAGTGGGGAAGAATTCATGAAAACGTCCATAAAACCCAAAAGATGAGTTTTTTCTCATACATCTCAAACATCTAAATCGCCTTGGCATCCCAGAACTATGGGCAATAGCTCATGAAAACGGCCATAAAACCTAAAAACGAAAAGTTTTTGGTCATAACTCTAAAATATGTAAATCGGCCTGGAACCTCAAAATTGTGGGAAATAGCTCAAGAAAACGGCCATAAAAAGCAAAAAAAATGAAAACTTTTTGGTCATACCTCTTAAACATGTAAATCGCCATGGAAGCCTAAAACTGTGAGCAATAGCTCATGAAAACGACCATAAAACACGAAGATGACAAGTTTTTGGTCATGCCCTCGAACATGTATCGTTTATTAAGATAATTGTAAATCACCCTGGAACACCAAAACTATGGGCAATAAGTAATGAAAACAACCATAAGATGCGAAAACAATGAGTTTTTGGTCATAATTCTCAAACATGTATTGGGTTTAACATGCCATGCGCATCCCCTAGAACACCAAAAGTATGGACAATAGCTTATTAAAATGGCAATAAAACATAAAACTACGAGTTTTTGTTATTCCCTCAACATGTATCGGCTATTATGGTCCTGGTAAATCGACCTGGAACCCCAAAACAGTGGGGAAGAATTCATGAAAACGTCCATAAAACCCAAAAAAGATGAGTTTTTTCTCATACATCTCAAACATCTAAATCGCCTTGGCATCACAAAACTATGGGCAATAGCTCATGAAAACGGCCATAAAACCTAAAAACGACAAGGTTTTGGTTGTAAGGGTCCCAACCTTTAATTAAGGTAGAGTCCCCTGTGTTTACAATGCTAGTCCCTGAATCAATAGCTAGCATCCACAGTTAAGATGTAATATCAAGAAACAAAGGTCATAATGTAACTTTATAACCAGGAATAACATAATTTTATTACATCTTACATAGCTCATTTAGCTATTACATTACGTTGCAGCGGAATAACTATAAGCATGGGATCCTTCATCTTCAAAGTGCCACAGGCAAACATGTTGGTTGTAGACTTTGTAATCCTAATCAATCAATCTTCACTAAAATCAATCAAACCTGCAACATTACAAGTTACATCCACAAGGGTAAATACATTTGAATTGTATTGGCAAGTTTCACTACTATGTTGAATATAAGTGGATCCTATCATTACATGCATTTTTGGCTAAGTAGGGTTTAAGGCTCATTTGCAGATGCAAAATTTATCCTATCTTTTCAAAATGGTTTTGGTCCTTTGTCAAATCTCCTTTTCAAAATCCTTTGAACTCCTTGGTAAATTCCCAAGTGTTCAAGTCCTTGTCAAAATCTCTTGAGCTCCTTGGTACCCCCAAGTGCATCAAGTTTTATCAAAATCTCCTGAGCTCCTTGTCAAAATCTCTTGAGCTCCTTGTCAAAATCAAGTTTTATCAAAATCTCTAGACTTGGACCTTTTCCTTTGTCATAAACCTTCTTGGTAGACTTGGATCCTTCTAGATAGTTTGCAATCATTTGTTGCACTCCACCTTGTTTCCTTTGTTCAACAATGGAATAGATGGGGCATTGGATAGGAACATGGTTGTTCCCTTCACATAGATAACAAGTAGCTTGAGAGGTGGGACATTGGCCAACAGGATGTTTTTCTTCACATTTGGGGCATTGATCTCCATGCTCCTTGGAAGTATGATCCTTGTCTCCACAAATAATGCAAGCTGGGGCTCCATCTAGAATAACATTTCTGTCATCCTTGTTGTCACAAACTCTTTTGGAATAGTTTTCTTCCATATTGATCATTTGATCTGTCACCTTAAGCATCAATTGGGCTTGAGTTTCCAAAAATCCTTGCAGGGTTGGATCTTCTCCACTGGTGTTGGCTATGAATTGAGCTGTCACTTGGTTCAACTGGTTTTGGGTTGCTATGAGCTCTTTCATGCTGTCCCCTTGGTTGGTGTTGGTGTCATCAACCTTGATGCTGGAGTCTCTTGGAGTAGTCATCTGTTTGGGTTGATTGAAGATTAGAATAGGCAAAAAAAATTCTAAGGAAATAGTTCTAATCACACACATCACAATTCACTCAAGCAATGTGCAAGCAATCTCAAGCCAAACATTTTCTCAAACAACAAAGTTCAAGCACATACTTAGGCAACAAAATATTTTTGTTACACCACATAAGTTGGTGTGTCAGACTTAACTATATATGGTGGTCCATCTATATGGTTCACTTGTGATCTTTTCATCCTTCTTGGTTGATTCTTTCTTGCATGAGGTCATGGTTTCCTTGAGAAAAACTCTTGGTTACAATACCTCAAGTGAGGTGAACTCCTTCAAATTTTGCATTTCCTTAGTCTCCATATCTTGAGCAAGATTTCCTTGTCTCACTTGTAGTCCTTAGTGGTATCCAAGTTGGAAGTCCTTGGTGAATATGCTGAAGATGTTGAAGTCATTAGAGTTGAAGATGTTGAAGTCATTAGAGTTGAAGAAGAACCTTGCACATGGTGTAGTCTTTGGCCATGGGGTAGGTTTTTCCATCAAGTTGAAAATAGATGAGATGTAGAATCAAAATCAAAGTGATTGAGGAAAGAGTTTACAAGTGTGTTTGTAAATAAGTTTTTGGAACAAGTACAACTCCTATTTTTCTAAGGGTTTTTGTCCAATCCTAGGTTTACAAATCCTACAGGCAACACAATGCTCTGATAACATCTGTAAGGGTCCCAACCTTTAATTAAGGTAGAATCCCCTGTGTTTACAATGCTAGTCCCTGGATCAATAGCTAGCATCCACAGTTAAGATGTAATATCAAGAAACAAAGGTCATAATATAACTTTATAACCAGGAATAACATAATTTTATTACATCTTACATAGCTCATTTGGCTATTACATTACATTGCAGCGGAATAACTATAAGCATGGGATCCTTCATCTTCAAAGTGCCACAGGCAAACATGTTGGTTGTAGACTTTGTAATCCTAATCAATCAATCTTCACTAAAATCAACCAAACCTGCAACATTACAAGTTACAGCCACAAGGGTCAATACATTTGAATTGTATTGGCAAGTTTCACTACTATGTTGAATATAAGTGGATCCTATCATTACATGCATTTTTGGCTAAGTAGGGTTTAAGGCTCATTTGCAGAAGCAAAATTTATCCTATCTTTTCAAAATGGTTTTGGTCCTTTGTCAAATCTCCTTTTCAAAATCCTTTGAACTCCTTGGTAAATTCCCAAGTGTTCAAGTCCTTGTCAAAATCTCTTGAGCTCCTTGGTACCCCCAAGTGCATCAAGTTTTATCAAAATCTCTTGAGCTCCTTGGTACCCCCAAGTGCATCAAGTTTTATCAAAATCTCTTGAGCTCCTTGGTATCCCCAAGTGCATCAAGTTTTATCAAAATCTCTTGAGCTCCTTGGTACCCCCAAGTGCATCAAGTCTTTTGTTGTCACTTAAAAGTTTTTCTTTTAGAAATTGGAATGTCGACATTTCCCATAGCTTCAAACTTTAGTTGCTTAGTATTGTCCATAACCGGGGACACGGCTAAGTACTTAGATTTTTATTTTCTTCTGCAGAAGTTGTACACTTTACCCACATGTCACAATCTCATCTTGTTGCCATCAGTGGCCACTGGATTGGTACTCACCAAGATGGAGTACTGGCAGATTGAGAATGTGACGAAGTCTTTCCAGAGGGTCTTCCCATACACCATTGCTAGCTTGTCTTCAGTACCCATGTAGGATTCCAGGTCCCTCATTTTCAGTAACCTGAAGACAATGCATGGGTCTTCCCAATGTAGTTGACTAAGCCAGAGCCATAAGTAGCATGTGGTTGTACACGAAAGCCACAATTGGAGAAACATGTTCAATCTCTAAGTTTCCTGGGTGGTTTTCCTTTGGAGCACAACACAAAGAGATTTCCATAGACATGGTTCCTTTTGTTGCCACCTTCTCCAAAACTCAAAGTATCCTTGTCCATCCAGGTGGTTCATTGAGTCCTTGTTTTATTATATAAAACATAAGTCTTTTCTCAATCTCATAAAATCTCAACATGTATCTCTTTTCAAAACATAGCATGGCCAAGCATGTAACAACTACATTGTTTTCACTAAGGAATGTATAGGGTATCCTATTAGGATTTAGCATAGCATAAGTATAGAAATTCTTTTCATGCATGTTTCAAAATCCACTAAGTATAATGAAAATAGTAGGACTTTAGATGATAGTGTCACTTGCCTTTCTTTTGGTAGGGAATGTTGGTTCACTCCTTGATCTTGCTAGTTTCACACTTTTCTAACTTCACTACAAATCAATCAAGCAAACACAATATCAACTAGCATTCCAAACCAATAATCAATCAAACAATTCACACACATAAAACAATGGGATCTAAGTCATGCATGTAAGCATGCAAGAGATAGTTTTATTTGCAAAGATGGTTTCCACTAGGCTCTAAATTTTGTAAGGCTCAAGGTGGTCACTTCCTAAAGTGGCATAGTCATTTGCAAAAGGGTTTCATCCATAAACCATTTTTAAATCCATTCATCATTTTAAGTGGTGGAAAATGTTTTTATCAAATCAAAAACTCCATGTTGTTTACCAAATAAGTTGTTGTTTCTCAAAACTTGGTGTTTAGGTTCAGTAGGTTTGATTCAAATCATTTTCCCAAAGTTTTTACTCCAAAAACATTTTCATAACAAAACCAATATTTTTATTTGGCTAGAAATGGGCTAAATCAATTAATCCATCCTAAACTTCACAAAATACATTTTTAAATCCATGGGTTGGTTCCTAGGGTCAGTAAGTTTACCACAAACTAATTTTCCAAGATTTCAACCTCAAAAACATTTTTGAATAATTTTTCTAATCTAAACAAGCATACAAAAGTTTCTGCAAAAAAAAACAATCTACCAGAGGCTATTTACTAAACAAATTGCATGGTTGGCTAGGGCTTGTTCCGCTGATTCCATTGATATCCAGTTTGTAAATTTTGGACGTGTGGATCAAAAGTTACAAGGGTTTCAAATTTGCAAACAAATCTGTTTTCAAATTGTGTTTTAAATCACCCAGTACCACGTGGCGTAATATGACTGGCTGGTACCGGTTCGCACGGATCGAGCGATGCGGGCCGTTGGATTAAGTTTCATCGCACGGCGCTGAGACGCTACTTACCGCTTCGCCTAGTTTCTATCGTGTGCGTCCGATCTAGATCCTACGGACACCACTACTTGGTCATCAACGGGCGGCGCTGTGCGGCGGCCGGCGGCGGCGACGCTCAAACGGTGGGCTAGCGGAGGTTCTAGGAAGCAAAAAGGGAAGGGGAGGTGCTTACCGGGTTCAGGAGGTCATGGTGAAGCTCGAGGCGGTGCTGGTCTGGCGAGGGGCGCTTTGGTTCTAGCAGGATTGCTCGCCGGAACGAGGAACGGCGTCGGGCGGCTCTGGTCCTGGTCGGAGGCGACGCTGCAGATCGCCCTAAGGCAAGACAAGAGCATGGTCAGATGCAGGAGGATGTGGCGAGTGTGGGAGCGTGAACGAGAAGGCGTGGGGCGGTCGGTGCTTACCAGGGGACTTCGCCGGAGAGAGGCAGACGCGGCGGCGCGGTCAGTGGTTGTCGAAGTCGACGCTCAGGGGCGCCCGCGGTTGAACGGAGGGTACAGGAAGATGCGTCAGAGGCTGGGGAGTAATCTCGTGTGGTTGGGAGAGTGAGGGGCGGCAGTGGTTTGCCGGAATTAGCTGGGGACGGTGGTCGGAGCAGTGGCGGTGTTGCTTCGATTCCGGGCAGCCTGGTGGCGTTCAGGGCGTGGAGTCTGAGGGGAAAGGAAGAGGAGGAGTGGGCGCTTTAATGTGCGTGGTCGCAGCGAGTAATGGCGAAGGCGTTAAGGCGAATTTAACCGCGGAATCAACGGCAGGAAACGGCCGGCGTAGTCATCGCGGGGAGGAAGAAGATGAGCTGGAGAGGTGGGGCATGCCTGTCAGCGAGAAAGAGAGACAGGGGGAAAGGGCCACCAGTCAGTGTCTGCGCGGGTTCAAAAATGAGTGTGAATCGTTTTCTTTCGGGAGAGAGGGAGTGGGCTGGTACTGGGCCTTGTTGGGCTTGGCCAGTTGGGCTGCTGTCTACTTCTATTTTTTTCTTTCCTGATTGTTTTTCCTTTTTCTGATTCTATTTTCTGTTTTGAAATTCAAACAACAAATCAACATTCAAATCAATTCAAACATTCACCAAACATTGCAATTGAATTTGGTTCTGTTTAACAACATAAACCAAATCCCAAATAAAATAAAATATTTTTATTCTTTTTAGGATCTATTTAATAATTAAATAAAATAGATCTTGATTATTAATTCAAATAGGTTTTGATTATTTAATAAAATCTCCATTTGAAAACTAAATATTTCCAAAACCAAAACAGTAGGTTTTATTTGAAAATAATAAACACTTGGAAAACTTATTTAAAATAATTTAATAAGTTTTGATGTTTTATTTAAAATGGTAAAACCTTTTATTTAAATAAAATTGGATATTAAATCCTTATTATTTTATTTAAATAAACCTTTACTATTTTTATTAATACAAAATGTTTTATTTCAAATGTTTGACCAAGGTTTATTTGGTTCCATAAAATAATCCTTATTTATAAATCTACCTTTTCTTTTGAAAACCAAATCTTTTATTTAAAGATCCAAAATAGTAATTCCAAATATTTTTATTTTCCTTTATTAAATGTTTATATTTTTAAATCCCTTTAGGATTTATTTGATCCAAATTGGTTTGAAGGTTGCCAATTGGATTCAAAAAGTTTCTTCTCACCCTGAAAAACAACAAAGTTTTATTTTATTTATTTATTTTTCACATTACAAGATTTGGAAAATCTTGGGATGTGACATTGGTCATGACTCTAAAATATGTAAATCGCCATGGAAGCCTAAAACTGTGGGTAATAGCTCATGAAAACGGCTATAAAACAGAAAGATGACAAGTTTTTGGTCATGCCCTCGAACATGTATCGTTTATTAAGATCATTGTAAATCACCCTGGAACCCCAAAACTATGGGCAATAAGTCATGAAAACAGCCATAAGATGCGAAAACGATGAGTTTTTGGTCATAATTCTCAAACATGTATTGGGTTTAACAAGAAATTTTATTTCGGAATATTTTCCGGGGCATTACAACTCGACACCACTAACAAGGGATCTCGTCCCGAGATCCAGGCAAGGACACCGGGGGGTGGAGGTTTGATGATCGGATCTTCTTGCACCAGGGTGTTGATCGCGACACCACTAACAAGGGTTCTTGTTCCGTCTTGAAATCGTCGACACCACCAACAAGGGTTGTTGCTCATCTTCTTCGAAAGAACACTCCAGAGAGGCAAAGGCGAAAGTAGAGGTATCAAAGATGAGGCCACCTTTATCTTCGGTCAAAGGAGTAAGATTGCATTAATCCACCAATCAATGTACAAGACAAATGATAAGAGTAGTGATATGGTCATGACTCCATCCCTCACTCAAAGCATTACTATGTACATGAATAGAAGGATCGTGCAACCAACTCTCGAAATTCAGACTGAAGATCTTGACAATCGGTATTAACAAAATATTCAGGTAGATGATGTCGTCGCAGAAGTTGCAGGACACTGGAAAAACATTTGAAAAGGGATCAAGTAGAATGAAATTCAGATGTAGATCCACCGTTACAACAGGGGAAAATTGAACCCTAAGGTACGACGGAAGACCCAACCACGAGAATCCTAAAATTGAAGAAGGTAAGAGACCAGATTAAAACACACAAAGGTAAGAGGGGAAAGAATGGAGGTAAGGAGTAAAATCAGAGCTAATCAGATCTATCCAACGCATTTGTAGCAAAATAGTTTTGACACTAGACATCGGCCGTTGGCAAGGTTATCCTACAGGCTGGACCAGTGGGGTATCGTAAACCTTTGCTCTGATACCACTTGTAACTCCCCCGAATCGGGTCTATGCAGATCTCAGCATTTCCCGCCAAAATCCGCATAGAAGCGATTCAAAGCCGCCCACCAGACACTTTCGTGTGGGTGGGATTTGAATACAAGTAGTTACATGTAACATCCCTAATTTCATATTCCAAACTCATTCATATCATCCTTGCATCCATCACCATTTAGGGTTTTTTCTCAAAATCATTTCAGAAGGAGCAATTGTGGCTCATTATTTTCTGTGTGAAAACCCTAGCCATTGTGCTACATGTTGTTAAGAAAAGTATTATTTATCCTCATTATTGTTTAGAATCCAAACACAAGGGATTTCAAAGACTAGAGCAAAGTACCAAAGCAAAATATGAATTCAAACAAATTATATGCCTAATATCACACCTCATAAAGGCATGGGTTTTTATTTATTTTCAAAAGACCCAGGTGTTCTGAAGTGTTCAAATGTGTTTGACGCCTATTTAAGAACAATATTTATTGTACAAAAGTTCTGTAAAACTTTGGTTTCAAACAGATTTGAACTTGGGTTTGAAAACCATATTTAGAAAAGTAATCAGAAAAGGAAAAGGAATAAAGAGAAAAAAATAAGACAACCAGCTAATCTGGCCGACCCAGCCCAACACGGCCCAGCTAGCCCAGCAGCTCTCACCCGCGAACCGTTTTTATTTACGCACTCCTGCACCCACCAGCTCATAGACAGAAAGGACCCACTCCCACTCCCCTCTCTCGCTAATAGCCGCGGCCCACTCGAGCATCGTCGTCTCCACCCTCCACGACCTGTTCATCCCCAAAACAGCACGGCCGTTTCCTGTTTAACTTCTCGTCTTCAATTCGAATCAATGCCCGAGTGATTCTCGCTCACGACCAGGCTATATAAACCCCCTCTGCCCCCTCTCTCTTCTCCCCCAACTCCCGAGCCCAGAGCGCCCCCAGGCTGCACGCATTGCTCTCTGCAAACCCGCCGTCTCCGACGAGCTGCAGCCACAATTCCAGCCACCTCCGACCACCCCTCTGCCTCTGCTTCACACGAGCAGACTCCGCTTGACCTCACGCATCGCCTAGTACCTCTGGTTCGCCCGCGCGTGACCCAGAACATCGGCTACACAAACGTCTGACCGCCACCGCCTCCAGCTTCAACTCCGACGAGCTCCAGTGGTAAGTCCGGACCGCCCCGAATCTTGTCTTTCACGCACGCGTCTTCGCCGTGGTTTTCTGCATCTGACCACATCCTCCATTTGCCTCCTAGCGATATATATCGTCGACTTCGACCTCGGACAGGACCACTTGTCGCCTGACTCAACTCCGACGAGGAATTGTCGCCGCATCAGCACGCCCCTCCACAAACCGACACTGCCTTGAGCTTCCGCAACTTCCGGCGAACCTGGTAATACCCCTCTCCCCCTCGCGGACAACCTGGAATGCTAGCGCCGCCGTAGACCGAGCGCTCCGCCGCTCGCTGACACCGCGCGCCGCCGGGTCTTGGTCGCTTGATCGAACACCGTTAGATCCAGATCCGAGCGCTAAGATAGAATCACTTAACTGCGAAGCGGTACGCGATCTGGATCGTGCGATCTATTAGATCCTGCGGCTACCGAGCGTGATCCGCGCGAAACGGTACGCGCCAGTTAAAAAGCGACGCGTGGCTAGGACGATTTCAAAACAGAATTTAAAACCTGATTTAGATCCAAATTTCAAATGCTTATAACTTTTGATTTCCACGTTGGAATTTTGCAAACTTTATACCGTTGGATTCAGTGAACCAAGGCCTTTCTGTTTATGCAAAGTGTTTAGCAAATAGTAACCATTAAAATGACTATATTTGTAAGAACTTGTTTAAGGCTATTTTGAGTATAGATTTATTTTAGTAATTGGTTTTAGTGCCAAATAAGTTTGAATTGGCAAACTTTGTGTCCTATTATGTTTCAGTATCATACTCATGCATGGTAGAGCTTTCAAAAACTTCACTTAGTAAATTCTTGCATGCATGCATTCATATTATTTTTGATTGTATATAAAATTGAGTGTAATTGTATGCTACAATTTTGTGTGTAGATTTTGCTAGTGATTGTGACTGTGAAGAGTGCTACTCTCCCCATTACCAAGGCAAGTGATATTTTCATGAATAACTCTATCCTATGTTTTATACTTGCATTAGTTATTTTGCTAAGTCTTGGATGCCTTATTTTTTGTCTAATGCTATGATGGGAAATCCTAAGTAGTTAGCATGGTAGAATTGCTCGGGAAATTTCCTAAGTTAAGTTATCATACCATGCTTAGCCTAGCTATTTAGCAAACAAGGGTTGGTGAAAATCTATACTTGTTATGATGAAAATATTTCTAAGTCATGAGACTTATGCTTTCCTAATAAAACAACTAAGTCAAATGAACCTCCTGGGTGGAATGGAAGGATTGGGTTATGTTGAGTGGTTACACAAGGCCATGGACTTGGGTTGTGTATCTCACTTGTGGTAGGCCACCCAGGCACAAAGGGATTTGGAGGCCAAGTGTTGAGAAAGCTTACAGTGCAACCACTTGGCAATATGGGCTCTGCCATGACCATATAGGTTGCTAGAACTTAGTCACTTGGACAGTTGGTGGTAGTGGGAATGATAGGTTGGAGCGCGTCCATTTGACTAAGGAAAGGCTTCTGAAGGGTCCTGTCTTGGGAAACCAAGTCTGGTGGGGAAAGTGCACATCCTCTGCAGATGGAAAAACCTAAGTACTTAGCCAGGTCCATGGTAATGGACAGTTTGAGCATCAAGACATGGAAGCTACAAGAATCTCATCACTCCAACTTCTAAGTAAAACTTGTGGGTGAACAAGGGCAAAGGACCCCAATGTCTATTGGTGGTTTCTTGGGAAATTTTTGACAAAGAAAAACTTAGTGATTTCAACTAATAGGAAAAACCTATTTTGAGCAAAGCAAGCCAAGCTACACTTAGCCAAAATGCATATAGTAATATACTCCACTTAAAAATTTACTAAGGTATCACTTGCCAATACTATTCCAAAGTATTGACCCTCTGTGGCTGTAACTTGTGATGTTGCAGGTTGCTCAGATGATGAGTAGGAGTCATGAGTCTACACTCAACATGCTTGCCTGTGGCACATGAAGATGAAGACTTATGTTTATTTGCTTATTCATTAAACTCTTGTATTAGGCCTATGGCCCTGAGTTGTAAAAGACTATGTTTTATCTCTGGAATGAATGTAATAAACGACCTTTGTATCTTTGTACTTCATCTTAAACTGTGGATGCTAGCATTGATCCAGGGACTAGCATTGCAATCACAGGGATCCTTTCCTTTATAAAGGAGGGGTCTAACAGATGGTATCAGAGCATTGTGTTGCCTGTAGGATTATGACCCTAGGATTGGAAACCACTAAGGAAAATTTTAAACTACTTCTACACTTGTCTATTCTTCTCGTAAAACTTTTCTAATCTTCTCATTCTCATCTCTATTTGTAGATGAACTCCATCAACGAAGCTGTGAAGAAAGGACCACTCATGACCATGACCTTGGAGTGTGAAACTGAGTTTCCCAAAATTCTCAAGGACCTCATGGTGGCAATGGAAGCACATGGTGCAGCTGTGTACAAGGGCTTCCCAGTGATGGATGAAGGAGTGGAATATTGGTGGGTGCAACTTCACTTGTACAAAAACAAGGAAGACAACCACAAAGAAAGAGGCTTCTGCATGTACACCAACACTGTGATGCATACCACATTCTTTGAGTCAGCCAGAGAAGTAACTTGGAGGACTATCAAAGAACTAAGTGCTAGAGTCAAGTGCAGAATGCTCAACCTCCAAAAAGACTTAGAGAAAGAGAAAGAACTTAACCAAGAGTTGGAAGCCACCAACCAAGAATTAAGGGGAGATATTATAGACTTAGTGATGGAATCATGTGAACAAGATAGGTGGATTGCTTCTAGGAACATTGTGTTAGCCACCAGATCTAGTGAGATAGGATTGTGAACGCACTTCGTTAGTTGGACCACCACCTATCACCTTATTTTCCAAAAATGATACCTTAAATAAGTTTGGACCATGATTGATGTAATGGAATTATGTATGCATGACTTGTGTGATTTTGTGTTCCATGGATATGTATGAATGATTGTCTTATTTTATCTTAAATTGTGTAGTTCTAACTTTTTCAATCTTATAAATAGATGCCTATTACCATCAGCACCGTTGAGGAGTTCTAGGGTACCCGTTTTGGACCTCGTATCGTAGAGCTTACTACCTTGCTCGATCTCCCTCTTCCCACTATCATGGTGCACCCACTCACCAAGTTCGAGAGGAAGGACCTCTGGGGCTTCAAGGTGAATCAGCCAGGACGCCAGACAGAGCCTACTACGGAGGCCATCGTCTTCAAGCTTATGCACGATGACAGGGAGAGAGGCATGGAGGTCATGCCATGCAGATAGGACGTCATAGCCGTCACTCCCGATAGGTTAGAGGCACTCACTTCCACGCCTTCGGAAGGCGTGATGATGACGGAGAGTCCATCGACTTTGAGGACGACTCGAGGGCCGCAGCAGAGCCGATACGTCTCTATCTCCAGGACCTAGAGTCTCTTATTAGGCACGTGGACACGGACAGGACCAACGTCATGCTCAGCAATGACGAGCTCCAGGTGCAGCTTCGCGAGAAGGACAAGCTTTTCGCTCAGCAGGACGAGCTAGTCAAGGAAATGGAGACGAAGTTCGAAGCCCAGGACCGCAGGTTCAAGAGTCAGGAGAAACGCGTCCAGGATAGGAACAAGAGGATCCGGGACATGACCGAGGAACTGAAGTCCAAGGATTTCGAGCTAGAGCAGCAGCAGATGGTTATTGAGAGGCTTCGCTCCCAGAAGAGGGCTCTCAAGACCAAGATCGAGTCCTTGACCACTACCATTGAGGAGAACAAGACCGCGATGGAGAACGCAGGTCTTACTTTTGTCGAGGAGGAGATTGATGCTGATGAGTAGACTTGACTACTCGGTTATCTTTTATTATCGTACTTGCTATTTGTGAACTTATTATTGGACCATCCGACATGTGGATGGCTTGCCACTTGTGTGTTTTACCTTGAGACTTCTTTATCTTGTTGTTGAGTTTTATCCTTGTGTTGCATGCTATGTGTTTGCTTATGTGATGTATTGTGCATAAATCATGTATGGGTATCTCATTCTTATCTCTATTTGAACAAACCACAGATGCCTCCCCGTCGCGCAAACCCCAACCCCAACAACATTACCCCGGAAATGCAACAAATGATGAATGCACAAACACAGCTTATGCAAATGATGACAACATTCATCCAAAACCAGAATAACAACAACAACAACCCCAACAACAACAACAACAACCCTCCGGGTTTTGATATGCTCACCAGATTTCTGCGTCTGAGGCCAGCTAAGTTTTCAGGGACGACGAATCCCATGGTGGCCAATGATTGGCTACGTTCTGTGAACAAAGACTTAGTGACCGTGGGCTGCACGGATGCTGAAAAAGTCAGGTTCGCGGCACATCTGTTGGAAGGACCAGCCGCCACATGGTGGGACAACTTCCAGATCACCACTCCTATTGATGAGGTGACTTGGGCTATCTTTGAAGATGGCTTTCGCACTGCTCATATCTCATCAGGAATGATGAGCCTGAAAAAGAAGGAGTTTCACAACCTGAAACAAATACCACCGGCAGTGGCTGAATATATAGAAGAGTTCAACAATCTGGCGTGATATGCACCGGATGAGGTTGACACAGATGCCAAAAGAAAGGAAAAGTTTCTGGAAGGCTTGAATGATGAGCTGAATCTGCAGCTGTCTGTGGCATATGTTCCAACTTATCAGTCTCTGTGTGACAAGGCTGCTATTTTGGAAAGTAAAATGAAGCAGGTGGAGAGTCGGAAGAGAAAGCACACCGACAAACACAGCTCGGGATCATCTCACAAACGATCTCATATTGAAGATAGTGGAAACTCAGGATCCCATAAGCATGGGAAATTCAACAAGTACCACAACCACAACCGTCATGACAACAAGCACCATCGCAGTCATGACAAGTATAAGTACCAGAATCACAAGAGTGGACATAAGAGCCACCACAGTGGAAGTGGAAGTGGAGGTCAGCTTAAAAAGTACATCAGTCAGGTTGAGTGCTACAAATGCAAGAAGCTGGGGCATTATGCTAATGAGTGCCCTGAGAAGAAAGTTGAAGGACCTAACAAGCCAAATCCTTTCCAAAAAGGACAGGTTAACCACATCAATGTGGAGGAGGTCTATGAAGAGCCTGATGTTGTTGCTGGTAAGTTCAGACTCAATTCAATTCCAGCATTTGTACTCTTTGATATCGGTGCATCTCATTCATTCATATCAAAAGCATTTGTTGATAGAAATGAGCTTGCATCTGAAAACATTGGGTGTCCAATAAAAGTTAGTTCTCCGGGTGGAGATATGATAGTGAGTCTTGGATGTCGAGATCTGGTCATAGAGTTTGGAAAACATAAGTTTCCAGTAAACCTAATAATCCTAAACTCCCAAGGATTGGATGTGATTTTGGGAATGGATTGGATGGCTAAGTATGAGGGAGTATTAGATTGTGCAAATCGTACAGTTACACTCACAACCCCTGAAGGAAAAAGGATAAAATTCAAATCCAACTTTGAATCTAAAGGAAGTAAGGTAAATTCTCTTAAGGGGGTTAGCATGGACACTGTGCCAATTGTGTGTGAGTATCCGGATGTGTTCCCGGAAGAGTTACCGGGAATGCCACCAGATAGAGATGTGGAGTTTATAATAGATTTGATACCAGGTTCTGGACCTAGAGCAAAGAGACCTTATAAAATGTCAGTTGACAAACTTAAGGAACTCAAGAAACAACTCGGAGAACAATTGCAGAAAGGATTCATCCAGCCAAGTTCTTCATCTTGGGGAGCTCCAGTATTATTCGTGGAGAAGAAAGATATAACTCAAAGATTATGCATAGATTACCGTTCTCTCAACGAGGTAACTATCAAGAATAAATATCCTTTGCCAAGAATCAATGACTTGTTTGATCAGCTAGAGGGAGCTTGTGTGTTCTCAAAGATTGATCTCCGGTCAGGCTATTTTCAACTCAAGATAAGAGAGCAAGACATACCTAAAACAGCATTCACCACAAGGTATGGATTGTATGAGTACACTGTGATGCCTTTTGGTTTAACCAACGCTCCAGCATACTTCATGAATATGATGAATAAGGTATTCATGGAATTTCTAGACAAGTTTGTTGTCGTTTTCATCGATGAAATCTTGGTCTACTCCAAGAGCAAGGAAGAACATGAAAGACACTTACACTTGATACTTGAGAAACTGAGGGAACATAAACTTTACGGCAAGTTCAGCAAGTGTGAGTTCTGGTTAGAACAAGTTGGTTTTCTTGGGCATGTTATGACCAAGGATGGTGTGGCAGTTGATCCTGCCAAAGTTTCAGCTGTAACGGAATGGGAATCTCCCAAGAATGTGAAAGAAGTTCGCAGTTTCCTGGGATTAGCAGGTTACTACAGAAGGTTTATTGAAAATTTCTCAAAGGTTGCGAAGCCAATGACAGAATTGTTAAAGAAGGATAAAAAGTTTGTTTGGTCTGAAGGATGTGAACACAGCTTTCAAGAATTAAAGAAGAGACTTGTGTCAGCACCAGTTCTGTGCCTGCCAGACTTGGAAAAAGATTTCCAAGTGTTTTGTGATGCTTCTCATCAAGGATTAGGTGTCGTACTTATGCAAGGAGGAAAGGTTGTGGCTTATGCATCTAGGCAACTCAAAACTCATGAAGTAAATTATCCCACACATGACTTAGAGTTAGCCGTTGTTGTCCATGCACTTAAAACATGGAGACACTACCTTTTGGGAAAGCGTTGTGAAGTATTCACCGATCACAAGAGTTTGAAGTATATCTTCACCCAGAAGGAAATCAATATGAGACAAAGGAGATGGCTAGAACTTATCAAAGATTACGACTTAAGCTTGCAGTACCATCCCGGTAAAGCAAATGTAGTAGCAGATGCTCTAAGTCGTAAGGCGTTCGTGAATGGCCTTACCATAGGTGAATTGCCAGACGACTTGTGTAAGCAATTCAAAGAACTCAGATTGGAGATTGTGCCAGAAGGACATCTCATGTCTTTGGATGTTCAACCCACTCTGTTGGACAAGATTAAAGAAGCCCAAAAGACAGATAAAGAAATCGAAGAGATTAATGAAAGGATTAGCCAAGGGAAAGCTAAAAGTTTCCATATAGACGAACAAGGTACTTTATGGCACGGGAAACGTATATGTGTTCCACAAGACCCGGAGTTGCGGAAACTGATTTTACAGGAAGCCCACAACTCTCCGTATTCTATTCACCCGGAAAACACCAAGATGTACATGGATATGAAAGAAAGATTTTGGTGGAACAATCTCAAAAGGGACATCGCCGAACACATTGCTTTGTGTGATGTGTGTAGTAGAGTGAAAGCGGAGCATCAGAAACAAGCAGGTTTGCATCAACCACTGCCAATTCCTGAATGGAAGTGGGAAAATATTGGTATGGATTTCATTACCGGATTACCAAGGACCAGGTCAGGGTATGATTCCATATGGGTAGTAGTGGATCGCCTAACTAAAGTGGCTCATTTTATACCGGTGAAGACAACTTATACAAGTGCCAAGTTAGCCAAAATCTACATGAGCAGAATTGTATGCCTTCACGGTGTGCCCAAGAGCATTGTATCTGATAGAGGAACTCAGTTCACTTCTCACTTTTGGAGACAGCTTCACGAATCTTTGGGAACAAGGTTGGAATTCAGTACTGCTTTTCATCCTCAAACTGACGGACAAACGGAAAGGACTAACCAAATTCTCGAAGACATGTTGAGGGCATGTGCCCTAGACTATGGAGCAAGTTGGGATGAAAGTCTGCCTTACGCAGAATTCTCTTACAATAACAGTTACCAATCCAGCATTGGGATGGCACCATTTGAGTTTCTATACGGAAGGAAGTGTACCACCCCATTACTATGGAATGGTGTGGGAGAAAGAAGTCTATTTGGACCCGATCTTATCAAAGACGCAGAAGAGAAGGTTAAATTGGTTAAAGACAGGTTGAAGATAGCACAGTCCCGACAGAAAAGCTACGCGGATTCTAAGCGTAGAGAAGTTACATACGAAGTTTGGGATAGAGCTTACCTTAGAGTATCACCACTTCGTGGAGTGAAAAGATTTGTAATCAAAGGAAAGTTGGCACCAAGATATGTTGGGCCATTCAAAATTTTAAGTCGCAAGGGAGAAGTTGCGTATGAAGTAGAATTACCCGAATCTTTGTCAGCAGTCCATAATGTGTTTCATGTGAGCCAGCTCAAGAAATGTCACCCAGAAATGGAAGAGTCTTCCTTGAAGGATACCATACCTCTGGAAGAAGTTCAACTAGGAAGTGATCTCACCTATGAAGAAAAGCCTGTCAAGATTCTTGAAACAGCAGAAAGAGTCACAAGGACAAAGACTATTAAGTTTTGCAAGGTACAATGGAATCATCATTCCGAAGAAGAAGCAACATGGGAAAGAGAAGATGATCTTCGGAAAGACCACCCTCACCTATTTGCTAGCCAGTCCGAATCTCGAGGGCGAGATTCATCTTAAGGGGGTTAGATTTGTAACATCCCTAATTTCATATTCCAAACTCATTCATATCATCCTTGCATCCATCACCATTTAGGGTTTTTTCTCAAAATCATTTTAGAAGGAGCAATTGTGGCTCATTATTTTCTGTGTGAAAACCCTAGCCATTGTGCTACATGTTGTTAAGAAAAGTATTATTTATCCTCATTATTGTTTAGAATCCAAACACAAGGGATTTCAAAGACTAGAGCAAAGTACCAAAGCAAAATATGAATTTAAACAA
This sequence comes from Avena insularis, assembly GCA_023614405.1. Classification (NCBI taxonomy): domain Eukaryota; kingdom Viridiplantae; phylum Streptophyta; class Magnoliopsida; order Poales; family Poaceae; genus Avena; species Avena insularis. The sequence goes on from CM042695.1 coordinate 44,032,953, forward strand.
ATTATATGCCTAATATCACACCTCATAAAGGCATGGGTTTTTATTTATTTTCAAAAGACCCAGGTGTTCTGAAGTGTTCAAATGTGTTTGACACCTATTTAAGAACAATATTTATTGTACAAAAGTTCTGTAAAACTTTGGTTTCAAACAGATTTGAACTTGGGTTTGAAAACCATATTTAGAAAAGTAATCAGAAAAGGAAAAGGAATAAAGAGAAAAAAATAAGACAACCGGCTAATCTGGTCGACCCAGCCCAACACGGCCCAGCTAGCCCAGCAGCTCTCACCCGCGAACCGTTTTTCTTTACCCACTCCTGCACCCACCAGCTCACAGACAGAAAGGACCCACTCCCACTCCCCTCTCTCGCTAACAGCCGCGGCCCACTCGAGCATCGTCGTCTCCACCCTCCACGACATGTTCTTCCCCAAAACAGCGCGGCCGTTTCCTGTTTAATTTCTCGGCTTCAATTCGAATCAATGCCCGAGTGATTCTCGCTCACGACCAGGCTATATAAACCCCCCTCTGCCCCCTCTCTCTTCTCCCCAACTCCGAGCCAGAGTGCCGCGCATTGCTCTCTGCAAACCCGCCGTCTCCGACGAGCTGCAGCCACAATTCCGGCCACCTCCGACCACCCCTCTGCCTCTGCTTCACACGAGCAGACTCCGCTTGACCTCACGCATCGCCTAGTACCTCTGGTTCGCCCGCGCGTGACCCAGAACATCGGCTACACAAACGTCTGACCGCCACCGCCTCCAGCTTCAACTCCGACGAGCTCCAGTGGTAAGTCCGGACCGCCCCGAATCTTGTCTTTCACGCACGCGTCTTCGCCGTGGTTTTCTGCATCTGACCACATCCTCCATTTGCCTCCTAGCGATCTATATCGTCGACTTCGACCTCGGACAGGACCACTTGTCGCCTGACTCAACTCCGACGAGGAATTGTCGCCGCATCAGCACGCCCCTCCACAAACCGACACTGCCTTGAGCTTCCGCAACTTCCGACGAACCTGGTATGACCCATCTCCCCCTCGCGGACAACCTGGAATGCTAAGCCGCTGCCGGGTCTTGGTCGCTTGATCGAACACCGTTAGATCCAGATCCGAGCGCTAAGATAGAATCACTTAACTGCGAAGAGGTACGCGATCTGGATCGTGCGATCTATTAGATCCTGCGGCTACCAAGCGTGATCCGCGCGGCGATCTGGATCGTGCGATCTGGATCGTGCGATCTATTAGATCCTGCGGCTACCGAGCGTGATCCGCGCGAAACGGTACGCGCCAGTTAAAAAGCGACGCGTGGCTAGGACGATTTCAAAACAGAATTTAAAACCTGATTTAGATCCAAATTTCAAATGCTTATAACTTTTGATTTCCACGTTGGAATTTTGCAAACTTTATACCGTTGGATTCAGTGAACCAAGGCCTTTCTGTTTATGCAAAGTGTTTAGCAAATAGTAACCATTAAAATGACTATATTTGTAAGAACTTGTTTAAGGCTATTTTGAGTATAGATTCATTTTAGTAATTGGTTTTAGTGCCAAATAAGTTTGAATTGGCAAACTTTGTGTCCTATTATGTTTCAGTATCATACTCATGCATGGTAGAGCTTTCAAAAACTTCACTTAGTAAATTCTTGCATGCATGCATTCATATTATTTTTGATTGTATATAAAATTGAGTGTAATTGTATGCTACAATTTTGTGTGTAGATTTTGCTAGTGATTGTGACTGTGAAGAGTGCTACTCTCCCCATTACCAAGGCAACTGATATTTTCATGAATAACTCTATCCTATGTTTTATACTTGCATTAGTTATTTTGCTAAGTCTTGGATGCCTTATTTTTTGTCTAATGCTATGATGGGAAATCCTAAGTAGTTAGCATGGTAGAATTGCTCGGGAAATTTCCTAAGTTAAGTTATCATACCATGCTTAGCCTAGCTATTTAGCAAACAAGGGTTGGTGAAAATCTATACTTATTATGATGAAAATATTTCTAAGTCATGAGACTTATGCTTTCCTAATAAAACAACTAAGTCAAATGAACCTCCTGGGTGGAATGGAAGGATTGGGTTATGTTGAGTGGTTACACAAGGCCATGGACTTGGGTTGTGTATCTCACTTGTGGTAGGCCACCCAGGCACAAAGGGATTTGGAGGCCAAGTGTTGAGAAAGCTTACAGTGCAACCACTTGGCAATATGGGCTCTGCCATGACCATATAGGTTGCTAGAACTTAGTCACTTGGACAGTTGGTGGTAGTGGGAATGATAGGTTGGAGCGCGTCCCTTTGACTAAGGAAAGGCTTCTGAAGGGTCCTGTCTTGGGAAACCAAGTCTGGTGGGGAAAGTGCACAACCTCTGCAGATGGAAAAACCTAAGTACTTAGCCAGGTCCATGGTAATGGACAGTTTGAGCATCAAGACATGGAAGCTACAAGAATCTCATCACTCCAACTTCTAAGTAAAACTTGTGGGTGAACAAGGGCAAAGGACCCCAATGTCTATTGGTGGTTTCTTGGGAAATTTTTGACAAAGAAAAGCTTAGTGATTTCAACTAATAGGAAAAACCTATTTTGAGCAAAGCAAGCCAAGCTACACTTAGCCAAAATGCATATAGTAATATAGTCCACTTAAAAATTTACTAAGGTATCACTTGTCAATACTATTCCAAAGTATTGACCCTCTGTGGCTGTAACTTGTGATGTTGCAGGTTACTCCGATGATGAGTAGGAGTCATGAGTCTACACTCAACATGCTTGCCTGTGGCACATGAAGATGAGGACTTATGTTTATTTGCTTATTCATTAAACTCTTGTATTAGGCCTATGGCCCTGAGTTGTAAAAGACTATGTTTTATCTCTGGAATGAATGTAATAAACGACATTTGTATCTGTGTACTTCATCTTAAACTGTGGATGCTAGCATTGATCCAGGGACTAGCATTGCAATCACAGGGATCCTTTCCTTTATAAAGGAGGGGTCTAACATTACATCACAGTAGTTTACAACAGAGTCCACAAGAACTTATATATACAACAACGACTCAACGAGTCGAGAATACAAAAGATACAATACGAAGATACAACTCAAGAACAAAGCAAAATAGTATCCGAGTACGAACAAGATCCAAATGGGACTAAGAGTCCTGAAGAATAACCAAGCGGCGTCCAACCCTGCCCAGGCCAAGCCTGAAGGGTAACCTTGCTAACGTCGTCAATCACATACCTGTCAAGCCAAAAGGATGCCGACAAAGGGAAAAGGAAAACAGAAAGGGAGCGGTCAGTACTGATGCCAGTACATGGCGAGACTAGAATTCGGCGGTCCTCGCCTACATAGGTATGGTGGGCTCAGCGGCAGCAAAGCTTGCACTATCTAACTTATAGAGACACGCTACAACTTCGGCTATTAGAGAGAGATAAGAGAGTGCTATGCGGTAACAATATTATAACACCAAACATAACCCATCCGAAGATTTCCCCCTCGAAGACCAGTCGAGGAAGTCCCCTTGCAGAACACACACGGTGGCAATTTTAGTTAAGCAGGTGTTTAGTTGATAAGACTAGTTACTAGTCATATTGTTAAAGACAAAACATTAGTGGCGTTGTCTATGATCATGACATTGTACTCCTGAGGCGCCCATGACCGTGGACACACAGCTTCTCGAAAAGATTTACCCTGCAGGGGTGCACTACTATATCCAAACGCATGCTCAACCCTTCAGGCAACATATAACGTGTGCCTTCCGAATCTCACAACAAGAACTGTCCCATAACTACGCGCATATCCAGAGGCATCACCTACTGTGGGGAACCAACCAAGAGGTACGACGATTCTCAAGGAAGGCACAGCGTTTGCGCCTACTGGTGGATCAGGCCCTGCGGGGTAACCTGTACACACCGTGGGTGCCGCCACCGTGTACCGCGATTTATGTATGCAAGCCATGGCAATCCACCAAAACATCAAGTCCGAAGACATATCAACTCACCCATGTCCGAGGACATATTATGCGTATGCACCAAATGGAAAACCAATTTTGTAACCCTCTGGATATATGAATAGCGCCGGTAGTTGAGGGGGGATCCCATAGGCCCCACGTTTGGTTAGCGCGATCAACTCAGAACTGGTATCGTAGAACGAATGGGTCACTACTAGGAAAACGGCTATAGGTAATCAGCACATCCGTGGCTCACATGGTTGAAGTGCCCCACGGCTAAAACAGGCGTGGCTCACCTGTGGGCAGTGCCCTACTAGTAACTAGAACAACTGTGGCGCACATGACTGTAGTTCGCCACAGATGTGTGTGGGCCAGGGGCCTGTTGGCCGCACGCCAAACATCTGTAGCGCACCACGGTCATGTGCGCCACGGTTGTTAGTCTCATCTGTGGCACACATGGGGGGTGCGCTACGCCTAAGCGCACGCCCCCTCTGCTGTGAAACGGCCACAAACTTCTGTGGCGCACTCGGCCTAGTGCGCCATCGAGAAGGAACATCTGGCGCACATGGCCTAGTGCGCCGCCAGTTTTCTACTCCTGGGCACTATGGCGCCACGGATGTGTCGATTTTTTTTTAGGACAGCACTTTATGTGCACATGTGTGACCATACATCCACCACCCCACACTTCACTTCCCCTTCTTCTTCCTCCTTAGATCTAGTTGGGATCTTCTCCTTCCCACCTCAATTTCTCCACCCATTCACCATTTTTAGCATGTAAAACTTGCTTTGGATGTTACATAAGTAATAGAGGAGGTCTCCGGTCTCTCATCTCCTTCTCCTGGTCAAGACACCTCTACTTTCCATCTTTTCTCGCGATCGGTCTCTCATCTCGGTAAGTTGTCCATGTAAGGATGTGTTCATGTGTATATGGATGATGTGCTCATATGTATGTAGATGATCGATGCTCATGATGTGTGTATGTGGAGAGGATGGTCATATGTGTGTGTGTATATGGAGAGTATCGATGATGCTCATGCATGTGCGTATGGAGAGGATAATGATATGTTCATGTGTGTATGGATCGGTCTCGATCTCTCTCTCTCTTGTGTTTGTATGTGAACAAGTTGCCATTTGTTTTGCCAAAATGTTGATTCATTTCCATTTTGGCAAGACTTTGGCATTTCGCAAAGGTCCTAATTTTAGGATAGGTATGCCGAAATTTTCTATCGACCATTGCATGCATGCATTCATTATGTGGTTCTAATAGACTTCAAAATTGTACCGTGTACACCGTGCAGGCAAAAATGGTCCGCATAATGAGCGAAGGCATTGTGGCTAGATTTTTGAAATGTGCGACGGCCGACATGATACGAAATAACAAGACAGATATAAGATGTCCGTGCAGAAGATGCAAACTCAACTGGGTGATCGATCCGTATTTCGAATCTGCAAGCACTGCTCCGCCATGGTTTCATGGATGGATACACTCGTTGGATAAGCGGCGACGTAGATGATGGAGACGGTGAAGGTGGCCAACATGGCGATGATCATCATCATGCGAGAACGGGCGAGATGATGAAGAGTCTCTGGAGATGGTGAAGGTGCGGAAGGCATCGGGATGATGATGATCTAGATGCCGGAGGAGCGACGACGATGGAACAACGTCGCCGGGTGCGCGGGACCCTTATGTGCAAGAGCTGCTTCTCAAGCGGCATTTAGTAACGCCAGGCTGCCGCTAGAGAGAAAGCCAAGCTTGCGCCAACTTGAGAAAGACGCGTTACTCCATTGTATGAAGGATGCAGGCGATGATACCCGGTTGAATGTAACGCTCAAGGCTATGGAGATGAAGGCAAAGCACAAATTGAGCGACGCAAGCTTCGACGATATGATGGCATTCAGCACGATCGTCTCCGAGGGGAGAACACATGTCCAACTAGTATCGAGGATGCCAAGAAAATCGTCATCCTCTCGATCTACCAAACGTTACATATCACGTATGCATCAACGATTGCATCATTTATCGGGCGAGGACGCGAGAAAACCACATGTCCGGTGTGCGGCGTGATTCCATACAAGTAAGGGAAGAAAGCAGCTGGAAAAGTGGTATGGTACTTTCCTATCACTCGTCTGCAGCGCTATTTCGCGGACCCTAAGGAAGCTCATGCGATGGCATGCGGAAAGGAAGAAGCCGAGATGATGATGACCCGAAAAGGATGAGCTTGGCCGACGCACCTTCGATGCTAGCCGGTGGAAAGCATTGGACCTCAATTCGAATTCGTGGAGATTCGAGGAACATCAGGCTTGGTGCGAGCACCGATGGACTCAATCCGTTCGGTAGCCGAAAGCAGACGCACAACACTTGGCCCGTGTTTGTATGGATGTACAACCTCCTCCATGGTTGTGCATGAAGAAGAAGTACATACAAATGAGTATGCTAATTCAAGGGCGAAACAACTGGTACCGACATCAATCATATCTCGGGCTGTTGAAAGAGGAGCTAGCCACGTTATGGGAATCTGGAGCCAATACTTACGACGCTGTCGCACAAGATTATTTCACTATGAGAGCCGCGTTGGTCACTACGGTGCAAGACTATCCAGGTTGCGAAACGTGGCCGCGAAAAATGAACCGTGGGTACTGGCTACCAAAGTGGACCAATGTTTTTTCATTACCGACCCGACAAAGCCTAGCCGTGTTGTCGTGAGGAGAGGAAAAAGAAACATCATCGGAATGGATGGAGTCGCCAACGAGCAAGACTTCGACCAGTACGGCGATCCAAAGATTGAAGATGACGACGACTACGATGCAGCAACATACATCACAAGAAGAAAAAGGACAATCCTACCCAAAAAAGGTAGTCCGTTCGAAAGAAGAAACATTAAAGTGTCGGGGCTAAATTATTCAACCGCGACAAAGAAGGGAAAAAGATTGTAAAACGCTAGCTCAAAAAATATTGTAAAACGCATTGGTGAAAAAAAGATTGTAATATTAATGGACAAATTATTATGACATATTTGAAGCATATTTAATGTGTACCACTTTTATGACGTATATTATCACTTTTGGGCATTTTTGGAATATTTAAAAGTATTTTAAAAACAAAACAAAACTTTTGTAGCATATATCACCACTTTTGGGCATTTTTTGGAACATTTAAAAGTATTTTTAAAATAAAAATAAAAAATGTGGGCACCAGGATTCGAACACAGGTGCTAACGAGTTTAGAATAGAGTGTGGGTGGAACCCGGGTAAGCGATTGCTAGTGTTAGCAAGGTGTAGCGCACAGTGTGCTACTCACACACGCCTATGACTAGTCAACAACTCTCCACATCCCATCCCCATCGTCATCCCCATCGTCCTCCGACACCGCAGCCGCATCGACGCCACCGCCGCATCCGCATCGACGCCACCGCCGCCGCATCCCAGCCACGCCAGGAGGAGGAGGAGGCCACTGCCTGCAAGGCCGAGGAGGAGGCCGTGGCGCCGAGGAGGAGGATCCCGCGCCTGCCGCCGAGGAGGAGGAGCCACGCCGCACTTTTCGCACTGGCGCTCGAGGAGGAGGAGGCCGCTGCTGCTCGAGGAGGAGGAGGCCGTGGAGGAGCCCGCCGTCATCCACATCTTAGAGGTGAGCCTCGCCCCTCCCCTCTCTCCCTCTCTCGCCTCTATCTGCATCCATTCCATCTTAGAGGTAACCGCCGCTGCTGCTCGAGGTTAGGGTTCAGAGGATTAGGGTAGCAGTAGCTAGTGTTAGCAGTAGTATTAGGTTAGCAGTAGTGTTAGGTTAGCAATAGTGTTAGCAGTAGTATTAGGTTAGCAGTAGTGTTAGAAGTAGTGCTAGTGCTAGTAGTATTGTTAGCGTAGCAGTAGTGTTAGGTTCAGAGGATTAGGGTAGCAGTACCCGGTGGGATAACCCTTTTAACAAGGCGATGAACCGGGCCAAGAAAATAGAGCTTCTGAAGAAGTTGTTGGCTGGCCGTCTGGCGACCTCGGGGTAAGAATTGGGTGGATCATTTTGGTCCACCGCCGAGGACGATGTGGCGCTGCCGGAAGGAGCGAGGAGGAAAACCGAGAGGTTCAAGAACTTAAGGCACAAGTGGCGCGGATCCCGCAGATCGTCCAAGACAACCTGGCAATCACCCTCACGTCCTTCCTACATACCTTGGTGGAGTCAATAGCGAACTGGAGTGCGGGTGGTCGAGTAGGGCCGTGCCCGATTCCAAGCATGGTCAGCAGCCACTCAAACAACGCGGCGCCGACGAATCAGGCGAACTACGTGTTCGTGACTCCGCCCGCTAGCACCGCGGCGCCTCAAGTGTTGGTGACTCCCCCTGCCATCACCGCGGCGGCACCGGAGTACATGTTGGTGCCCCCCATGCCATCATCGCGGGGGCACCGGAGCTCCAAGCACCCGTCGGTAGGGAGAATACACCGGCGGCCAGCACCGCGCCATCAAGCAGCCCTTCCGTCTCTTGCACGCCCGTCGCCGTATGCGGTGCGTCGACATTAGCCGATCTCGACGCCATCACGGTAAACAAATTGCTTTAATTACCGCCTTTCATGCCATCTATTACTCTTATGGCATCTCGCTCTGACGACGCCGTACATGTTTTCCGCAGACGGATGTTCCTTGCACTCTCTTATGCTACGTGAACAACGAGCTGAGGGATGTTGCCAAGGGTACCATCGTTCAACCCTTGCAGCGCACGTTCCACTCAAAGCCGATGCCAGATAGCGTGCACAGGGTTAAAATTAGTCGGGTGCTAAGGGGCTGCGACGACCTGGAACCTCCCATTCAACCCCAAGAGCAGATGAAGAAGAGCCGTCCTCGGTTGCTTCGGCTTATTCTTGCTATGGCCAAAGAGCATGCTCCGTTTGGGGACGGCGGGGGCCATCACGTCACAGACAACAACACCGCCTGTCGTGCCACCGACAAGCGGTGGCAAGGCCCCCTTACCGCCCTTGCCGTCACCTCCACGCGGTGGGTCGGATGATCATGTTGATGATATGTACATGGCGCAGGATCCGGCCGAGGACGATGAAGACTGGAATGATCACTTCTTCAGCACTCAGTTTGGCAACGAAGAAGACCTAGCTGGTGGCCCCACAGAGAAAGCCACTATCACCAAGCCTCTGTTTGGTTCTCAGGAGACGCCCAGCTTGCGCCTTCTGAGCCAGCTGATACAACCAACCGCCCTTTATTCTAAGCCGACACACTACATAGGGCGGCGGTGCTCAGATTATGTGCCTGCCCGCTCTCCAAAAGGAAAAAGGGCGAAAAGAAAATCTAGCAGCTCGAGCCAGCCGGTGGCGTCAACAATCGAATCCAATCAGGTTTCGGACGGGCCACCAAGACCCGAGGAATTATGTGGAGGATTCATGTGGCGGTGAGCCCATGCTACCTAAGAATTTGCGAAGCTCGCCATTCGGAGCTGCAGAGTGTGCATGACGGCCGACGATAGAGAGACGCTTCTATCGGAGAAAGATCCTCGCACCAGATTCGTGGTTAAGGTGCCACCAGGCTTGGGCTTCGTCGACAATGCCCCTGCGGATCTGTTCTTCCTGCGGTTCGACGACATCTTCAATATGTTCCACCTATACCCGCTGCACTATACCATGGTCCGTCTGTTTTCTCTCAGCCTGGCCATGCAGATCATTAGAGAGAACACACCGGGCATCGCTATAGTGGACCCCTACTACATGCGTGATGGCTGCTTGGGTTCCCCCGCCGAACGACGTATCGTGGCCTCGTACCTAAAAAGAATCCTCGTGGCGAACAAGACAAAGGAATACATTCTTGTGCCTTACTTTCCCGAGTAAGTCGTTATTCACTTGCCACCGTCGATTGGCTTTATTAGATCATCATCATTCTTTTTCCAACACATTCCATTTGAATTTTTTGCGCAGGGATGAACACTACACGCTCATATCCTTATCGCCGAAGCATTCCCACGCCACATATTTCGACTCGGGGAGTCTAGAAAAGAAGAAAAACTACGACAAGATCAAGGAAGTTCTGGATGATGCTCTCACTGGCTTTGCCTCGACGGAAGGCACCACCTTCGTGCGTACGAAGGTCAAGTTCGGCAGGCACGTCTTCAACCACGCAACGGAGTTCCCTGCGTGAAGCAGCCGGAAAACAGAAGAAGGAAGCCTACCACGACTCCATCACATGAGGGCGTTCCTACTTGACCAGCAAAATTCTACGCTGCGGATCATCTCAAACAAGGGCAAGCAAAGGCTAAGATCAATGATTCGGATATTAGACAAGAGATGTATCGCATCCAGCAGCAGTTTGGGGTAATCATCTTTCGTGATGTCATGACTTCGGTGGGGATCTTCTACGGAGGAAATATCCCGAATAACCGTGACATAGAAGATCGCCTAGAGATGCAGGGTGACTATAGGAAGTTCATGACGAGACAGGGCGTCCTCCCGTTCCCTAAGCCGAGCCAGAAGGCTTGATGTTGGCCTAGTTGTAGTTACAACCTATAGATGACCTTTGTGTGTGTGTGTGGATGACAAGTGAACTTATTTTGCTTATTATTATTATTATATATCAATCAATGCTTGGTTTTTTTGCTTACTCTTTGGTCCTTTGCTCAATTTGGTCCTTCTTTTTTTCCTTACTCTTTTTTCGAGAATAATGCCGATGATTGAAATGTCGTGGCACACTATATATGTGAATGTGCTACGATGGGATTGTACGCCTTGTGCTATGCACAAGTCCAGGTGTTGTGCATCCTACTTGGCGTACGGTTCCATCGTAGCATATTCCTGTATCCAACGACCTATGTATATATGAGACATGCTTTTTGAGTTACTTTGGTCTTTTTCGAGAATAATGCCGATGTTTGAAATATCGTGGCACACTATATGTGAATGTGCTGCGATGGGATTGTTCGCCTTGTGCTATGCACAGGTCCAGGTGTTGTGCATCCTACTTGGCAAACGGTTCCATCGTAGCATATTCCTGTGTCGAACAACCTAGTTATATATGAGGCATGATTTTTGAGTTACTTTGGTCTTTTTCGAGAATAATGCCGATGATTGAAATGTCGTGGCACACTATATGTGAATGTGTTGCGATGGGATTGTCCGCCTTGTGCTATGCATAGGTCCAGGTGTTGTGCATCCTACTTGGCGGACAGTTCCATCATAGCATATTCCTGTGTCAAACAACCTAGTTATATATGAGGCATGCTTTTTGAGTTTGGTCTTTTTGATTTAGGAGTACTTTCTATAAGTGTATCTTCATATGCGACTTTAATTATATATGTTTTTTTCAATAGTCGGTTAATTATTATTGTCAACTTATAGATGACGTGGTACGTCGTGTACAAGGGACGGGTTCCCGGAGTCTACGATGATTGGAAAGACTGTCGGAGACAGGTGCACCGTTTCAGCGGCAATAGATACAAAGGGTACAACACTATGGCGAAGGCGGAAGCTAGATACACGCGCTATCTAGCGGGAGTTAGGACAAGGAACCGGATGAAGACCTACACCTTCGTCGCGGCGGTGATCATGCTTATCTTCTTTGGTTATTTATCCCGCGTTTTTGTCTAGATAGCTAGTTTAGATGTCTAGGCGAGCTTCCGAGCTCTAACTTGTTCGATCGACACATGTATTCGCATGTCACCAACTACTACTTTGTAACATGATCGAAACAATGTAACTTAGACTATGTATTCATGTATGAGACTTATCTATATGTATTTGTTTCAATCTTGTTTTTCATATTAAGTATTTATATATATAATTATATATCTTGTATCTGTGTGTGTATATCTGCTGTAATATTGTATATAATCTGTATTGCATATAATCTGGCTCGGATATTAAAAAAAACAAAAAATACATCTGTGGCGCACATGGTCTACCTTCTGTGGCGCACTACACCTAAAGCGCACTATGGAAGTTTAGTGGCGCACTAGGTAGTGCGCCACAGAAGATCTCAGGGGTAGCGCACCATCCCAAACTTCTGTGGCGCACTAGGAGGTGCGCTACGCCTATCTCTACACAACCGTGGCGCACTAGGCAGTGCGTCACGGCTGAGAGATAGCCGTAGCGCAAGGCCCGTGGCGCACTGCTAGTGCGCCACGGATGGGCATTTCGGGTGCGCCACTAACAGCCTGTTTCCTAGTAGTGGGTCCTAGGTCGGCTCAAACAGTTCCCAAAGATGGTCCCTGCCGGGGCCTTATCATTATGTGAGACCATAACCAACAACATCAGATTAATTATCTTATCACCAACAATATCCATGTATCATGTTCCACCTGTATGAGAGCGATATTAAGCATGCCTACGACTCGCAAGAACAAAGCTAGCTAATCAAACAAGTCAATAGGATAACCAAGGCAATATAGTGGAGCAGGTAAATAAAGGGAACGACACTATAGCATCGACAAATAGGGATAGCAATAGATTAAAGGAAGGAAGTAAAGACTATAAATGCAAAATAGGTAGAAGGGGGAGGATGCTCGCCTGAGAAACAAAGTCAGATAGCCGGAGGCTTGTCGTATCTCACACCAACTCATCGTCCTATCTGGCGAAGAAGACACTAAAAAGAGCAGCCGGTGGAATATTTAATAATACGGCGGAAGATCCAGCATGTTTATGATATGATGCATGGCATGGCAATATGCGGTCCCGCTTAGCAATATTAAGCGGAATCGGGATCCCGACATATATTATTAGGTTCAAGTTATTTAGCTACCCCACAAATTAATGTTGTCTTAACAAGGCAAAACAGGACACCACAAATTTAAATGAGGCCGAGATAAGACACAAATATCTCGCATATAGTCTCCATATTTAATTTAAGTGAATTAGTTAATTACCCTCGATAACCCGATATGCGATGCACACGTAAATGATTATCATGCGTACAAGATATATATGGCATTTTATAAAAATAAGGATGGGCTCAGAGTCTTACAATTCGGGTCGATAAGATGAATAGAAGTAGGCGTCGTTGTGGAAGTGGTCGAAGCTGGGATCTTGGAGTTCATGTCGTCGTCTTAAAAATGTATAACAAGTAGGCGAGGCAGAACTCGAGGTCGATTCGGAGACAGTAAAGATCTTGAGAAGCAACCACTAAAACTCTTCAGGTAAAATTACCGTAGGAGAAACTCTAGCAGGAATTTCGTCAAACATCTTAAGGTTGGGTGTCTATGCGCTGAATCTGGAGGAAGGGACGAGAGCTCGCTGCTCGCTGCTATTATGGCTTGACACAGAGCACCAGGTGGAGACGGACCTGCCGGGCAGGCGGCTATGCACGCGCGGCCAAGGGCCCATGGGGATCTGCTGCTGTGGTGGTTTGCCCAATTAAAGCGCGCGCCAAGAAAAACAAGCGGCGGCCGACGGCATGCTTCACCTGCGCGCGGGCCTCGAGCTGGCTGCCCGCTCGATGCGTGGAAGGGCAGGCAACCGGCCAGGTGATGGTCGCTGCCGTACACAGTTGGTGTGGCCGGCGCTGGGCTTTAGATAGCTGTTGGCCAGACCATCTGCTAGCTGCACCTACAGGCGGAAGTAGAGGTGGCGATGGAATTAGCTGCCGCTGGCCGCAAAATGGGGCAGTCGCAGGGAAAAAATGGCAGGATCAATTCAATTAGATCGATGGATATGAATCTGACATGGGAATTAATGAATAGGAGCAGGACCTTTTGAACGTGCATCTGCAGGAACAGGGAGGCCAAAGCTAAAGCGTTGCAGCTGTTTGGGTTGGCGGCGATTGGAGCTTGGCCTAGCTTCAGCCATCCGAGATAAAAGATCATCACGCCAAGCGGGAATTTAGGCAGAAATTTGGAGAAGACTTGTGGACAAAAGATGGGGATCTGGAGATAAAGATGTGGGGAATTTTGGACAGATTTGAATGCTAGGGTTTGGAGGAAGAAGAGGGGTTAGGATATTTATATAGTCTAAAGTAGACTAGATGGGCTAGTTTTGGGCTAAAACTTTAGACGAACTTTTAGCCTAATTTTATTTATAAAACAAGAAAAGCTTTTACTGCAGGAAATATTGTTTATTTTAATTTTAAAATAAGAACGAGAGACGGGTTTAATAAAACCATCGGAATATTTTAGTAAAACAAAAATAGGTTTTTTAACAAAATAGTTTGCGCTTAAAATTGTGAATAAAATATGCATGGTGATGTCATGATGATGTACAAAATAAAATAACAAGAAATTTTATTTCGGAATATTTTCCGGGGCATTACATGGATGGCCACCCAGGAACAAAGAGATTTGAGATGTCAAATGTTGAGAAGCTTCAAGTGCAACAACTTGGCATTATGGGTTCTGCCTGGATCATATAGGTTGCAAGAACTTAGCCAAATGAACAGTTGGTGGTAGGGGAATGATAGGTTGGAACACGTCCATTCTGGTCTAAGGGAAGGCTTCTGAAAGATCTTGTCTTGGTGAAACCAAGTCTTGTGGGGAAAGTGCACCACCTCTGCAGAGTGTAAAATCTAAGTACTTAGGCATGTTCCTGGCAAAGGACAATTTGAGCATCAAGACATGGAAGCTATCAAGAATCTCCTCATCCCAATTTCTAAATCAAAAACTTGTGATTGAACAAGGGTTGAAGGATCACCAATTTCTATTGGGAGATGCCTTGGGTGATTTTGTCAAAGAAAAAAAAAACTTAGTGTTTTCAAATGATAAGGAAAATCTATTTTAAGCAATGCAAGCCTAAGCTCCACTTAGCCAAATGCATATAGATGATAGACTCCACTATACTACCAGAGTATCACTTGCCAATACAATTCAAATGTATTGACCCTTGTGGCTGTAACTTGTTATGTTGCAGGTTTGATTGATATTAGTGAAGTTTAATGATTAGGATTACAAGTCTACAACCAACATGTCTGCCTGTGGCACTTTGAAGATGAAGGACCCCATGCTTATAGATATTCTGCTGCAATATAATGTAATAGCCAAATGAGCTATGTAAGATGTAATAAATTACTTTATTTCTGGTTATAAAGTTGTATTATGACCTTTGTTTCTTGATATTACATCTTAACTGTGGATGCTAGCTATTGATCCAGGGACTAGCATTGTAAACACAGGGATCTCTACCTTATTAAAGGTTGGGAACCTTACAGATGGTATCAAAGCATTGTGTTGCCTGTAGAATTGTAACCCTAGGATTGGACAAAACCCCTTAGAAAAATAGGAGTTGTATTTGTTCCAAAAACTTATTTACAAACAATCTTGTAAACTCTTTCCTCAACCATTTTGGTTTGATTCTACATCTCTTCTATTTCAACTTGATGGATAAAGCCTACCCCATGGCCAAAGACTTCACCATGTGCAAAGGACTTCATCAACTCTAATTTTTTCCAAGGAAACCATGATCTTGTTCAAGAAGAATCAACAAAGAATGATGGAATGATTTCAAGTGAACCATATAGATGGACCACCATATTTAGTTTAAGTCAAACCCAGCTACTTAAGTGGTGTAACAAAATATTTTTGGTTGCCTGAAAATATGCTTGAAACTTGTTGTTTGAGTGGAATGTTTGTTTGGGATTGCTTGCACATTGCTTGTGTGAATTGTGATGTGTGTGATTAGAACTGTTCCTTTAGAAATATTTTGCCTATTCTAACCCCAAACCAACCCAAACAGATGACTTCTCCAAGAGACTCCAACATCAAGGATGATGACAACAACAACCAAGAGATGCACATGAGAGAACAACTACTAGCAAACCAAACCCAGTTGAGCCAAGTGACAACTCAACTTTTAGCCAACAACAATGGATTAGACCCAGCCATACAAAGGATTTTGAAACTTCAATCCCAATTGTTGCAAGGGATGGCTACACAAATGACCAACATGGGAGAAAGCTCTTCCCAAGGAGCTAATGACAACAAGGTTGACAAAGATGTTACTCTAGAAGGAACCCAAGCTTGCAATATTTGTGGAGATAAGGATCACACTTCCAAGGAACATGGAGATCAATGCCCCAATTGTGAAGAGAAGCATCCAATTGACCAATGCCCCACATCTCAAGCTACTTGTTACCTATGTGAAGTTTACCACAAGATGTTACCCTCAAAAAAAAATGTGAAGGAAACAATCATGTCCCTATCCAATGCCCCATCTATTCCATAGTTGAATAAAGGAAACAAGGTGGAGTGCAACAACTGATTGCAGACTACCATGAGAGAGCCAAGTCTACCAAGAAGGATGAAGACAAAGGAAAATCTCAGCTTGTACCTCCCAACAACATGACTCAATTTAAAGGACCAAAGAGGAGACATATGAATTACCCAAGGAGTAATAGAAGGTCAAGGAGACCAGTAGACATTCCTACCTATGAGATAACATA
The DNA here is from genome assembly GCA_023614405.1 of Avena insularis. Classification (NCBI taxonomy): domain Eukaryota; kingdom Viridiplantae; phylum Streptophyta; class Magnoliopsida; order Poales; family Poaceae; genus Avena; species Avena insularis. Next base: position 44,049,222 of record CM042695.1, read on the forward strand.
TGAAGAACATGAACTAGAAGCACTCCTAGCTTTGGAGAAACCCAAGAAAAAGAAGGACAAAAGCCATGTGCAATGTAATCATTGTAAAGAAATGGGACATTATGCCAGTGAGTGTCCAGAGAAGAATAAGTATAAGGAGATTGGCCAAGTATGGTGCAACAACTTCAAAGAGCTAGGCCATTATGTAGCAACCTGTCCACAAGAGATACGTGAAGAACTCAATCTTATCAGATGTTACAATTGTGGTAACCAAGGGCATTATGCAAGCAACTGTCCAGAAAAGATGAAGCACAAGATAAACAAGACTATGAAGGATCTCAGCCTTGTCACATGTTTCAAATGTGGAAACAAAGGACACTATGCAGATGTTTGCCCAGAGAGATTTCAACAAAACCCCAAGCAAGCCAAGATGTAATCTAGTTGGAAAATTTCTAAGGGTGGTAGTACCCTAGATGCTTTTGAGCCAACTTGTAACCCATAGCCTCCCCAAATCTCGGGATGATATTTATTTTAAGGGTGGTATCCTGTCACATCCCAAGATTTTCCAAATCTTGTAATGTGAAAATAAATAAACAAAATAAAATTTTTGTTGAAAATCAGGGTGAAAAGAAACTTTTGTTTCTAAATAGAATCTTAAAATCCCATCTTGAACAAACTTTAATTAAAGTTTGAATTCAACAAAATCCAAATCAAGTAAAATGCATTCCTCAATGAATGTAACTGGAAATTTAAACACTTGGAAAAATAAATCCAAACCCTAAACCCTAATGGAATAAAAATCATTTCCAAGTTATCTCCAAACATATGGATTTGATCCATATAAAAATTTGTCAACAAACATTTAAAAATATCAAGAAAGACAAATAAAAATATTATAATACCATATAAATTGGTTTCACTTAAATTGGAGCCATAAATAAAATCTTATGAATTTAATAAGATAAGGAAATTGAATTTTCAAAACTAATAAAGCCCTTATCTAAAATACATACCAAATGGTGAGCAAGTAATCCTAAAAGATATTTAAAAAGATAAATAAATCACAAATAAGATTTTACAAATTGGAATCACCAAGTTTGGATCTCTAAATAAAAAGATATGGATTTTATAAGATGAAGAAAGAAATATTAAATAAAGAATATTTAAAGACCAAATTAAATCTTGGCCTAATCCTTTAAGCAAATGGAATGAATAGAATCCAAATAAAATATAATAAAAGGATAAAGAATATCCAAAATAAAATAAAATGGCATAAACCAAATCCCATTGAAATAAAGACAAATCCAATTTTTTTTAAATGATTAATAAATCATATTAAAAACTCCTCCAAATAATTCAAGATGAATTATTTGACACCTCATTAAGTAAATAAAACCTAATGAAAAGATTTGGAAGGTTTAAGAAATAACTTGGTGTTTGAAAATATTATTAAATCTATTTGATTTAAAACTAGACCTATTTTGAATAAATAAAAGACTCCAAAAAGAATAAAGTTTTTATTCAAAAATTAACTTCAGAATGTTTTGCTAATCAATATTTAAAGCTACACAAAATTTGACAAAGTTTTGAATTCAAATGATTGTTTGAATTAATTAAACAAAACCAAAACAGAATAAAGGAAAAAGGAAAAAGAAAAAATAAAAATGTAAAAAAAAGAGAACTGTCTAACTAGCCCAACAAGGCCCAGCCAGCCCACCTCTCCCTCTCAACGAACGAATCGTTTTTCACCGGAGAAAGAACCCGCAGAGTCGCCGACATGTGGACCCCATCCCTTCTCTTCCTCTCTCACTGACAGACGACCCCACGCCCACGTCAGCATCTTCCTACCCGCGACGACCCCTTCTTCCCCCAAACCTCGTCGTTCCTGCCGATTAATACCTTGCTTGAATTCGCCTTAATGCCGCGTTAATTCCTCGCCATGACCACGCTGTGATAAACGCCAGGCTCCCCTCTTCCTTCTCCTCCAGACCATACCCCACAGTTGCCACCAGGCTGCGCGAATTTCTCTTCCGAACCCCACTGTCTCCGACGGCTTTCCCGGCCGATTCCGGCAGCCCCTCGTCGCCACTCGCCTCCTCGACAATGCTCACATGATCCCACCTCCTGACGAACCTTTCCGTATCGCCAACTCACCCGCGCGTGCTCTGCAAGCTCGGCAACATCACCGCCAGTGCAGCGCCACTGTCTGCCTCCGTTCCGACGAACCCTACTGGTGAGACCAGACCCTCCTTGCCCTCCTTTTGATACACGCGTGTCCGCGACTTGCGTACGAAGCTAACCGTGTCCTCCGTTTGTTTCTTCGTGACCAGTAGCGCCGCCCTCGACGACGATAGAGCGTGGCCGTCGTCAGGCGCAACTCCGACGAGGAATTCCTGAAACCCCAGTGCGCCCCTTGACCAACCGCGAGTACCTTGAGCTTCGCCGTGTTCTCCTGAGCCTGCTGAGCATCTCCCTACTCTTCCTTGATTCCTCTAGCGCCAGCTACGCCGCTAGCCGAGCATCGCCGCCGCTCACCGTCGCTCGGCACCGCCAGTTCTTGGTCGCTGTGTTGATAGTCGTTAGATGAAGATCGTAGGGACGCGATAGATCACTTAAACCTGAACCGTTACGCTTGATTTGCACCGCTCGATCTAACTTAAATCCAACGCACCAGAGAGCGTGATCCAGACGAAACGGTATGGACGAGTAATAACAAGACACGTGGCCAGACTCTGGTTTTAAAAACAGATTTGAATCTATTAGATACGTGATTTTGTAAATTCCATAACTTTAAATCTACACGTCCAAATTTTGCAAACTTTATATCAATGGATTCATAAAAACAAGCCCTAGCCAACCATGCCATTTCTTTAGTAAAAAGCTTGTTAAAATGTTTGTTTTTGCAGAAACTTGTGTATGCATGTTTAGGATATAAAAATTGTTCTAAAATGTTTTTGGGGATAAAAATCTTTGGCAAATGGTGTGTTTTGAACCTACTGACCATAGGAAACAAATTATGGTTTCAAAAATGTATTTGGTGAACCAAAGAATAAACTTTGAATTTAAACCATTTCTAGTCAAATAAAAATATTTTTTAATTATTAAAAATGCTTTTGGTAGAAAATCTTTGAGAAATGTTTTGGAAATAAACTCTCTGACCCTAAACACAAGGTTATATGGTTTGAAAACATATTTTGTGAAACCTATAGATTAATGCCTTATTAAAAGCATTTCTACACCATATAAAATAATGACTTAGTCTAAAAATGGTTTATGAAGTGAAATCTTTTGCAAATGATTTTGTCACTTTATAAAATGATCATTAGGTGTTTTCAAATGTTTGTGAACCATTAGAAACCACTTCTTCAAATAAAACAATCTTTAGCATGCTTGCATGCATTGTTTTGTTATTATTATTTTATGTGTTGAATTGCTTGAATGGTAGATTGAAATGTTGTTTGCTTGATGGAATTGTAGTAACTTGAAGATTGTGATTGTTGCAAAGACCAAGAAGTGAACTTATACTCTCTACCAAAAAGGCAAGTGATGCTTCATACTTTTGTCCCATTATTTTCACTATGCATTATGATATTTCTAAGTAGGACTTGCATGGAATTTTTGCTAAGTATAAACCATGCTATGGGAAATCCTAGTAGATGAAACCTTAGTAGAAATTTCTTAAGTTAAGATTCCTACTACTATCATGCTTAGCTTAGCTAGTAGAAAACAAGGGTGGAATATATATTCATACTATGGAAAAATTTCTATGTCTGAGGACTTGTGTTTTGTTTAATAAAACAACTAAGTGAATGAATCACCTGGGTGGAATGGAAGGAATGGTTTGTGTTGAGTGGTTACACAAGGCCAGGGGACTGGTGAACCTTGTGTATCTCACTTGTGGATGGCCACCCAGGAAAAAAGAGATTTGAGATGTCAAATGTTGAGAAGCTTCAAGTGCAACCACTTGGCATTATGGGCTCTCCCTGGATCATATAGGTTGCAAGAACTTAGCCAAATGGACAGTTGGTGGTAGGGTAATGATAGGTTGGAACGCGTTCATTCTGGTCTAAGGGAAGGCTTCTGAAAGATCTTGTCTTGGTGGAACCAAGTCTTGTGGGGAAAGTGCACCACCTCTGTAGAGTGTAAAATCTAAGTACTTAGCCATGTCCCTGGCAAAGGACAATTTGAGCATCAAGACATGGAAGCTATCAAGAATCTCCTCATCCCAATTTCTAAATTAAAAACTTGTGGTTGAACAAGGGTTGAAGGATCACCAATTTCTATTGGGAGATGCCTTGGGTGATTTTGTCAAAGCAAAAAAAACTTAGTGTTTTCAAATGATAAGGAAAATCTATTTTGAGCAATGCAAGCCTAAGCTCCACTTAGCCAAATGCATATAGATGATAGACTCCACTATACTACCATAGTATCACTTGCCAATACAATTCAAATGTATTGACCCTTGTGGCTGTAACTTGTTATGTTGCAGGTTTGATTGATATTAGTAAAGTTTAATGATTAGGATTACAAGTCTACAAATCATATGTTCACTTTGTGGCACTTTGAAGATGAAGGACCCCATGCTTATAGATATTCTGCTGCAATGTAATGTAATAGCCAAATGAGCTATGTAAGATATAATAAATTACTTTATTCCTGGATTATAAAGTTATATTATGACCTTTGTTTCTTGATATTACATCTTAACGGTGGATGCTAGCTATTGATCCAGGGACTAGCATTGTAAACACAGGGATCTCTACCTTATTAAAGGTTGGGAACCTTACACCTGGTAAATCGACCTGGAACCCCAAAACAGTGGGGAAGAATTCATGAAAACATCCATAAAACCCAAAAAAGATGAGTTTTTTCTCATACATCTCAAACATCTAAATCGCCTTGGCATCCCAAAACTATGGGCAATAGCTCATGAAAACGGCCATAAAACCTAAAAACGACAAGTTTTTGGTCATAACTCTAAAATATGTAAATCGCCCTGGAACCTCAAAATTGTGGGAAATAGCTCAAGAAAACGGCCATAAAAAGCAAAGAAATGACAAATTTTTGGTCATACCTCTTAAACATGTAAATCGCTATGGAAGCCTAAAACTGTGGGCAATAGCTCATGAAAACGACCATAAAACACGAAGATGACAAGTTTTTGGTCATGCCCTCGAACATGTATCGTTTATTATTTATTGAATATCAATTGACCTTGTAAATATCAATGTATCGTTTATTAAGATAATTGTAAATCACCCAGAACCCCAAATCTATGGGCAATAAGTCATGAAAACGACCATAAGATGCGAAAACAATGAGCTTTTGGTCATAATTCTCAAACATGTATTGGGTATAACGGGCGATGCACATCTCCTAGAACACCAAAAGTATGGACAAGAGCTTATGAAAATGGCAATAAAACAAAAAACTACGAGTTTTTGTCAAGCCCTCAAACATGTATCGGATATTATGGTCCTAGTAAATCGACCTGGAACCCCAAAACTATGGGCAATAATTCATGAAAACGTCCATAAAACCCAAAAAAGATGAGTTTTTGCTCATACATATCAAACATCTAAATCGCCTTGGCATCCCAAAACTTTGGGCAATAACTCATGAAAATGACCATAAAACCTAAAAATGACAAGTTTTTGGTCATAACTCTAAAACATGTAAATTGCTCTAGAACCTCAAAACTATGGGCAATAGCTCAAGAAAACGGCCATAAAAAGCAAAAAATGATAACGTTTTGGTCATACCTCTTAAACATGTAAATCACCCTAGAAGCCTAAAACCACGGGCAATAGCTCATGAAAACGGCCATAAAACACGAAGATGACAAGTTTTTGGTCATGCCCTCGAACATGTATTGTTTATTAAGATCATTGTAAATCACCCTGGAACCCCAAAACTATGGGCAATAAGTCATGAAAACGGCCATAAGATGCGAAAACGATGAGATTTTGGTTATAATTCTCAAACATGTATTGGGTGTAACGGGACATGCACATCCCCTAGAAGACACAAAGTATGGACAAGAGTTTATGAAAATGGCAATAAAACAAAAAACTACGAGTTTTTGTCATGCCCTCAAACATGTATCGGGTATTATGGTCCTGGTAAATCGACCTGGAATACCAAAACAGTGGAGAAAAATTCATGAAAACGTCCATAAAACCCAAAAAAGATGAGTTTTTTCTCATACATCTCAAACATCTAAATCGCCTTGGCATCCCAAAACTTTGGGCAATACCTCATGAAAACGGCCATAAAACCTAAAAACGACAAGTTTTTGGTCATAACTCTAAAACATGTAAATCGCTCTGGAACATCAAAACTGTGGGCAATAGCTCAAGAAAACGGCCATAAAAAGCAAAAAACGACAACTTTTTGGTCATACCTCTTAAACAAGTAAATCGCCCTAGAAGCCTAAAAGTATGGGTAGTAGCTCATGAAAACGGCCATAAAACACGAAGATGACAAGTTTTTGGTCATGCCCTTGAACATGTATCGTTTATTAAGATCATTGTAAATCACCCTGGAGCCCCAAAACTATGGGCAATAAGTCATGATAACAACCATCAGATGCGAAAACGATGAGTTTTTGGTCATAATTCTCAAACATGTATGGGGTATAACAGGCCATGCACATCCCCTAGAACACCAAAAGTATGGACAATAGCTTATGAAAATGGCAATAAATCAAAAAACTACGAGTTTTTGTCATGCCCTCAACATGTATCGGGTATTATGGTCCTCGCAAATCGACCTGGAACCCCAAAACTGTGGGGAAGAATTCATGAAAACGTCCATAAAACCAAAAAAGATGAGTTTTTGCTCATACATCTCAACAAATCTAAATCGCCTTGGCATCCCAAAACTGTGGGCAATAGCTCATGAAAACGGCCATAAAACCTAAAAATGACAAGTTTTTGGTCATAACTCTAAAACATGTAAATCGCTCTAGAACATCAAAACTATGGGCAATAGCTCAAGAAAACGGCCATAAAAAGCAAAAAACAACAACTTTTTGGTAATACCTCTTAAACAAGTAAATCGCCCTGAAAGCTTAAAACTGTGGGCAGTAGCTCATGAGAACGGCCATAAAACACGAGGATGACAAGTTTTTGGTCATGCCCTCGAACATGTATCGTTTATGGATATCATTGTAAATCACCCTAGAACCCCAAAACTATGGGCAATAAGTCACAAAAACAGCCATAAGATGCGAAAACGATGAGTTTTTGGTCATAATTCTCAAACATGTATTGGGTTTAACATGCCATGCGCATCCCCTAGAACACCAAAAGTATGGACAATAGATTATGAAAATGGCAATAAATCAAAAAACTACGAGTTTTTGTCATGCCCTCAACATGTATCGGGTATTATAGTCCTGGTAAATCGACCTGGAACCCCAAAACTGTGGGGAAGAATTCATGAAAACATCCATAAAACCAAAAAAGATGAGTTTTTGCTCATACATCTCAAACATCAAAATCGCCTTGGCATCCCAAAACTATGGGCAATAGCTCATGAAAACGACCATAAAACCTAAAAATGACAAGTTTTTGGTCATAACTCCAAAACACGTAAATCGCTCTAGAACATCAAAACTATGCGCAATAGCTCAAGAAAACGGCCATAAAAAGCAAAAAACAACAACTTTTTGGTAATACCTCTTAAACAAGTAAATCGCCCTGAAAGCCTAAAACTGTGGGCAGTAGCTCATGAAAACGGCCGTAAAACACGAGGATGACAAGTTTTTGGTCATGCCCTCGAACATGTATCGTTTATTAAGATCATTGTAAATCACCCTGAAACCCCAAAACTATGGGCAATAAGTCATGAAAACAGCCATAAGATGCGAAAACGATGAAATTTTTGTCATAATTCTCAAACATGTATTGGCTTTAACATGCCATGCGCATCCCCTAGAACACCAAAAGTATGGACAATAACTTATGCAAATGGCAATAAAACATAAAACTACGAGTTTTTGTTATTCCCTCAACATGTATCAGCTATTATAGTCCTGGTAAATCGACCTGGAACCCCAAAACAGTGGGGAAGAATTCATGAAAACGTCCATAAAACCCAAAAAAGATAAGTTTTTTCTCATACATCTCAAACATCTAAATCGCCTTGGCATCCCAAAACTATGGGCAATAGCTCATGAAAACGACCATAAAACCTAAAAACGATAAGTTTTTGGTCATAACTCTAAAATATGTAAATCGCCATGGAATCTCAAAATTGTGGGAAATAGCTCAAGAAAACGGCCATAAAAAGCAAAAAAATGACAACTTTTTGGTCATCCCTCTTAAACATGTAAATCGCCATGGAAGCCTAAAACTGTGGGCAATAGCTCATGAAAACGACCATAAAACACGAAGATGACAAGTTTTTGGTCATGCCCTCGAACATGTATTGTTTATTAAGATCATTGTAAATCACCCTGGAACCCCAAAACTATGGGCAATAAGTCATGAAAACAGCCATAAGATGCGAAAACGATGAGTTTTTGGTCATAATTCTCAAACATGTATTGGGTTTAACATGCCATGCACATCTTCTAGAACACCAAAAGTATGGACAATAGCTTATGAAAATGGAAATAAAACAAAAAACTAGGAGTTTTTGTCATTCCCTCAACATGTATCGGGTATTATGGTCCTCGTAAATCGACCTGGAACCCAAAACAGTGGGGAAGAATTCATGAAAACTTCCATACAACCTAAAAAAGATGAGTTTTTTCTCATACATCTCAAACATCTAAATCGCCTTGGCATCCAAAAACTAAGGGCAATAGCTCATGAGAACGGCCATAAAATCTAAAAATGATAAATTTTTGGTCATAACTCTAAAACATGTAAATCGCCCTGGAACCTCAAAACTATGGGAAATAGCTCAAGAAAACGTCCATAAAAAGCAAAAAAATGACAACTTTTTGGTCATACCACTTAAACATGTAAATCTCCATGGAAGCCTAAAACTGCGGGCAATAGCTCATGAAAACGGCCATAAAACACGAAGATGACAAGTTTTTGGTCATGCCCTCAAACATGAATCGTTTATTATTTATTGAATATCAATTGACCTTGTAAATATCAATGTATCGTTTATTAAGATCATTGTAAATCACCCTGGAACCCCAAAACTATGGGCAATAAGACATGAAAACAGCCATAAGATGTAAAAACAATGAGTTTTTGGTCATAATTCTCAAACATGTATTGGGTATATCCGTCCATGCACATCCCCTAGAAGACAAAAAGTATGGACAAGAGTTTATGAAAATGGCAATAAAACAAAAAACTACGAGTTTTTGTCATGCCCTCAAACATGTATCGGGTATTATGGTCCTAGTAAATCGACCTGGAACCCCAAAATAGTGGGGGAAATTCATGAAAACGTCCATAAAACCCAAAAAAGATGAGTTTTTGCTCATACATCTCAAACATCTAAATCGCCTTGGCATCCCAAAACTTTGGGCAATAACTCATGAAAATGACCATAAAACCTAAAAACGACAAGTTTTTGGTCATAACTCTAAAACATGTAAATTGCTCTAGAACCTCAAAACTATGGGCAATAGCTCAAGAAAACGGCCATAAAAAGCAAAAAATGATAACTTTTTGGTCATACCTCTTAAACATGTAAATCACCCTAGAAGCCTGAAACCATGGGCAATAGCTCATGAAAACGGCCATAAAACACGAAGATGACAAGTTTTTGGTCATGCCCTCGAACATGTATTGTTTATTAAGATCATTGTAAATCACCCTGGAACCCCAAAACTATGGGCAATAAGTCATGAAAACGGCCATAAGATGCGAAAACGATGAGATTTTGGTTATAATTCTCAAACATGTATTGGGTGTAACGGGCCATGCACATCCCCTAGAAGACACAAAGTATGGACAAGAGTTTATGAAAATGGCAATAAAACTGTGGGCAATAGCTCATAGCTCAAAAACATGTAAATCGCTCTGGAACATCAAAACTGTGGGCAATACCTCTTAAACATGTAAATCGCTATGGAAGCCTAAAGCTGTGGGAAATAGCTCATGAAAACGGCCATAAAACACGAAGATGACAAGTTTTTGGTCATGCCCTCGAACATGTATCGTTTATTATTTATTGAATATCAATTGACCTTGTAAATATCAATGTATCGTTTATTAAGTTAATTGTAAATCACCCAGAACCCCAAATCTATGGGCAATAAGTCATGAAAACGACCATAAGATGCGAAAACAATGAGCTTTTGGTCATAATTCTCAAACATGTATTGGGTATAACGGGCGATGCACATCCCCTAGAATACCAAAAGTATGGACAAGAGCTTATGAAAATGGCAATAAAACAAAAAACTACGAGTTTTTGTCATGCCCTCAAACATGTATCGGGTATTATGGTCCTAGTAAATCGACCTGGAACCCCAAAACTATGGGCAATAATTCATGAAAACGTCCATAAAACCCAAAAAAGATGAGTTTTTGCTCATACATATCAAACATCTAAATCGCCTTGGCATCCCAAAACTTTGGGCAATAACTCATGAAAATGACCATAAAACCTAAAAACGACAAGTTTTTGGTCATAACTCTAAAACATGTAAATTGCTCTAGAACCTCAAAACTATGGGCAATAGCTCAAGAAAACGGCCATAAAAAGCAAAAAATGATAACTTTTTGGTCATACCTCTTAAACATGTAAATCACCCTAGAAGCCTAAAACCATGGCCAATAGCTCATGAAAACGGCCATAAAACACGAAGATGACAAGTTTTTGGTCATGCCCTCGAACATGTATTGTTTATTAAGATCATTGTAAATCACCCTGGAACCCCAAAACTATGGGCAATAAGTCATGAAAAAGGCCATAAGATGCGAAAACGATGAGATTTTGGTTATAATTCTCAAACATGTATTGGGTGTAACGGGCCATGCACATCCCCTAGAAGACACAGAGTATGGACAAGAGTTTATGAAAATGGCAATAAAACAAAAAACTACGAGTTTTTGTCATGCCCTCAAACATGTATCGGGTATTATGGTCCTGGTAAATCGACCTGGAATACCAAAACAGTGGAGAAAAATTCATGAAAACGTCCATAAAACCCAAAAAAGATGAGTTTTTTCTCATACATCTCAAACATCTAAATCGCCTTGGCATCCCAAAACTTTGGGCAATACCTCATGAAAACGGCCATAAAACATAAAAACGACAAGTTTTTGGTCATAACTCTAAAACATGTAAATCGCTCTGGAACATCAAAACTGTGGGCAATAGCTCAAGAAAACGGCCATAAAAAGCAAAAAACGACAACTTTTTGGTCATACCTCTTAAACAAGTAAATCGCCCTAGAAGCCTAAAACTATGGGCAGTAGCTCATGAAAACGGCCATAAAACACGAAGATGACAAGTTTTTGGTCATGCCCTTGAACATGTATCGTTTATTAAGATCATTGTAAATCACCCTGGAGCCCCAAAACTATGGGCAATAAGTCATGATAACAACCATCAGATGCAAAAACGATGAGTTTTTGGTCATAATTCTCAAACATGTATGGGGTATAACAGGCCATGCACATCCCCTAGAACACCAAAAGTATGGACAATAGCTTATGAAAATGGCAATAAATCAAAAAACTACGAGTTTTTGTCATGCCCTCAACATGTATCGGCTATTATGGTCCTCGCAAATCGACCTGGAACCCCAAAACTGTGGGGAAGAATTCATGAAAACGTCCATAAAACCAAAAAAGATGAGTTTTTGCTCATACATCTCAACAAATCTAAATCGCCTTGGCATCCCAAAACTGTGGGCAATAGCTCATGAAAACGGCCATAAAACCTAAAAATGACAAGTTTTTGGTCATAACTCTAAAACATGTAAATCGCTCTAGAACATCAAAACTATGGGCCATAGCTCAAGAAAACGGCCATAAAAAGCAAAAAACAACAACTTTTTGGTAATACCTCTTAAACAAGTAAATCGCCCTGAAAGCTTAAAACTGTGGGCAGTAGCTCATGGGAACGGCCATAAAACACGAGGATGACAAGTTTTTGGTCATGCCCTCGAACATGTATCGTTTATGGATATCATTGTAAATCACCCTAGAACCCCAAAACTATGGGCAATAAGTCATGAAAACAGCCATAAGATGCGAAAACAATGAGTTTTTGGTCATAATTCTCAAACATGTACTGGGTTTAACATGCCATGCGTATCCCCTAGAACACCAAAAGTATGGACAATAGCTTATGAAAATGGCAATAAATCAAAAAACTACGAGTTTTTGTCATGCCCTCAACATGTATCGGGTATTATAGTCCTGGTAAATTGACCTGGAACCCCAAAACTGTGGGGAGGAATTCATGAAAACATCCATAAAACCAAAAAAGATGAGTTTTTGCTCATACATCTCAAACATCTAAATCGCCTTGGCATCCCAAAACTATGGGCAATAGCTCATGAAAACGGCCATAAAACCTAAAAATGACAAGTTTTTGGTCATAACTCCAAAACATGTAAATCGCTCTAGAACATCAAAACTATGCGCAATAGCTCAAGAAAACGGCCATAAAAAGCAAAAAACAACAACTTTTTGGTAATACCTCTTAAACAAGTAAATCGCCCTGAAAGCCTAAAACTGTGGGCAGTAGCTCATGAAAACGGCCGTAAAACACGAGGATGACAAGTTTTTGGTCATGCCCTCGAACATGTATTGTTTATTAAGATCATTGTAAATCACCCTGGAACCCCAAAACTATGGGCAATAAGTCATGAAAACAGCCATAAGATGCGAAAACGATGAATTTTTTGTCATAATTCTCAAACATGTATTGGCTTTAACATGCCATGCGCATCCCCTAGAACACCAAAAGTATGGACAATAACTTATGCAAATGGCAATAAAACATAAAACTACGAGTTTTTGTTATTCCCTCAACATGTATCGGCTATTATAGTCCTGGTAAATCGACCTGGAACCCCAAAACAGTGGGGAAGAATTCATGAAAACGTCCATAAAACCCAAAAAAGATAAGTTTTTTCTCATACATCTCAAACATCTAAATCGCCTTGGCATCCAAAAACTATGGGCAATAGCTCATGAAAACGGCCATAAAATCTAAAAACGACAAGTTTTTGGTCATAACTCTAAAACATGTAAATCGCCCTGGAACCTCAAAACTGTGGGAAATAGCTCAAGAAAACGGCCATAAAAAGCAAAAAAAATGACAACTTTTTGGTCATACCACTTAAACATGTAAATCTCCATGGAAGCCTAAAACTGCGGGCAATAGCTCATGAAAACGGCCATAAAACACGAAGATGACAAGTTTTTGGTCATGCCCTCAAACATGAATCGTTTATTATTTATTGAATATCAATTGACCTTGTAAATATCAATGTATCGTTTATTAAGATCATTGTAAATCACCCTGGAACCCCAAAACTATGGGCAATAAGACATGAAAACAAGCATAAGATGTAAAAACAATGAGTTTTTGGTCATAATTCTCAAACATGTATTGGGTATATCCGTCCATGCACATCCCCTAGAAGACAAAAAGTATGGATGATGGGGATATGCCTACCGGGGTATACCCAGCAGGACATTTCCGACTGGCCCAAAGAACTGGCGAGTGGGCCTGCAAGACGGCGACTGGATTGAAGCCCAGTAAGGAACCAAGCGACTAGAAGATGAAGGCCCAGGCGAGTAGATAGGCCTAGTCGGGTAAGGTTAAAACAGCTACCGAAGCTTTAACTAAATCGGTTAAGATATGTAAACCCTAGGGGAGGTGAGCCTACATAAACCTCCCTATAGGGTGAGTAGAGATACGTTCCTAGAGACACCCAAGCGACTCGCCGCCCTGTCGCCGAGCTCGCCCATTGTAACACCTCCATAATACAATCTAGCAGGAGTAGGTCTTTACCCTCCGGGGGGCCGAACCTGGGTAAATCCCTGTGCTTTTGCCCTCATCTCGCACCGCAGATGGCTGGCTGCCCTTGCCCCTCGTTCTACTACTCGCTGCAGATTGCAGCATCTGCCGTGACAATCTCCACGACAGTGGCGCCCACCGTGGGGACTGGCCCGTCTGGCCGGTGTTCTGCGGCGAGATCCAATCTGCCCATCAATGAGACGGTCGCCACCGGCCGCATGATAGCGATCGACGAGATGCTTCAGATCTTGCCGAGCAGCTACGTCCCGGCGGCGCGACCCGTCACGCACAGCGTGATCCTGCCTATCGGCACGATCAGCCTCTTCGTCGGCCTCACCGACGTCATCGTCTCGGAGGACTCGGCTCGCATCCGCGAGTTGCCACCCCGCGATCAGCTCTCCGAGAGCCAGATCCGCACGATCCACCGCCTCGCCTCCGAGTACAACTCGGCCCACAACAACGTGGCCGGGAATTCAGCGGCCGCAGAGGATGCGGCCCTCACTGACGACGCCGACTCAGCGACCCCGGCATCGCATGCCGGATCCATCACCGCGGCCTCATCCGCAAGCTCCATCGCTCAGGTCTCCAACACGGGAGATTTCGAGGACCCCTCCATCCTCGGGATCTTCGAGTTCGACTCCGGGTCGGAGAACTCCGCCGATCTCCTCGACGGAACCGGTCGCTACGTCGCAACCTACATGGCGACTGGCACCGACCCGCCAGAGGATCCATTCTCCACCCCGATCCCCCCTAATGCCACGGCCACGGAGGTCGAGGAACTCCGCCTGAAACTGGCAGAGGCAGTACGTAAAGAGCAAGCTGAGCGCGAAAAATTTCGCCTCGAGCAGGTGACGGCGCAAGAATTAACGCGCTACCACCAGCAGCGGATCAGGACGCGCCTGAACCCCACCGTTCAGGGGCGCGCCCTGAACTTCGACGACGAAAACAACCCGGCCCGCGTGGCCGAGCGCGCGATCTGCGAGAATGCGCCGCCAGGAGGGAGCGCCCGGCCCCCGCCAGGATCAATGGCGATGGGAGCCCCACCTCCACCCAACCGAGAGCGAGACGCAAACGGCCTCCCACTATTCTCCACCCCGATGGACAACCTCGTGGCAGGCCGAGCAGCAGTCGACAGCATCACGGCGACCGGCAACGGCGCCCTGCAGATCGAATACGTCAAGGCCCTGCTTGCGAAGGCCGTCGAGCAGCAGAGAGCGGGCGCCGACTCGCAAGGACGGGTGTACTCGCGTTCCTCAGGAAGCAGAGCGGCCTCCAGCGGCCGCCCAGCGGTGGCAAACACCCTCAACTGCCCGCCACCAGACCCACCGCAGCTCCAGTATCGACATGCTAACGCGGCACTCTCCACCAACGACCCCAGGCCGGCAGCAAACCTTGTCGCCGCCAACGGGCAACCCATCGACGCCCGCACCCACATCATCAACAACCAAAGCTGGCGCGCACGCCAACCCGACGACCTGCGACATACCCTAACCAATCGCCGCGACGGCGAGCCCATGGGGTCGCTCAGCCGACTCGGGCCAAAGTGCTTCGGACCAATGATCCGAGGCGAGAAGTATCCGCCAAACTTCAAGGCGCCGAAAGAAATAGAAAAGTACGACTCCTCGTACAACCCCGCCGTATGGCTTGACACATACCTCATGGCGATGGGGATCGCGGGTCACACTGACCTGCTCGCCGCCCGCTACCTCCCCCTGATGATGGAGGGGACGTGCATGCAGTGGATTAACACTCTTCCCCAGGACAGTATCGACTCCTGGGAGGAAATGCGCGACGCTTTCGTCAGGCACTTCGAGTGCTCCTACACCCGTGCCACCACTATTGAGGACCTGGAACGGTGCGTCCAAGGACCCCGCGAGTCGACCCGGAACTGGGTCCAACGGTGGCAAGAGCTTTGGTACAACGCGGTCGGCATCCACCCGGACACCGCGATCCATTGCTTCAAGACCTCGTGCCGCTACGAGCCCCTAGTCGCCAAGCTCAAGCGACACTCCCGCACACTCGACAACATCCCCGACCTGCTCGAGATCGCCAAACGGTACGCCGAGGAAGATCCGAACCAGGAAACTGACGACGAGTCAGGAGGTCAACGCCGCACAGGGGGCAACGACTGCGGACGCCGAACCGACCTACGCTACAGCGGCACTCGCCTCACCGGCAAGCGCCGCAGTGACGGGCGAGTCGACTTCGTCGCTAATGCCGGGCACGCGCAGCGCGAGCCCAAGAGCTTCCGCCGCGACGGAGGGCAACGCCGCGACGGCGGCAACTATAAGAACAAGCCAAGGTTCGATCCCGCGGCCCTCCTTAACCAACCATGTGCGTTCCATAGCAGGGAAGGAAAGCCCGCAACGCACACCACCGCCGACTGCCACACCCTCAGGGAAATCGAGAAGGCACGGCGAGCGAAGGAGGACCCCAACAACGACCCGCCAAACGGCGGAAAATTCGGCAACATAGCCGACTCGCTCCACACCTTCACAGGCTTCAACACGAAGCGCGAGAAGAAGGTCATTGCTCGCGCCGTCACCGTCAACGCGGTGGCCCAAATAGACGTCCCCCATTTCCTGAACTGGTCGGAGCAGCCCATCACCTGGAGGCGCCAAGACCACTCGCCGCGCATCGAGTACCCAGGACGAGTCGCCCTGGTAGTCAAGCCCAAGGTTGGCGATCATCGCTCCCCAAGACACCGGCGGACGGCGGCAGCTCCATCAACATCCTCTACCTCGACACCTTTCAGCGCGGCTCCCGCAATGATGATCGAGACGACACACCACATTCCACGCATCGCCCCCGGTCGGAAGGCGACCTGATCGGCAGGTCACGCTGCTACCACCTTCGCACACCGGCAAATTTCCGCACCGAGCGGATCGTCTTCGAACTGGTGCCCTTCGACAGCCCCTACCACTGCGTCCTGGGGCGCCAGGCGTTCGCTAAATTCATGGAAGCACCCCACTACGTGTACAACGCGATGAAGCTCCCTGGGCCGTGTGGCGTTATCACCATCCACGGCGACCCCGACATGGCCGCCGAGTGCGAGGCCAAAGGCGCCGAGCTCGCCGACGCCGTCATCGCGGCGGAGACCAACCACGCCGATGAGCTCGCCAAGTACGCGAGCGGGGTCAACGACGACGACCCCACCATACTCAAGAAGCCCAACTCAGAGGGTGGAAGCACCTCCACCTTTGAGGCCACGACGCACACACGCACCGTCGAGCTGGTACCAGGCGACTCCAGCCAGACGGTGACGATCGGAATGGGCATGAGCCCAGCATAGGAAGGCGCGCTCATCGAGTTCCTCCGTGAGAATAGGGACATCTTCGCATGGAAACCCTCTGACATGCCCGGTGTCCCTAGAGAGCTCGCTGAGCACAAGCTAAACGCCGATCCCAAAGTGCGACCTGTCAAGCAATCGCTGCGGCCCTTCAATGAAGAACGCCGCCGAGCAATCGCCGAGGAAGTGCAGCGTCTACTCGCTGCCAGCTTCATCCGGCCAATCAAGTACTCCAAATGGCTAGCAAACCCAGTCCTGGTCGAGAAGAAAAACGGGACCTGGAGAATGTGTATCGACTACACAAACCTGAACAACGCCTGCCCAAAGGAGCAGTTCGTCCTCCCGCGGATCGACCAGATAATCGATTCAACCGCGGGCTCGGAGTCGTTATGCTTCCTCGACGCCTACTCTGGGTACAACCAGATCAAAATGGCTGTCGAAGACGAGGAGAAGACGGCATTCATCACGCCATTCGGAGCCTTCTGCTACACCGCCATGACCTTCGGCCTCAAGAACGCCGGGGCGACCTACCTGCGGTGCATGCAAGAATGCCTCGCGAGCCAAATTGGCCGCAACATCCACGTCTACATCGACGACGTGGTCGTGAAATCCGCTCGCCAAGGCGACCTACTCGCCGACCTGGCGGAAACTTTCGCCAACCTGCGAAGATACAAGATAAAGCTCAACCTAGGAAAGTGCACCTTCGGTGTACCCGCCGGACAACTGCTGGGATACGTCGTCTCCAAACGAGGGATCGAGGCGAACCCCACGAAGATCGACACGATCGCCCGGCTCGGCAAACCCGAGTGCCTGCGCGACGTCCAGAAGCTGGCCGGGCGAGTAGCGGCTCTCAGTCGCTTCATCCCCCGCCTGGGCGAAAAGGCGATGCCCCTATACCGCCTGATGCGCAAGAACCCCACCTTCCAGTGGGACAAGGAGGCGGACGACGCGCTCCGCGACCTAAAAAAGGTGCTACTCGCCGCCCCCGCCAACAAAGAACCCATACTGGTCTACATCGCGGCGTCCGAGCGCGTCGTCAGCGCCGTGATGGTCGTCGAGCGACCAGAGGAAGGAAAAGAGCGCCCGGTTCAGCGGCCGGTGTACTACATCAGCGAGGTCCTCACCGAGTCGCGCCAGCGGTACCCACAGTATCAAAAGCTAGTATACGCAGTTTTCAGGGCTCAGCGGCGCCTACCGCACTACTTCCAGGAGCACCCGATCACGGTCGTCTCCTCAGCACCACTGCAAGACATCATCCGCAATCGCGAGGCGACCGGGCGGGTCGCCAAGTGGGCCGTCGAGATCGGCGTCCACAACATCAAATACGAGCCACGAAAGGCGATCAAGTCACAGGCACTGGCAGACTTCATCGCCGACTGGGAGGAGGCCCAACAACCAGAGAAGCTGCCGTACCTCCACTACTAGAGCCTGCACTTCGACGGCTCCAAGAACGCGGACGGTGCAGGCGCAGGGATAGTGCTGACTTCACCAAAGGGCGACAAGCTCCGCTACGTCCTCTTCCTCGACTTCACGCCTTGCACCAACAACATGGCTGAATACGAGGCCCTACTACACGGCATGCGAGCCGCCAAGGAGATGAACGTCAATCGCCTCTGCTGCTACGGAGATTCCGACCTTGTCGCGGGGCAAGTCGCCGGCACCTGCGACGCTGTCTCCCCTACCATGGCGGCGTACCGCCAAGCAGTGGACAAGTTGGGTGGCTACTTCACCGGGTACTCTGTCGAGTGGATCGACAGGCGAAAAAACGAGGAGGCCGACGCACTCTCCCGCATCGGATCAGCTCGACTCGCGCCTCCCGCCGGCGTTTTTCTCGACACGATTACCAAACCATCTGTCTGTCCCCCGAGGGAGATCGACATTGGGTTCCCACTACAACCAGAGGAGGCCTTGGTCGCATTCGCCAACGAGCCAGACGACTGGACCAAGCCCTACATCGCCTACCTGGAAGCCGGCACCCTGCGAGCAGACGAGACAGACGCTCGAATGATCACTCGTCGATGCAAGTCCTACACCATCATCGACGGCGAGCTCCATAAGCGCAGCGTCACCGGCGTGTTCCAACGCTGCATCCAACCAGCTGAAGGACACAAAATCCTCCACGACATTCACTCGGGTGACTGCGGCCACCACGCAGCCGCTCGCTCCCTGGTCGCCAAGGCTATGCGACACGGCTTCTACTGGCCCACCGCACACGCCGACGCGGTCGACATCGTCCAGCGATGCGCTGGTGCCGGCACGCCAATCAGACGCACGTACCGAGCTCGGCGCTCAAAACAATCCCCATCACCTGGCCATTCGCTGTGTGGGGCATGGACATGGTAGGCCCCTTCAAGAAGGCCCCCTCTGGCTACACCCACCTGCTAGTCACCGTCGACAAATTCACGAAGTGGGTGGAGGCCAAGCCTGTCCGGAAATGCGACGGGAAGACCGCCACTAAATTCTTACGCGAGCTCATATACCGTTACGGGTTTCCCAACAGCATCATCACGGACAACGGCACCAACTTCGCCAAGGAAGCTATGGCCGAATTCTGCGAAGAGCACCATATCCGGCTCGACCTCGCGTCAGTCGCCCACCCAGAGTCCAACGGCCAGGCGGAACGGGCCAACCAAAGCATCCTACACGGCCTGAAGCCGCGACTCCAAGTACCACTCGAGCGCACCGCCGGGTGCTGGGTCGAGGAGTTGCCCTCCGTCGTATGGGGGATCCGCACCACAGTCAACAGATCGACGGGATTCACTCCCTTCTTCATGGTCTACGGCGCCGAGGCAATCATGCCCACCGACCTCGAACACGACTCGCCGCGGGTCATCCACTACACGGAGGCTGCAAACGAGCTTGCCCGCCAAGACGAGATCGACCAACTTGACGAAGTGCGCGACCTCGCTCGATCACGCACCGCCATCTACCAGCAAGGACTCCGCCGCTACCACAGTCGGCGGGTGAAAGCTCGCACCTTCAAGGAAGGCGACCTGGTGTTACGCCTCATCCAGGACAAGAAGGGCATGCACAAGCTCTCCCCTCCGTGGGAAGGCCCATTCGCTATCGGGCGCCAGACCGCAACGACGCCTACTACCTCATCGACGTCCGCGGAGACGGCGAACTCGACGTCAAGCGACCATGGAATGTAAACCTCCTCCGGAAGTTCTACTCCTAGAACCCGACACATGTACTCTCCAGTCACTAAGAAATAAATGAAACGGTTACCGCAAATTGCGCCTACTCTCCACAACTTGTGCCACTCGCACTCGTAAAAACAACATTATGCTAAATGCAGAAGTCAACCTTTGGTACAGCGATCGGCACGGCTAAGTAGTGCGGTGTAAGAACACTGAATTACGTCAGGTTTTGCATCATCCACGAAAAACGCCAACCCGGAGCCCCACTGGAGTCGCCTAGCTCGACTGGTTCTCCGAACCAAGACAACTGCCCTCGCTTCTCACAGCGACCTTGGTCCTCCGCATCCTTGGCATAGCGACTCGAACAGCTAAGTACCACGCTCGGGGACTGAAGACCAGTTCGTCGCGAGCGGCCAGGGAAAACGTCAAGTAAGAGAGCATGCCCAGGACTCGCCACGCGACTGACCCAATAGGCCAGGCAGGAGTGACGCGCTTGCACCAACGCGCCAAGTCCTCAACCACCCTTGAGTCGCGCCTAGAACAACCAAGTACCACGCTCGGGGACTCGGCCACCCGACCTCGTTCGCGCACGGGAAAACGGTAAAGTATAGAGCACTCAAGGGAGTCGCCTTGCGACTGGCTCTCCGAGCTCGGGCGAGTCGACCAAAACAAACAAAACACATGATAACAACACACACATCATATACGAGGTAAACCCCACCAAAGGGCGGACGCGCTCGGGGACTCGCCCAAAAATCAATCAAAATCACATAAACAAATATCAAAATAGACACGACGTCTCATTCAATCACATGTTGCATTGTTTCATGTTACAAAATATGCCCGCGGGGCAGAATTGCTGCTAACGCCATAAAGGCAAACTACCCTATGCTACAGGCTTCGATGATGACTCGCCAGCATCCCGGCGACTGCGGATGAACGCCGTATATGGGTTTGACGGGTACGTCGTCAGTTCACCCGCCATCGCCGCGCGAAAAGGCTGTTCGACCTTGAAGTCAATGGCGTGGCGTTCGGGTCGCTTACGGCGCGATAACCGCCTCGGCACGGGCAGAGGTCGCCCATTGCCCGCACATCGCCCGAGTACGTGGCGGCACGTTCTTGCAACTTGAGGACCTCGGACAGTTCCACCGCGCTAGTCGATGATGGATACCCACTCGTCACGTCATCAACGTCGAAATCTTCGGGGAAGTGGGCGAGTCCAAGGCTCAGTGCCGTCGACGCTCCACGCCGAAACGCCGACCGCGTCATGAACTCAACGACCGCGGGCGCCTTCTCCAAATACTTCTACACTTCAACGAGGTCGCTGGGAATCACCTCCGTCGGCGACATTTCTTGAAGGTATGCTCGGATGCACGTCGCCGACAATGTCGCCGAATCAACGAGCATGCTTACGCATTGCCTCGCGTCGAGCGAGTTCGCCTCTACTTCGCTATCAATGATGCGACCTGCGAGCAAGAATACAATGATAAGAACGACGGACACCACAAAAACCACAACTTTTAGAAAGGGAAGATGCATTCACCAAGCAACGGGGCGGGCGCTGCGGATGAAGTGAAGCATCGAAGCGACGTGGTCGTCCTGAAGCCCAGCAATAAGGACGTCCGACACCTTGCGATCCTCCTCAGCGGCCGCAATGGCGGCCTTAGCTCGCCCGTCCGCCGAGCTCGCTTCTTCCCTCGCCTCCCGCAGTTCGCGCTCAAGGTCAGCGATCCGCTGTTCAGCGACACCCAGGGCAGATCGCGCCGCCACCAAATCACCAGCGGGGACAAGCCCCTGGCGAGCTTCCTCTGCCTTTGCAGCAGCAGCCTGCAGCCTTGTGTTCGCCTCTTGGACGACGGCCAGCTCCTTCTCCGCGCGCTGTTTCGCGGCCAATTGGTCTGCTGACTCAAGCTGCAGACCCTGCACACCACCAAAAAAGGTTAGTCAAAACAAAAAATTTCCTAAGTACCCACCCGCTGAAATTCAGTGAGTGCGCACTCGGGGACTGGACGCGACAAACAAAAGATGCGAAACCATAAGAATCAGGCCGCTGCGAAGCACCGACTTGATCCTCGGGGACTGGATGTACCTGGATGGCCGCGCCAAGCATGTCGTGGAGTTGTGCCGCGTCCACGGACGCGAGAAGTGCTGGCGTATGCCCGCGA
This sequence comes from Avena insularis, assembly GCA_023614405.1. NCBI lineage: Eukaryota > Viridiplantae > Streptophyta > Magnoliopsida > Poales > Poaceae > Avena > Avena insularis. Next base: position 44,071,754 of record CM042695.1, read on the forward strand.
CGTTGGTCGACTTCAGCGTCGGTAGGCCCACTCGCCGTGGTTGCCTTGGTCACAAAGCGCGGGAAGGTAGCGATAGAGGCACCCGCTCCGAAAGAGGTCGCCTCCGCCGGTCTAGGCAAAGAAGCACCCTCCTTCGTAGACGCGGCTGCCTCCATCACGGGCCCGGCTGGTGCGACCGCTGTATCATCGGAGATGGTGATGGTGTCGTCGCCCTTGGCCTTCTTACTGCCATCCGCCGAGGCGACGACCTCGTCCGCCTTCCTCTTGCGGGAAGGATCTTCCTCGCTAGCGGTGGAGGGCACCTTGGCCACGGTCGGGTGGCCCATCTTCTTCACCCCGGTCCTGTGCATTAATCGAATTAGCAAAAACAATCGAAATACTTACGGAAAATGAGGAAAGGAGAACGAACTCACTTGGCGACTGGGATGAAACGCAGTCCCGTACGGAGGCCGGCCGGTTTTTCTAGCTCAGGGCCCAGACGGCGGGTGAGCCCCAACTCCAGGACGTCGCGTGCCCAAGACACCGACGGCTTCTTCGTCGTTGAGGCCGCAGCTGGTGCCTCTGGGATATCCTTAGCCGGAGCTTCCTTGCGAGGCGAAGCCGCCGAGCCTCGCCGTGAAGCGCCACGCGCTCAACCTCCTCTACCGTAAAAGCCCCCGAGCTCGCTTACGGTATGGCCCACCGCGGCCGGAACTTCTCCTAGCCCAGAGACTGGGGCGAACGGCGGAGGCATTGAAGCCAGCGGCACTTCCACGGTCGCCGCGTCCAGCTCGGTTGTCGCTGGCGGCGCACCATCACCGGCTGCGCGGGGAGCGTCTGAGCTGCTCGCCGAATGCGACGGCGAGGCCGTCTTCGATGGCTTCGTCTTCCCTTTCGGGGGGACCCTCGCCTCCTTTCCCTTCTTCTTCTTCTTCGACGGAGTGGCTTGACGGCGCGAGGTGGTGTCTGGGAGCTCGTCGTCGTCGTCGTCATGACGATCGAGGCTTCTACTTGCCTCGATTTCGCGCTGGCGTTGTCCGCGGGTCTTTCGGATCAGCGGGGCGACCTCCTCCTCGGACTCGTCGTCGTCGTTCGCCGCCTCTTAGCGGCGGCGACTGCTCACGCCTTGGGACGATCTCGAGTTCTCGTCGTCCGAAGGTGGGAGCCACCCTTCCACCACTTGGAACAGCTGCGATGAATACAAAGTAAAATCAGAATTACCGCGACTGCATAAACTGCGACTGCGAGCGAAGAAAAGTGGTTACCGTTGGAGCTGGACGCTTTGCGGTATAGGGGGCGACCCCAGCCTGCGCATCCAGGTACACCGCCTGGGTGATCTTCTTCAGTGCTGAGAGATAGTCCTCCAGCTTCCACTCGCCGAGGCAGGCTTTCATCGTGTCTCCCCGGCCCGTGTACTGGTACATATAGTGGTCGCGCTGGGCGAGCGGGACGAGCCGCCGCCCGAGCCAGCAGTTGTACAGATTTATCGTCTGGAGGCCCTTCTTTTTCAGACCGCGGATGGTCTGGAGCATTTCGTCGACGCCCATCCGCTGATCGTTGGGGAGCTTGCCGACTTGGAGATGGCGTGGCTCGGATCGATTGGCGGAATACCGCGGGATCAAGGCCTCGTCCTCCGGGGTCGCCTCGGCCACGTAAAACCACGACTTCTTCCAGTCGCTGTTTTGGCAGCAAAGATCGATCAAGAATGATGCTTTGACTTGAGTTGAATGTCGTGCCATGCGGATAGCATTGGGTCATTGCTTCTCGCGCTGATCCGTCCGTGGAACAGATCTTGCCACAAGGGGAAGTAGGGCCGGCAGCCCAAGTAGCATTCGCAGAACGCCACGAAGATGGCGAGTTGCTCGATGCTGTGGGGACCCAGATCTGAAGGCTGGATCCCGTAGTAGGCGCAGAAGCGCCGGAAGAACAGGGACGTAGGAAACCCTAGCCCCTGCTCGAGATGACTGGTGAAACAGATGAATTCCCTCTCTCGCGGGCTCGGGGTCGTCTCTCCAGCTGCGGGAATACGCCAACAGCCGGCTCGCAGAATCCCGGCCTCCTCGAAAGAGGCCAGTTGCGCCCTTGTGCACTTGGACCTACCCCACGGTCCGGTGGAAAGGGCCATGGCCGAAAGGTTTGTTGGGGGTCGGGGGATTTCGGGTCGGCTGGATTGCGATGCGAGGGAAGGAGAATGCGTGCAGCCGAAAGAGGTGGTGAAAAGGTAGCTCTCCGATCGCCTGTCATTCCCCTTATATAGGGAATGTTACCCGCCGAATCTGGGAACTGTTACCGCGCGATAATTATGCCAAAAGTTACCGTTGGATTACTCCAACGGCTAGTTTGACCGCGTTTGACGGTCCAACTACGGCCACTCGGCTCGCCGACCAAATCACTATGACAAGAGCCGACCGACTCGCCAAAGTCGCGACCGGATCAATGGTTTCTCCTTATGCAGAGCCCGCCGACGATTCGACCGATGCCTACTCGTCAGCGCATACTCGATCGCCGCCAGAGCCACCCACGCCTAATCGCCGACGGCCTCGGGACTATCGATGGGGATATGCCTACCGGGTATACCCAGCAGACGCTTCCGATCGCCCAAAGAATCGGCGAGTGGGCTCGCAAGACGGCGATCGATTGAAGCGATAAGGAACCAAGCGACTAGAAGCTGAAGGCCCAGGCGAGTAGATATGCCTAGTCGGGTAAGGTTAAAACAGCTACCGAAGCTTTAACTAAATCGGTTAAGATATGTAAACCCTAGGGGAGGTGAGCCTACATAAACCACCCTATAGGGTGAGTAGAGATACATTCCTAGAGACACCCAAGCGACTCGCCGCCCTGTCGCCGAGCTCGCACATTGTAACACCTCCATAATACAATCTAGCAGGAGTAGGTCTTTACCCCCCGAGGGGCCGAACCTGGGTAAATCCCTGTGCTTTTGCCCTCATCTCGCACCGTAGATGGCTGGCCGCCCTTGCCCCTCGTTCTACTACTCGCTGCCGATTGCAGCATCTGCCGTGACAATCTCCACGACAATGGACAAGAGTTTATGAAAATGGCAATAAAACAAAAAACTACGAGTTTTTGTCATGCCCTCAAACATGTATCGGGTATTATGGTCCTAGTAAATCGACCTGGAACCCCAAAATAGTGGGGGACAATTCATGAAAACGTCCATAAAACCCAAAAAAGATGATTTTTTGCTCATACATATCAAACATCTAAATCGCCTTGGCATCCCAAAACTTTGGGCAATAACTCATGAAAATGACCATAAAACCTAAAAATGACAAGTTTTTGGTCATAACTCTAAAACATGTAAATTGCTCTAGAACCTCAAAACTATGGGCAATAGCTCAAGAAAACGGCCATAAAAAGCAAAAAATGATAAATTTTTGGTCATACCTCTTAAACATGTAAATCACCCTAGAAGCCTAAAACCATGGGCAATAGCTCATGAAAACGGCCATAAAACACGAAGATGACAAGTTTTTGGTCATGCCCTCGAACATGTATTGTTTATTAAGATCATTGTAAATCACCCTGGAACCCCAAAACTATGGGCAATAAGTCATGAAAACGGCCATAAGATGCGAAAACGATGAGATTTTGGTTATAATTCTCAAACATGTATTGGGTGTAACGGGCCATGCACATCCCCTAGAAGACACAAAGTATGGACAAGAGTTTATGAAAATGGCAATAAAACAAAAAACTACGAGTTTTTGTCATGCCCTCAAACATGTATCGGGTATTATGGTCCTGGTAAATCGACCTGGAATACCAAAACAGTGGAGAAAAATTCATGAAAACGTCCATAAAACCCAAAAAAGATGAGTTTTTTCTCATACATCTCAAACATCTAAATTGCCTTGGCATCCCAAAACTTTGGGCAATACCTCATGAAAACGGCCATAAAACCTAATAACGACAAGTTTTTGGTCATAACTCTAAAACATGTAAATCGCTATGGAACCTCAAATCTGTGGGCATTAGCTCAAGAAAAAGGCCATTGTAAATCACCGTTGAACCCCAAAACTATGGGCAATAAGTCATGAAAACAGCCATCACATGCGAAAACGATGAGTTTTTGGTCATAATTCTCAAACATGTATTGGGTATAACAGGCCATGCACATCCCCTAGAACACCAAAAGTATGGACAATAGGTTATGAAAATGGCAATAAATCAAAAAACTACGAGTTTTTGTCATGCCCTCGACATGTATCGGGTATTATGGTCCTGGTAAATTGACCTGGAACCCCAAAACTGTGGGGAAGAATTCATGAAAACGTCCATAAAACCCAAAAAAGATGAGTTTTTTCTCATACATCTCAAATCGCCTTGGCATCCCAAAACTGTGGGCATTAGCTCATGAAAACGGCCATAAAACCTAAAAACGACAAGTTTTTGGTCATAACTCTAAAACATGTAAATCGCCCTGGAACCTCAAAACTGTGGGAAATAGCTCAAGAAAACGGCCATAAAAAGAAAAAATGACAACTTTTTGGTCATAACTCTTAAACATGTAAATCGTCATGGAAAAACTGTGTGCAATAGCTCATGAAAACGGCCATAAAACACGAAAATGACAAGTTTTTGGGTATCCTCGAACATGAATCGTTTATTATTTATTGAATATCAATTAACCTTGTAAATATCAATGTATCGTTTATTAAGATCATTGTAAATCACCCTGGAACCCCAAAACTATGGGCAATAAGTCATGAAAACGGCCATAAGATGCGAAAACAATGAGTTTTTGGTCATAATTCTCAAACATGTATTGGGTATAACGGGCCATGCACATCCCCTAAAACACCAAAAGTATGGACAAGAGCTTATGAAAATGGCAATAAAACAAAATACTACCAGTTTTTATCATGCCCTTAAACATGTATCGGGTATTATGGTCCTAGTAAATCGACCTGGAACCCCAAAAAAGATGAGTTTTTGCTGATACATCTCAAACATCTAAATCGCCTTGGCATCCCAAAACTATGGGCAATAGCTCATGAAAACGACCATAAAACCTAAAAACGACAAGTTTTTGGTCATAACTCTAAAACATGTAAATTGCTCTAGAACCTCAAAACTGTGGGCAATAGCTCAAGAAAACGGCCATAAAAAGCAAAAAAAGATAACTTTTTGGTCATACCTCTTAAACATGTAAATCACCCTGGAAACCTAAAACTGTGCGCAATAGATCATAAAAACGACCATAAAACAGGAAGATGACAAGTTTTTGGTCATGCCCTCGAACATGTATTGTTTATTAAGATAATTTTAAATCACCCTGGAACCCCAAAACTATGGGCAATAAGTCATGAAAACGGCCATAAGATGCGAAAACGATGAGTGTTTGGTCATAATTCTCAAACAAGTATCCCCTGGAAGAAAAAAATTATGGACAAGAGTTTATGAAAATGGCAATAAAACAAAAAACTACGAGTTTTTGTCATGCCCTCAAACATGTATCGGGTATTATGGTCCTGCTAAATCGACCTGGAACCCCAAAACAGTGGGAAAAAAATCACGAAAACGTCCATAAATCCGAAAAAAGATGAGTTTTTTCTCATACATCTCAAACATCTAAATCACCTTGGCATCCCAATACTTTGGACAATAGCTCATGAAAACGGCCATAAAACCTAAAAATGACAAGTTTTTGGTCATAACTCTAAAACATGTAAATCGCTCTGGAACATCAAAACTATGGGCAATAGCTCAAGAAAACGGCCATAAAAAGCAAAAAACGACAACTTTTTGGTCATACCTCTTAAACAAGTAAATCGCCCTGGAAGCCTAAAACTGTGGGCAGTAGCTCATGAAAACGGCCATAAAACACGAAGATGGCAAGTTTTTGGTCATGCCCTCGAACATTTATCGTTTATTAAGATCATTGTAAATCACCCTGGAACCCCAAAACTATGGGCAATAAGTCATGAAAACAACCATAAGATGCGAAAACAATGACTTTTTCGTCATAATTCTCAAACATGTATTGGGTATAACAGGCCATGCACATCCCCTAGAACACCAAAAGTATGAACAATAGCTCATGAAAACGACCATAAAACCTAAAAACGACAAGATTTTGGTCATAACTCTAAAACATGTAAATTGCTCTAGAACCTCAAAACTGTGGGCAATAGCTCAAGAAAACGACCATAAAAAGCAAAAAAATGATAACTTTTTGGTCATACCTCTTAAACATGTAAATCACCCTGGAAGCCTAAAACTGTGCGTAATAGCTCATGAAAACGGCCATAAAACACGAAGATGACAAGTTTTTGGTCATGCCCTCGAACATGTATTGTTTACTAAGATCATTGTAAATCACCCTGGAACCCCAAAACTATGGGCAATAAGTCATGAAAACGGCCATAAGATGCGAAAACAATGAGTTTTTGTTCATAATTCTCAAACATGTATTGGGTATAATGGGCCATCCACATCCCCTAGAATACAAAAATTGTGGACAAGAGTTTATGAAAATGGCAATAAAAGAAAAAACTACGAGTTTTTGTCATGCCCTCAAACATGTATCAGGTATTATGGTCCTGGTAAATCGACCTAGAACCCCAAAACAGTGGGAAAAAATTCATAAAAACGTCCATAAAACCAAAAAAAGATGAGTTTTTGCTCATACATCTCAAACATCTAAATCGCCTTGGCATCCCAAAATTGTGGGCAATAGCTCATGAAAACGGCCATAAAACCTAAAAATGACAAGTTTTTGGTCATAACTCTAAAACATGTAAATCGCTCGGGAACATAAAACTGTGGGCAATAGCTCAAGAAAACGACCATAAAAAGCAAAGAACGACAACTTTTTGGTCATACCTCTTAAACAAGTAAATCGCCCCGGAAGCCTAAAACTGTGTGCAGTAGCTCATGAAAACGGCCATAAGATTCGAAAACGATGAGTTTTTGGTCATAATTCTCAAACATGTATTGGGTTTAACATGCCATGCACATCCCCTAGAACACGAAAAGTATGGACAATAGCTTATGAAAATGAAAATAAAACAAAAAACTAGGAGTTTTTGTCATTCCCTCAACATGTATCGGGTATTATGGTCCTGGTAAATCGACCTAGAACCCCAAAACAGTGGGGAAGAATTCATGAAAACGTCCTAAAACCCAAAAAAGATGAGTTTTTTCTCATACATCTCAAACATCTAAATCGCCTTGGCATAAAAAACTATGGGCAATAGCTCATGAAAATGGCCATAAAACCTAAAAACGACAAGTTTTTGGTCATAACTATAAAACATGTAAATCGCCCTGAAACCTCAAAACTGTGGGAAATAGCTCAAGAAAACGGAAATAAAATGCAAAAAAATGACAACTTTTTGGTCATACCTCTTAAGCATGTAAATCGCCATGGAAGCCTAAAACTGTGGCCTATAGCTCATGAAAACGGCCATAAAACACGAAGATGACAAGTTTTTGGTCATGCCCTCAAACATGAATCGTTTATTATTTATTGAATATCAATTGACCTTGTAAATATCAATGTATCGTTTATTAAGATCATTGTAAATCACCCTGGAACCCCAAAACTATGGGCAATAAGACATGAAAACGGCCATAAGATGTAAAAACAATGAGTTTTTGGTCATAATTCTCAAACATGTATTGGGTATATCCGTCCATGCACATCCCCTAGAAGACAAAAAGTATGGACAAGAGTTTATGAAAATGGCAATAAAACAAAAAACTACGAGTTTTTGTCATGCCCTCAAACATGTATCGGGTATTATGGTCCTAGTAAATCGACCTGGAACCCCAAAATAGTGGGGGAAAATTCATGAAAACGTCCATAAAACCCAAAAAAGATGAGTTTTTGCTCATACATCTCAAACATCTAAATCGCCTTGGCATCCCAAAACTGTGGGCAATAGCTCATGAAAACGACCATAAAACCTAAAAACGACAAGTTTTTGGTCATAACTCTAAAACATGTAAATTGCTCTAGAACCTCAAAACTGTGGGCAATAGCTCAAGAAAACGGCCATAAAAAGCAAAAAATGATAACTTTTTGGTCATACCTCTTAAACATGTAAATCACCCTGGAAGCCTAAAACTGTGGGCAATACCTCATGAAAACGGCCATAAAACACGAAGATGACAAGTTTTTGGTCATGCCCTCGAACATGTATTGTTTATTAAGATCATTGTAAATCACCCTGGAACCCCAAAACTATGGGCAATAAGTCATAAAAACGGCAATAACATGCGAAAACGATGAGTTTTTGGTCATAATTCTCAAACATGTATTGGGTATAACGGGCCATGCACATCCCCTAGAAGACAAAAAGTATGGACAAGAGTTTATGAAAATGGCAATAAAACAAAAAACTACGAGTTTTTGTCATGCCCTCAAACATGTATCGGGTATTATGGTCCTGGTAAATCGACCTGGAACCCCAAAACTGTGGGGAAAAATTCATGAAAACGTCCATAAAACCCAAAAAAGATGAGTTTTTGCTCATACATCTCAAACATCTAAATCGCCTTGGCATCCCAAAACTTTGGGCAATAGCTCATGAAAACGGCCATAAAACCTAAAAATGACAAGTTTTTGGTCATAACTCTAAAACATGTAAATCGCCCTAGAACATCAAAACTGTGGGCAATAGCTCAAGAAAACGACAACTTTTTGGTCATACCTCTTAAACATGTAAATCGCCATGGAAGCCTAAAACTGTGAGCAATAGCTCATGAAAACGACCATAAAACACGAAGATGACAAGTTTTTGGTCATGCCCTTCAACATGTATCGTTTATTAAAATCATTGTAAATCACCCTGGAACCCCAAAACTATGGGCAATAAGTCATGAAAACAGCCATGAGATGCAAAAATGATGAGTTTTTGGTCATAATTCTCAAACATGTATTGGGTTTAACATGCCATGCACATCCCCTAGAACACGAAAAGTATGGAAATAGCTTATGAAAATGGCAATAAAACAAAAAACTACGAGTTTTTGTCATTCCCTCAACATGTATCGGGTATTATGGTCCTGGTAAATCGACCTGCAACCCCAAAACAGTGGGGAAAAAATCATGAAAACGTCCATAAAACCGAAAAAAGATGAGTTTTTGCTCATACATCTCAAAACCTAAAAATGACAAGTTTTTGGTCATAACTCTAAAACATGTAAATCGCTCTGGAACAACAAAACTGTGGGCAATAGCTTAAGAAAACGGCCATAAAAAGCAAAAAACGACAACTTTTTGGTCATACCTCTTAAACAAGTAAATCGCCCTGGAAGCCTAAAACTGTGGGCAGTAGCTCATGAAAACGGCCATAAAACACGAAGATGACAAGTTTTTGGGCATGCCCACGAACATGTATAGTTTATTAAGATCATTGTAAATCACCCTGGAACCCCAAAACTATGGGCAATAAGTCATCAAAACAGCCATAAGATTGGAAAATGATGAATTTTTGGTCATAATTCTCAAACATGTATTGGGTATAACAGGGCATGCACATCCCCTAGAACACCAAAAGTATGGACAATAGCTTATGAAAATGGCAATAAATCAAAAAACTACGAGTTTTTTGTCATGCCGTCAACATGTATCGGGTATTATGGACCTGGTAAATCGACCTGGAACCCCAAAAAAGTGGGGAAGAATTCATGAAAACGTCCATCAAACCCAAAAAAGACGAGTTTTTTCTCATACATCTCAAACATCTAAATCGCCTTGGCATCCCAAAACTGTGGGCAATAGCTCATGAAAACGGCCACATAACCTAAAAACGACAAGTTTTTGGTCACAACTCTAAAACATGTAAATCGCCCTGGAACCTCAAAACTGTGGGAAATAGCTCAAGAAAACGGCCATAAAAAGCAAGAAAATGACAACTTCTTGGTCATACCTCTTAAACATGTAAATCTCCATGGAAGCCTAAAACTGCGGGCAATAGCTCATGAAAACGGCCATAAAACACGAAGATGACAAGTGTTTGGTCATGCCCTCCAACATGTATCGTTTATTATTTATTGAATATAAATTGACCTTGTAAATATCAATGTATCGTTTATTAAGGTAATTGTAAATCATCCTGGAACCCCAAAACTATGGGCAATAAGACATGAAAACGGCCATAAGATGCGAAAACAATGAGTTTTTGGTCATAATTCTCAAACATTTATTGGGTATAACGGTCCATGCACATCCCCTAGAACACCAAAAGTATGGACAAGAGCTTATGAAAATGGCAATAAAACAAAAAACTACGAGTTTTTGTCATGCCCTCAAATATGTATTGGGTATTATGGTCCTGGTAAATCGACCTGGAACCCCAAAACAGTGGGGAAAAAATCATGAAAACGTCCATAAAACCCAAAAAAGATGAGTTTTTGCTCATACATCTCAAACATCTAAATCGCCTTGGCATCCCAAAACTATGGGCAATAGCTCATGAAAACGACCATAAAACCTAAAAATGACAAGTTTTTGGTCATAACTCTAAAACATGTAAATCGCTCTGGAACATCAAAACTGTGGGCAATAGCTCAAGAAAACGGCCATAAAAAGCAAAAAACGACAACTTTTTGGTCATACCTCTTAAACAAGTAAATCGCCCTGGAAGCCTAAAACTGTGGGCAGTAGCTCATGAAAACGGCCATAAAACACGAAGATGACAAGTTTTTGGTCATGCCCTCGAACATGATTTATTATATTTTGAATCAATTGACCTTGTAAATATCAATGTATCGTTTATTAAGATCATTGTAAATCACCCTGGAACCCCAAAACTATGGGCAATAAGTCATGAAAACAGCCATGAGATGCAAAAATGATGAGTTTTTGGTCATAATTCTCAAACATGTATTGGGTTTAACATGCCATGCACATCCCCTAGAACACGAAAAGTATGGAAATAGCTTATGAAAATGGCAATAAAACAAAAAACTACGAGTTTTTGTCATTCCCTCAACATGTATCGGGTATTATGGTCCTGGTAAATCGACCTGCAACCCCAAAACAGTGGGGAAAAAATCATGAAAACGTCCATAAAACCGAAAAAAGATGAGTTTTTGCTCATACATCTCAAACATCTAAATCCTGGCATCCAAAAAAAAAGGGTATAGCTCATGAAAGCGACCATAAAACCTAAAATGAAAAGTTTTTGGTCATAACTCTAAAACATGTAAATCGCTCTAGAACAACAAAATCAGGCAATAGCTCAAGAAAACGGCCATAAAAAGCAAAAAACGACAACTTTTTGGTCATACCTCTTAAACAAGTAAATCGCCCTGGAAGCCTAAAACTGTGGGCAGTAGCTCATGAAAACGGCCATAAAACACGAAGATGACAAGTTTTTGGTCATGCCCTCGAACATGTATCGTTTATTAAGATCATTGTAAATCACCCTGGAACCCCAAAACTATGGGCAATAAGTCATGAAAACAGCCATAAGATGCGAAAACGATGAGTTTTTGGTCATAATTCTCAAACATGTATTGGGTATAACAGGCCATGCACATCCCCTAGAACACCAAAAGTATGGACAATAGCTTATGAAAATGGCAATAAATCAAAAAACTACGAGTTTTTTGTCATGCCCTCAACATGTATCGGGTATTATGGACCTGGTAAATCGACCTGGAACCCCAAAACAGTGGGGAAGAATTCATGAAAACGTCCATCAAACCCAAAAAAGATGAGTTTTTTCTCATACATCTCAAACATCTAAATCGCCTTGGCATCCCAAAACTGTGGGCAATAGCTCATGAAAACGGCCACATAACCCAAAAACGACAAGTTTTTGGTCACAACTCTAAAACATGTAAATCGCCCTGGAACCTCAAAACTGTGGGAAATAGCTCAAGAAAACGGCCATAAAAAGCAAAAAAATGACAACTTCTTGGTCATACCTCTTAAACATGTAAATCTCCATGGAAGCCTAAAACTGCGGGCAATAGCTCATGAAAACGGCCATAAAACACGAAGATGACAAGTTTTTGGTCATGCCCTCGAACATGTATCGTTTATTATTTATTGAATATCAATTGACCTTGTAAATATCAATGTATCGTTTATTAAGATAATTGTAAATCACCCTGGAACCCCAAAACTATGGGCAATAAGACATGAAAATAGCCATAAGATGCGAAAACAATGAGTTTTTGGTCATAATTCTCAAAAATGTATTGGGTATAACGGGCCATGCACATCCCCTAGAACACCAAAAGTATGGACAAGAGCTTATGAAAATGGCAAAAAAACAAAAAACAATGAGTTTTTTCATGCCCTCAAAAATGTATCGGGTATTATGGTCCTAGTAAATCGAAATGGAACCCCTAAATAGTGGGGGAAAATTCATGAAAACGTCCATAAAACCCAAAAAAGATGAGTTTTTGCTCATACATCTCAAACATCTAAATCGCCTTGGCATCCCAAAACTATGGGCAATAGCTCATGAAAACGACCATAAAACCTAAAAACGACAAGTTTTTGGTCATAACTCTAAAACATGTAAATTGCTCTAGAACCTCAAAACTGTGGGCAATAGCTCAAGAAAACGGCCATAAAAAGCAAAAAACGACAACTTTTTGGTCATACCTCTTAAACAAGTAAATCACCCTAGAAGCCTAAAACTGTGGGCAGTAGCTCATGAAAACGGCCATAAAACACGAAGATGACAAGTTTTTGGTCATGCCCTCGAACATGTATTGTTTATTAAGATCATTGTAAATCACCCTAGAACCCCAAAACTATGGGCAATAAGTCATGAAAACAGCCATAAGATGCGAAAACGATGAGTTTTTGGTCATAATTCTCAAACATGTATTGGGTATAACAGGCCATGCACATCCCCTAGAACACCAAAAGTATGGACAATAGCTTATGAAAATGGCAATAAATCAAAAAACTACGAGTTTTTTGTCATGCCCTCAACATGTATCGGGTATTATGGACCTGGTAAATCGACCTGGAACCCCAAAACAGTGGGGAAGAATTCATGAAAACATCCATCAAACCCAAAAAAGATGAGTTTTTTCTCATACATCTCAAACATCTAAATCGCCTTGGCATCCCAAAACTTCGGGCAATAGCTCATGAAAACGGCCACATAACCTAAAAACGACAAGTTTTTGGTCACAACTCTAAAACATGTAAATCGCCCTGGAACCTCAAAACTGTGGGAAATAGCTCAAGAAAACGGCCATAAAAAGCAAAAAAATGACAACTTCTTGGTCATACCTCTTAAACATGTAAATCTCCATGGAAGCCTAAAACTGCGGGCAATAGCTCATGAAAACGGCCATAAAACACGAAGATGACAAGTTTTTGGTCATGCCCTCGAACATGTATCGTCTATTAAGATCATTGTAAATCAACCTGGAACTCCAAAACTATGGGCAATAAGTCATGAAAACAGCCATAAGATGCGAAAACGATGAGTTTTTGGTCATAATTCTCAAACATGTATTGGGTATAACAGGCCATGCACATCCCCTAGAACACCAAAAGTATGGACAATAGCTTATGAAAATGGCAATAAATCAAAAAAATACGAGTTTTTTGTCATGCCCTCAACATGTATCGGGTATTATGGTCCTGGTAAATCGACCTGGAACCCCAAAACAGTGGGGAAGAATTCATGAAAACGTCCATCAAACCCAAAAAAGATGAGTTTTTTCTCATACATCTCAAACATCTAAATCGCCTTGGCATCCCAAAACTATGGGCAATAGCTCATGAAAACGGCCACATAACCTAAAAACGACAAGTTTTTGGTCACAACTCTAAAACATGTAAATCGCCCTGGAACCTCAAAACTGTGGGAAATAGCTCAAGAAAACGGCCATAAAAAGCAAAAAAATGACAACTTCTTGGTCATACCTCTTAAACATGTAAATCTCCATGGAAGCCTAAAACTGCGGGCAATAGCTCATGAAAACGGCCATAAAACACGAAGATGACAAGTTTTTGGTCATGCCCTCGAACATGTATCGTTTATTATTTATTGAATATCAATTGACCTTGTAAATATCAATGTATCGTTTATTAAGATAATTGTAAATCACCCTGGAACCCCAAAACTATGGGCAATAAGACATGAAAACGGCCATAAGATGCGAAAACAATGAGTTTTTGGTCATAATTCTCAAACATGTATTGGGTATAACGGGCCATGCACATCCCCTAGAACACCAAAAGTATGGACAAGAGCTTATGAAAATGGCAATAAAACAAAAAACTACGAGTTTATGTCATGCCCTCAAACATGTATCGGGTATTATGGTCCTAGTAAATCGACCTGGAACCCCTAAATAGGGGGGGAAATTCATGAAAACGTCCATAAAACCCAAAAAAGATGAGTTTTTGCTCATACATCTCAAACATTTAAATCTCCTTGGCATCCCAAAACTGTGGGCAATAGCTCATGAAAACGACCATAAAACCTAAAAACGACAAGTTTTTGGTCATAACTCTAAAATATGTAAATTGCTCTAGAACCTCAAAACTGTGGGCAATAGCTCAAGAAAACGGCCATAAAAAGCAAAAAATGATAACTTTTTGGTCATACCTCTTAAACATGTAAATCACCCTGGAAGCCTAAAACTGTGGGCAATACCTCATGAAAACGGCCATAAAACACGAAGATGACAAGTTTTTGGTCATGCCCTCGAACATGTATTGTTTATTAAGATCATTGTAAATCACCCTGGAACCCCAAATCTATGGGCAATAAGTCATAAAAATGGCAATAACATGCGAAAACGATGAGTTTTTGGTCATAATTCTCAAACATGTATTGGGTATAACGGGCCATGCACATCCCCTAGAAGACAAAAAGTATGGACAAGAGTTTATGAAAATGGCAATAAAACAAAAAACTACGAGTTTTTGTCATGCCCTCAAACATGTATTGGGTATTATGGTCCTGGTAAATCGACCTGGAACCCCAAAACAGTGGGGAAAAATTCATGAAAACGTCCATAAAACCCAAAAAAGATGAGTTTTTGCTCATACATCTCAAACATCTAAATCGCCTTGGCATCCCAAAACTTTGGGCAATAGCTCATGAAAACGGCCATAAAACCTAAAAATGACAAGTTTTTGGTCATAACTCTAACACATGTAAATCGCTCTGGAACATCAAAACTGTGGGCAATAGCTCAAGAAAACGACCATAAAAAGCAAAAAACGACAACTTTTTGGTCATACCTCTTAAACAAGTAAATCGCCCTAGAAGCCTAAAACTGTTGGAATTATGCCCTAGAGGCAATAATAAAGCTGTTATTATTATAATTCTTGTTCATGATAATGTTTATATTCCATGCTAGAATTGTATTAAGTGGAAACTTTAATACTTGTGTGGTTTGTGAACGACACCGTGTCCCTAGTACGCCTCTATGGACTAGCTCATTGATCAATGATGTTTAAGGTTTCCTAACCATAGACATGAGTTGTTAATTGATAATGAGATCATATCATTGGGAGAATGATATGATGGACAGACCCAAACTAAGTGAAGCAATTAGATCGTGTCATCGTGTTCGTCTTTGCGAAGCTTTTCTTATGTCAAATATTGTATTCCTTAGACCATGAGATAATACAACTCCCTGGTATCGGAAGAAAGCTTTGAGGTCATCAAACGTCATCCTATGAGAGGGTGATCATAAAGGTGTCTCTCAGGTGATCGGAAAGTATCCTGTGGGTTGTATGTATCGAGATGGGATTTGTCCCTCCCAAGTCGGAGAGATATACTTCGGGCCCACTCGGTAATCGATATCAACACCGCTTGCAAGCATGTGGTTAAGGAGTTAATCACAAAGTGATATCGGATTCTGGAGCAGTAAAGTACTTGCTGTGAACGAGATTGAACTAGGTATGACGATACCGACGATCGAATCTCGGGCAAGTAAAATATCGCGAGACGAAGGGAATATATATATGGGATTGATTGAATCCTGGCATCGTGGTTCATCTGATATGATCATCGATGAATGTGTGGGAATCAATATGGGTGCCTGCACTGCCATTGATTATTGATAGAAGATCATGTCTGCATATTCTCGAACCCGCAGGGTCACACACTTAACGTGTCTCGACGCTAGGATAGATTGGATAATTGGTTTTTGTTCGGAGTCTTGGATGGGATCCGGGACATCACGAGAGGTTCCGGAGTGGTCCGGAGAATAAGATTCATATAAGACAGTGAAGTTTTTGGAGTTCGGAATTGTTCCGGATTAATCGGTATTATACCGGAAGCTTCTAGAAACTTCCGGAAGGGGACCAACGTGGCCCCACCTTCCGGGAGGGGGCATGGGCCTATGAGGGAGTGTCCTGGCCGCATTGGGCCAGGGGCACAAGGCCCCATAGGGCCCAGCCGATTCTAGAGAGATTTAACTCGTTTAAATCTCGGGATAGAATTTCTAGAAGAGGGAGAGTTTAAATCATTTAAACTAGAGATAGGGTTTCTAGAAGGGAGAGTTTAAATCGTTTAAACTAGAGATAAGCTTGGAGGAGGGGCAAGGGCTGGCCGCCCCCCCCTCTATATATAGAGGGCTGGTGCGCCCCTTCCCCCACACACCTTCCTCCAAGCCCTAGCTGCCTTGCTACCTTCCTCTCTCCCTCCCGACTGTTTGTAGGCGAAGCCCTGCTGCAGAAATTCTCTAGTATATACACCACGCCGTCGTGTTGTAGATACAATCTATCTCTCCACCATACTTGCTGGTCCGAGGAAGGAGGAGACATCGAGGTGCTGCACGTGTGCATCTCACGGAGGCACCGCCACTTGTGGTGCTAGATCGGATCGGATCGCGAGGAGGAGAAGCGAGTACGACTACATCACACACGTTCCGACGAACGTTCCGCTGTGCGAATCTTCAAGGGTATGAAGATCTAATCCAATCTCTCTCGTTGTTTGCATCTCCTAGATTAGATCTTGGCTTTCCCTCTGTTCGCTCCGTAGAAAATTTTGATTTACTATGCCACGAAACCCTTCAAAAACTGTGGGCAGTAGCTCATAAAACGGCCATAAAACACGAAGATGACAAGTTTTTGGTCATGCCCTCGAACATGTATCGTTTATTAAGATCATTGTAAATCAACCTGGAACCCCAAATCTATGGGCAATAAGTCATGAAAACAGCCATAAGATGCGAAAACGATGAGTTTTTGGTCATAATTCTCAAACATGTATTGGGTATAACAGGCCATGCACATCCCCTAGAACACCAAAAGTATGGACAATAGATTATGAAAATGGCAATAAAACAAAAAACTAGGAGTTTTTGTCATTCCCTCAACATGTATCGGGTATTATGGTCCTGGTAAATCGACCTGAAACCCAAAACAGTGGGGAAGAATTCATCAAAACGTCCATCAAACCCAAAAAAGATGAGTTTTTTCTCATAAATCTCAAATATCTAAATCGCCTTGGCATCCCAAAACTGTGGGCAATAGCTCATGAAAACGGCCATAAAACCTAAAAACGACAAGTTTTTGGTCATAACTCTAAACCATGTAAATCGCCCTGGAACCTCAAAACTGTGGGAAATAGCTCAAGAAAACGGCCATAAAAAGCAAAAAAATGACAACTTTTTGGTCATACCTCTTAAACATGTAAATCGCCATGGAAACCTAAAACTGTGGGCAATAGCTCATGAAAACGGCCATAAAACACGAAGATGAAAAGTTTTTGGTCATGCCCTCGAACATGTATCGTTTATTATTTATTGAATATCAATTGACCATGTAAATATCAATGTATCGTTTATTAAAATCACTGTAAATCACCCTGCAACCCCAAAACTATGCGCAATAAGTCATGAAAACGGCGATAAGATGCGAACACAATAAGTTTTTGGTTATAATTCTCAAACATGTATTGGGTATGATGGGCCATGCACATCCCCTAGAACACCAAAATTATGGACAAGATCTTATGAAAATGGCAATAAAACAAAAAACTACGAGTTTTTGTTATGCCCTCAAACATGTATCGGGTATTATGGTCCTAGTAAATCGACCTGGAACCCCAAAATAGTGGTGGAAAATTCATGAAAACGTCCATAAAACCCAAAAAAGATGAGTTTTTTCTCATACATCTCAAACATCTAAATCGCCTTGGCATCCCAAAACTGTGGGCAATAGCTCATGAAAACGACCAGAAAACCTAAAAACGACAAGTTTTTGGTCATAACTCTAAAACATGTAAATTGCTCTAGAACCTCAAAACTGTGGGCAATAGCTCAAGAAAACGGACATAAAAAGCAAAAAATGATAACTTTTTGGTCATAACTGTTAAACATGTAAATCACCCTGGAAGCCTAAAACTTTGGGCAATTGTAGAGATCTCAACCTAATAAGGTAGATTCCTCCTGTGTTTACAATGCTAGTCCCTGGATCAATAGCTAGCATCCACAGTTAAGATGTAATATCAAGAAACAAAGGTCACAATATAACTTTATAACCAGGAATATCATAATTTTATTACATCTTTGATAGCTCATATGGCTATTACATTTCATTGCAGCGGAATAACTTTAAGTATGGGTCCATCATCTTCAAAGTGCCACAGGCAGATGTTGGTTGTAGACTTTGTAATCCTAATCAATCAATCTTCACTAAAACAAGTAAACCTGCAACATACAAGTTACAGCCACAAGGGTCAATACATTTTGAATTGTATTGGCAAGCTTCACTTCTATGTTTACTAAGAGTGGATCCTATCAATACATGCATATTTGGCTATGTAGAGTTTTAGGCTCATTTGCATAAAGCAATATTTCATCCTATCTTCAAAATGGTTTTAATCTTTTGTCAAATCTCTTTTTCCAAGAATCCCTTGAACTCCTTGGTAGAAACTCAAGTGTTCAAGTCCTTGTCAAAATTCCTTGAGCACCTTGGTAACCCCAAGTGCATCAAGTTTTATCAAAATCTCATGAATCTCCTTGGTAACCCCAAGTACATCATGTTCTTGAGCACCTTGGTAACCCCAAGTGCAACAAGATTAACAAAATCTCTTTGAATTCCTTGGTAGACACACAAGGGCATCAAGTTTTTATTTTAGAAGTTAGAATGTCGAGATCTCCCATAGTTCAAACTTTAGTTGCTCAATATTGTCCATAACCGGGGACACGGCTAAGTACTTAGATTTTATTAACTTCTGCAGAAGGAGTACACTTTACCCACATGACACAATCCCATCTTGTTGCCACCAGGGGCCTACTGGATTAGTGCTCACCAAGATGGAGTCTTGGCGAGAGTGTGACGAAGCCTTTCCAAAAGGTCCTCCCATACATCATTGCTAGCTTGTCTTCAGCCCCCATGAAGCATTCCAGATCCCCATGTCCGGTAACTAAAGACAATGTATGGGTCTTCCTAATGTAGTTGACTAAGCCAGAGCCATAATAGCATGTGGTTGCACACGAAAGCCACATTTGGAGAAACATGTTCAATCTCTAAATTTCCTAGGTGGTTTTCTTTTGGAGCACAACACAAAGTGATTCCCATAGACATGGTTCCTTTTGTTGCCACCTTCTCCAAATCTTAAGGTATCCTCCACCTAGGTGGTTCATTGAGTCCTTGTTTTATTAGGTAAAACATAAGTCCTTTTCTCAATCCTTTGTAAAATCTCATCATGTATCTCTTTTCAAAATATAGCATGGCTAAGCATGTACAACTACAATAATATCACTAAGGAGTGTATAGGGAATCCTATTAGGATTTAGCATAGCATAAGTATAAAGATATTCTTTTTCATGCATGTTTTCATAATCCACTAAGTATAATGAAAATAGTAGGACATTTGTATGATAGTGTAACTTGCCTTTTTGGTAGGGAATGAGGGTTTACTCCTTGATCTTGCTAGTCTCACACTTTGCTATTTTCACTACAATCAATCAAGCAAGCATAGTATCAAGTAGCATTCCAAACCAATATTCAAACAACATTTCACACACACCAAGCAATGGTTTCTAAGTCATGCATAGGAACATGCTTAAGATGGTTTTATTCACAAGGGTAGTCTCACTAGGCTTATAACTTTGGAAGGTCCAATTTGGTCATTTACCAAAATGGCAAAGTCATTTGCAAATGTGTTTTATCCTTAAACAAAACCACTCATCATTTTATGTGGTGAAAAATATTTTCTTATTAAAGCAAAACTTTATGTTTTTCACCAAATGAGTTGCCATTGCAAAAATTGGTGTTTTTGGGTCAGTAGGTTTGGTCCAAAACATTTTCTCAAAGTTTTCTTTGCAAAAACTTTTCCATAATAAATTCAATAATTTCATTTGGCTAGAAAATGGCTAAGTCAAATAATTCAACCTAGATTTTACCAAAATCATTTTTAACACCAAGGGTTGGTTCCTAGGGTCGGTAAGATCACAACAATCGAATTTGCAAAAGTTTTAACCCTAAAATCAATTTTAAACAATTTTTATACTCTAAACAAGCCTACAAATGTTTCTACAATTTCCAACAAGTTAACAAATACTATTTGTTAAACTAATTCCACAGTTGGTTAGGGCTTGCTCTCCTGAATCCAACGACATAAAATTTGTAATTTTTGGACGTGTGGATCCAAAGATACAAAGGTTTGAAGTTTGCAAATAATTCTGTTTTCAAATTCGTTTTTAAACCGAATAGGCGACACGCGTCGCGTCGTGATTGGCCGATACCGTTTCGTCTGGATCGCGTGCTGCGGACCGCAGGATCAAATCTAATCGTGTGATCCAGAACGCGTACCCCTTCGCAGTTTAAGTGGCTCTATCGTGCCCGCCCGATCTAGATCGAACGGTTGTCATCACGCTGACCAAACTTGGGCGACGCAGCGACAGTTGCTGGCGGCGGTGAGGTCAGTTGGCGGCGGCGCTGGCGAAATAGGATGCGAGGAAGAGGGGGAGGATGCTCACCAGGTTCGCAATGCAGCGCTGATGCTCAACGTGCCTTTGGTTGGTGGAGGGGCGCACGGGGACGGGTAGAATTCTTCGCCGGAGTTGGTTCTGGCGGCGGGTGGCTCTGGTCGAGGTCGAGGACGTCGCTGGAGATCGCCCTAAGGCAAAACGAAGGCGCGGTCAGATGCGTAGCACCAAGACAAAGCTACGTGCGTGATCGAGCAGTGAAGGGGCGGTGTGGTTCACCTGGTAACGCGTGCCGTCGAGAGGTTGCGAACGGCGTCGTCGAACATCAGCCAAAGCCGCTCGAGCGCCCAGTTGAACGGAGGGCACGGACAGAAGCGCCAGGGAATGGGGAGCGTGCGTGCTTGGTCGATGAAGCAAGGGGAGGCAGTGTGGCCGGAATTGAGAGCTAAGCTCGTCGGAGACGGCGGCGGTGCAGAAAGAATTGGCGACAGCCTAGGGGCAGAGAGGGAGTGGCGACAGAGGGGAAAGGAGGAGGAGGCGTTGGTGCTTAATAGCGTGCATTCATGGCAAGGTTTAAGGTGCGGCATCACTGCAAATTGATCATGGCTTGAATGGCAGCAACGGCAGCGAGGGGGAAGGCGTGGTCTGCGGGTGGGGAGGAAGAACAGTGGAAAGGGGGTCCAGTCGTCAGTAGGAAAGAAACGAGGGGAAAGGTCCACCTGTCAGTCTCTGCGTGGGTCGGATACGAGGTGTGAAAACGTTTTCTGGCTTGTGCCGGGCCTATGTCTTTGAGCCTATTGGGGTTGGGTCGGCCATGTCTTATTTTTTTCCCGTTTCCTTAATCCTTTTCTATTTCTATTTTCTGTTTTAGTTTTCAAACAAATAAACAAGGTTTAATTCAATTCAAACAACTTCCCAAACTTTGCAATTTTTGAAAATATTTCTGTTCAGTAACATGAACCAAAAATCCAAAATAAAATAATATTTTTATTAATTTAGGATCTATTTAATAATTAAATAAAATAGACCATGGTTATTTAATCAAAGGTGGTTTTGATTTATTTAATAAAATTTTCATTTAAAATCCAAATACTTTCAAAACTAATCAGTAGTTTATTTGGAAACAAAGAATGCTTGGAAATTTGTTTAAAACAAAATAACCTTTTATTTTAGAGTCCACTATTAATTAATTATAATAGATCTTCATTATGAAATCAAATAGGATTTGTTTTATTGAGGTTTATTTTATTTTATTTTTGAAATCAAAGATAAAGCCAAAACACTTTAGTAGGTTTTATTTGTGAATATCAAATATTTGGAAAACTTATTTTAAATAATTTAATAAGTTTTGATGTTCCAATTAAATTGGTAAACCTCTTATTAAATAAGTTGGATATTAAATCCTTATTAATTTATTTAAATCTTCTCTTGCCTTTTTTATTCAAAACAAAAATGTTTTAATTCCAAAACTTGGCCAAGGTTTAATATTTACAAACTTCTATTTCATTTGAAAATCAATCATTTCATTTATTTGTTTCAAAATAGTTTGTCCTAATGTTTTTATTTTTTCCTTTTATTAAATGTTTATCTTTTTTTAAACCCCTTTAGGTTTTATTTAATTCAAATGGGTTTGAAGTTCTCATTCAAAAAGTTTCTTCTGGCTCTGAAAATTTAAAAAAGTTTTATTTTATTCATTTATTTTCACATAACAAGATTTGGAAAACCTTGGGATGTGACAGCAATACCTCAAGAAAACGGCCATAAAACACGAAGATGACATGTTTTTGGTCATGCCCTCGAACATGTATTGTTTATTAAGATCATTGTAAATCACCCTGGAACCCCAAAACTATGGGCAATAAGTCATAAAAACGGCAATAACATGCGAAAACGATGAGTTTTTGGTCATAATTCTCAAACATGTATTGGGTATAACGGGCCATGCACATCCCCTAGAAGACAAAAAGTATGGACAAGAGTTTATGAAAATGGCAATAAAACAAAAAACTACGAGTTTTTTTCATGCCCTCAAACATGTATCGGGTATTATGGTCCTGGTAAATCGACCTAGAAACCCAAAACAGTGGGGAAAAATTCATGAAAGCGTCCATAAAACCTAAAAAAGATGAGTTTTTGCTCATACATCTCAAACATCTAAATCGCCTTGGCATCCCAAAACTTTGGGCAATAGCTCATGAAAACGGCCATAAAACCTAAAAATGACAAGTTTTTGGTCATAACTCTAAAACATGTAAATCGCTCTGGAACATCAAAACTGTGGGCAATAGCTCAAGAAAACGGCCATAAAAAGCAAAAAACGACAACTTTTTGGTCATACCTCTTAAACAAGTAAATCGCCCTGGAAGCCTAAAACTGTGGGCAGTAGCTCATGAAAACGGCCATAAAACACGAAGATGACAAGTTTTTGGTCATGCCCTCGAACATGTATCGTTTATTAAGATCATTGTAAATCACCCTGGAACCCCAAAACTATGGGCAATAAGTCATGAAAATAGCCATAAGATGCGAAAACGATGAGTTTTTGGTCATAATTCTCAAACATGTATTGGGTTTAACATGCCATGGACATCCCCTAGAACACCAAAAGTATGGACAATAGCTTATGAAAATGGCAAAAAAACAAAAAACTACGAGTTTTTGTCATTTCCTAAACATGTATCGGGTATTATGGTGCTGGTAAATCGACCTGGAACCCAAAAACAGTGGGGAAGAATTCATGAAAACGTCCATCAAACCCAAAAAAGATGAGTTTTTTCTCATACATCTCAAACATCTAAATCGCCTTGGCATCCCAAAACTATGGGCAATAGCTCATGGAAACGGCCATAAAACCTAAAAAAGACAAGTTTTTTGTCATAACTCTAAAACATGTAAATCGCCCTGGAACCTCAAAACTATGGGAAATAGCTCAAGAAAATGGCCATAGAAAGCAAAAAAATGACAAATTTTTGGTCATACCTCTTAAACATGTAAATCGCCATGGAAGCCTAAAACTGTGGGCAATAGCTCATGAAAACGGCCATAAAACACGAAGATGACAATTTTTTGGTCATGCCCTCGAACATGTATCGTTTATTATTTATTGAATATCAATTGACCTTGTAAATATCAATGTATCGTTTATTAAGATCACTGTAAATCACCCTACAACCCAAAACTATGTGCAATAAGTCATGAAAACGGCGATAAGATGCGAACACAATGAGTTTTTGGCTATAATTCTCAAACATGTATTGGGTATAACGGGCCATGCACATCCCCTAGATCACCAAAAGTATGGACAAGATCTTATTAAAATGTCAATAAAACAAAAAAACTACAAGTTTTTGTCATGCCCTCAAACATGTATCGGGTATTATGGTTCTAGTAAATCGACCTGGAACCCCAAAATAGTGGGGGAAAATTCATGAAAGCGTCCATAAAACCCAAAATAGATGAGTTTTTGCTCATACATGTCAAACATCTAAATCTCCTTGGCATCCCAAAACTATGGGCAATAGCTCATGAAAACGACCATAAAACCTAAAAACGACAAGTTTTTGGTCATAACTCTAAAACATGTAAATTTCTCTAGAACCTCAAAACTCTAGGCAATAGATCAAGAAAACGGCCATCAAAAGAAAAAAATGATAACTTTTTGGTCATACCTCTTAAACATTTAAATCATCCTGGAAGCCTAAAGTTGTGCGCAATAGCTAATGAAAATGGCCATAAAACACGAAGATGACAAGTTTTTGGTCATGCCCTCGAACATGTATTGTTTATTAAGATCATTGTAAATCACCCTGGAACCCCAAAACTATGGGCAATAAGTCATAAAAACGGCAATAACATGCGAAAACGATGAGTTTTTGGTCATAATATTCAAACATGTATTGGGTATAACGGGCCATGCACATCCCCTAGAAGACAAAAAGTATGGACAAGAGCTGATGAAAATGGCAATAAAACAAAAACTACGAGTTTTTGTCATGCCCTCAAACATGTATCGGGTATTATGGTCCTGGTAAATCGACCTGGAACCCCAAAACAGTGGGGAAAAATTCATGAAAACGTCCATAAAACCCAAAAAAGATGAGTTTTTGCTCATACATCTCAAACATCTAAATCGCCTTGGCATCCCAAAACTTTGGGCAATAGCTCATGAAAACGGCCATAAAACCTAAAAATGACAAGTTTTTGGTCATAACTCTAAAACATGTAAATCGGTCTAGAACATCAAAACTTTGGGCAATAGGACAAGAAAACGGCCATAAAAAGCAAAAAACGACAACTTTTTGGTCATAC
Source organism: Avena insularis (assembly GCA_023614405.1). Classification (NCBI taxonomy): domain Eukaryota; kingdom Viridiplantae; phylum Streptophyta; class Magnoliopsida; order Poales; family Poaceae; genus Avena; species Avena insularis. Next base: position 44,096,894 of record CM042695.1, read on the forward strand.
CTGTTAAACAAGTAAATCGCCCTGCAAGCCTAAAACTGTGGGCACTAGCTCATGAAAACGGCCATAAAACACGAAGATGACAAGTTTTTGGTCATGCCCTCGAACATGTATCGTTTATTAAGATCATTGTAAATCACCCTGGAACCCCAAAACTATGGGCAATAAGTCATGAAAACAGCCATAAGATGCGAAAACGATGAGTTTTTGGTCATAATTCTCAAACATGTATTGGGTTTAACATCCATGCACATCCAATAGAACACCAAAAGTATGGACAATAGCTTATGAAAATGGAAATAAAACAAAAAACTACGAGTTTTTGTCATTCCCTCAACATGTATGGGGTATTATGGTGCTGGTAAATCGACCTGGAACCCAAAAACAGTGGGGAAGAATTCATGAAAGCGTCCATGAAACCGAAAAAAGATGAGTTTTTTCTCATACATCTCAAACATCTAAATCGCCTTGGAATCCCAAAACTATGGGCAATAGCTCATGGAAACGGCCATAAAACCTAAAAAAGACAAGTTTTTTGTCATAACTCTAAAACATGTAAATCGCCCTGGAACCTCAAAAATATGGGAAATAGCTCAAGAAAATGGCCATAAAAAGCAAAAAAATGACAAATTTTTGGTCATACCTCTTAAACATGTAAATCGCCATGGAAGCCTAAAACTGTGGGCAATAGCTCATGAAAACGGCCATAAAACACGAAGATGACAAGTTTTTGGTCATGCCCTCGAACATGTATCGTTTATTATTTATTGAATATCAATTGACCTTGTAAATATCAATGTATCGTTTATTAAGATCACTGTAAATCACCCTACAACCCCAAAACTATGCGCAATAAGTCATGAAAACGGCGATAAGATGCGAACACAATGAGTTTTTGGCTATAATTCTCAAACATGTATTGGGTATAACGGGCCATGCACATCCCCTAGAACACCAAAAGTATGGACAAGATCTTATTAAAATGTCAATAAAACAAAAAAACTACAAGTTTTTGTCATGCCCTCAAACATGTATCGGTTATTATGGTTCTAGTAAATCGACCTGGAACCCCAAAATAGTGGGGGGAAATTCATGAAAACGTCCATAAACCCAATATAGATGAGTTCTTGCTCATACATGTCAAACATCTAAATCGCCTTGGCATCGCAAAGCTGTGGGCAATAGCTCATGAAAACGACCATAAAACCTAAAAACGACAAGTTTTTGGTCATAACTCTAAAACATGTAAATTGCTCTAGAACCTCAAAACTCTGGGCAATAGATCAAGAAAACGGCCATCAAAAGCAAAAAATGATAACTTTTTGGTCATAACTCTTAAACATGTAAATCACCCTGGAAGCCTAAAGCTGTGGGCAATAGCTAATGAAAATGGCCATAAAACACTAAGATGACGAGTTTTTGGTCATGCCCTCGAACATGTATTGTTTATTAAGATCTTTGTAAATCACCCTGGAACCCCAAAACTAGGGGCAATAAGTCATGAAAACGGCCATAAGATGCGAAAACGATGAGTTTTTGGTCATAATTCTCAAACATGTATTAGGTATAACGGGCCATGCACATCCCCTAGAAGACAAAAAGTATGGACACGATTTTATGAAAATGGCAATAAAACAAAAAACTACGAGTTTTTGTCATGCCCTCAAACATGTATCAGGTATTATGGTCCTGGTAAATCGACCTGGAACCCCAAAACAGTGGGGAAAAATTCATGAAAGCGTCCATAAAACCCAAAAAAGATGAGTTTTTGCACATACATCTCAAACATCTAAATCGCCTTGGCATCCCAAAACTTTGGGCAATAGCTCATGAAAATGGCCTTAAAACCTAAAAATGACAAGTTTTTGGTCATAACTCTAAAACATGTAAATCGCTCTAGAACATCAAAACTGTGGGCAATAGCTCAAGAATACGGCCATAAAAAGCAAAAAACGACAACTTTTTGGTCATACCTCTTAAATAAGTAAATCACCCTGCAAGCCTAAAACTATGGGCAGTAGCTCATGAAAATGGCCATAAAACACGAAGATGACAAGTTTTTGGTCATGCCCTCGAACATGTATCGTTTATTAAGATCATTGTAAATCACCCTGGAACCCCAAAACTATGGGCAAGAAGTCATGAAAACGGCCATAAGATGCGAAAACGATGAGTTTTTGGTCATAATTCTCAAACATGTATTGGGTTTAACATGCCATGCACATCCCCTAGAACACCAAAAGTATGGACAATAGCTTATGAAAATGGCAATAAAACAAAAAACTATAAGGTTTTGTCATTCCCTCAACATGTATCGGGTATTATGGTGCTGGGAAATCGACCTGGAACCCAAAAACAGTGGGGAAGAATTCATGAAAACGTCCATCAAACCGAAAAAGATGAGTTTTGTCTCATACATCTCAAACATCTAAATCGCCTTGGCATCCCAAAACTATGGGCAATAGCTCATGGAAACGGCCATAAAACCTAAAAAAGACAAGTTTTTTATCATAACTCTAAAACATGTAAATCGCCCTGGAACCTCAAAACTATGGGAAATAGCTCAAGAAAATGGCCATAAAAAGCAAAAAAATGACAAGTTTTTGGTCATACCTCTTAAACATGTAAATCGCCATGGAATCCTAAAACTGTGGGCAATAGCTCATGAAAACGGCCATAAAAAACGAAGATGACAAGTTTTTGGTCATGCCCTCGAACATGTATGGTTTATTATTTATTGAATATCAATTGACCTTGTAAATATCAATGTATCGATTATTAAGATCACTGTAATCACCCTACAACCCCAAAACTATGCGCAATAAGTCATGAAAACGGCGATAAGATGCGAACACGATGAGTTTTTGGCTATAATTCTCAAACATGTATTGGGTATAACGGGCCATGCACATCCCCTAGAACACTAAAAGTATGGACAAGATCTTATTAAAATGTCAATAAAACATAAAAACTACAAGTTTTTGTCATGCCCTCAAACATGTATCGGGTATTATGGTTCTAGTAAATCGACTTGGAACCCCAAAATAGTGGGGGAAAATTCATGAAAACGTCCATAAAACCCAAAATAGATGAGTTTTTGCTCATACATGTCAAACATCTAAATCGCCTTGGCATCCCAAAACTGTGGGCAATAGCTCATGAAAACGACCATAAAACTAAAAACGACAAGTTTTTGGTCATAACTCTAAAACATGTAAATTGCTCTAGAACCTCAAAACTCTGGGCAATAGATCAAGAAAACGGCCATCAAAAGCAAAAAATGATAACTTTTTGGTCATACCTCTTAAACAGGTAAATCATCCTGGAAGCCTAATGTTGTGGGCAATAGCTAATGAAAATGGCCATAAAACACGAAGATGACGAGTTTTTGGTCATGCCCTCGAACATGTATTGTTTATTAAGATCATTGTAAATCACCCTGGAACCCCAAAACTATGGGTAATAAGTCATGAAAACGGCCATAAGATGCGAAAACGCTGAGTTTTTGGTCATAATTCTCAAACATGTATTAGGTATAACGGGCCATGCACATCCCCTAGAAGACAAAAAGTATGGACAAGATTTTATGAAAATGGCAATAAAACAAAAAACTATGATTTTTTGTCATGCCCTCAAACATGTATCAGGTATTATGGTCCTGGTAAATCGACCTGGAACCCCAAAACAGTGGGGAAAAATTCATGAAAACGTCCATAAAACCCAAAAAAGATGAGTTTTTGCTCATACATCTCAAACATCTAAATCGCCTTGGCATCCCAAAACTTTGGGCAATAGCTCATGAAAACGGCCATAAAACCTAAAAATGACAAGTTTTTGGTCATAACTCTAAAACATGTAAATCGCTCTGGAACATCAAAACTGTGGGCAATAGCTCAAGAAAACGGCCATAAAAAGCAAAAAACGACAACTTTTTGGTCATACCTCTTAAACAAGTAAATCGCCCTGGAAGCCTAAAACTGTGGGCAGTAGCTCATGAAAACGGCCATAAAACACGAAGATGACAAGTTTTTGGTCATGCCCTCGAACATGTATCGTTTATTAAGATCATTGTAAATCACCCTGGAACCCCAAAACTATGGGCAATAAGTCATGAAAACAGCCATAAGATGCGAAAACGATGAGTTTTTGGTAATAATTCTCAAACATGTATTGGGTTTAACATGCCATGCACATCCCCTAGAACACCAAAAGTATGGACAATAGCTTATGAAAATGGAAATAAAACAAAAAACTAGGAGTTTTTGTCATTCCCTCAACATGTATCGGGTATTATGGTCCTGGTAAATCGACCTGGAACCCCAAAACAGTGGGGAAGAATTCATGAAAACTTCCATAAAACCTAAAAAAGATGAGTTTTTTCTCATACATCTCAAACATCTAAATCGCCTTGGCATCCCAAAACTATGGGCAATAGCTCATGGAAACGGCCATAAAACCTAAAAAAGACAAGTTTTTTGTCATAACTCTAAAACATGTAAATCGCCGTGGAACCTCAAAACTATGGGAAATAGCTCAAGAAAATGGCCATAAAAAGCAAAAAAAATGACAAATTTTTGGTCATACCTCTTAAACATGTAAATCACCATGGAAGCCTAAAACTGTGGGCAATAGCTCATGAAAACGTCCATAAAACACGAAGATGACAAGTTTTTGGTCACGCCCTCGAACATGTATCGTTTATTATTTATTGAATATCAATTGACCTTGTAAATATCAATGTATTGTTTATTAAGATCACTGTAAATCACCCTACAACCCCAAAACTATGCGCAATAAGTCATGAAAACGGCGATAAGATGCGAACACAATGAGTTTTTGGCTATAATTCTCAAACATGTATTCAGTATAACGGGCCATGCACATACCCTAGATCACCAAAAGTATGGACAAGATCTTATTACAATGTCAATAAAACAAAAAAACTACAAGTTTTTGTCATGCCCTCAAACATGTATCGGGTATTATGGTTCTAGTAAATCGACCTGGAACCCCAAAATAGTGGGGGAAAATTCATCAAAGCGTCCATAAAACCCAAAATAGATGAGTTTTTGCTCATACATGTCAAACATCTAAATCGCCTTGGCATCCCAAAACTATGGGCAATAGCTCATGAAAACGACCATAAAACCTAAAAACGACAAGGTTTTGGTCATAACTCTAAAACATGTAAATTTCTCTAGAACCTCAAAACTATGGGCAATAGATCAAGAAAACGGCCATCAAAAGCAAAAAATGATAACTTTTTGGTCATACCTCTTAAACATGTAAATCATCCTGGAAGCCTAAAGCTGTGGGCAATAGCTAATGAAAATGGCCATAAAACACGAAGATGACGAGTTTTTGGTCATGCCCTCGAACATGTATTGTTTATTAAGATCATTGTAAATCACCCTGGAACCCCAAAACTATGGGAAATAAGTCATGAAAACGGCCATAAGATGCGAAAACGATGAGTTTTTGGCCATAATTCTCAAACATGTATTAGGTATAACGGGCCATGCACATCCCCTAGAAGACAAAAAGTATGGACAAGATTTTATGAAAATGGCAATAAAACAAAAAACTACGAGTTTTTGTCATGCCCTCAAACATGTATCAGGTATTATGGTCCTGGTAAATCGACCTGGAACCCCAAAATAGTGGGGAAAAATTCATGAAAACGTCCATAAAACCCAAAAAATATGTGTTTTTGCTCATACATCTCAAACATATAAATCGCCTTGGCATCCCAAAACCGTGGGCAATAGCTCATGAAAACGGCCATAAAACCTAAAAATGACAAGTTTTTGGTCATAACTCTAAAACATGTAAATCGCTCTAGAACATCAAAACTGTGGGCAATAGCTCAAGAATACGGCCATAAAAAGCAAAAAACGACAACTTTTTGGTCATACCTCTTAAATAAGTAAATCACCCTGCAAGCCTAAAACTATGGGCAGTAGCTCATGAAAACGGCCATAAAACACGAAGATGACAAGTTTTTGGTCATGCCCTCGAACATGTATCGTTTATTAAGATCATTGTAAATCACCCTGGAACCCCAAAACTATGGGCAATAAGTCATGAAAACGGCCATAAGATGCGAAAACGATGAGTTTTTGGTCATAATTCTCAAACATGTATTGGGTTTAACATGCCATGCACATCCCCTAGAACACCAAAAGTATGGACAATAGCTTATGAAAATGGCAATAAAACAAAAAACTATAAGTTTTTGTCATTCCCTCAACATGTATCGGGTATTATGGTGCTGGGAAATCGACCTGGAACCCAAAAACAGTGGGGAAGAATTCATGAAAACGTCCATCAAACCGAAAAAGATGAGTTTTGTCTCATACATCTCAAACATCTAAATCGCCTTGGCATCCCAAAACTATGGGCAATAGCTCATGGAAACGGCCATAAAACCTAAAAAAGACAAGTTTTTTATCATAACTCTAAAACATGTAAATCATACGGAACCTCAAAACTATGGGAAATAGCTCAAGAAAATGGCCATAAAAAGCAAAAAAATGACAAGTTTTTGGTCATACCTCTTAAACATGTAAATCGCCATGGAATCCTAAAACTATGGGCAATAGCTCATGAAAACGGCCATAAAACACGAATATGACAAGTTTTTGGTCATGCCCTCGAACATGTATGGTTTATTATTTATTGAATATCAATTGACCTTGTAAATATCAATGTATCGATTATTAAGATCACTGTAATCACCCTACAACCCCAAAACTATGCGCAATAAGTCATGAAAACGGCGATAAGATGCGAACACAATGAGTTTTTGGCTATAATTCTCAAACATGTATTGGGTATAACGGGCCATGCACATCCCCTAGAACACCAAAAGTATGGACAAGATCTTATTAAAATGTCAATAAAACATAAAAACTACAAGTTTTTGTCATGCCCTCAAACATGTATCGGGTACTATGGTTCTAGTAAATCGACCTGGAACCCCAAAATAGTGGGGGAAAATTCATGAAAACGTCCATAAAACCTAAAATAGATGAGTTCTTGCTCATACATGTCAAACATCTAAATCGCCTTGGCATCCCAAAACTGTGGGCAATAGCTCATGAAAACGACCATAAAACTAAAAACGACAAGTTTTTGGTCATAACTCTAAAACATGTAAATTGCTCTAGAACCTCAAAACTCTGGGCAATAGATCAAGAAAACGGCCATCAAAAGCAAAAAATGATAACTTTTTGGTCATACCTCTTAAACAGGTAAATCATCCTGGAAGCCTAATGTTGTGGGCAATAGCTAATGAAAATGGCCATAAAACACGAAGATGACGAGTTTTTGGTCATGCCCTCAAACATGTAATATTTATTAAGATCATTGTAAATCACCCTGGAACCCCAAAACTATGGGTAATAAGTCATGAAAACGGCCATAAGATGCGAAAACGCTGAGTTTTTGGTCATAATTCTCAAACATGTATTAGGTATAACGGGCCATGCACATCCCCTAGAAGACAAAAAGTATGGACAAGATTTTATGAAAATGGCAATAAAACAAAAAACTATGATTTTTTGTCATGCCCTCAAACATGTATCAGGTATTATGGTCCTGGTAAATCGACCTGGAACCCCAAAACAGTGGGGAAAAATTCATGAAAGCGTCCATAAAACCCAAAAAAGATGAGTTTTTGCACATACATCTCAAACATCTAAATCGCCTTGTCATCCCAAAACTTTGGGCAATAGCTCATGAAAACGGCCATAAAACCTAAAAATGACAAGTTTTTGGTCATAACTCTAAAACATGTAAATCGCTCTGGAACATCAAAACTGTGGGCAATAGCTCAAGAAAACGGCCATAAAAAGCAAAAAACGACAACTTTTTGGTCATACCTCTTAAATAAGTAAATCGCCCTGCAAGCCTAAAACTGTGGGCAGTAGCTCATGAAAACGGCCATAAAACACGAAGATGACAAGTTTTTGGTCATGCCCTCGAACGTGTATCGTTTATTAAGATCATTGTAAATCACCCTGGAACCCCAAAACTATGGGCAATAAGTCATGAAAACAGCCATAAGATGCGAAAACGATGAGTTTTGGGCATAATTCTCAAACATGTATTGGGTTTAACATGCCATGCACATCCCCTAGAACACCAAAAGTATGGACAATAGCTTATGAAAATGGCAATAAAACAAAAAACTACGAGTTTTTGTCATTCCCTCAACATGTATCGGGTATTATGGTGCTGGTAAATCGACCTGGAACCCAAAAACAGTGGGGAAGAATTCATGAAAACGTCCATCAAACCCAAAAAAGATGAGTTTTTTCTCATTCATCTCAAACATCTAAATCGCCTTGGCATCCCAAAACTATGGGCAATAGCTCATGGAAACGGCCATAAAACCTAAAAAAGACAAGTTTTTTGTCATAACTCTAAAACATGTAAATCGCCCTGGAACCTCAAAACTATGGGAAATAGCTCAAGAAAATGGCCATAAAAAGCAAAAAAAATTACAAATTTTTGGTCATACCTCTTAAACATGTAAATCACCATGGAAGCCTAAAACTGTGGGCAATAGCTCATGAAAACGTCCATAAAACACGAAGATGACAAGTTTTTGGTCACGCCCTCGAACATGTATCGTTTATTATTTATTGAATATCAATTGACCTTGTAAATATCAATGTATCGTTTATTAAGATCACTGTAAATCACCCTACAACCCCAAAACTATGCGCAATAAGTCATGAAAACGGTGATAAGATGCGAACACAATGAGTTTTTGGCTATAATTCTCAAACATGTATTGGGTATAACGGGCCATGCACATACCCTAGATCACCAAAAGTATGGACAAGATCTTATTACAATGTCAATAAAACAAAAAAACTACAAGTTTTTGTCATGCCCTCAAACATGTATCGGGTATTATGGTTCTAGTAAATCGACCTGGAACCCCAAAATAGTGGGGGAAAATTCATCAAAGCGTCCATAAAACCCAAAATAGATGAGTTTTTGCTCATACATGTCAAACATCTAAATCGCCTTGGCATCCCAAAACTATGGGCAATAGCTCATGAAAACGACCATAAAACCTAAAAACGACAAGGTTTTGGTCATAACTCTAAAACATGTAAATTTCTCTAGAACCTCAAAACTATGGGCAATAGATCAAGAAAACGGCCATCAAAAGCAAAAAATGATAACTTTTTGGTCATACCTCTTAAACATGTAAATCATCCTGGAAGCCTAAAGCTGTGGGCAATAGCTAATGAAAATGGCCATAAAACACGAAGATGACGAGTTTTTGGTCATGCCCTCGAGCATGTATTGTTTATTAAGATCATTGTAAATCACCCTGGAACCCCAAAACTATGGGAAATAAGTCATGAAAACGGCCATAAGATGCGAAAACGATGAGTTTTTGGCCATAATTCTCAAACATGTATTAGGTATAACGGGCCATGCACATCCCCTAGAAGACAAAAAGTATGGACAAGATTTTATGAAAATGGCAATAAAACAAAAAACTACGAGTTTTTGTCATGCCCTCAAACATGTATCAGGTATTATGGTCCTGGTAAATCGACCTGGAACCCCAAAACAGTGGGGAAAAATTCATGAAAACGTCCATAAAACCCAAAAAATATGTGTTTTTGCTCATACATCTCAAACATCTAAATCGCCTTGGCATCCCAAAACCGTGGGCAATAGCTCATGAAAACGGCCATAAAACCTAAAAATGACAAGTTTTTGGTTATAACTCTACAACATGTAAATCGCTCTAGAACATCAAAACTATGGGCAATAGCTCAAGAAAACGGCCATAAAAAGCAAAAAACGACAACTTTTTGGTCATACCTCTTAAACAAGTAAATCGCCCTAGAAGCCTAAAACTGTGGGCAGTAGCTCATGAAAACGGCCATAAAACACGAAGATGACAAGTTTTTGGTCATGCCCTCGAACATGTATCGTTTATTAAGATCATTGTAAACAACCCTGGAACCCCAAAACTATGGGCAATAAGTCATGAAAACAGCCATAAGATGCGAAAACGATGAGTTTTTGGTCATAATTCTCAAACATGTATTGGGTTTAACATGCCATGCACATCCCCTAGAACACCAAAAGGATGGACAATAGCTTATGAAAATGGCAATAAAACAAAAAACTACGAGTTTTTGTCATTCCCTCAACATGTATCGGGTATCACTACAAGGAATCTGGCTATATATGACCCTCTATTTTTGTTATAGAATCGTCATAATAGTCCATTTATGACTATTCTATGACGATTTTGAGATCGTCAAAAGTTGGGCGTCGTAAATGAACTATAACGATGTTTTTGGTAAAATCGTCATAACCGTCTATGACGATATTGGATCGTCATAACGTCTATGACGATCCAATATCGTCATGGGCCATCTAGCCAGGCCAGCTCGGATCCAACGTTGCCAATCCTACGTGGCAAAATTGTGACGAAATGAAATCATCGTAATGTTAATTCAGCCTAGTCCAGTTCAGTCATTTGTGGGCCGAGTCCAATAATTCAGAAAAAAATTCTGATCAATTCCGTTTAGCTACATGGATCGAGCCCATCATATGGGCTTTTTTATTTCTAGGCTATGGCCTTTTCTACAATGAATTTATTCTGTATTTTTTGAATTGTTCACTGTTGGAATCTAATATTGTTTTGGCCACGACCATTTTAAAGCCCAAACATTATTTGGGTCATTTCCTACGAGCCCAAATATCTTTTAGACTATTTCTTACGACCGAGCATTCAAGAACCCAGATCAAATAAATTCCAAATCAAATAAATTTTCGCAATCAAAAATTATAATAAATATTTCAATCAAGCCATATTACATAACCTGGAATGTAAAACAGTTGGGGCAATGCAGTATATTATAATCATTCATAGTTTATACCATCCAAGATCATGTATAATAACTAGCTAAAAAACAGGACTGTCTATTCTACACTTTGCTGAGTATGTAATAAAATCTTCCTTTCTCCCAACTTCAGCCTTGAACTCCTATATAAGAGAGAAAATGATAGCCATCGAGTCAGAATTAAGCATATCTTCTAACAATAACATAGAAAACTAGAAACACAATAAAGAACAGATTTACAAGAACCAAACTCTAAATCAACAAATTACAGTACCATAGGACTAGAAGATCACAAACTAATCGTTACTGGCACTCAAATATACACATGTAGTTCATCAAATGCACGACTTGGATAATACAAGTACCAGATAGCACACAAACTAGTACTGCATTAGATATGACCAAATTGTATTAGGTGCATGGGAGAAAAAGGCAGCTGCATCATATTAGCTAGAGAACCAAACTACACAGGGTGCATCATGTTAGCTAGACCATCATATTATTGTTCCATATTATCATCACATAAGGGTATCAAGGCAATACTACCAAGAGATGGTTTTACATTAAGCTTTTGCTTGTTCCCGCATGAACAAGAATCTACATGCACAACTCGGCCCCAGCCAAGACGCGCAACCATGCAAAAAAGATTTGAATATTACTGATAAACTGTTGGTGAACAAGACAAGTAAAGCTTGATAGAGCATTAGAAACAGAAAATGATACGATTGAAAGCTAACTGGTTATGTTATGCAAAGGAACGCAGTAGCAAAAGCAGATCTGACGTATGATCAATCCAAAACAGATGACTTTTCCTTTTATAGAAGCCGACAAGGAGTTGAACAATTAGTAGCAAGTATCACCAGGACATTCGGTGTATATGTTTGAACTAGGAGTGGCAAGTTATATGAGCTAATGATGTAGAAATAGAAATATAAATCTGAGTGGAGTGAGAATTTAGTAACCTGAACCAACTTTCTAGATTGTGACAAGTCAACCATCTGTCCTTCCACTTGGTCAAGGTCTCGCTGATCCTGCACAGTTGGGTGTTAGTAGAGAAAAACTGCAATAGGAGAGGATGGAGGTAAATGGATGATCTGCACTTTGACTGACATACACTGAGTGGTATTCATTTAGGTGGGCACGGTAGGCCTTCATGTCGTCTCTAATATGTCATCTCAAGGAACTTCATGTCGGCCTCTGTTAGGCACTTGTCCCACACCTGACCAAAATCAACAAACCAGTCAGGAGTTGGAATTGACATCCAACATACGTACCACTGAGTCAGAGTGAGAGCAGTAGGTACCTCATCGGAGAGCACCCGCCACATGTTATAATATGTTTTAATTCTTCTATCAAACAAGTTTGTAATTATTTGTTTCTCCTCATTCCTATAGTCAACATAAAAGAATAGCACACTGAAAAGTTTTAGTTACAAGTAAACATAAAATAGTACATCCATGGGACAGGGATCATGAATTAAGTAAACCAAAGCATATTCTACTTTGTCAATCAGATAGGTTCCTACACCATATCAAGTCAAGTGCCTTGTCAATCAAATATGTAAAATTAAAGTAAATGTAGCAACAATATATCAATGCAAGTAGATGTATGTTTTAGTTACAAGTAAACATAACCTAGTACATCTATGATCTCACAGGCAATGTCAGTTTCTATTTACTGCATTTGTGATCCATTTTCAGCTATGTTTCCTTCAACAATAATAAAAATATCATGCATCAATGACTTCCATTTTACTGCTAATGCAAATTCTGCATTCATTCCTAAGCATCACTTGTTTGTAATATCTTGTTTGTTATAGCCTGTAGTGTCGTATGTTCATGACCTAATAATGAAAGATATACATAATGTTGTGTATTGGTGCTCTGCATGACTTAAACAGATCAACTATTTGGGACTACCACATGATCATAACGCAGCAAGAGTCAGTACAGCAGCAAATTCTAAAGTGATGAATCAACAATTGCACTAACTCCCCTATTGACATGAAGACATGATTCTCCCAGATCTATTAAATTTGCCAGCACCAAACCATCCAAGTAGATATGCTGGAGAGAGTCAAATAGAAAGGTGGAGCCGGCGACTTACCTGCACCATAGAGATCATGATGAAGAGGGGCAGCTGGTGGATCTGGTGTTGTCACACACGAGGTGATGCAAAGGAGGTGGCAGCCGTCTGGTCGGTCTTGGCGTGTGCGAATTGCAGTGGTGTGCAGAGCTCCTGAATGCTCTCCGAAGCATGCCATCCACAAACCAAATCCAAATCAGAACGACGCACGAATCCTTCCCAACGACTGACACGAGAAACAGAGTAGAGAGGGAAACAGGGGCGCTTACCATGGAGAATTACTTTTGGCGCATTGGTTCCAGATCTTGATAACACATGCCAAAAAACCAGCAACCGCCATTGCCGTTCCCTCCTCTCTGAGGTGACACATGGGTCGCATCACGCTACCAGTCATCTGGGGTGGCCGGCGAGGTGGCGTCCGGGAAGGAGGAGATCGAATGGGGGCGGTGGCTAAGATCCACCTTGATCTGGATGGGATAGAGCGCTTTAGAAATCCTGTGAGGGTAGATGGGGGTCGAGGGTGAGGGGCGGAGGTCGTTCAGATGGGAGGAGGGGCGCCAGAGGTGTGGGGTGGCCGGCGATGTGGCGCTAGGGAAGGGTGAGAGCCTGAGGGGTGGGGTGGCCGGCAATGTGGCGATGGGTCGTATGGGAAAGAGGCGGCGCGCACGGGTGGATGAGTGGAGACGAGGGAGGGTGAATGGGGTGGGGGTATGGATTTGAGTTACGCGGCCTGACCTAGGTGATTTTGGGTCTCTGGCCCAAAATTGGAATCTTCGGCGCCAAATTGGAAACGCGCCCAGCACCAATTTTTTGGTGGGGGAGAGCCTGAGGGGTGAGTTAGGGAGCGTTGGATCGAGATGTTGTCTACGACTGGGATTGACTTCGGCAAGGTGATCCGTGGATAGCCCCTTCCTCAATTCTGATTGGTTGGACAAGAGTGTGCATGGATTTTAAGGATTTGAGGCCAAACAAACCAATGTCATCGCAAGATTCGTGGTATAGTTTGTTTATATTGTGCATTCATGTGCATCATGGGATGGTGAAGAATGTTGCACGAGAAAGTTTTCTATTTCGTCGCACAGAAAAGCCATTTTCCATTTTTTCCGGGCGCAAAAAACGGGTTTTTTGTGAAGCAACCACCAAAATTATCATACATAATGTTATCACCACATTTTTCAAAAATACTAGACCATATTACATGGACAATGTCCCAATTAGGGAATCTCAAACCTTTTCTTGCACCCCTGGCAAAAAGAAAAATTCCCGCCGAACCGGCAGGAAGTGGGTCCGGTTTGAACTACAGGTACATGATCTAATGCTCGTGATTTTTGTGAAAAATCATTTTTAGACTCATAATATGATGCTTCTTCAGATATCCACCAAAAGTTTTGCAAGTCCCACCCCTAGCTAAGAACCTTCACTCCCGCGTTTTGACCATAGTTCGAAACTGGCATAAAAATTCAAAAACGGTCGGAACGATGTAAATCCTTCGCGTCGCTTCATGTTATGTGACATAGTTGCAAGGAAAAATACCAAACTTGGTAAATCAAGCATGTCTCAAAAAAACCTTCACAAAATGACCTATCATGTTCGAGGTTTCATGGCTTTCGGGTCAAATTACCAATGGTATGGCTAGAATCAGGACATAGTTTGTGATAATGTGCCCGTATTGTGCACGCATGTGCATCATGGGATGGCGAACAATGTTACAGGAGGAATTTTTCTATTTTGTCGCACGTAAAATCCATTTTCCATTTTCCGAGCGCAAAAAACGGGTTTTTTTGTGAAGCAACCACCAAAATGCTCATTCACAATGCTACCACCACATTTTTCAAAAATACTAGACCATATTACATGGACAATGTCCCAATTAGGGCATCTCAAACCTTTTCTTCCACCCCTGGCAAAAAAGACAAATTCCCGCCGAACCAGTAGGAAGTGGGTCCGGTTTGAACTACAGATACATGATCTAATGCTATTGATTTTTTTAAAAAATCATTTTGAAACTCACAATATGATGTTTCTTTAGAGATTCACCGAAATTTTTTAGTAAGAGTCAACCCCTAGACGAAAATAGTCACACCCGAGTTCCAAACTCATATTTTGAATTATGATATTGTCCCTACTATGGACTAACGTGGGATTAGTAAATCCACTATTTTTAAGTAATTAAAGTATTTCTAATTAATACCCTAAGATGTTCTACTGAATTTTATAAAAATTTAGAAACAAAAAACAATTATTTTGGACTTATTATGAAAAAGTTACAAAAGAATTAAGAAAATAAAAAAAAGAACAAGGCGAGCTGGTGGGGCCTTAATCCGGCGCTTCCCACTGAGGGCCATCGCGACCCACTCCCTCACAGAGGCCCATCACAGGGAACTCCCTTCCCACCAAATCCCATCGCGACAAAGAAATCAGCCCAGACCAAACAATTGAATAGATATAAAGGGTCGTTGTAGTATTATGACCAGTAAGGTTGGTTGGTGTAGTGGTATGGTTCGCTAGGTACGCTGGGGAGGTCGTGGGTTCAAATCCTCGCATGTCCTCTTTTTTGCAGATAACTTCTGCCTATTAAGCAACGTGCGTAAGTAGCGCCATGTAAGCAAATTTAAGGAGCACCATGTAAGAAAATATTAACACATGGATATGACACATAGTCACACATAGATTAATAGATATTAATACACTGATATTACACATAGTAAAAAACTGACACATAGGCGCAAATGCTGACGTGGCCGACTACCAATTTTAACTTATCTTAATTTGGAGCTCATATGACGATTTTAAATCGTCGTAGTGAGGTTCAAATAACATCATAGGCTATATCGGTCGGTGATGACGATTTGAGCTAATGAAACTATGACGATCCTGAGCAAAATCGTCATAATTTTGTAAGATTTCGAACCTTCCGAACGGCTTTTGACCATCTAGTACGAAATCGTCATAATTCTATGAAGATTTTGTCCATGGTCATTATGAGAAGGTCATAGAATAACACATTCCTTGTAGTGTATTCTGGTCCTGGTAAATCGACCTAGAGCCCCAAAACAGTGGGGAAGGATTCATGAAAATGTCCATCAAACCCAAAAAAGATGAATTTTTTCTCAAAAATCTCAAACATCTAAATCGCCTTGGCATCCCAAAACTGTGGGCAATAGCTCATGAAAACGGCCATAAAACCTAAAAACGACAAGTTTTTGGTCATAACTCAAAAACATGTAAATCGCCCTGGAACCTCAAAACTGTGGGAAATAGGTCAAGAAAACGGCCATAAAAAGCAAAAAATGACAACTTTTTTTCATACCTCTTAAACATGTAAATCGCCATGGAAGCCTAAAACTGTGGGCAATAGCTCATGAAAACAGCCATAAAACACGAAGATGACAAGTTTTTGGTCATGCCCTCGAACATGTATCGTTTATTATTTATTGTAAATCAATTGACCTTGTAAATATCAATGTATCGTTCATTAAGATAATTGTAAATCACCCTGGAACCCCAAAACTATGTACAATAAGTCATGAAAACGGCCATAAGATGCGAAAACAATGAGTGTTTGGTCATAATTTTTAAACATGTATTGGGTATAACGGGCCATGCACATCCCCTAGAACACCAAAAGTATGGACAAGAGCTTATGAAAATGGCAATAAAACAAAAAACTATGAGTTTTTGTCCCTCAAACATGTATCGGGTATTATGGTCCTAGTAAATCGACCTGGAACCCCAAAATAGTGGGAAAAAATTCATGAAAACGTCCATAAAACTCAAAAAAGATGAGTTTTTGCTCATACATCTCAAACATCTAAATTGCCTTGGCATCCCAAAACTATGGGCAATCGCTCATGAAAACGACCATAAAACCTTAAAACGACAAGTTTTTGGTCATAACTCTAAAACATGTAAATTGATCTAGAACCTCAAAATTGTGGGCAATAGCTCAACAAAACGTCCATAAACAGCAAAAAAATGATATCTTTTTGGTCATACCTCTTAAACATGTAAATTACCCTGGAAGCCTAAAACTGTGAGCAATAGCTCATGAAAACGGCCATAAAACACGAAGATGACAAGTTTTTGGTCATGCCCTCGAACATGTGTTGTTTATTAAGATCATTGTAAATCACCCTGGAACCCCAAAACTATGGACAATAAGTCATGAAAACAGGCATAAGATGCGAAAACGATGAGCTTTTGGTCATAATTCTCAAACATGTATTGGGTATAACAGGCCATGCACATCCCCTATAACACAAAAAGTATGGACTATAGCTTATGAAAATGGCAATAAAACAAAAAACTACGAGTTTTTGTCATGCCCTCAAACATGTTCGGGTATTATGGTCCTGGTAAATCGACCTGGAACCCCAAAACAGTGGGAAAGAATTCATGAAAACGTCCATAAAACCCAAAAAGATGAGTTTTTTCTCATACATCTCAAACATATAAATCGCCTTGGCATCCCAAAACTGTGGGCAATAGCTCATGAAAACGGCCATAAAACCTAAAAATGACAAGTTTATTTTCATAACTCTAAAACATGTAAATCGCTCAGGAACATCAAAACTGTGGGCAATAGCTCAAGAAAACGGCCATAAAAAGCAAAAAATGATAACTTTTTGGTCATACCTCTTAAACAAGTAAATCGCCCTGGAAGCCTAAAACTGTGGGCAGTAGCTCATGAAAACAACCATAAAACACGAAGATGACAAGTTTTTGTTCATGCCCTCGAACATGTATCGTTTATTAAGATCATTGTAAATCACCCTAGAACCCCAAAACTATGGGCAATAAGTCATGAAAACAGCCATAAGATGCGAAAACGATGAGTTTTTGGTCATAATTCTCAAACATGTATTGGGTATAACAGGCAATGCACATCCCCTATAACACAAAAAGTATGGACAATAGCTTATGAAAATGGCAATAAAACAAAAAACTACGAGTTTTTGTCATGCCCTCAACATGTTCGGGTATTATGGTGCTGGTAAATCGACCTGGAACCCCAAAACAGTGGGGAAGAATTCATGAAAATATCCATAAAACCCCAAAAAGATGAGTTTTTTCTCATACATATCAAACATCTAAATCGCCTTAGCATCACAAAACTATGGGCAATAGCTCATGAAAACGGCCATACAACCTAAAAACGACAAGTTTTTGGCCATAACTCTAAAACATGTAAATCGCCATGGAACCGCAAAACTGTGGGAAATAGCACAAGAAAACGGCCATAAAAAGCAAAAAAATGACAACTTTTTGGTCATACCTCTTAAACATGTAAATCGCCATGGAAGCCTAAAACTGTGGGCAATAGCTCATGAAAACGGCCATAAAACACGAAGATGACAAGTTTTTGGTCATGCCCTCGAACATGTATCGTTTATTATTTATTGAATATCAACTGACCTTGTAAATATCAATGTATCGTTTATTAAGATCATTGTAAATCACCCTGGAACCCCAAAACTATGGGCAATAAGACATGAAAACGGCCATAAGATGTGAAAACAATGAGTTTTTTTGTCATAATTCTCAAACATGTATTGGGTATAACGGGCCATGCACATCCCCTAGAACACCAAAAGTATGGACAATAGCTTATGAAAATGTCAATAAAGCAAAAAACTACGAGTTTTTGTCATGCCCTCAAACATGTATCGGGTATTATGGTCCTAGTAAATCGACCTGGAACCCCAAAATAGTGGGGAAAAATTCATGAAAACGTCCATAAAACCCAAAAAAATGAGTGTTTGCTCATACATCTCAAACATCTAAATCGCCTTGGCATCCCAAAACTGTGGGCAATAGCTCATGAAAACGACCATAAAACCTAAAAACGACAAGTTTTTGGTCATAACTCTAAAACATGTAAATTGCTCTAGAACCTCAAACTTTGGGCAATAGCTCAAGAAGACAGCCATATAAAGCAAAAAATGATAACCTTTTGGTCATACCTCTTAAACATGTAAATCACCCTGGAAGCCTAAAACTGTGGGCAATAGCTCATGAAAACGGGCATAAAACACGAAGATGACAAGTTTTTGGTCATGCCCTCGAACATGTATTGTTTATTAAGATTATTGTATATCACCCTGAAACCCCAAAACTATTGGCAATAAGTCATGAAAACGGCCATAAGATGCGAAAACGATGAGTTTTTGGTCATAATTGTCAAACATGTATTGGGTATAACGGGCCACGCACATCACCTAGAAGACAAAAAGTATGGACAAGAGTTTATGAAAATGGCAATAAAACAAAAAACTACGAGTTTTTGTCATGCCCTCAAACATGTATCGGGTATTATGGTCCTGGTAAATCGACCTGGAACCCCAAAACAGTGGGGAAAAATTCATGAAAACGTCCATAAAACCCAAAAAAGATGAGTTTTTGCTCATACATCTCAAACATCTAAATCGCCTTGGCATCCCAAAACTATGGGCAATAGCTCATGAAAACGGTCATAAAACCTAAAAATGACTCCAAAACATGTAAATCGCTCTAGAACATCAAAACTGTGGGCAATAGCTCAAGAAAATGGCCATAAAAAGCAAAAACGACAACTTTTTGGCCATACCTCTTAAACAAGTAAATCGCCCTGGAAGCCTAAAACTGTGGGCAGTAGCTCATGAAAACAGCCATAAAACACGAAGATGAGAAGTTTTTGGTCATGCCCTCGAACATGTATCATTTATTAAGATCATTGCAAATCACCCTTGAACCCCAAAACTATGGGCAATAAGTCATGAAAACAGCCATAAGATGCGAAAACGATGAGTTTTTGGTCATAATTCTCAAACATGTATGGGGTATAACAGGCCATGCACATCCCCTATAACACATAAAGTATGGACAATAGCTTATGAAAATGGCAATAAAACAAAAAACTACGAGTTTTTGTCATGCCCTCAACATGTATCGGGTATTATGGTGCTGGTAAATCGACCTGGAACCCCAAAACAGTGCGGAAGAATTCATGAAAACGTCCATAAAACCCAAAAAAAAGATGAGTTTTTTCTCATACATCTCAAACATCTAAATCGCCTTGGCATCCCAAAACTGTGGGCAATAGCTCATGAAAACGGCCATAAAACCTAAAAACGACAAGTTTTTGGTCATAACTCTAAAACATGTAAATCGCCCTGGAACCACAAAACTGTGGTAAATAGCTCAAGAAAACGACCATAAAAAGCAAGAAAATGACAACATTTTGGTCATACCTCTTAAACATGTAAATCGCCAGGGAAGCCTAAAACTGTGGGCAATAGCTCATGAAAACGGCCATAAAACACGAAGATGACAAGTTTTTGGTCATGCCCTCGAACATGTATCGTTTATTATTTATTGAATATCAACTATTCTTGTAAATATCAATGTATCGTTTATTAAGATCATTGTAAATCACCCTGGAACCCCAAAACTATGGGCAATAAGTCATGAAAACGGACATAAGATGCGAAAACAATGAGTTTTTGGTCATAATTCTGAAACATGTATTGGGTATAACGGGCCATGCACATCGCCTAGAACACCAAAAGTATGGACAAGAGCTTATGAAAATGGCAATAAAACAAAAAACTACGAGTTTTTGTCATGCCCTCAAACATGTATCGGGTATTGTGGTCCTAGTAAATCGACCTGGAACCCTAAAATAGTGGGGGAAAGTTCATGAAAACGTCCATAAAACCCAAAAAAGATGAGTTTTTGCTCATACATCTCAAACATCGAAATCGCCTTTGGCATCCCAAAACTATGGAAAATACCTCATGAAAACGACCATAAAACCAAAAACGACAAGTTTTTGGTCATAACTCTAAAACATGTAAATTTCTCTAGAACCTCAAAACTGTGTGCAATAGCTCAAGAAAACGGCCATAAAAAGAAAAAAATGATAAATTTTTGGTCATAACTCTTTAACATGTAAATCACCCTCGAAGCCTAAAACTGTGGGCAATAGCTCATGAAAACGGCCATAAAACACGAAGATGACAAGTTTTTGGTCATGCCCTCGAACATGTATTGTTTATTAAGATCATTGTAAATCACCCTGGAACCCCAAAACTATGGGCAATAAGTCATAAAAACGGCCATAAGATGCGAAAACGATGAGTTTTTGGTCATAATTCTCAAACATGTATTGGGTATAACGGGTCTCGCACATCCCCTAGAAGACAAAAAGTATGGACAAGAGTTTATGAAAATGGCAATAAAACAAAAAACTACGAGTTTTTGTCATGCCCTCAAACATGTATCGGGTATTATGGTCCTAGTAAATCGACCTGGAACCCCAAAACTGTGGGGAAAAATTAATGAAAACGTCCATAAGACCCAAAAAAGATGAGTTTTTTCTCATACATCTCAAACATCTAAATCGCCTTGGCTTCCCAAAACTATGGGCAATAGCTCATGAAAACGGCCATAAAACCTAAAAATGACAAGTTTTTGGTCATAACTCTAAAACATGTAAATCGCTCTAGAACATCAAAACTCTGGGCAATAGCTCAAGAAATCGGCCATAAAAAGCAAAAACGACAACTTTTTGGTCATACCTCTTAAACAAGTAAATCTCCCTGGAAGCCTAAAACTGTGGGCAGTAGCTCATGAAAACAGCCATAAAACACGAAGATGACAAGTTTTTGGTCATGCCCTCGAATATGTATCGTTTATTAAGATCATTGCAAATCACCCTGGAACCCCAAAACTATGGGCAATAAGTCATGAAAACAGCCATAAGATGCGAAAACGATGAGTTTTTGGTCATAATTCTCAAACATGTATGGGGTGTAACAGGCCATGCACATCCCCTATAACACATAAAGTATGGACAATAGCTTATGAAAATGGCAATAAAACAAAAAACTACGAGTTTTTGTTATGCCCTCAAACATGTATCGGGTATTATGGTCCTGGTAAATCGACCTGGAACCCCAAAACAGTGGTGAAAAATTCATGAAAACGTCCAAAAAACCCATAAAAGATGAGTTTTTGCTCATACATCTCAAACATCTAAATCGCCTTGGCCTCCCAAAACTGTGGGCAATAGCTCATGAAAACGGCCATAAAACCTAAAAATGACAAGTTTTTGGTCATAACTCTAAAACATGTAAATCGCTCTAGAACATCAAAACTGGGGGCAATACCTCAAGAAAACGGCCATAAAAAGCAAAAAACGACAACTTTTTGGTCATACCTCTTAAACAAGTAAATCTCCCTGGAAGCCTAAAACTGTGGACAGTAGCTCATGAAAACAGCCATAAAACACGAAGATGACAAGTTTTTGGTCATGCCCTCGAATATGTATCGTTTATTAAGATCATTGCAAATCACCCTGGAACCCCAAAACTATGGGCAATAAGTCATGAAAACAGGCATAAGATGCGAAAACGATGAGTTTTTGGTCATAATTCTCAAACATGTATGGGGTATAATAGGCCATGCACATCCCCTATAACACATAAAGTATGGACAATAGCTTATGAAAATGGCAATAAAACAAAAAAATGTGAGTTTTTGTCATGCCCTCAACATGTATCGGGTATTATGGTCCTGGTAAATCGACCTGGAACCCAAAACAGTGGGGAAAAATTCATGAAAACGTCCATAAAACCCAAAAAAAGATGAGTTTTTTCTCATACATCTCAAACATCTAAATCGCCTTTGCATCCCAAAACTGTGGGCCATAGGTCATGAAAACGGCCATAAAACCTAAAAACGACAAGTTTTTGGTCATAACTCTAAAACATGTAAATCGCCCTGGAACCACAAAACTGTGGGAAATAGCTCAAGAAAACGACCATAAAAAGGAAGAAAATGACAACATTTTGGTCATACCTCTTAAACATGTAAATCGCCAGGGAAGCCTAGAACTGTGGGCCTCATGAA
The DNA here is from genome assembly GCA_023614405.1 of Avena insularis. Classification (NCBI taxonomy): domain Eukaryota; kingdom Viridiplantae; phylum Streptophyta; class Magnoliopsida; order Poales; family Poaceae; genus Avena; species Avena insularis. The sequence goes on from CM042695.1 coordinate 44,119,756, forward strand.
AACGGCCATAAAACACGAAGATGACAAGTTTTTGGTCATGCCCTCGAACATGTATCGTTTATTATTTATTGAATATCAACTATTCTTGTAAATATCAATGTATCGTTTATTAAGATCATTGTAAATCACCCTGGAACCCCAAAACTATGGGCAATAAGTCATGAAAACGGACATAAGATGCGAAAACAATGAGTTTTTGGTCATAATTCTGAAACATGTATTGGGTATAACGGGCCATGCACATCCCCTAGAACACCAAAAGTATGGACAAGAGCTTATGAAAATGGCAATAAAACAAAAAACTACGAGTTTTTGTCATGCCCTTAAACATGTATCGGGTATTGTGGTCCTAGTAAATCGACCTGGAACCCTAAAATAGTGGGGGAAAGTTCATGAAAACGTCCATAAAACCCAAAAAAGATGAGTTTTTGCCCATACATCTCAAACATCGAAATCGCCTTTGGCATCCCAAAACTATGGGCAATAGCTCATGAAAACGACCATAAAACCTAAAAATGACAAGTTTTTGGTCATAACTCTAAAACATGTAAATCGCTCTAGAACATCAAAACTGGGGGCAATACCTCAAGAAAACGGCCATAAAAAGCAAAAACGACAACTTTTTGGTCATACCTCTTAAACAAGTAAATCTCCCTGGAAGCCTAAAACTGTGGACAGTAGCTCATGAAAACAGCCATAAAACACGAAGATGACAAGTTTTTGGTCATGCCCTCGAATATGTATCGTTTATTAAGATCATTGCAAATCACCCTAGAACCCCAAAACTATGGGCAATAAGTCATGAAAACAGGCATAAGATGCGAAAACGATGAGTTTTTGGTCATAATTCTCAAACATGTATGGGGTATAATAGGCCATGCACATCCCCTATAACACATAAAGTATGGACAATAGCTTATGAAAATGGCAATAAAACAAAAAACTATGAGTTTTTGTCATGCCCTCAACATGTATCGGGTATTATGGTCCTGGTAAATCGACCTGGAACCCAAAACAGTGGGGAAGAATTCATGAAAACGTCCATAAAACCCAAAAAAAGATGAGTTTTTTCTCATACATCTCAAACATCTAAATCGCCTTTGCATCCCAAAACTGTGGGCCATAGGTCATGAAAACGGCCATAAAACCTAAAAACGACAAGTTTTTGGTCATAACTCTAAAACATGTAAATCGCCCTGGAACCACAAAACTGTGGAAATAGCTCAAGAAAAGCCATAAAAAGGAAGAAAATGACAACATTTTGGTCATACCTCTTAAACATGTAAATCGCCAGGGAAGCCTAGAACTGTGGGCCTCATGAAAACGGCCATAAAACACGAAGATGACAAGTTTTTGGTCATGCCCTCGAACATGTATCGTTTATTATTTATTGAATATCAACTATTCTTGTAAATATCAATGTATCGTTTATTAAGATCATTGTAAATCACCATGGAACCCCAAAACTATGGGCAATAAGTCATGAAAACGGACATAAGATGCGAAAACAATGAGTTTTTGGTCATAATTCTGAAACATGTATTGGGTATAACGGGCCATGCACATCGCCTAGAACACCAAAAGTATGGACAAGAGCTTATGAAAATAGCAATAAAACAAAAAACTACGAGTTTTTGTCATGCCCTCAAACATGTATCGGGTATTATGGTCCTAGTAAATCGACCTGGAACCCTAAAATAGTGGGGGAAAGTTCATGAAAACGTCCATAAAACCCAAAAAAGATGAGTTTTTGCTCATACATCTCAAACATCAAAATCGCCTTTGGCATCCCAAAACTATGGGCAATAGCTCATGAAAACGACCATAAAACCTAAAAACGACAAGTTTTTGGTCATAACTCTAAAACATGTAAATTTCTCTAGAACCTCAAAACTGTGTGCAATAGATCAAGAAAACGGCCATAAAAAGAAAAAAATGATAAATTTTTGGTCATAACTCTTAAACATGTAAATCACCCTCGAAGCCTAAAACTGTGGGCAATAGCTCATGAAAACGGCCATAAAACACGAAGATGACAAGTTTTTGGTCATGCCCTCGAACATGTATTGTTTATTAAGATCATTGTAAATCACCCTGGAACCCCAAAACTATGGGCAAAAAGTCATGAAAACGGCCATAAGATGCGAAAACGATGAGTTTTTGGTCATAATTCTCAAACATGTATTGGGTATAACGGGCCACGCACATCCCCTAGAAGACAGAAAGTATGGACAAGAGTTTATGAAAATGGCAATAAAACAAAAAACTACGAGTTTTTGTCATGCCCTCAAACATGTATCGGGTATTATGGTCCTCGTAAATCGACCTGGAACCCCAAAACAGTGGGGAAAAATTCATGAAAACGTCCATAAAACCCAAAAAAGATGTGTTTTTGCTCATACATCTCAAACATCTAAATCGCCTTGGCATCCCAAAATTATGGGCAATAGCTCATGAAAACGGCCATAAAACCTAAAAATGACAAGTTTTTGGTCATAACTCTAAAACATGTAAATCGCTATAGAACATCAAAACTGTTGGCAATAGGTCAAGAAAACGGCCATAAAAAGCAAAAACGACAACTTTTTAGTCATACCTCTTAAACAAGTAAATCTCCCTGGAAGCCTAAAACTGTGGGCAGTAGCTCATGAAAACAGCCATAAAACACGAAGATGACAAGTTTTTGGTCATGCCCTCGAATATGTATCGTTTATTAAGATCATTGCAAATCACCCTGTAACCCCAAAACTATGGGCAATAAGTCATGAAAACAGCCATAAGATGCGAAAACGATGAGTTTTTGGTCATAATTCTCAAACATGTATGGGGTGTAACAGGCCATGCACATCCCCTATAACACATAAAGTATGGACAATAGCTTATCAAAATGGCAATAAAACAAAAAACTACGAGTTTTTGTTATGCCCTCAAACATGTATCGGGTATTATGGTCCTGGTAAATCGACCTGGAACCCCAAAACAGTGGGGAAAAATTCATGAAAATGTCCATAAAACCCATAAAAGATGAGTTTTTGCTCATACATCTCAAACATCTAAATCGCCTTGGCATCCCAAAACTGTGGGCACTAGCTCATGAAAACGACCATAAAACCTAAAAATGACAAGTTTTTGGTCATAACTCTAAAACATGTAAATCGCTCTAGAACATCAAAACTGGGGGCAATACCTCAAGAAAACGGCCATAAAAAGCAAAAACGACAACTTTTTGGTCATACCTCTTAAACAAGTAAATCTCCCTGGAAGCCTAAAACTGTGGACAGTAGCTCATGAAAACAGCCATAAAACACGAAGATGACAAGTTTTTGGTCATGCCCTCGAATATGTATCGTTTATTAAGATCATTGCAAATCACCCTGGAACCCCAAAACTATGGGAAATAAGTCATGAAAACAGGCATAAGATGCGAAAACGATGAGTTTTTGGTCATAATTCTCAAACATGTATGGGGTATAATAGGCCATGCACATCCCCTATAACACATAAAGTATGGACAATAGCTTATGAAAATGGCAATAAAACAAAAAACTATGAGTTTTTGTCATGCCCTCAACATGTATCGGGTATTATGGTCCTGGTAAATCGACCTGGAACCCAAAACAGTGGGGAAAAATTCATGAAAACGTCCATAAAACCCGAAAAAAGATGAGTTTTTTCTCATACATCTCAAACATCTAAATCGCCTTTGCATCCCAAAACTGTGGGCCATAGGTCATGAAAACGGCCATAAAACCTAAAAACGACAAGTTTTTGGTCATAACTCTAAAACATGTAAATCGCCCTGGAACCACAAAACTGTGGGAAATAGCTCAAGAAAACGACCATAAAAAGGAAGAAAATGACAACATTTTGGTCATACCTCTTAAACATGTAAATCGCCAGGGAAGCCTAGAACTGTGGGCCTCATGAAAACGGCCATAAAACACGAAGATGACAAGTTTTTGGTCATGCCTCGAACATGTATCGCTTATTATTTATTGAATATCAACTATTCTTGTAAATATCAATGTATCGTTATTAAGATCATTGTAAATAACCCTTGAACCCCAAAACTATGGGCAATAAGTCATGAAAACGGACATAAGATGCGAAAACAATGAGTTTTTGGTCATAATTCTGAATAATGTATTGGGTATAACGGGCCATGCACATCCCCTAGAACACCAAAAGTATGGACAAGAGCTTATGAAAATGGCAATAAAACAAAAAACTACGAGTTTTTGTCATGCCCTCAAACATGTATCGGTTATTGTGGTCCTAGTAAATCGACCTGGAACCCTAAAATAGTGGGGGAAAGTTCATGAAAACGTCCATAAAACCCAAAAAAGATGAGTTTTTGCTCATACATCTCAAACATCGAAATCGCCTTGGCATCCCAAAACTATGGGCAATAGCTCATGAAAACGACCATAAAACCTAAAAATGACAAGTTTTTGGTCATAACTCTAAAACATGTAAATCGCTCTAGAACATCAAAACTGGGGGCAATACCTCAAGAAAACGGCCATAAAAAGCAAAAACGACAACTTTTTGGTCATACCTCTTAAACAAGTAAATCTCCCTGGAAGCCTAAAACTGTGGACAGTAGCTCATGAAAACAGCCATAAAACACGAAGATGACAAGTTTTTGGTCATGCCCTCGAATATGTATCGTTTATTAAGATCATTGCAAATCACCCTAGAACCCCAAAACTATGGGCAATAAGTCATGAAAACAGGCTTAAGATGCGAAAACGATGAGTTTTTGGTCATAATTCTCAAACATGTATGGGGTATAATAGGCCATGCACATCCCCTATAACACATAAAGTATGGACAATAGCTTATGAAAATGGCAATAAAACAAAAAACTATGAGTTTTTGTCATGCCCTCAACATGTATCGGGTATTATGGTCCTGGTAAATCGACCTGGAACCCAAAACAGTGGGGAAGAATTCATGAAAACGTCCATAAAACCCAAAAAAAGATGAGTTTTTTCTCATACATCTCTTACATCTAAATCGCCTTTGCATCCCAAAACTGTGGGCCATAGGTCATGAAAACGGCCATAAAACCTAAAAACGACAAGTTTTTGGTCATAACTCTAAAACATGTAAATCGCCCTGGAACCACAAAACTGTGGGAAATAGCTCAAGAAAACGACCATAAAAAGGAAGAAAATGACAACATTTTGGTCATACCTCTTAAACATGTAAATCGCCAGGGAAGCCTAGAACTGTGGGCCTCATGAAAACGGCCATAAAACACGAAGATGACAAGTTTTTGGTCATGCCCTCGAACATGTATCGTTTATTATTTATTGAATATCAACTATTCTTGTAAATATCAATGTATCGTTTATTAAGATCATTGTAAATCACCCTGGAACCCCAAAACTATGGGCAATAAGTCATGAAAACGGACATAAGATGCGAAAACAATGAGTTTTTGGTCATAATTCTGAATAATGTATTGGGTATAACGGGCCATGCACATCCCCTAGAACACCAAAAGTATGGACAAGAGCTTATGAAAATGGCAATAAAACAAAAAACTACGAGTTTTTGTCATGCCCTCAAACATGTATCGGTTATTGTGGTCCTAGTAAATCGACCTGGAACCCTAAAATAGTGGGGGAAAGTTCATGAAAACGTCCATAAAACCCAAAAAAGATGAGTTTTTGCTCATACATCTCAAACATCGAAATCGCCTTTGGCATCCCAAAACTATGGGCAATAGCTCATGAAAACGACCATAAAACCTAAAAATGACAAGTTTTTGGTCATAACTCTAAAACATGTAAATCGCTCTAGAACATCAAAACTGGGGGCAATACCTCAAGAAAACGGCCATAAAAAGCAAAAACGACAACTTTTTGGTCATACCTCTTAAACAAGTAAATCTCCCTGGAAGCCTAAAACTGTGGACAGTAGCTCATGAAAACAGCCATAAAACACGAAGATGACAAGTTTTTGGTCATGCCCTCGAATATGTATCGTTTATTAAGATCATTGCAAATCACCCTAGAACCCCAAAACTATGGGCAATAAGTCATGAAAACAGGCTTAAGATGCGAAAACGATGAGTTTTTGGTCATAATTCTCAAACATGTATGGGGTATAATAGGCCATGCACATCCCCTATAACACATAAAGTATGGACAATAGCTTATGAAAATGGCAATAAAACAAAAAACTATGAGTTTTTGTCATGCCCTCAACATGTATCGGGTATTATGGTCCTGGTAAATCGACCTGGAACCCAAAACAGTGGGGAAGAATTCATGAAAACGTCCATAAAACCCAAAAAAAGATGAGTTTTTTCTCATACATCTCTTACATCTAAATCGCCTTTGCATCCCAAAACTGTGGGCCATAGGTCATGAAAACGGCCATAAAACCTAAAAACGACAAGTTTTTGGTCATAACTCTAAAACATGTAAATCGCCCTGGAACCACAAAACTGTGGGAAATAGCTCAAGAAAACGACCATAAAAAGGAAGAAAATGACAACATTTTGGTCATACCTCTTAAACATGTAAATCGCCAGGGAAGCCTAGAACTGTGGGCCTCATGAAAACGGCCATAAAACACGAAGATGACAAGTTTTTGGTCATGCCCTCGAACATGTATCGTTTATTAGTTATTGAATATCAACTATTCTTGTAAATATCAATGTATCGTTTATTAAGATCATTGTAAATCACCATGGAACCCCAAAACTATGGGCAATAAGTCATGAAAACGGACATAAGATGCGAAAACAATGAGTTTTTGGTCATAATTCTGAAACATGTATTGGGTATAACGGGCCATGCACATCGCCTAGAACACCAAAAGTATGGACAAGAGCTTATGAAAATGGCAATAAAACAAAAAACTACGAGTTTTTGTCATGCCCTCAAACATGTATCGGGTATTGTGGTCCTAGTAAATCGACCTGGAACCCCAAAACAGTGGGGAAAAATTCATGAAAACGTCCATAAAACCCAAAAAAGATGTGTTTTTGCTCATACATCTCAAACATCTAAATCGCCTTGGCATCCCAAAATTATGGGCAATAGCTCATGAAAACGGCCATAAAACCTAAAAATGACAAGTTTTTGGTCATAACTCTAAAACATGTAAATCGCTCTAGAACATCAAAACTGTTGGCAATAGCTCAAGAAAACGGCCATAAAAAGCAAAAACGACAACTTTTTAGTCATACCTCTTAAACAAGTAAATCTCCCTGGAAGCCTAAAACTGTGGGCAGTAGCTCATGAAAACAGCCATAAAACACGAAGATGACAAGTTTTTGGTCATGCCCTCGAATATGTATCGTTTATTAAGATCATTGCAAATCACCCTGGAACCCCAAAACTATGGGCAATAAGTCATGAAAACAGCCATAAGATGCGAAAACGATGAGTTTTTGGTCATAATTCTCAAACATGTATGGGGAATAACAGGCCATGCACATCCCCTATAACACATAAAGTATGGACAATAGTTTATGAAAATGGCAATAAAACAAAAAACTACGAGTTTTTGTCATGCCCTGAAACATGTATCGGGTATTATGGTCCTGGTAAATCGACCTGGAACCCCAAAAGAGTGGGGAAAAATTCATGAAAACGTCCATAAAACCCAAAAAAGATGAGTTTTTGCTCATACATCTCAAACATCTAAATTGCCTTGGCATCCCAAAATTGTGGGCAATAGCTCATGAAAACGGCCATAAAACCTAAAAGTGACAAGTTTTTGGTCATAACTCTAAAACATGTAAATCGCTCTAGAACATCAAAACTGTGGGCAATAGCTCGAGAAAACGGCCATAAAAAGCAAAAACGACAACTTTTTGGTCATACCTCTTAAACAAGTAAATCTCCCTGGAAGCCTAAAACTGTGGGCAGTAGCTCATGAAAACAGCCATAAAACACGAAGATGACAAGTTTTTGGCCATGCCCTCGAATATGTATCGTTTATTAAGATCATTGCAAATCACCCTGGAACCCCAAAACTATGGGCAATAAGTCATGAAAACATCCATAAGATGCGAAAACAAGATGAGTTTTTTCTCATACATCTCAAACATCTAAATCGCCTTTGCATCCCAAAGCATGGGCCATAGGTCATTAAAACGGCCATAAAACCTAAAAACGACAAGTTTTTGGTCATAACTCTAAAACATGTAAATCGCCCTGGAACCACAAAACTGTGGGAAATAGCTCAAGAAAACGACCATAAAAAGCAAGAAAATGACAACATTTTGGTCATACCTCTTAAACATGTAAATCGCCAGGGAAGCCTAAAACTGTGGGCATTAGCTCATGAAAAGTGCCATAAAACACGAAGATGACAAGTTTTTGGTCATGCCCTCGAACATGTATCGCTTTATTATTTATTGAATATCAACTATTCTTGTAAATATCAATGTATCGTTTATTAAGATCATTGTAAATCACCTTGGAACCCCAAAACTATGGGCAATAAGTAATCAAAACGGCCATAAGATGCGAAAACAATGAGTTTTTGGTCATAATTCTGAAACATGTATTGGGTATAACGGGCCATGCACATCGCCTAGAACACCAAAAGTATGGACAAGAGCTTATGAAAATGGCAATAAAACAAAAAACTACGAGTTTTTGTCATGCCCTCAAACATGTATCGGGTATTATGGTCCTAGTAAATCGACCTGGAACCCTAAAATAGTGGGGGAAAGTTCATGAAAACGTCCATAAAACCCAAAAAAGATGAGTTTTTGCTCATACATCTCAAACATCGAAATCGCCTTTGGCATCCCAAAACTATGGGTAATAGCTCATGAAAACGACCATAAAACCTAAAAACGACAAGTTTTTGGTCATAACTCTAAAACATGTAAATTTCTCTAGAACCTCAAAACTGTGTGCAATAGCTCAAGAAAACGGCCATAAAAAGAAAAAATGATAAATTTTTGGTCATAACTCTTAAACATGTAAATCACCCTCGAAGCCTAAAACTGTGGGCAATAGCTCATGAAAACGGCCATAAAACACGAAGATGACAAGTTTTTGGTCATGCCCTCGAACATGTATTGTTTATTAAGATCATTGTAAATCACCCTGGAACACCAAAACTATGGGCAATAAGTCATGAAAACGGCCATAAGATGCGAAAACGATGAGTTTTTGGTCACAATTCTCAAACATGTATTGGGTATAACGGGCCACGACATCCCTAGAAGACAAAAGTATGGACAAGAGATTATGAAAATGGAAATAAAACAAAAACTACGAGTTTTGTCATGCCCTCAAACATGTATCGGTATTATGGTCCCGGTAAATCGACTCGAACCCCAAGACAAGGGGAAGAATTCATGAAAACGTCCATAAAACCCAAAAAAGATGAGTTTTTTCTCATACATCTCAAACATCTAAATCGCCTACGCATCCCAAAACTGTGGGCAATAGCTCATGAAAACGGCCATAAAACCTAAAAATGACATGTTTTATGTCATAACTCTAAAACATGTAAATTGCCCTAGAACATCAAAACTGTGGGCAATAGCTCAAGAAAACGGCCATAAAAAGCAAGAACGACAACTTTTTGGTCATACCTCTTAAACAAGTAAATCTCCCTGGAAGCCTAAAACTGTGGGCAGTAGCTCATGAAAACAGCCATAAAACACGAAGATGACAAGTTTTTGGTCATGCCCTCGAATATGTATCGTTTATTAAGATCATTGCAAATCACCCTGGAACCCCAAAACTATGGGCAATAAGTCATGAAAACAGCCATAAGATGCGAAAACGATGAGTTTTTGGTCATAATTCTCAAACATGTATGGGGTATAACAGGCCATGCACATCCCCTATAACACATAAAGTATGGACAATAGCTTATGAAAATGGCAATAAAACAAAAAACACGAGTTTTTGTCATGCCCTGAAACATGTATCGGGTATTATGGTCCTGGTAAATCGACCTGGAACCCCAAAACAGTGGGGAAAAATTCATGAAAACGTCCATAAAACCCAAAAAAGATGAGTTTTTGCTCATACATCTCAAACATCTAAATTGCCTTGGCATCCCAAAATTGTGGGCAATAGCTCATGAAAACGGCCATAAAACCTAAAAATGACAAGTTTTTGGTCATAACTCTAAAACATGTAAATCGCTCTAGAACATCAAAACTGTGGGCAATAGCTCGAGAAAACGGCCATAAAAAGCAAAAACGACAACTTTTTGGTCATACCTCTTAAACAAGTAAATCTCCCTGGAAGCCTAAAACTGTGGGCAGTAGCTCATGAAAACAGCCATAAAACACGAAGATGACAAGTTTTTGGCCATGCCCTCGAATATGTATCGTTTATTAAGATCATTGCAAATCACCCTGGAACCCCAAAACTATGGGCAATAAGTCATGAAAACATCCATAAGATGCGAAAACAAGATGAGTTTTTTCTCATACATCTCAAACATCTAAATCGCCTTTGCATCCCAAAACTGTGGGCCATAGGTCATGAAAACGGCCATAAAACCTAAAAACGACAAGTTTTTGGTCATAACTCTAAAACATGTAAATCGCCCTGGAACCACAAAACTGTGGGAAATAGCTCAAGAAAACGACCATAAAAAGCAAGAAAATGACAACATTTTGGTCATACCTCTTAAACATGTAAATCGCCAGGGAAGCCTAAACCTGTGGGCAATAGCTCATGAAAAGGGCCATAAAACACGAAGATGACAAGTTTTTGGTCATGCCCTCGAACATGTATCGTTTATTATTTATTGAATATCAACTATTCTTGTAAATATCAATGTATCGTTTATTAAGATCATTGTAAATCACCTTGGAACCCCAAAACTATGGGCAATAAGTAATCAAAACGGCCATAAGATGCGAAAACAATGAGTTTTTGGTCATAATTCTGAAACATGTATTGGGTATAACGGGCCATGCACATCGCCTAGAACACCAAAAGTATGGACAAGAGCTTATGAAAATGGCAATAAAACAAAAAACTACGAGTTTTTGTCATGCCCTCAAACATGTATCGGGTATTATGGTCCTAGTAAATCGACCTGGAACCCTAAAATAGTGGGGGAAAGTTCATGAAAACGTCCATAAAACCCAAAAAAGATGAGTTTTTGCTCATACATCTCAAACATCGAAATCGCCTTTGGCATCCCAAAACTATGGGCAATAGCTCATGAAAACGACCATAAAACCTAAAAACGACAAGTTTTTGGTCATAACTCTAAAACATGTAAATTTCTCTAGAACCTCAAAACTGTGTGCAATAGCTCAAGAAAACGGCCATAAAAAGAAAAAATGATAAATTTTTGGTCATAACTCTTAAACATGTAAATCACCCTCGAAGCCTAAAACTGTGGGCAATAGCTCATGAAAACGGCCATAAAACACGAAGATGACAAGTTTTTGGTCATGCCCTCGAACATGTATTGTTTATTAAGATCATTGTAAATCACCCTGGAACACCAAAACTATGGGCAATAAGTCATGAAAACGGCCATAAGATGCGAAAACGATGAGTTTTTGGTCACAATTCTCAAACATGTATTGGGTATAACGGGCCACGCACATCCCCTAGAAGACAAAAAGTATGGACAAGAGATTATGAAAATGGAAATAAAACAAAAAACTACGAGTTTTTGTCATGCCCTCAAACATGTATCGGGTATTATGGTCCTGGTAAATCGACCTGGAACCCCAAGACAGTGGGGGAAAATTCATGAAAACGTCCATAAAACCCAAAAAAGATGAGTTTTTGCTCATACATCTCAAACATCTAAATCGCCTTGGCATCCCAAAACTGTGGGCAATAGCTCATGAAAACGGCCATAAAACCTAAAAATGACAAGTTTTTGGTCATAACTCTAAAACATGTAAATCGCTCTAGAACATCAAAACTGTGGGCAATAGCTCAAGAAAACGGCCATAAAAAGCAAGAACGACAACTTTTTGGTCATACCTCTTAAACAAGTAAATCTCCCTGGAAGCCTAAAACTGTGGGCAGTAGCTCATGAAAACAGCCATAAAACACGAAGATGACAAGTTTTTGGTCATGCCCTCGAATATGTATCGTTTATTAAGATCATTGCAAATCACCCTGGAACCCCAAAACTATGGGCAATAAGTCATGAAAACAGCCATAAGTTGCGAAAACGATGAGTTTTTGGTCATAATTCTCAAACATGTATGGGGTATAACAGGCCATGCACATCCCCTATAACACATAAAGTATGGACAATAGCTTATGAAAATGGCAATAAAACAAAAAACTATGAGTTTTTGTCATGCCCTCAACATTTATCGGGTATTATGGTCCTGGTAAATCGACCTGGAACCCAAAACAGTGGGGAAGAATTCATGAAAACGTCCATAAAACCCAAAAAAAGATGAGTTTTTTTCTCATACATCTCAAACATCTAAATCGCCTTTGCATCCCAAAACTGTGGGCAATAGCTCATGAAAACGGCCATAAAACCTAAAAACGACAAGTTTTTAGTCATAACTCTAAAACATGTAAATCGTCCTGGAACCACAAAACTGTGGGAAATAGCTCAAGAAAACGACCATAAAAAGCAAGAAAATGACAACATTTTGGCCATACCTCTTAAACATGTAAATCGCCTGGGAAGCCTAAAACTGTGGGCAATAGCTCATGAAAACGGCCATAAAACACGAGGATGACAAGTTTTTGGTCATGCCCTCGAACATGTATCGTTTATTATTTATTGAATATCAACTATTCTTGTAAATACCAATGTATCGTTTATTAAGATCATTGTAAATCACCCTGGAACCCCAAAACTATGGGCAATAAGTCATCAAAACGGCCATAAGATGCGAAAACAATAAGTTTTTGGTCATAATTCTGACATCGGAGATTTTGTTTATCTGAAAGTGTCGCCATTGAAGGGAATGCAACGTTTCCAACTCAAAGGAAAGTTAGCCCCCAGATATATCGGACCTTTCAAAATCTTGAACCGTCGAGGAGAAGTATCGTATCAACTAGAACTACCTGAAGAGATGTCAACTGTGCACAATGTGTTCCATATCTCGTTACTTCGCAAATGTCTCGAAGTCCCCGAGAAGACCGAAGTGTTCAAGAATATCGATCACCAGACCATAGAGATCAATGAGGACCTAACCTATCCCGAAGTACCCATGCGCATTTTGGAAGAAGCCTTTTGAACTACCAGGACCCGGAGCATCAAATTTCTCAAGATTCAGTGGAGCAACCACACAGAAGAGGAGGCTACCTGGGAACGCGAAGATCACATCAGAACGGAGTTTCCAGATCTCTTCAAATCCTAGGTAATCTTTTCGTCCTTTTTCAAATCTCGGGACGAGATTTTGTTTAAGGGGGGAAGGTTTGTAACATCCCAAAAATATCAAACTTAGATCATCAAAACACCAATCCTCAAGTTTAGGGTTAACAAAAACTTTTCTAAATGAATTCATGAATGCATGTATATGTGTATAAATGAATTTTGAATTTCTTGAACAACCACCTTGTTTGTGTGATCCATTGCTTGTAAAATGTTTATTAGGTGAAAATAACATCATCTACAACATTTCCCACACTTTTCCTAAAGACAAGTAAATCAAAATAAATATATTAAGGGAATGGTCATTTTGACCAATTTAACTCCCATGCCTACTTTGGCTGTCTCAAACTTTCAAAACCTAACAGAAACTTTTCTGGACCTTTGCACCCCTTGAATGTACTCACAACAGAGTATCAAGGCCCAATTTGTGATCATCCAGAAACTTTCAAATGCATAGTTTAAATGACAATTCAAAATTGAATCTTCTTCATATGGGAAGATCCCACCTTTTCAAAACCCACTCAAACAAGCTCAACTTTCAAAACCCAAGCATCTGCAGACTCACCAGAACCAATCTAGCAAACTCACCAAAATTCATTTCAAAATTCAAAACTTGAGTTCATGCGGCCATTTCATCAAACAGGTGCATACAAATCAAACAAAACCACAAACACTATAGTGTGCAGTGTTTTGAGCCTAACTTGTTCCCTAGTTAGCTCACACACAAACCAGTAGATCATCTAGAAAGATTAGCCCAACACTAGCACCCCTGTGAGCTTGCCATTGCCATTAATGGTGAACAGCCGAGCACCCCCATGTCACCCCAATGTGAACAGCAAGCTAGGAGCAGCAGCAAGCCTAGCCAGCATGTCTGGGACGCAGCCCACCGTCCATCGCCACTGCCTGTCCCAGCCGCGAGCGTTGCCAAGCCATGGACCACGCGCACAAGCCGCACCCAGACCATGCCGAGCGTGCGCCAGAGCGCCACCCGCGACCATCGTCCCCAGACCGCGCGCCGCCCTCACCGCGCGCACACACGATCACCACCGACCCAGGAGACCGCCAGACATCCCCGTTTGCCGCCCCGTGCCATACAGCCACCGCCCGCATCGAAGACGCCGCCTCTGCCGCACAGAGCACCGCCTGTTCCAGACCAAACCACACCGCCCCATGCCTCGCGACCATGTCGTTGAGCATCACCAGGAGACACAGCACCGTCCCCTACCCTTGCCCATGCCATTAGCTGCCTGTAATGTCGCCCCCGACGAGCTCACCTTGCGCCCCGACGGTCCCCTCGCTCGACTATAAATAGAGGCCACCCCCGCACGATTTCTTCACACCATCTCACTCCCCTCTCCCCACTGACCGTGCCACCCCATCCTCAGAGCAAGGCGAGCACCACTTCGCCGGAATTTCACGGAGCTCGCCACGCCAGAGAAGAAGGGAGCCAGCGATTGGAGCCGCCCCAGGAGAAGCCACCGGTACCAGGAGGATCGCCGTCGTCGACTTTGTCGTTCGCCTGCCTCGCCGACCCTCGCCCGTACCCCGGTGAGTCCCCAGCACCCCTCACTGGCCGCGCTAGGTTTCGTTCTCGCCGGAGGTGTCTCGCGTCAACGATGACCCTCGGCCGTCAGATTAGAACTAGATCGGACGACACGCGTTGCCCCATACCGCTTCGCCCAGCCCCGTGTCACTAACGAGTGGGGACACCCACTTAAGCAGCCCGCGGGAGCACTGCGCTTAGCAGGCCGGCCCGTTATAATTTCCCGCGCAGCCCAGCAATTCAAATTAAACCTTTTTCTTTTTAATTTCAAACACACTTCTGTATCCAATTTCAAAAATCAACCCAGATCGATTCAGTGCACCAAATTGGATGAAACCAATTTTGTTGGAAAGATCTGTGAATGCTTAATCCAAGTCCGTTGGATTCAAGTCATTTGGATCTGTAGATCACCCATACCAAAAATAACAAGGCAGAAGCTTTTCTGCATTCAAACATTTTTCAAATTTAAACCATAAAAGCTTTTGAGTTGATTCCAACTCTCAAAAATCACATTTAACCATACCTTTCAGAATATATAAAAATATATAGGTTTACTTGCAAAAATAATGTTCAAGGAATAAAAGAATGCTACATAAGCATTTCTAGCCACTTTAATTAATTAAAATAAAAAGGTAAAACCTTATTAAATTGTGACACCACTTTAAATCACATTTCCATGGACTACAATATGTGGTGATGACATGTGTCAACATGATCCCATATTTGGTTTGGAGAATATTAAATCTTAAGTAGTTTTCAATGAGTAGAAATTACTTTTCTAAAATAAAAAGACCTAAATCAAGCTTTAACCTTGTAATGATAGAGATGATGCTAGATCATCTATAGGACCCTTGTGTGTGATGATTGCAAGTAGTTAAGTATTGTTTGGTGATTGTGTACCTCGTATTTATTCATAGACGCTAGTACCGACCAAGGATACTACGAGGAGGAAGGAGGATACTACGAAGAGGAAGCCGAGGAGAACTTCAACCACTGCTCTGCACAAGGCAAGCTTTACTAACCAAGTTGACCAAGGCAAGCTAACACTTGCAAGATACTATACCAGTGCAAGTTAACCCTTGCAAGATCCCTACCGATGCCACAAACCCATATTTATGATCCTACCCACTTGTTAAACCAATCCTAGTTTTATGGCAAGCTTCTTACTCTATTTCTTTATCAAAGCTTACTTAGAGTCTACTTAAGAGTTTGGTAGATATTAGACAGCTGTGCTCAAGTTTGCCCTAAGAGCATAAAATTTGGCCTAAGCTAGAAACCTTGATCTCAGCCTAAGATATAATGTTGGACTTAGTGAAACTCCACTAGTTACCACCCCTCATTATTTACCATCCCCAGCTGTAGATGCTAGTGCTAAGCATAAAACTCGATCAACTTTAGATGGGAGTACTTGGTGGAAAAATGGTTATGAAAACCATGGAATGATGGATCATTCTATTGAAATGTTTTGGACATGTGTTTCCAAACACTTGATGATTTTGGTGATGAAAATGTTGAGGCATGAGCCTTATCCCTTTATAAAACTGATGGTTGTCTGGATGCGATACCATTCCAATTTTATCGTACAACCACAATACCCAAATATTGGGTAGGGCTTGACTGGAAACTTATATACCTTAGTATTAGCTCCCTCACGGCCAAGGTCTGAGCTGAGGCTACCTTGTGAAGATTGTCCACCTGTGCAGTACCCAAGATGACAGTGGTCATGGTTGGGAGGCCAAACTCACAGGAGAGGTGCGTATACTAGGCGTGTAATTGAAAGGTTAGGATTGATTATCCATATCGAGTATGGTGAGTTCAGGATTTGTTCCCGACGGATGTATCGAATGTTGTGGTGAAAGTGTACAATCTCGCAGAGTGTCAAACTATTCTAATAGCAGCGTCATGATTATGGACAGTTGGAGTGGCCATGCTGTTCCCCCGTCAGACTTTTCAAAATGACTTGTGAAATAAATTGAGACTTTGACTTGACCACAACAGAGTTGTGACCCGAGTTACAAGATCCCCCTTAGGAGTTATAAAACTATAACTAGTTTTGGGAACTTAGTAGAGATAAACCTGGATTTTTGCAAAACAACCCTAGAGCCTAGTGTCCCATTATCCAAAAACCCCTTTACTTGTTAGTATTAGTTTGCGAGTACTTAAAGAGTACTCATGGCTTTGTCCCTGGCTATTCCCATGGCCAGACTATGAAGAGGAGTACCTGGAAGATGGACCCCAGGAAGGTTACGACAACTAGGATCATCACCCATCGTCAGCATTGCCTGTGACCCCGAAGATGGAGCTTCGCCTACGCTACCGTTATTACTACGTATTTCGCTACTTGATGTTGTATTAAGAACTGGATCATGAGATCCCTATTTGTGTACGAACTTGTATCGTTTGTAATGGATGAAGTACTATGGTATCCAATTCTGTTATGTCTCGCAAAAATGGTAATCCTGGGATTGCGAGGTATGGCATAACAGGCATCTAGGATTGAAAAATCCGGGTGTTGACAAGTTGGTATCAGAGCCATCCTGACCATAGGAGACCCTAGTTAGGTTGGGCGTTGAACCAAAAGCTTAGTTTCAAAAACAAAGGAAAACAAATATTTACGAAAACTTATTCTCATTCTTATCTCTTTAATTCTGTCATAAAACTTCATGTTCCTCAAAAACTCTTGCAAAATAGATAAAATTTTGAAACACTCGATCACTCTGCTAATCTACTCATCCTCTATTTTTATAGATGGACGTGAAGTACAGCAAGTTTTATCAACTCGGAAATGGGGGAGACCTTATCTTTGAGAGGGATCTGGATCAGCTTTCGGAACTTCTGGAGCGTCCGCACCCCGAGTTCTTCAGAGCTCAGCTCAATGATCAAGGAGGAGAAGATCTGCAGTGGCTAATTTTGCAAGTCTCCGAGGAAAGATTGAACCTCCCACAGCGGAGGGAATTCAGTTTACCTTGAGGGAAAACAACTGGCTCGATGGACTTCCAGAGCAATGCAGGAAGCTCTTTCCCGTCTGTGTGGGTAGAGCATCAATCAGATCAAGGGTACTCGCTTTGAGTTTTTCCCAAGACGTGATGCCAATGGACAACCATTGGAAGCCCCATACCACCCCGAGCTGAAGACTCAATTGGACCACCTTAGCTTCATGATGTACGACCGTCAGCAGGAATTGGACAACTGCCGTGACTATTGCAACCACAAGTCTGCCATCATCAAGACGAAGGTTAGACCATCGCCATGCTAGGAAAGGATCGCAAGTCTCGCCGCCGTCAGCTCGACAAGAAGGAGCGCATTATTTCCCGTCTTCGCCATCGCATCTCATCTCTGGAAGAGACCATCCACGAGAGAGACATGCAGTTAGAGGAAAGGGAGAATGCAGGGAGGATCTTCGTGGAGACCCTTACTCCTATATCAGCGATGATGATGATTTTCTGGAGGATGAGGCCATGGACTTCTTCACCGATGAGGATGATTTCGCCTTCATCGATGATCCTGAAGATGATGAAGCCACAAACTCCGAGGAGTAGTAGCACTGAGCACTAGCGTAGTGAGTAGTAGTCGGTCCCACTGTATCGTAGATTCCAGAATGGTTCTTAAAACCATCTGTGTTTCCTTGTTGTGGTGTGTGTTGTACTGTGTGCTATGAGTGAATGAATGAAAAAGCCAGTTGCTAGAAAACTTCAGTCAAACTCTAAAAACTTTTCAAAAACCCAAAACCTTAGCAATTTCCCTCTTTTCTCATGATCGATATCAATCTTCAGATGCCACGTGGAGGAAGTGGTTCAGCCCCGGACCCGATGTTGCAGATCCTGCAAATGTTGACTTGACCATGGCTGAAAGAGCGGAACGTCAAGCCAACCTAGCCACTCTGTAACAGATAGCCCAGCTAGCCCACAACAACCAAGGCCATGGAAACCAGGACAACCACGGATCTAAACTTAAGAATTTCCAGAATACCAACCCACCCGTTTTCACCAAGTCGGAAGAACCCCTAGATGCCGATGATTGGCTGCAAACGATGGAAAATAACTTAGAAGTAGCTGGAGTGGAAGCCAACGAGAAAGTCTTGTTCACCACCCATTATCTAGCCGGAGATGCCAGGGCATGGTGGAACAGTGTTCGTGCAATGACCGGAGGCCAGATGATGACCTGGGAGGAATTCAAGGTCAAGTTTAGCAGAACCCATGTGCCACCAGGTTTGATCAAGAGAATGAGAGACGAGTTTAGAGAGTTGAAGCAAGGAAGGATGACCATAGTGGAATACCGTGACAAATTTTTGTCATTAGCTAGGTATGCCCCAGACGAGATAGACACCGAAGCCAAGAAGAAAGAAAGATTCCTGAATGGTCTGCATGACGAGATGCAGATGGTGTTAGTCAAAATCCCCTTTGTTGATATTGAAGCCCTTGTCGACTCTGCTATCCAAATGGAAGGAAAGATCAACCAAGCCAATGAGAACCGCAAGCGTCGCATGATGCATCAACCAGGAACCCATCAGACCTCAAAGTATCGCCCCAACCCATCTCGAGGATTTGCCCCACGAACCAACAGACCCCCTATGACCCGTCCGACCTATCCCAACCGTGGAAACCCTAGACCCGGAGGAAATCACAACAACCCCGGCAACTCTAGCAATTTCACCCGTGCCCCACCCAAGTTCAACACCAACAATACTACCACCAACCCCAACATTGCCCCGAGGACTGGAAGCAATGTTGTGCCTGTCGCAGCCAAGGACAAGTCACAAGTGACCTGTTATGAATGTGGAAATAAAGGCCACTATTCCAATGAGTGCCCCAACAAGAAGAATGCTACAGCCCCCAACGCCAATGTCCCAGCTCAGCAGCAGCGCCGTGTCCAGCCAGGGAGAAGATTTGCCCCAGGGAATTCACTCAACCGCAATGGCCGTCTTTTTCTCATGCATGCTGAAGAAGCTCAGGAAGCGCCAGACGTCAGGTCTGGTATGTTTTCTGTTAATTCAGTACTTGCAAGAGTGTTGTTTGATTCTGGTGCATCGCATTCATTTGTCACCGAATAATTTGCCTGCACTAGTAAAATTCAACCAACCAAATTGAAGCATGTGATGATTGTGCAAATTCCCGGATCAACCACCAAGGCTAGGCAAATTTGCAAAGCCGTCCCTATCCGAATCCATGGCATAGATTTTTATGCTAACCTAATAGTACTCGAAACTAAAGGTTTGGAAGTAGTACTAGGAATGGATTGGATGTCCAAACATAAAGGATTGATCGACTGTGCCAAGAAAGCCATTACCATGACCAGTACCACCGGAGTATCAGTCGAGCATATATCTGAAACCTTACCTCGCCAATTCAAGTGTAACAAGAGTCTAGCCCAACCTACCATTGACCAAGTTCAGATAGTCTGCGAATACCCCGATGTATTTCCAGATGTTTTGCCCGGTATGCCCCCAGATCGGGATAACGAGTTTATCATCGAACTAATCCCCGGAACAGGACCCATAGCCCAGAGACCCTATAGTATGAACCCGTCAGAACTAGAAGAACTGAAGAAGCAACTGGATTCCATGTTGGAAATCGGATTGATTCAACCAAGTGCGTCCCCATGGAGATCACCTGTCTTGTTTGTAGACAAGAAGGATGGAGGTAACCGTTTGTGTACGGATTATCGGAAGCTGAATGATGTCACCATCAAGAACAAGTACCCCTTGCCCAAGATAGAAGATTTGTTTGATCAGTTGACCGGTGCCCAGGTGTTTTCTAAGATTGATCTTAGAACTGGCTATCATCAACTCAAAATTCGTGCAGAGGATATTCCAAAGACTGCCTTTACCACCCGATATGGATTGTATGAGTATACAGTCATGTCTTTTGGATTAACCAATGCCCCCGCTTATTTCATGAATCTCATGAATAAGATTTTTATGGACTTCCTGGATAAGTTTGTCGTTGTTTTCATCGATGACATTCTGATTTATTCCAAATCAGAAGAAGAACATGAGCAACACCTAAGGACCATTCTTGGAACCCTTAGAGAGCATCAGTTGTATGCCAAGTTTAGCAAATTTGAATTCTGGTTACAGGAAGTAGGATTCCTTGGTCACATTGTATCAGCCGGAGGAATTGCCGTTGACCCTGCCAAAGTGAAAGATGTAGAAGATTGGCAAGCCCCCACCACTCAAACCCAAGTTCGTGCTTTTCTCGGATTGGCGGGATATTACTGCAAATTCGTAGAAGGATTCTCGAGTATAGCCCGACCCATGACCCAATTACTGAAGAAAGACAAGAAGTTTGAATGGACAGACAAGTGCGAAGCGAGTTTTCAAGAACTCAAGAGGAGATTGATTTCAGCCCCAATCTTGATCATGTCGGATATCACGAAGCCCTTCGATGTTTATTGTGACGCATCCAAGATTGGTCTCGGATGTGTGCTAATGCAAGAAGGCAAAGTTATATCCTATCTATCGCGACAACTGAAGCAACATGAACAAAATTACCCAACCCATGACCTCGAACTCGCAGCCGTAGTTCTAGCCCTGAAGACATGGAGACATTACCTAATGGGAAACCGTTGTGAGATTTATTCGAACCACAAGAGCCTAAAGTATATATTCACTCAAAAGGAGCTGAATATGAGGCAGAGAAGATGGATTGACCTAATCAAGGATTTCGACCTGGACATTCACTATCACCCTCGAAAAGCCAATGTGGTAGCCGATGCCCTTAGCAGATTGCCGTGCCGCTTGAACTCCATGATTTTAAAGGAGCAACCAAGTTTGCACAAAGAGATGGAAGCTTTTCGAATGGAATTAGTAAGTGATGGATTTTTGGCTAGCATCAAACTTCAGCCCACTTTGATCAGTCAGATTAAAGAGGCGCGGAAAGGAAATGCTAGTATCGACGGAATTAAGCGTCGTATCGGTACAGGCAAAGTACCCGGATTCACCGAGGACGAAGAAGGAGTTCTGTGGTACAAAGGACGCCTTTGTGTACCAGCAGATTCGGAGTTGAAAGAAGTTATCTTGAAAGAGGCTCATGATACTCTTTATTCTATCCATCCCGGAGGAACTAAGATGTATCAAGATTTGAAAGAGCAATTTTGGTGGCATAAGATGAAGAGAGAAATCGGAAGCTATATCGCCAAGTGTGACATATGTCAGCGAGTCAAGGCAGGACATCAACGACCCGCTGGATTGTTGCAACCTTTGCAGATTTCGGAATGGAAATGGGATTCTGTAGGAATGGACTTTATCACTGGACTACCTACTTCTAGTAGGGGAAATGACTCTATTTGGGTCATAGTGGACAGATTGTCCAAAGTCGCCCATTTCTTGCCCGTCAAAACCACCTATCAGAGTTCGAAGCTAGCGGAGTTATACATCGCTAGAATCGTTAGTTTGCACGGAGTCCCCAAGAACATAGTCTCGGATCGAGGAACTCAGTTTACCTCGAGATTCTGGAAGAAAGTCCAAGAAGGTTTAGGAACCCGCCTAGATTTCAGTACCGCTTATCACCCTCAGACCGATGGACAAACGGAGCGAGTAAACCAAATACTCGAAGATATGCTTAGAGCATGTGTGTTAGAATATGGATCCAAATGGGAAGACTGTCTGCCGTTTGCAGAATTTTCTTACAAAAATAGTTACCAAGCCAGTTTGCAAATGGCCCCATTTGAATTTATGTACGGAAGAAAGTGCCGCACCCCTTTGAACTGGTCGGAAGTAGGAGAGAGTCAGATCTTCGGACCCGACATCCTACGAGAAGCAGAAGAGAAGGTTCACAAGATTCCTGAGCACCTCAAAACAGCCCAATCCTGACAAAAGAGTTACGCCGACAAGAGACGTCGAGACCTCGCCTTCAACATCGGAGATTTTGTTTATCTGAAAGTGTCGCCATTGAAGGGAATGCAACGTTTCCAACTCAAAGGAAAGTTAGCCACCAGATATATCGGACCTTTCAAAATCTTGAACCGTCGAGGAGAAGTATCGTATCAACTAGAACTACCTGAAGAGATGTCAACTGTGCATAATGTGTTCCATATCACGTTACTTCGCAAATGTCTCGAAGTCCCCGAGAAGACCGAAGTGTTCAAGAATATCGATCACCGGACCATAGAGATCAATGAGGACCTAACCTATCCCGAAGTACCCATCCGCATTTTGCAAGAAGCCTTTCGAAGTACCAGGACCCGGAGCATCAAATTTCTCAAGATTCAGTGGAGCAACCACACAGAAGAGGAGGCTACCTGGGAACGCGAAGATCACATCAGAACGGAGTTTCCAGATCTCTTCAAATCCTAGGTAATCTTTTCGTCCTTTTTCAAATCTCGGGACGAGATTTTGTTTAAGGGGGGAAGGTTTGTAACATCCCAAAAATATCAAACTTAGATCATCAAAACACCAATCCTCAAGTTTAGGGTTAACAAAAACTTTTCTAAATGAATTCATGAATGCATGTATATGTGTATGCATGAATTTTGAATTTCTTGAACAACCACCTTGTTTGTGTGATCCATTGCTTGTAAAATGTTTATTAGGTGAAAATAACATCATCTACAACATTTCCCACACTTTTCCTAAAGACAAGTAAATCAAAACAAATATATTAAGGGAATGGTCATTTTGACCAATTTAACTCCCATGCCTACTTTGGTTGTCTCAAACTTTCAAAACCTAACAGAAACTTTTCTGGACCTTTGCACCCCTTGAATGTACTCACAACAGAGTATCAAGGCCCAATTTGTGATCATCCAGAAACTTTCAAATGCATAGTTTAAATGACAATTCAAAATTGAATCTTCTTCATATGGGAAGATCCCACCTTTTCAAAACCCACTCAAACAAGCTCAACTTTCAAAACCCAAGCATCTGCAGACTCACCAGAACCAATCTAGCAAACTCACCAAAATTCATTTCAAAATTCAAAACTTGAGTTCATGCGGCCATTTCATCAAACAGGTGGCAGACACAAATCAAACAAAACCACAAACACTATAGTGTGCAGTGTTTTGAGCCTAACTTGTTCCCTAGTTAGCTCACACACAAACCAGTAGATCATCTAGAAAGATTAGCCCAACACTAGCACCCCTGTGAGCTTGCCATTGCCATTAATGGTGAACAGCCGAGCACCCCATGTCACCCCAATGTGGACAGCAAGCTAGAGCAGCAGCAAGCCTAGCCAGCATGTCCGGAGGCAGCCCACCGCCATCGCCACTTTGTCCCAGCCGCTGCGCGCCACAAGCCCTCGACCACGCACAAGCCGCGCTTGCACCATGCCGAGCGTGGCGCCAGAGCGCCACCCACCATCGCCCCAGACCACGCGCCGCCCTCACCGCGCACACACGATCACCACCGACCCAGACCGCCAGACATCCCGTTTGCCGCCCGTACATACTGCCCACCGCCCGCCGTCGAAGACGCCGCCTGCCGCAGAGCACCGCCTGCCTGCATCAAACCACACCGCCCCATGCCTCGCGACCATGTCGTTGAGCATCACCAGAGACACAGCACCGTCCCCTACCCTTGCCCATGCCATTAGCTGCTCAGAACGTCTTCGACGAAGCTCACCTTGCGCCCCGACGGTCCCTCGCCGACTATAAATAGAGGCCACCCCGCACGATTTCTTCACACCATCTCACCCCTCTCCCCAATCGACCGCGCACCCCATCCTCGAGCAAGGCGAGCACCACTGCCGGAATTTCACCGAGCCCGCCACGCCGGAGAAGAAGGGAGCCAGCGATTGAGCCGCCCAGGAGAAGCCACCGGTACCGGAGGAGGATCGCCGTCGTCGATTCGTCACCGCCTCGCCGACCTCGCCCGTACTCCGGTGAGCCCCCAGCACCCCTCACTGGCCGCGCTAGGTTTCGTTCTCGCCGGAGTTGTCTCGCGTCGACGATGACCCTCGGCCGTCAGATTAGAACTAGATCGGACGACACGCGTTGCCCCATACCGCTTCGCCCAGCCCCGTGTCACTGACGAGTGGGGACACCCACTTAAGCAGCCCGCGGGAGCACTGCGCTTAGCAGGCCGGCCCGTTAGAATTTCCTGCGCAGCCCAGCAATTCAAATTAAACCTTTTTCTTTTTAATTTCAAACACACTTCTGTATCCAATTTCAAAAATCAACCCAGATCGATTCAGTGCACCAAATTGGATGAAACCAATTTTGTTGGAAAGATCTGTGAATGCTTAATCCAAGCCCGTTGGATTCAAGTCATTTGGATCTGTAGATCACCCATACCAAAAATAACAAGGCAGAAGCTTTTCTGCATTCAAACATTTTTCAAATTTAAACCATAAAAGCTTTTGAGTTGATTCCAACTCTCAAAAATCACATTTAACCATACCTTTCAGAATATATAAAAATATATAGGTTTACTTGCAGAAATAATGTTCAAGGAATAAAAGAATGCTACATAAGCATTTCTAGCCACTTTAATTAATTAAAATAAAAAGGTAAAACCTTATTAAATTGTGACACCACTTTAAATCACATTTCCATGGACTACAATATGTGGTGATGACATGTGTCAACATGATCCCATATTTGGTTTGGAGAATATTAAATCTTAAGTAGTTTTCAATGAGTAGAAATTACTTTTCTAAAATAAAAAGACCTAAATCAAGCTTTAACCTTGTAATGATAGAGATGATGCTAGATCATCTATAGGACCCTTGTGTGTGATGATTGCAAGTAGTTAAGTATTGTTTGGTGATTGTGTACCTCGTATTTATTCATAGACGCTAGTACCGACCAAGGATACTACGAGGAGGAAGGAGGATACTACGAGGAAGCCGAGGAGAACTTCAACCTTCGCTGCACAAGGCAAGCTTTACTAACCAAGTTGACCAAGGCAAGCTAACACTTGCAAGATACTATACCAGTGCAAGTTAACCCTTGCAAGATCCCTACCGATGCCACAAACCCATATTTATGATCCTACCCACTTGTTAAACCAATCCTAGTTTTATGGCAAGCTTCTTACTCTATTTCTTTATCAAAGCTTACTTAGAGTCTACTTAAGAGTTTGGTAGATATTAGACAGCTGTGCTCAAGTTTGCTCTAAGAGCATAAAATTTGGCCTAAGCTAGAAACCTTGATCTCAGCCTAAGATATAATGTTGGACTTAGTGAAACTCCACTAGTTACCACCCCTCATTATTTACCATCCCCAGCTGTAGATGCTAGTGCTAAGCATAAAACTCGATCAACTTTAGATGGGAGTACTTGGTGGAAAAATGGTTATGAAAACCTTGGAATGATGGATCATTCTATTGAAATGTTTTGGACATGTGTTTCCAAACACTTGATGATTTTGGTGATGAAAATGTTGAGGCATGAGCCTTATCCCTTTATAAAACTGATGGTTGTCTGGATGCGATACCATTCCAATTTTATCGTACAACCACAATACCCGAATATTGGGTAGGGCTTGACTGGAAACTTATATACCTTAGTATTAGCTCCCTCACGGCCAAGGTCTGAGCTGAGGCTACCTTGTGAAGATTGTCCACCTGTGTAGTACCCAAGATGACAGTGGTCATGGTTGGGAGGCCAAACTCACAGGAGAGGTGCGTATACTAGGGCGTGTAATTGAAAGGTTAGGATTGATTATCCGCATACTGAGTATGGTGAGTTCAGGATTTGTTCCTGACGGATGTATCGAATGTTGTGGTGAAAGTGTACAATCTCTGCAGAGTGTCAAACTATTCTAATAGCCGCGTCCGCGGTTATGGACAGTTGGAGTGACCATGCTGTTCCCCCGTCAGACTTTTCAAAATGACTTGTGAAATAAATTGAGACTTTGACTTGACCACAACAGAGTTGTGACCCGAGTTACAAGATCACCCTTAGGAGTTATAAAACTATAACTAGTTTTGGGAACTTAGTAGAGATAAACCTGGATTTTTGCAAAACAACCCTAGAGCCTAGTGTCCCATTATCCAAAAACCCCTTTACTTGTTAGTATTAGTTTGCGAGTACTTAAAGAGTACTCATGGCTTTGTCCCTGGCTATTCCCATGGCCAGACTATGAAGAGGAGTACCTGGAAGATGGACCCCAGGAAGGTTACGACAACTAGGATCATCTCCCATCGTCAGCATTACCTGTGACCCCGAAGATGGAGCTTCGCCTACGCTACCGTTATTAAGAACTGGATCATGAGATCCCTATTTGTGTACGAACTTGTATCGTTTGTAATGTATGAAGTACTATGGTATCCAATTCTGTTATGTCTCGCAAAAATGGTAATCCTAGGATTGCGAGGTATGGCATAACAGGCATCTAGGATTGAAAAATCCGGGTGTTGACATCACCCTGGAAGCCTAAAACAGTGGGCAATAGCTCATGAAAACGGAAATAAAACACGTAGATGACAAGTTTTTGGTCATGCCCTCGAACATGTATTGTTTATTAAGATCATTGTAAATCACCCTGGAACCCCAAAACTATGGGAAATAAGTCATGAAAACGGCCATAAGATGCCAAAACGATGAGTTTTTGGTCATAATTCTCAAACATGTATTGGGTATAACGGGCCATGCACATCCCCTAGAAGACAAAAAGTATGGACAAGAGATGGCAATAAAACAAAAAACTATGAGTTTTTGTCATGCCCTCAAACATGTACCGGGTATTATGGTCCTGGTAAATCGACCTGGAACCCCAAAACTGTGGGGAAAAATTCATGAAAATGTCCATAAAACCCAAAAAAGATGAGTTTTTGCTCATACATCTCAAACATCTAAATCGCCTTGGCATCGCAAAACTGTGGGCAATAGCTCATGAAAACGGCCATAAAACCTAAAAATGACAAGTTTTTGGTCATAACTCTAAAACATGTAAATCGCTCTAGAACATCAAAACTGTGGGCAATAGCTCAAGAAAACGGCCATAAAAAGCAAAAATGACAACTTTTTGGTCATACCTCTTAAAGAAGTAAATCGCCCTGGAAACCTAAAACTGTGGAAAGTAGCTCATGAAAACAGCCATAAAACACGAAGATGACAAGTTTTTGGTCATGCCCTCGAACATGTATCGTTTATTAAGATCATTGCAAATCACCCTGGAGCCCCAAAACTATGGGCAATAAGTCATGAAAACAGCCATAAGATGCGAAAACGATGAGTTTTTGGTCATAATTCTCAAACATGTATTGGGTATAACAGGCCATGCACATCCCCTATAACACATAAAGTATGGACAATAGCTTATGAAAATGGCAATAAAACAAAAAGCTACGAGTTTTTGTCATGCCCTCAAACATGTATCGGGTATTATGGTCCTGGTAAATCGACCTGGAACCCCAAAACAGTGGGGAAAAATTCATGAAAACGTCCATAAAACCCAAAAAAGATGAGTTTTTGCTCATACATCTCAAACATCTAAATCGCCTTGGCATCGCAAAACTGTGGACAATAGCTCATGAAAACGGCCATAAATCCTAAAAATGACAAGTTTTTGGTCATAACTCTAAAACATGTAAATCGCTCTAGAACATCAAAACTGTGGGCAATAGCTCAAGAAAATGGCCATAAAAAGCAAAAAAATGATAACTTTTTGGTCATACCTCTTAAACATGTAAATCACCCCCGAAGCCTAAAACTGTGGGCAATATCTCATGAAAACGGCCATAAAATACGAAGATGATAAGTTTTTGGTCATGCCCTCGAACATGTATTGTTTATTAAGATCATTGTAAATCACCTTGGAACCCCAAAACTATGGGCAATAAGTCATGAAAACGGCCATAAGATGCGAAAAGGATGAGTTTATGGACATAATTCTCAAACATGTATTGGGTATAACGAGCCATGCACATCCCCTAGAAGACAAAAAGTATGGACAAGAGTTAATGAAAATGGAAAATAAAACAAAAAACTACGAGTTTTTGTCATGCCCTCAAACATGTATCGGGTATTATGGTCCTGGTAAATCGACCTGGAACCCCAAAACAGTGGGGAAAAATAATGAAAACGTCCATAAAACACAAAAAAGATGTGTTTTTGCTCATACATCTCAAACATCTAAATCGCCTGGGCATCCCAAAACTGTGGGCAATAGCTCATGAAAACGGCCATAAAACCTAAAAATGACAAGTTACTGTGGGCAATAGCTCAAGAAAACGGCCATAAAAAGCAAAAAAACAACTTTTTGGTCATACCTCTTAAACAAGTAAATCGCCCTCGAAGCCTAAAAATGTGGGCCGTAGCTCATGAAAACGGCCATAAAACACGAAGATGACAAGTTTTTGGTCATGCCCTCGAACATGTATCGTTTATTAAGATCATTGTAAATCACCCTGGAACCCCAAAACTATGGGCAATAAGTCATGAAAACAGCCATAAGATGCGAAAACGATGAGTTTTTGGTCATAATTCTCAAACATGTATTGGGTATAACAGGCCATGCACATCCCATATAACACAAAAAGTATGGACAATAGCTTATGAAAATGGCAATAAAACAAAAAACTACGGCTTTTTGTCATGCCCTCAACATGTATCGGGTATTATGGTCCTGGTAAAAGGACCGGGAACCCCAAAACAGTGGGGAAGAATTCATGAAAACGTCCATAAAACCCAAAAAAGATGAGTTTTTTCTCATACATCTCAAACATCTAAATCTCCTTGGCATCCCAAAACTGTGGGCAATAGCTCATGAAAACGGCCATAAAACCTTAAAACGAAAGTTTTTGGTCATAACTCTAAAACATGTAAATCGCCCTAGAACCGCAAAACTGTGGGAAATAGCTCAAGAAAACGACCATAAAAAGTAAGAAAATGACAACTTTTTGGTCATACCTCTTAACCATGTAAATGGCCATGGAGGCCTAAAACTGTGGGCAATAGCTCATGAAAACGGCCATAAAACACGAAGATGACAAGTTTTTGGTCATGCCTCGAACATGTATCGTTTATTATTTATTGAATATCAACTGAACTTGTAAATATCAATGTATCGTTTATTAAGATCATTGTAAATCACACTGGAACCCCAAAACTATGGGCAATAAGTCATCAAAACGGCCATAAGATGCGAAAACAATGAGTTTTTGGTCATAATTCTGAAACATGTATTGGGTATAACGGGACAAGCACATCCCCGAGAACACCAAAGTATGGACAAGAGCTTATGAAAATGGCAGTAAAACAAAAAACTACGAGTTTTTGTCATGCCCTCAAACATGTATCGGGTATTATGGTCCTAGTAAATCGACCTGGAACCCCAAAATTATTGGGGGAAATTCATGAAAACGTCCATAAAACCCCAAAAAGATTAGTTTTTGCTCATACATCTCAAACATCGAAATCGCCTTGGCATCCCAAAATTGTGGGCAATAGCTCATGAAAACGGCCATAAAACCTAAAAATGACAAGTTTTTGGTCATAACTCTAAAACATGTAAATCTCTCTAGAACATCAAAAGTGTGGGAAATAGCTCAATCAAACGGCCATAAAAAGCAAAAACGACAACTTTTTGGTCATACCTCTTAAACAAGTAAATCGCCCTGGAAGCCTAAAACTATGGGCAGTAGCTCATGAAAACAGCCATAAAACACGGAGATGACAAGTTTTTGGTCATGCCCTCGAACATGTATCGTTTATTAAGATCATTGCAAATCACCCTGGAACCCCAAAACTATGGGCAATAAGTCATGAAAACAGCCATAAGATGCGAAAACGATGAGGTTATGGACATAATTCTCAAACATGTATTGGGTATAACGAGCCATGCACATCCCCTAGAATACAAAAAAGTATGGACAATAGCTTATGAAAATGGCAATAAAACAAAAAACTACGAGTTTTTTCATGCCCTCAACATGTATCGGGTATTATGGTCCTGGTAAATTGACCTGGAACCCCAAAACAGTGGGGAAGAATTCATGAAAACGTCCATAAAACCCAAAAAAGATGAGTTTTTTCTCATCCATCTCAAACATCTAAATCGCCTTTGCATCCCAAAACTGTGGGCAATAGCTCATGAAAACGGCCATAAAACCTAAAAACGACAAGTTTTTGGTCATAACTCTAAAACATGTAAATCGCCCTAGAACCGCAAAACTTTGGGAAATAGCTCAAGAAAACTGCAATAAAAAGCAAAAAAATGACAACATTTTGGTCATACCTCTTAAACATGTAAATCGCCAGGGAAGCCTAAAACTGTGGGCAATAGCTCATGAAAACGGCCATAAAACGCGAAGATGACAAGTTTTTGGTCATGCCCTCGAACATGGATCGTTTATTATTTATTGAATATCAACTGACCTTGTAAATATCAATGTATCGTTTATTAAGATCATTGTAAATCACCCTGGAACCCCAAAACTATGGGCAATAAGTCATGAAAACGGCCATAAGATGCGAAAACGATGAGTTTTTGGTCATAATTCTCAAACATGTATTGGGTATAACGGTCCATGCACATCCCCTAGAAGACAAAAAGTATGGACAAGAGTTTATGAAAATGGCAATAAAACAAAAAACTATGAGTTTTTGTCATGCCCTCAAACATGTATCGGGTAATATGGTCCTGGTAAATCGACCTGGAACCCCAATACAGTGGGGAAAATTCATGAAAACGTCCATAAAACCCAAAAAAGATGAGTTTTTGCTCATAGTAATCAAACATCTAAATCGCCTTGGCATCCCAAAACTATGGGCAATAGCTCATGAAAACGGCCATAAAACCTAAAAATGACAAGTTTTTGGTCATAAATCTAAAACATGTAAATTGCTCTAGAACCTCAAAACTGTGGGCAATAGATCAAGAAAACGGCCATAAAAAGCAAAAAAATGATAACTTTTTGGTCATACCTCTTAAACATGTAAATCACCCTGGAAGCCTAAAACTGTGGGCAATAGCTCATGAAAACGGCCATAAAATACGAAGATGACAAGTTTTTGGTCATGCCCTCGAACATGTATTGTTTATTGAGTTCATTGTAAATCACCTTGGAACCCCAAAACTATGGGCAATAAGTCATGAAAACGGCCATAAGATGCGAAAACAATGAGTTTTTGGTCATAATTCTCAAACATGTATTAGGATAACAGGCCATGCACATCCCCTATAACAGAAAAAGTATGGACAATAGCTTATGAAAATGGCAATAAAACAAAAAACTACGAGTTTTTGTCATGCCCTCAACATGTATCGGGTATTATGGTCCTGGTAAATCGACATGGAACCCCAAAACAGGGGGGAAGAATTCATGAAAACGTCCATAAAACCCAAAAAAGATGAGTTTTTTCTCATACATCTCAAACATCTAAATCGCCTTGGCATCCCAAAACTGTGGGCAATAGCTCATGAAAACGGCCATAAAACCAAAAAACGACAATTTTTTGGTCATAACTCTAAAACATGTAAATCGCCCTGGACCCGCAAAACTGTGGGAAATAGCTCAAGAAAACGGCCATAAAAAGCAAAAAATGACAACGTTTTGGTCATACCTCTTAAACATGTAAATCGCCATGGAAGCCTAAAACTGTGGGCAATAGCTCATGAAAACGGCCATAAAACACGAATATGACAAGTTTTTTGTCATGGCCTCGAACATGTATCGTTTATTATTTATTGAATATCAACTGACCTTGTAAATATCAATGTATCGTTTATTAAGATCATTGTAAATCACACTGGAAGCCCAAAACTATGGGCAATAAGTCATCAAAACGGCCATAAGATGCGAAAACAATGAGTTTTTGGTCATAATTCTGAAACATGTATTGGGCATAATGGGCCATGCACATCCCCTAGAACACCAAAAGTATGGACAAGAGCTTATGATAATGGCAGTAAAACAAAAAACTACGAGTTTTTGTCATGCCCTCAAACATGTATCGGGTATTATGGTCTTAGTACATCGACCTGGAACCCCAAAATAATGGGGGGAAATTCATGAAAACGTCCATAAAACCCAAAAAAGATGAGTTTTTGCTCATACATCTCAAACATCGAAATCGCCTTGGCATCCCAAAACTGTGGGGAATAGCTCATGAAAACGACCATAAAACCTAAAAACGACAAGTTTTTGGTCATAACTCTAAAACATGTAAATTGCTCTAGAACCTCAAAACTGTGTGCAATAGCTCAAGAAAACGGCCATAAAAAGCAAAAAATGATAAATTTTTGGTCATACCTCTTAAACATGTAAATCACCCTGGAAGCCTAAAACTGTGGGCAATAGCTCATGAAAACGGCCATAAAATACGAAGATGACAAGTTTTTGGTCATGCCCTCGAACATGTATTGTTTATTAAGATCATTGTAAATCAACTTGGAACCCCAAAACTATGGGCAATAAGTCATGAAAACGGCCATAAGATGCGAAAACGATGAGTTTTTGGTCATAATTCTCAAACATGTATTGGGTATAACAGGCCATGCACATCCCCTAGAAGACAAAAAGTATGGACAAGAGTTTATGAAAATGGCAATAAAACAAAAACTACGAGTTTTTGTCATGCCCTCAAACATGTATCGAGTATTATGGTCCTGGTAAATCGACCTGGAACCCCAAAACAATGGGGAAAAAATCATGAAAACGTCCATAAAACCCAAAAAAGATGTGTTTTTCCTCATACATCTCAAACATCTAAATCGCCTAGGCATCCCAAAACTGTGGGCAATAGCTCATGAAAACAGCCATAAAACCTAAAAATGACAAGTTATTATGGGCAATAGCTCAACAAAACGGCCATAAAAAGAAAAAAAAAATTTTTGGTCATACCTCTTAAAAGTAAATCGCCCTGGAAGCCTAAAAATGTGGGCCGTAGCTCATGAAAACGGTCATAAAACACGAAGATGACAAGTTTTTGGTCATGCCCTCAAACATGTATCGTTTATTAAGATCATTGTAAATCACCCTGGAACCCCAAAACTATGGGCAATAAGTCATGAAAACAGCCAAAAGATGCGAAAACGATGAGTTTTTGGTCATAATTCTCAAACATGTATTAGGTATAACAGGCCATGCACATCCCCTATAACACAAAAAGTATGGACAATAGCTTATGAAAATGCAAATAAAACAAAAACTACGAGTTTTTGTCATGCCCTCAACATGTATCGGGTATTATGGTCCTGGTAAATCGACATGGAACCCCAAAACAGTGGGGAAGAGTTCATGAAAATGTCCATAAAACCCAAAAAAGATGAGTTTTTTCTCATACATCTCAAACATCTAAATCGCCTTGGCATCCCAAAACTGTGGGCAATAGCTCATGAAAACGGCCATAAAACCTAAAAATGACAAGTTTTTGGTCATAACTCTAAAACATGTAAATCGCTCTAGAACATCAAAATTGTGGGCAATAGCTCAAGAAAACGGCCATAAAAAGCAAAAAAAATGACAATGTTTTGGTCATACCTCTTAAACATTTAAATCGCCATGGAAGTCTAAAACTATGGACAGTAGCTCATGAAAACGTCCATAAAACACGAAGATGACAAGTTTTTGGTCATGCCCTCGAACATGTATCATTTATTAAGATCATTGTAAATCACCATAAGATGCGAAAACGACGAGTTTTTGGTCATAATTTTGACCAAAAATGAAGATGACAAGTTTATTAAGTTTTTGGCCCCAAAACTATCGGCAATAAGTCATGAAAACAGCCATAAGATGCGAAAACGACGAGTTTTTGGTCATAATTCTCAAACATGTATTGGGTATAACAGGCCATGCACATTCCCTAAACACCAAAAGTATGGAAAATAGCTTATTAAAATGGCAATAAAACAAAAAACTACGAGTTTTTGTCATGCCCACAAACATGTATCGGGTATTATGGTCCTGCTAAATCGACCTGGAAACCCACAACAGTGGGGAAGAATTCATGAAAACATCCATAAAACCCAAAAAAGATGAGTTTTTTCTCATACATTTTAAACATCTAAATCGCCTTGGTATCCCAAAACTATGGGCGATAGCTCATGAAAACGGCCATAAAACCTAAAAACAACAAGTTTTTGGTCATAACTCTAAAACATGTAAATCTCCCTGGAACCTCAAAACTATGGGAAATTGCTCAAGAAAACGGCCATAAA
Source organism: Avena insularis (assembly GCA_023614405.1). Lineage (NCBI taxonomy): Eukaryota > Viridiplantae > Streptophyta > Magnoliopsida > Poales > Poaceae > Avena > Avena insularis. The sequence goes on from CM042695.1 coordinate 44,154,668, forward strand.
AGCAAAAAACGAACTTTTTGGTCATACCTCTAAAACATGTAAATCGCCATGGAAGCCTAAAATTGTGGGCAATAGCTCATGAAATCGGCCATAAAACACAAAGATGACAAGTTTTTGGTCATGCCCTCGAACATGTATCGTTTATTATTTATTGAATATCAATTGACCTTGTAAATATCAATGTATCGTTTATTATTATCATTGAATCACTCGAACATGAATCGGTATTGCTTGGTTATTCATCTCAAATAATGCTCATGAAAACGACCATAAAACCTAAAAATGACCAAAAACTTGTCGTTTTTAGGTTTTATGGCCGTTTTCATGAGCTATTGACCACAGTTTTGTGATGCCAAGGCGATTTAGATGTTTGAGATGTATGAGAAAAAACTCAACTTTTTTGGGTTTTATGGATGTATTCATGAATTTTTCCCCACTGTTTTGGGGTTCCAGGTCGATTTACCAGGACCATAATACCCGATACATGTTTAAGGGCATGACAAAAACTCCTAGTTTTTGTTTAATTGCCATTTTCATAAGCTATTGTCCATACTTTTGGTGTTCTAGAGGATGTGCATGGCCTGTTATACCCAATACATGTTTGATAATTATAACCAAATAATCATCGTTTTCGCATCTTATGGCTGTTTTCATGACTTATGGCCCATAGTTTTGGGGTACCGGGGTGATTTACAATGATCTTAATATACGATACATGTTCGAGAGCATGACCAAAAACTTGTCATGTTCGTGTTTTATGGCCGTTTTCATGAGCTATTGCCCACAGTTTTAGGCTTCGAGGGAGATTTACATGTTTAAGAGGTATGACCCAAAAGTTATTGTCTTTTTGCTTTTTATGACGGTTTTCTTGAGCTATTGCACACAGTTTTGAGGTTCCAGAGCGATTTACATGTTTTAGAGTTATGAACAAAAACTTGTTGTATTCAGGTTTTATGGCCGTTTTCATGAGCTATTGCCTACAGTTTTGGGATGCCAAGGCGATTTGGATGTTTGAGATGTATGATAAAAAACTCATCTTTTTTGGGTTTTATGGACGTTTTCATGAATTTTTCCCCATTGTTTTGGGGTTCTAGGTCGATTTACGAGGACCATAATACCCGATACATGTTTGAGGGCATGACAAAAACTCGTAGTTTTTTGTTTTATTGCCATTTTCATATGCTCTTGTCGATACTTTTGGTCTTCTAGGGGATGTGCATGGCACGTTATACCTAATACATTTTTGAGAATTATGACCAAAAACTCATCGTTTTCGCATCTTATGGTTGTTTTCATGACTTATTACCCATAGTTTTGGGGTTCAAGGGTGATTTGTCACATCCCAAGATTTTCCAAATCTTGTTATGTGAAAATAAATAAACAAAATAAATTATTGTTGAATTTTAGGGTGAAAAGAAACTTTCGTTTCTAAAAGGAAACTTAAAATCCCATCTGGAACAAACTTTAATTAAAGTTTGAATCCAACAAAATCCAAATCAAAAGAAATGCATTCCTCATAAATGCATCTGGAAATTTAAACACTTGGAAAATAAAACCAAACCCTAAAATCCTAATGGAATAAAAATCATTTCCATGTTATCTCCAAGCCTATGGATTTGATCCATATAAAATCTTGTAAACAAACATTTACAAATGATCAAGAAAGTCAATTAGAAATAATATAAGACCATAGAAATTGGTTTCACTTAATTTGGAACCATAAATAAAAACTTATGAATTTAATAAGATAAGGAATTGAATTTCCAAAGCTAATAAATCACTTATCTAAAATCCATACCAAAATGGTGAGCAATAGTCCCAAAGATATTTAAAAAGGATAAAAAAAATGTTAAACAAGATTTTATAAATTGAAATCACCAGGTCTGGATCTCTAAATAAAAACATATGAATTTTATAAGATAAAGACAGAAATATTAAATAAAGAATATTTAAAGACCAAATAAATCTTGGCCTAATCCATTAAGTAAATGGAATGAATATAATCCAAATCCAAATAAAATAAAAGGATAAAGAATTTCCAAAGTAAAATAAAATGGCATTAACCATTCTATCCCTATCTTAATAAAGACAAATCTTTAATAAGAATAATTATATAATTCATGAGAAAATAGTATTTTGGAATTTACCCAAATGAAATAAAAGTTGTTTCATTCAACTTAAATAAGATTAAAGAAAACTTTCAAATAAAATTATGGAAATAAAACTATATTTAAATTCCATTGGAATTAAAACAAATACCCAATCTTAAATGATTAATGAATCACATTAAATATCCTCCAAATAATTCAAGATGAAATTATTTGAACCCAAATAAACAAATAAAAACTTACTGGAAGGATTTGGAAAGTTTTAAGAATTTAAAAGAAGATTTAAAAACATTATTAAATCCTATCTAATTAAAAACTAGAGCCTATTTGGAATAATTAAAAGACCTTAAAAAGAATAAATAAATTATTCTAAAATGATTCCAGAATGTTTCACTAATCAGTGTTTAAAGCTACACAAAATTTTACAAAAGTTTGAATTCAAATGGGTGCTTGAATTGAGTAAATAAAATCCAACCAGAATTAAAGGAAAAGAAAAAGAAAAACAAACAGAACAAAAAAATGTTAAAGGACTACACCTTGGCTGTAAGGACCCCACCGCACCCCTCTCTCTCTCGCTGCCAGACGACCCCACGCCCACGTCACCTTCTTCCTCCCCACGACGACCCCGCCCCTCATTCCTCCCCGGCCGTTCTGTCGCCGTTTCCTCGCGTTAATACGCAGTAACCACGCCATTAAACGCCCCTGTGACCACGCCTACCTAAGCGCCCGCATCTCCTCTCCCTTTCCCCTCCGTCACCTCACCTTAGCGCGCCCCCAGGCTGCCAAATTTTCCTCTGCACCGTCCTCTATCCGACGACTCTCCGGCGATGATTCCGGCAACCCCTCACCGCCCCTTGCCTCCTCGAGCACACAGACGTGATCCCCATCTCCTGGCGAACCATCTCGTAGCACCAGCTCGTCCCCGCGCACCCCAGAACATCGGCAACGATGACGAACAGTAGCGCCACCGCCTGCCATTTCCTCCGGCGAGATTTCCTGGTAAGCTCGGACCGCCCTGGTGCTATTCATTGATGCTCACATGTTCCCTGGTACCGTGCGCGTCTAACGCACCTCTTATTTTGCTTTGGCACGCACGCTGTAGCCCGCCCTGCCGACGCATCAGACGAACCCGAGGCACAGCGCAGCTCCGGCGAGCAATCCCCACAACAACAACGCGCCCCTCGGTAAGCAGAAGGCACGTTGAGCTTCCCCATGCCATGGCGAACCTGGTGAGCCACACCTCTCTCTCGTTCGCTTCCTGCAACCGCGACATCAGCGTACACGCCACGCCACTGCCGCTTAGCGCCGCCACCTCTCGGTCAACATGACGGTAGCCATTCGATCTAGATCTAACGAGTACGATAGATTCACTTAACTGAAAGGGTATGCTAGTTCTGAGCCGTATGATAATACTTAAATCCAACGGCTGCCATCTCTCGATCCAACCGAAGCGGAATGGGCGAATAGAAATAAGACACATGTCTCTATCGATTTGAATTAAAACAGATTTGAACTATTAGATGCTAGATTTTGTAAAATCTATAACTTTTAACCTACACGTCCAAATTTTGCAAACTTTATATCAATGGATTCAGCAAGACAAGCCCTAGCCAAACATGCACTTTGTTTAGTAAAAAGCTTCTGGTAAAATGTTTGTTTTTGCAGAAACTTGTGTATGCATGTTTAGGATATAAAAATTGTTTTAAAATGATTTTGAGGATAAAATCTTTTGCAAATGGAGTGTTTTGAACCTACTGACCATAGGAAACAAATTATGGTTTCAAAAATGTATTTGGTAAAACAAAAGAACAAATCTTTGATTTAAATCATTTCTAGCCAAATAAAAATATGGTTTAATTATTAAAAATGGTTTTGGAAGAAAACCTTTGAGAAATGTTTTGGAAATAAACTCTCTGACCCTAAACACAAGGTTATATGGTTTCAAAACATATTTAGTGAAACCTATAGAATTTTGCCTTATTAAAAGCATTTCTACACCACATAAAATAATGACTTGATCTAAAAATGGTTTATGAAGTAAAATCTTATACAAATGATTTTTCCACTTTACAAAATGACCATTAGGTGTTTTCAAAAGTCTATGACCCATTAGAAACCACTTCTCCAAATAAAACAATCTTTAGCATGCTGGCATGCATTGTTTTGTTATTATTATTTTATGTATTGAATTGCTTGAATGGTAGTTTGAAATATTGTTTGCTTGATTGAATTGTAGTGACTTGAAGTGTGTGAACATTGCAAAGACCAATAAGTGAACTTATACTCTCTACCAAAAAGGCAAGTGATGCTTCATACTTTTGTCCCATTATTTTCACTATGCATTAGTGATATTTCTAAGTAGGACTTGCATGGAAATTTTGCTAAGTATAAACTATGCTATGGGAAATCCTAGTAGATGAAACCTTAGTAGAAATTTCCTAAGTTAAGATCCCTACTACTATAATGCTTAGCTTAGCTAGTAGAAAACAAGGGTGGAATATATATTCATGCTATGGAAAATTTCTAAGTCTGAGGACTTGAGTTTTGTTTAATAAAACAACTAAGTGAGTGAATCACCTGGGTGGAATGGAAGGAATGGTTTATGTTGAGTGGTTCACAAGTCCCATTTCTATGGTTTACCTTGTGTATCTCACTTGTGGATGGCCACCCAGGAACAAAGAGATTTGAGATGTCAAATGTTGAGAAGCTTCATGTGCAGCCACTTGGAATTATGGGCTCTGCCTGGATCATATAGGTTGCAATAACTTAGCCAAATGGACAGTTGGTGGTAGGGGTTTGATAGGTTGGAGCGCGTCCATTTTGGTCTAAGGGAAGGCTTCTGAAAGATCTCGTCTTGGTGAAACCAAGTGTTGTGGGGAAAGTGCACCACCTCTGCAGAGTGAAAAATCTAAGTACTGAAGGGTTTCGCGGCAATAGTAAATCAAAATTTTCTACCGATGCGAACAGAGGGGAAGCCAAGATCTAATCTAGGAGATGCAAACAACGAGAGAGATTGGATTAGATCTTCATACCCTTGAAGATTCGCACAGCGGAACGTTCGTTGGAACGTGGGTGATGTAGTCGTACTCGCTTCTCCTCCTCGCGATCCGATCCGATCTAGCACCACAAGTGGCGATGCCTCCGTGAGATGCACACGTGCGGCACCTCGACGTCTCCTCCTTCCTTGGACCAGCAAGTATGGTGGAGAGATAGATTGGATCTACAACGCGACAGCGCGGTGTATATGGTGGAGAATTTCTATAGTAGGGCTTCGCCTACAAACAGTCGGGAGGGAGAGAGGAAGGTAGCAAGGCAGCTAGGGCTTGGAGGGGAAGGTGTGTGGGGGAGGGGGCGCACCAGCCCTCTATATATAGAGGGGGGGCGGCCAGCCCTTGCCCCTCCTCCAAGCCTATCTCTAGTTTAAACGATTTAAACTCTCCCTTCTAGAAATCATATCTCTAGTTTAAACGATTTAAACTCTCCCTCTTCTAGAAATTCTATCCCGAGATTTAAACGAGTCAAATCTATCTAGAATCGGCTGGGCCCTATGGGGCCTTGTGCCCCTGGCCCAATGCGGCCAGGACACTCCCTCATAGGCCCATGCCCCCTCCCGGAAGGTGGGGCCACGTTGGTCCCCTTCCGGAAGGTTCTAGAAGCTTCCGGTACAATACCGATTAACCCGGAATAATTCCGAACTCCAAAAACTGCACTGCCTTATATGAATCTTATTCTCTGGACCATTCCGAACCTCTCGTGATATCCCGGATCCCATCCGAGACTCAACAAAATTCATAAACCAATTATCCAATCTATCCTAGCGTCGAGACACGTTAAGTGTGTGACCCTGCGGGTTCGAGAATATGCAGACATGATCTTCTATCAATAATCAACAGCGGGGTCTAGGCACCCATATTGATTCCCACACATTCATCGATGATCATATCGGATGAACCACGATGCCAGGATTCAATCAATCCCATATATATATTCCCTTCGTCTCGCGATATTTTACTTGCCCGAGATTCTATCGTCGGTATCGTCATACCTAGTTCAATCTCGTTCACAGCAAGTACTTTACTCGTTCCGTAATCCGATATCACTTTGTGATTAACTCCTTAACCACATGCTTGCAAGCAGTGTTGATATCGATTACCGAGTGGGCCCGAAATATATCTCTCCGACTTGGGAGGGACAAATCCCATCTCGATACATACAACCCAACAGATACTTTCCGATCACCTGAGAGACACCTTTATGATCACCCTCTCATAGGATGACGTTTGATGACCTCAAAGCTTTCTTCCGATACCAGGGAGTTGTATTATATCATGGTCTAAGGAATACAATATTTGACATAAGAAAAGCTTCGCAAAGACGAACACGATGACACGATCTAATTGCTTCGCTTAGTTTGGGTCTATCCACCATATCATTCTCCCAATGATATGATCTCATTATCAATTGACAACTCATGTCTATGGTTAGGAAACCTTAACCATCATTGATCAATGAGCTAGTCCATAGAGGCGTACTAGGGACATGGTGTTGTTCACAAACCACACAAGTATTAAAGTTTCCGCTTAATACAATTCTAGCATGGAATATAAACTTTATCATGAACAAGAATTATAATAATAACATCTTTATTATTGCCTCTAGGGCATAATTCCAATAGTCTCCCACTTGCACTAGAGTCAATAATCTAGTTTACATTTGGCAACAATCTCACACCCATGGCACTGAGGTGTTGATCATGTTTTACACGTGGAAGAGGTTTAGTCAATGGATCTGCGACATTCAGATCCGTATGTACTTTGCTAATCTTCAGATCTCCATTTGCTATATAATCTCGGATTATATGAAACTTGCGGTTGATATGCTTGGTCTTTGGATGATATCTTGGTTCCTTAGCGAGTGTTATGGCGCCAGTGTTGTCACACAATATCTCCAGTGGGTCCAATGCACTTGGAACCACGCCAAGCTCAGTGATGAAGTTTCTGATCCAAACTCCTTCACTTGACGCTTCTGTAGCAGCCATGTATTCCGCTTCTACTGTAGATCCCACGATCACGCTTTGCTTGCAGCTTCTCTAGCTCACAGCTCCTCCATTCAAAATATACACGTATCCTGTGTGAGATTTAGAATCATCCTTGTCGGTGTCGAAACTAGCGTCGACGTAACCTTTTACGACGAGCTGTTCATCACCCCCATAGACTAAGAACATTTCTTTAGTCCTATTTAGGTACTTTAGGATGTTCTTCACGGTCCAAAGGTTCCACTCCTGGATCACTTTGATATCTGCTCGTCAAACTAAGAGCATTGGACACATCCGGTCTAGTACATAGCATGGCATACATGATGGAACCTATGGCCGAGGCATAAGGCACTTTGCTCATAGCTTCCTTATCATTTACCGTAGCTGGACACTGAGCCTTGCTCAATATCTTACCTGACAACATAGGCACTGAACCTTTCTTTGCCTTATCCATTCTGAACCTTTTCAGAACTTTGTCTAGGTATGTACTCTGGCTTAAAGCTATCAGGTGTCTTTGTCTATCTCTATAGATTTTGATGCCCAATATATAAGCAGCTTCACCTAGGTCTTTCATTGAAAAACACTTGTTCAAATAACTCTTCACATCGTTAAGCATGTTGATGTCATTTCCAATGATCAATATGTCATCCACATATAGTACCAGAAACGTCACCGAGCTCCCACTCCCTTTCTTGTAGATGCAAGCTTCATAGCAATTTGGAACAAATCCAAAGCTCTTGATCACTTGATCAAAACGAAGGTTCCAACTCCGAGATGCTTGCTTCGGTCCATAAATGGAACGCTGAAGTTTGCATACTTTATCAGCATCCTTAGGATCGACAAAACCTTCGGGTTGCATCATATACAACTCTTCATCAATGTTGCCATTGAGGAACGCAGTCTTGACATCCATCTGCCATATTTCATAATCATGAAATGCAGCAATTGCTAATAAAAATCCGAATGGACTTAAACATCGCTACGGGAGAGAAAGTCTCATCGTAGTCAACACCTTGAACTTGTCGAAAACCTTTTGCGACAAGCCGCGCTTTATAGACGGTAACATTACCATCCGCGTCCGTTTTCTTTTTGAAGATCCATTTGCACTCAACGGCCTTTCGGTCGCTAGGAGGATCCACCAAAGTCCATACTTGGTTTTCGCTCATGGATCCCAATTCGGATTTCATGGCTTCTAGCCATTTCTTAGAGTTTGGGCTCATCATCGCTTCCTCATAGTTCGTAGGTTCACTGTCTTCTACTAACAAGACAAATAAGACAGGTTGCCGCATTCACTCAGGAGGGGCACGCGACCTTGTCGATCTGCGACGTTCAGTAGCAGCATCGTCCGAAGCTTCATGATCCTTATCATTAGCTTCCTCTATTATTGATGCAGGCGGCACTGGAACAATTTCAGGTGCTGCGCTACTCTCCAATTCAAGAGAAGGTTCAATAACCTTGTCAAGCTCTACTTTCCTCCCACTCACTTCTTTCGAGAGAAACTCCTTCTCAAGAAAGGAACAGTTCTTTGCGACAAACACTTTGCCTTCGGTTCTGTGATAGAAGGTATACCCAATAGTTTCCTTAGGGTATCCTATGAAGACGCATTTCTCCGCTTTGGGTTCGAGCTTGTCCGGCATCAACTTCTTGACGAAGCTTCAGATCCCCAAACTTTAAGAAACGACAACTTAGGTTTAGCACCAAACCACAGTTCATACGGTGTCGTCTCAACGGATTTAGATGGAGCCCTATTTAAAGTGAATGCAGCGGTTTCTAATGCATAACCCCAAAATGATAACGGCAAATCAGTAAGAGACATCATCGATCGGACCATATCTAATAGGGTTCGATTCCGGCGTTCAGACACACCATTGCGCTGTGGTGTTCCGGGTGGCGTGAGTTGTGAAACGATTCCACTTGCTTTAAGATGCGTGAGAAAATCATAACTCAAATATTCACCTCCATGATCGGACCGTAGAAACTTAATCTTTCTGTTACGATGGTTCTCCACTTCATTCTGAAATTCCTTGAACTTTTCAAATGTTTCAGATTTATGTTTCATTAAATAGATATACCCATATCTACTTAAGTCATCGGTAAAAGTGAGAAAATAGCGATATCCACCGCACGTCGAAACACTCATCGGTCCGCATACATCGGTATGTATGATTTCCAACAAGTCCGTTGCTTGCTCCATCATACCGGAGAACGGTGTTTTGATCATCTTGCCCATGAGGCATGGTTCGCATGTGTCAAATGATTCAAAATAAAGAGACTCCAAAAGTCCATCAGAATGGAGTTTCTTCATGCGCTTTACACCAATATGACCTAGACGACAGTGCCACAAATAAGTAGTATTATCACTATCTACTTTGCATCTCTTAGCCTCAATGTTATGGATGTGTGTTTCATCCCTTTAGAGATTTAGAAGAAATAAACCATTCACAAGAGGTGCATGACCATAAAAGATGTTACTCATATAAATAGAACAACCATTATTCTCCGATTTAAATGAATAACCGTCTTGCAATAAACATGATCCAGAAATAATGTTCATGCTCAACGCAGGCACATAATAACACTTATTAAGGTTTAAAACTAATCCCGAAGGTAAAACTAAGGAGAGCGTGCCGATGGCCATCACATCAACTCTTGATCCGCTTAACGCCGCATCGTCACCTCATCCTCGCAAGCCGCCATCTATTCCGTAGCTCTGCTTCGAAAGTTACAAATATTAGCAACCGAACCGTTTGAAATACCTGCACTACAACGAGGGCTAGTAAGGAAAACATCAATAACATGTATATCAAATATACCTTTGATGGTGCCAGCCTTCTTGTCCGCTAAGTACTTGGACAGCTTGCGCCCAAAGGACCCTTGTCCTTGCAATAGAAGCACTCAGTGTCCGGCTTAGGACCAGACTTGAGCTTCTTCTCAGCAGGGGCAACGTGCTTGCCGCCGCCTTTCTTGAAGGGCTTCTTTGCACCTTTACCTTTCTTAAAGGAGGGCTTGTTGACCATCAACACATGATTATCTTTCTTGATGTCCACCTCCGCAGCCTTCAGCTTTGCGAAGAGCTCGGTGATCGTATTTGTGGAACCAATCTGATTATGAGTCACTACAAAACTTTTGTAGCTGGGAGGGAGTGATTGCAGAACCCTGTCAATCTTGAGCTCCTCTGGAATCTTGCAGTCCAGTTGCTCAAGGCGTTGAGTGTAGCCCGACATCTTAATGGCGTGCTCACTAACGGAACTCCCTTCCTCCATCTTGCAGTTAAAGAACTTCTCAGAGATCTCATATCTCTCAGAACGGGCCTGAGTCTGAAACATGGTTTTCAGCTCCTCGAGAATCTCAAAGGGCCCGGGATACTCTTCAAAACGATTTTGAAGTTCCGGTTCCATAGCAAACAACATTGTGCTCTTAATCACACCATAATCATCTTTGCGCGACTGATAGACAGCTTTCTCATCAGCCGGCGCAGTTGCAGCAGGAGGATTACCTAACGCTTTCTCAAGGACATAGTCCTTTGTCCGCATGTAATGATTCTTAGATTGGAACCAGTTGGTGAAGTTAGACCCATTGTTTCTAAGCTTTTCTTTCTCAGCAAAACGTTGAAGTTGAAGTTGGACTTGGCCATTGGATCTACGATTTGCAAGTACAATTTTGACTATGTTCATGATAAATAGTTCAACTTAATCAAATTACTAGATGAACTCCCACTAAATTTAACATCCCTCAAGTTGTTTAGTGAACACGATCCAAATTCACCACACCTAATCCGATCATCACGAGAAGAGATGTGGTTTCAATGGTGGACAACGAAGTGTCAATCATATCATTCATATGACTCATGCTTAACCTTTCGGTTCTTGTGTTCCGAGGCCATGTCTCAGACATGCTAGGCTCCAAGTTAGACCCAAGTATTTCCGCAGTAAAACTGGCTTGCACCCGTTGTATGTGAGCGAGAGTCTATAGCACCCGATCATCATGTGATGCTTGGACACGCATTTAACTTTCGAACGGTGCATACTTGGGGATAACAGCTTTTATCTTGATCTTTATGAGGAATCATCTTATAATGCTACCGTCGCGATCTAAGCATAATAAGATACATAAAAGGATAAACATCACATGCATATAACTTTATGTGACACGGTATAGCCAATCTTCGCTCAATGATCTCCATCTTGTGCGTTCCGGCATGATCTCCATCACTCCACCATGATTGCCTCCACCACGAATAGCAACTACAACTATTGCTAACTACTTAACAATAAAGTAAAGCTATTACATGGCGTATAAGAAGTTTGACTCGCAGGTCATACACAATTATAAAGACAACCATATGGCTCCTGCCGGTTGTGTACTCATCGACATGCAAGTCGTGAAACATTATAAAACATGATCATCGCATACAATATACACATCACATCTTGGGCCATACCATATCACAGAAAACACTCCCTGCAAAAACAAGTTAGACGCCTCTACTTTGTTGTTGCATGTTTTACGTGGCTTATGGGAGTAGATGCTAAGAACGATTCTTACCTACGGTAAGCCACAACGGTGATATTATGGTTGCCAAACTCCGGTGTTAATCCCATGACAACTATAGTGAGAGAAACTGACATCCACCAGCCGCATGTGTGGAACAAGCCACATGTCAAGTGCGGAGCCGGTCTCGCGAACGACGTCGCGTAAGGTTGGCCTGGACCGCTTCAATCTCACTATCCCGCGTCATAAGAAGAACACAAACAAGAGGCTTGCAATAGAAAATATCAACGCCCGCAACAACCATGTTGCGTTCTACTCGTGAATCACATCTACGCATAGATCTAGCTCTGATACCACTGAAGGGTTTCGCGGCATAGTAAATCAAAATTTTCTACGGATGCGAACAGAGGGGAAGCCAAGATCTAATCTAGGAGATGCAAACAACGAGAGAGATTGGATTAGATCTTCATACCCTTGAAGATTCGCACAGCGGAACGTTCGTCAGAACGTGGGTGATGTAGTCGTACTCGCTTCTCCTCCTCGTGATCCGATCCGATCTAGCACCACAAGTGGCGATGCCTCCGTGAGATGCACACGTGCAGCACCTCGACGTCTCCTCCTTCCTTGGACCAGCAAGTATGGTGGAGAGATAGATTGGATCTACAACGTGACGGCGCGGTGTATATGGTGGAGAATTTCTGCAGCAGGGCTTCGCCTACAAACAGTCGGGAGGGAGAGAGGAAGGTAGCAAGGCAGCTAGGGCTTGGAGGGGAAGGTGTGTGGGGGAGGGGGCGCACCAGCCCTCTATATATAGAGGGGGCGGCCAGCCCTTGCCCCTCCTCCAAGCCTATCTCTAGTTTAAACGATTTAAACTCTCCCTTCTAGAAATCCTATCTCTAGTTTAAATGATTTAAACTCTCCCTCTTCTAGAAATTCTATCCCGAGATTTAAACTAGTCAAATCTCTCTAGAATCGGCTGGGCCATATGGGGCCTTGTGCCCCTGGCCCAATGCGGCCAGGACACTCCCTCATAGGCCCATGCCCCCTCCCGGAAGGTGGGGCCACGTTGGTCCCCTTCCGGAAGGTTCTAGAAGCTTCCGGTACAATACCGATTAACCCGGAACAATTCCGAACTCCAAAAACTGCACTGCCTTATATGAATCTTATTCTCCGGACCATTCCGGAACCTCTCGTGATATCCCGGATCCCATCCAAGACTCCGAACAAAAATTCATAAACCAATTATCCAATCTATCCTAGCGTCGAGACACGTTAAGTGTGTGACCCTGCGGGTTCGAGAATATGCAGACATGATCTTCTATCAATAATCAACAGCGGGGTCTGGGCACCCATATTGACTCCCACACATTCATCGATGATCATATCGGATGAACCACGATGCCAGGATTCAATCAATCCCATATATATATTCCCTTCGTCTCGCAATATTTTACTTGCCCGAGATTCGATCGTCGGTATCGTCATACCTAGTTCAATCTCGTTCACAGCAAGTACTTTACTCGTTCCGTTATCCGATATCACTTTGTGATTAACTCCTTAACCACATGCTTGCAAGCGGTGTTGATATCGATTACCGAGTGGGACCGAAATATATCTCTCCGACTTGGGAGGGACAAATCCCATCTCGATACATACAACCCAACAGATACTTTCCGATCACCTGAGAGACACCTTTATGATCACCCTCTCATAGGATGACGTTTGATGACCTCAAAGCTTTCTTCCGATACCAGGGAGTTGTATTATCTCATGGTCTAAGGAATACAATATTTGACATAAGAAAAGCTTCGCAAAGACGAACACGATGACACGATCTAATTGCTTCGCTTAGTTTGGGTCTATCCACCATATCATTCTCCCAATGATATGATCTCATTATCAATTGAAAACTCATGTCTATGGTTAGGAAACCTTAACCATCATTGATCAATGAGCTAGTCCATAGAGGCGTACTAGGGACACGGTGTTGTTCACAAACCACACAAGTATTAAAGTTTCCGCTTAATACAATTCTAGCATGGAATATAAACTTTATCATGAACAAGAATTATAATAATAACATCTTTATTATTGCCTCGAGGGCATAATTCCAACAAGTACTTAGCCATGTCCCTGGCAAAGGACAATTTGAGCATCAAGACATGGAAGCTATCAAGAATCTCCTCATCCCAATTTCTAAATTAAAAACTTGTGGGTGAACAAGGGATTGAAGGATCACCAATCTCTATTGGGAGATGCCTTGGGAAAGATTTTATCAAGCAAAAACTTAGTGTTTTCAAATGATAAGGAAAATCTATTTTGAGCAAAGCAAGCCTAAGCTCCACTTAGCCAAATGCATATAGAAGGTAGACTCCACTATACTACCATAGTATCACTTGCCAATACAATTCAAATGTATTGACCCTTGTGGCTGTAACTTGTTATGTTGCAGGTTTGTTTGATATTAGTGAAGTAGGATTACAAGTCTACAACCAACATGTCTGCCTGTGGCACTTTGAAGATGAAGGACCCCATGCTTATAGATATTCTGCTGCAATGTAATGTAATAGCCAAATGAGCTATGTAAGATATAATAAATTATGTTATTCCTGGTTATAAAGTTGTATTATGACCTTTGTTTCTTGATATTACATCTTAACTGTGGATGCTAGCTATTGATCCAGGGACTAGCATTGTGAACACAGGGATCTCTACCTTATTAAAGGTTGGGAACCTTACATGATTTACAAAGATCTTAATATACGATACATGTTTGAGGGCATGACCAAAAACTTGCCATCTTCGTGTTTGATGGCCGTTTTCATGAGCTATTGCCCACAGTTTTAGGCTTCCAGGGCGATTTACATGTTTAAGAGGTATGACCAAAAAGTTCTCGTCTTTTTGCTTTTTATGGCTGTTTTCTTGAGCTATCGCACACAGTTTTGAGGTTCTAGAGCGATTTACATGTTTTTCAGTTATGACCAAAAACTTGTCGTTTTTAGGTTTTATGGCCGTTTTCATGAGCTATTGCCTACAATTTTGGGATGCCAAGGCGATTTAGATGTTTGATATGTATGAGCAAAAACTCATCTTTTTTGGCTTTTATGGACGTTTTCATGAATTTTTCCCCATTGTTTTGGGGTTCTATGTCGATTTACCAGGACCATAATACCTGATACATGTTTGAGGGCATGACAAAAACTCGTAGTTTTTTGTTTTATTGCCATTTTCATAAGCTCTTGTCCATACTTTTGGTGTTCTAGGGGATGTGCATGGCCCGTTATACCCAATACATGTTGGAAAATTATGACCAAAAACTCATTGTTTTCGCATCTTATGTCCGTTTTCATGACTTATTGCCCATAGTTTTGGGGTTCCAGGGTGATTTACAATGATATTAATAAATCATACATGTTCGAGGGCATGACCAAAAACTTGTCATCTTCGTGTTTTATGGCCGTTTTCTTGAGCTATTGCCCACAGTTTTTAGGTTCCAGGGAGATTTACATTATGACCAAAAATTTTTCATTTTTAGGTTTTATGGCCGTTTTCATGAGCTATTGCCCACAGTTTTGGGATGCCAAGGCGATTTAGATGTTTGATATGTATGAGCAAAACCTCATATTTTTTGGGTTTTATGGACGTTTTCATGAATTTTTCCCACTGTTTTGGGGTTCTAGGTCGATTTACCAGGACCATAATACCCGATACATGTTTTAGGGCATGACAAAAACTCATAGTTTTTTGTTTTATTGCCATTTTCATAAGCTATTGTCCATAATTTTGGTGTTCTAGGGGATGTGCATGGCCTGTTATACCCAATACAGGTTTGAGAATTATAACCAAAAACTCATTGTTTTCGCATCTTATGGCTGTTTTCATGACTTGTTGCCCATAGTTTTGGGGTTCCAAGGTGATTTACAATGATCTTAATAAAAGATACATGTTCGAGGGCATGACTAAAAACTTATCTTTTTTTCTTTTTATGGCCGTTTATTTGAGCTATTGCCCACAATTTTGAGGTTCTAGACCGTTTTACATGTTTTAGGTTTTATGGCCGATTTCATGAGCTATTGCCCACAGTTTTGGGGTGCCAAGGCGATTTAGATGTTTGAGCTGTATGAGCAAAAACTCATCTTTTTTGGGTTTTGTGGACGTTTTCATGAATATTTCCCCATTGTTTTGGGGTTCCAGGTCGATTTACCAGGACCATAATACCCGTTACATGTTTGAGGGCATGACAAAAACTCGTAGTTTTTTGTTTTATTGCCATTTTCATAAGCTCTTGTCCATACTTTTGAAGTTCTAGGGGATGTGCATGGCCCATTATACTCAATACATGTTTGAGAATTATGACCAAAAACTCATTGTTTTCGCATCTTATGGCCGTTTTCATGACTTATTGCCCATAGTTTTGGGGTTCCAGGGTGATTTACAATGATCTTAATAAATGATACATTGTTATTTACAAGGTCAATTGATATTCCATAAATAATAAATGATACATGTTCGAGGGCATGACCAAAAACTTGTCATATTTGTGTTTTATGGCCGTTTTCATGAGCTATTGCCCAAAGTTTTAGGCTTCCATGGCGATTTACATGTTTAAGAGGTATGACCCAAAAGTTGTCATTTTTTGCTTTTTCTGGCTGTTTTCTTGAGCTATTGCCCACAGTTTTAAGGTTCTAGGGCGATTTACATGTTATAGAGTTATGACCAAAAACTTGTCTTTTTTAGGTTTTATGGCCGTTTTTATGAGCTATTGCCCACAGTTGTGTGATGCCAAGGCGATTTAGATGTTTGAGATGTATGAGAAAAAACTCAACTTTTTTGGGTTTTATGGATATATTCATGAATTTTTCCACACTATTTTGGGGTTCCAGGTCGATTTACCAGGACCATAATACCCGATACATGTTTGAGGGCATGACAAAAACTCCTAGTTTTTGTTTAATTGCCATTTTCATAAGCTATTGTCCATACTTTTGGTGTTCTAGAGGATGTGCATGGCCTGTTATACCCAATACATGTTTGAGAATTATAACCAAATACTCATCATTTTCGCATCGCATGGCTGTTTTCATGACTTATTGCCCATAGTTTTGGGGTTCCAGGGTGATTTACAATGATCTTAGTAAACGATACATGTTCGAGGGTATGACCAAAAACTTGTCATCTTCGTGTTTTATGGCCGTTTTCATGAGCTATTGCCCACAGTTTTAGGCTTCCAGGGCGATTTACATGTTTAAGAGGTATGACCCAAAAGTTGTCATTTTTTGCTTTTTATGGCCGTTTTCTTGAGCTATTGCCCACAGTTTTGAGGTTCCATAGCGATTTACATGTTTTAGAGTTATGACCAAAACTTATCATTTTTAGGTTTTATGGCCGTTTTCATGAGCTATTGCCCACAGTTTTGGGATGCCAAGGCGATTTAGATGTATGAGCAAAAACTCATTTTTTTTGGGTTTTATCGATGTTTTCATGAATTTTTCCCCACTATTTTGGGGTTCCAGGTCGATTTACCAGGACCATAATACCCGATACATGTTTGAGGACATAACAAAAAATCGTAGTTTTTTGTTTTATTGCCATTTTCAGAAGCTCTTGTCCATACTTTTGGTCTTCTAGGGGATGTGCATGGCCCGTTATACCCAATACATGTTTGAGAATTATGACCAAAAAGTCATCGTTTTCGCATCTTCTGGCCGTTTTCATGACTTATTGCCCATAGTTTTAGGGTTCAAGGGTGATTTACAATGATCTTAATAAACGATACATGTTCGAGGGATGACCAAAAACTTATCATCTTCGTGTTTTATGGTCGTTTTCATGAGCTATTGCCCACAGTTTTAGGCTTTCAGGGCGATTTACATGTTTAAGAGGTATGACCAAAAAGTTGCCATTTTTTTGCTTTTTATGGCCGTTTTCTTGAGCTATTGCCTACAGTTTGAGGTTCTAGAACGATTTACATGTTTTAGAGTTATGACCAAAAACTTGTTGTTTTTAAATTTTATGGCCGTTTTCATGAGCTATTTACCATAGTTTTGGGATGCCAAGGAGATTTAGATGTTTGAGATGTATGAGCAAAAACTCATCTTTTTTGAGTTTTATGGACGTTTTCATGATTTTTTCCCACAGTTTTGGGGTTCAAGGTCGATTTACCAGGACCATAATACCCAATACATGTTTGAGGGCATGACAAAAACTCGTAGTTTTTTGTTTTATTGCCATTTTCATAAGCTCTTGTCCATACTTTTGGTCTTTTAGGGGATGTGCAAGGCCCGTTATACCCAATACATGTTTGTGAATTATGAACAAAAACTCATTGTTTTCGCATCTTATGGCCGTTTTCATGACTTATTACCCATATTTTTGGGGTTCCAGGGTGATTTACAATGATCTTAATAAACGATACATATTGGAGGTCATGACCAAAAACTTCTCATCTTCGTGTTTTATGGCCGTTTTCATGAGCTATTGCCCGCAGTTTTAGGCCTCCAGGGCGATTTACATGTTTAAGAGGTATGACCATAAAGTTATCGTTTTTTGTCATTTTATGGCTGTTTTCTTGAGCTTTTGCCCAAAGTTTTGAGGTTCTAGAGCAATTTACATGTTTTAGAGTTATGACCAAAAACTTGTCGTTTTTAGGTTTTATGGCCGTTTTCATGAGCTATTGCCCATAGTTGTGTGATGCCAAGGCGATTTAGATGTTTGAGATGTATGAGAAAAAACTCAACTTTTTTGGGTTTTATGGATATATACATGATTTTTTTCCCCACTGTTTTGGGTTCCAGGTCGATTTACCAGGACCATAATACCCGATACATGTTTGAGGGCATGACAAAAACTCCTAGTTTTTGTTTAATTGCCATTTTCATAAGCTACTGTCCATACTTTTGGTGTTCTAGAGGATGTGCATGGCCTGTTATACCCAATACATGTTTGAGAATTATAACCAAATACTCATCGTTTTCGCATCGTATGGCTGTTTTCATGACTTATTGCCCATAGTTTTGGGGTTCCAGGGTGATTTACAATGATCTTAATAAACGATACATGTTCGAGGGCATGACCAAAAACTTGTCTTCTTCGTGTTTTATGGTCGTTTTCATGAGCTATTGCCCACAGTTTAAGGCTTCCAGGGCGATTTACATGTTTTAGAGGTATGACCCAAAAGTTGTCGTTTTTTGCTTTTTATGGCCATTTTCTTGAGCTATTGCCCACAGTTTTGAGGTTCTAGAGCGATTTACATGTTTTAGAGTTATGACCAAAAACTTATCATTTTTCGGTTTTATGGTCGTTTTCATGAGCTATTGCCCACAGTTTTGGGATGCCAAGGCGATTTAGATGTTTGAGATGTATGAGCAAAAACTCATCTTTTTTGGGTTTTATCGATGTTTTCATGAATTTTTTCCCACTATTTTGGGGTTCCAGGTCGATTTACCAGGATCATAATACCAGATACATGTTTGAGGACATAACAAAAAATCGTAGTTTTTTGTTTTATTGCCATTTTCAGAAGCTCTTGTCCATACTTTTGGTCTTCTAGGGGATGTGCATGGCCCGTTATACCCAATACATGTTTGAGAATTATGACCAAAAATTCATCGTTTTTGCATCTTCTAGCCGTTTTCATGACTTATTGCCCATAGTTTTGGGGTTCAAGGGTGATTTACAATGATCTTAATAAACGATACATGTTCGAGGGCATGACCAAAAACTTGTCATCTTCGTGTTTTATGGTCGTTTTCATGAGCTATTGCCCACAGTTTTAGGCTTTCAGGGCGATTTACATGTTTAAGAGGTATGACCAAAAATTTATCGTTTTTTTGCTTTTTATGGCCGTTTTCTTGAGCTATTGCCCACAGTTTTAAGGTTCTAGAACGATTTACATGTTTTAGAGATATGACCAAAAACTTGTTGTTTTTAAATTTTATGGACGTTTTCATGAGCTATTTCCCATAGTTTTGGGATGCCAAGGAGATTTAGATGTTTGAGATGTATGAGCAAAAACTCATCTTTTTTGAGTTTTATGGACGTTTTCATGATTTTTCCCCACAGTTTTGGGGTTCAAGGTAGATTTACCAGGACCATAATACCCAATAAATGTTTGAGGGCATGACAAAAACTCGTAGTTTTTTGTTTTATTGCCATTTTCATAAGCTCTTGTCCATACTTTTGGTCTTTTAGGGGATGCGCATGGCCCGTTATACCCAATACATGTTTGAGAATGATGAACGAAAACTCATCGTTTTTGCATCTTATGGCCGTTTTCATGACTTATTACCCATAGTTTTGGGGTTTCAGGGTGATTTACAATGATCTTAATAAACGATACATGTTCGAGGGCATGACGAAAAACTTGTCATCTTCGTGTTTTATGGCCGTTTTCATGAGCTATTGCCCGCAGTTTTAGGCCTCCTGGGCGATTTACATGTTTAAGAGGTATGACCATAAAGTTATTGTTTTTTGTCGTTTTATGGCTGTTTTCTTGAGCTTTTGCCCACAGTTTTGAGGTTCTAGAGCGATTTACATGTTTTAGAGTTATGACCAAAAACTTGTCGTTTTTAGGTTTTATGTCCGTTTTCATGAGCTATTGCCCATAGTTTTGGGATGCCAAGGCGATTTATATGTTTGAGATGTATGAGCAAAAACTCATCTTTTTTGGGTTTTATGGACGTTTTCATGAATTTTTCCCCACTGTTTTGGGGTTCCAGGTTGATTTACCAGGAACCAAGATCTGATCTCATAAGAATTCCAAGCATATTAGGCGCCAGTTTCACTCCATCCGCGAACATGTCATGGATGGAGATATAAATATTTGTAAAGTACACATAAATCTCATTGTAGCAGATCTATTGACTAAAACTCTCCCTAGAGAAAAATATGATCAACACCAGAACTCCAAGGGTGTTAGATTTATCACTATGTAACTAGATTATTGTCTTTAGTGCAAGTGGGAGACTGAAGGGAATATGCCCTGAGAGGCAATAATAAAGTGTTTATTATGTATATTCCAAGTATATGATAGATGTTTATTTTGCATGCTATAATTTTATTAATACGAAAACATTAATACATGTGTGTTTAATATACAAACAGAAAGTTCCTAGTTATGCCGCTCTCATAAACGAGCTTGTTGATTAACAAGATGATCAAGGTTTCATGATCATGGACATTGGATGTTGTTAATGACAAGGTCACAACATTATTGTAATGATGTGATGAACATTTATCCGAAGTATAGTATTATGATCAAAGTCATTGAGTTTATATTGCTATAACATCATACGAAGTGATCCTAATCCTTAGACCATGAGATCATGTCAATCACTAACACCGAAAGAGTATCTTGATAACATCAAACGTCACACCGTAACAAGGTGATTATAAAGATGGGTTCAGTACTACTAACGTGTTATGTTGAGGCCCATGGATCGAGAGTGGAATTTGTTCATCCCGATGATGGATAGATATGCTCTGGGCCCTCTCGGTAATATCACATTGGTTAGCTTGCAAGCAATTGATTTGATCACTAGAATGTTATATCATGGGAACGATAAAAGAGTACATGCCAGTAACGAGTTCAAACTAGGTATGGAGATACCGATGATCGAATCTCAGGCATGTAATATATCGCGAAACAAAGGTATTAAGATACTAGATTAAAAGGTTCTCGCGATCACAAGAAAGTCGTCGCTGAATGTGTGGGAGTCAGTACGGGTGTCCAGATCCCACTTCTGATTATTGATCTGAGAGGGGTCTCGATCATGTTCGCATTATTCGCGAACCATAGGGTGACACACTTAAGAGACACTGACATCCATCTGGAGCAAAAGTTTCATGACGGAAAGAATAACAAGCGCAGGAATTTATTTCACTAGATACTGAAACAGGTTTTCGGGTGAAATTACAGAAAGTGTTTTTGCATGTGAAATGAAATACTATCAAGGGGTTATATGTGAATGTTTTTCATTCAAGTAATTGAAAAACTTCTGAATAAATAAAAGGAGTTTTA